>OY728130.1:731006256-732228398 GCA_963277665.1 Viscum album
TTGTTATATATATATGAAATTTCATTCCATGAACTCCCTTCATTACCAATGGCTTCCTTCAAGTTTCACCCTTGAATGGCCCGACTTCTACTCTTGTCTAATCAAACGATGTCATCAGAAACTCACCATCTTCAACGTTGGGTATCTAATGCATTCATCCAAGAGGGCCATCAAATGGTAATATCCGGACCTTGGAGACAACCCGATAGGCCATCCAAAACAAGAATAACCCCTGGTCATCTAGGAAATGATGATCGGTGATTCAGAAAAAGATGGAGCCAACCACCGTCTTCAACTGTTTTGGGAGTTTATCCATATCACTCAATCAAAAATCCCTCCCCTATTCTAGGGAGGTTGACCAAGAGGCCACCCATGGCCTCGTCCTGAAGACAGAGGGTTCCTTCCCGAAGGATCCTTCCAACAATCACCGCAAAAAAAATCTCACATTATAAAACTGTCAACATGATGAGGGTGTTAGCTTGGGCTGTTTGGCCTAGTCCCTCAGACTCGGGCATACAAGATGAACCCCCAGGGACAACAGCCAACCAATAGAGAGCAGATTTCTACCTTTTCCCCCTCCAAAGAAGTTTTAAACTTCGTTTTGTGGTAAATAAAGAATTGGAACACACAAAAATCTTCCTTAACTCCACCAACCAACAAACTCATCTGGTAGAATTGAAGGAATCCCATCTAAAAAATGTAGAAGAAACTTATAAGAAGGGACATACACCTTCCTGCACTCACCAAGATTATCATTAGTCATGTCTATAATCATTGAAAGAAGTATATCATCCATGATTAGTGGAAAACATAAAGCATACACATACACATGTTAGAATCTATAAGGGCTACCAAAAATGTCATTTGACATCACTTGGAGAAGTCAGTCAGAAAGCTCTGATGACAAAACTAGGGAAGACTCAACTATTTTCCCACATACACGAGTACTGTCAGTATCCAATGATAGGAAAGGGAGGAAAGGAGCAGGTACTTACACCCACTCTAGATACATACTTGAAGTATATTCCTATTCTAGCCACTAAAGTCCCCAAAAACATTTTGTTAATGGTAAAAGGGCATACAAAAATTCATGTCCATATCTTGGAAGCTTTCTAGAATATCATAACAGAAACTTCTGGTGTACTAGAAGGAAGAACGCATAATATTGTCCCCACACCTGAGATTACTGATTATAAATCCTTCCCAAATCCAATACAAATCTATATTCCAGTCTACGAGGGTTATGGATCATAATCCCCCATATCATATGGACAACTGGATCGGTAACATACACTCGTTCCAATTGGAGATAATCGGTCTGTTCTGACAGCCATTCCAATGAAGTCACACACACCTAATCATGATAACCACTTTTCCTATCATGTGTCCCCAACTACGTGTAAGATAGTGTTTAAGAAGAAGTCTCACCTAGAACAGTTGGAGAATCAAGAGTCGATCTTTGATCTAGCTCCTCTTAATGCTAGAGTTCTTGATGCCATCATACATTTATCTATTGAAAATCAATATCATACTCTCCCATTACCAAATTATGGGAGTATTAGTATTCATAAATCTGAATTTCCTCATCAGAAACTTCATCGTGAAAGCTTTTTCTATCAAAAACCGGTCAATATAGAGAACCTATATCAAGATGAGATCCACGAAAACCCTTAGTCTGGTCTGAAGAACAAGGAGAAAGAGGATTTATCCATTCCTATATTCCACCATGGTGATACTCCCTATGATTTCATTCACTACAAAAGATCTCTCCACGGAAGTGTTCTACATTTTTAAGAAAATGTTCTCCAAATAACAATGTAGTGATGTGAAATCCCTCATATCATGAGGCACCTGAAAATATATGGCTAGTCTTTTATGATTCCTTGTTACTATTAGGTGAAATAATTTCTCATCCAGAAGACATCCCAAGGAAATGGTCATTCTCCAAACCTATATTGGGTCATTTTCCTTCTAATATAGCATAGGAAACACCAACTGATCCCATTACTTGAGATAAAAAAATCGATAAGCATCCACTTTGGTCGGACCAAGTTAATAATCCTTTAGAAAAAGATGAATATGATATTTTGAATATGAGAAAACAACTAGATAAGGTTGAAATGCCAGTCATGTTTTGGCCTTTGGCATCCTCTCAGTACTACATTCCAAAAATGATTGTAAAAGATTGCATTCATGATATCCACCTCAACATATGGAACACACATTATCATATGAATATAAAAGTATTACCATATATTAGATATCAAATTAATTTCAATGTAATATAAGGGTTGAAGCATCAAATTCACTTTGAATCTCTCCAGGTTTCCCAACATCCAAAGATTGAGAAGTAACAAGAGGCCCTTCAATATGAATGCCACAATGCAATAATGGGGTTGTGACAATTGATCGAAGAAACCCCATCTGGTGTTCATTTCAGAGGATGGGGTGCACATGGAGCATTTTATTTAACTATGATCCAAAATCAGTGAATCCAACAAAAATATCTCTCATGGAATGTTATTACCCTAGGCTGTCCACAACAAATAAATTTTGTTCATGACTGAAGAGATTCTCAGTAAGAAAATTCCTCGATTAGTTTTCACCAAAGTCAGGCCCAAAGAGAGAAATTTGTCGAGATACTTTTTCATCAAGAATGTGAGAACATCGAGAAGTATTCCTTCATAGAGTATATCAACTATCATATCGAACAAATTTCTAAAATATCACAATAGCATTCTAAAATTGGTGATTTGAGTGGCTGTCAGATAATGCACCCAACCGATGTTTAGATGAGAATTCATAAAATCCAAAGAGAAAATATTATGATATTATCCATATCTGTTGAATAATTACCCAGCCTGTAGGGTTGGTATATTTGTTAACCCAACCTTTAAAGTCAAAAAATAGATCTTGAAGGGTTGATTAAGAAAAATAGTAATATACCTACCCTATAGGGTCGAAGTCTTTTTTACATCCTCAATCCCCTCCTCATCAGAAGTTAGTTTTCTCGCAATTATGGATGAATCCAAAAAAAATAAACTCACAACTGAACTATTCGTGAATTACCTTCAGGTCATTTTCCATCAAACAGTTCCTAGAGAACCATCAAATAGAAGAATAAAGTCTCATGGAGGATGAAGAATACTGTGATTTCAAATATATACTGATATAATTACATCAATTCATTATGCATCAGTAAATGTACTTAATGTCATTATGGATGATCCTTTAGAAAATGAGTCTAGTTTAGGGAAATCAGAGGATAATGTTCATGTTCTTGATATGGTCCATACCGGAGAAATTTAAGGAGGTGTACGTAGCAAAAATCAAAGAATTTCTTGGAATCAAGGAGCTCCCTAAAATAATCCACATCCACCTTTTTGAAAGGCATCTAAAAGGTATAAAGGTAAAGGTCAAACCATGTTTCACCTTCCCCATAGAGAGGTTCAATCTATTTCTCTTCAAGAAATATTTTACCATTAAGAGGACTAAATGAAGGAGTTCATAAGACTCAATGAAGAGTTACTTTGAAGCAGTATTCCTACCAGACATGCTCGGCAAACAGATCCTTAGATTGTGTTTCCAGTTGGAGCTCCACATCAAGGAGGGTTTTTTGAAACTTCTAATGTGGGTAATGAATTCCCTCCATTTGGTACACAACTAGAATATGGTCAATCACAACCTTACAGGCATGTACCCATGGGTTATCCAAGACAAATACAAGTAGCCCCACCACCAATGGTCTTTCCAGTTACCTCACAAGTTTAGGATCCAGCTACAGTACCTATACAGGTCCCATCTCAGAAATATATTTCCCAAATTCTTATGATATTTTTTTATTCATCAATGACTTGATTAAAATATATGGAAGGATGACATGCATCGATACAACTAGAAAAGAAGGCTTACCCCAAATTGGTAGATCTGATCCCTCCCCCACCAAATTTTGTGAAATCAACATTTCTAATCTTTAATAGTTCAGGAGATCCGGAGTAGCACTAATTGCATTTTTTTCTCACTAAGATCCTATGATTGGAACCCCTCAATAAAAAGAATATGTAAAACTCAGATGTTTTTTGAAATCGCTATAGGGGCCAGCTATTGTCTGGTACACAAATTTGTAATTTTGATTGATTTATGTGTGGGAAGACCTCTTCTATAAATTCAATTTCCAATTAATACCAATGATGTAGATGAAAATAGTCTTTCCTATTACAAACTACCAATTATGGGAGAATGAAAGAGTTTCATATTTCATTTCAGGGTGTAAATGATTAATATTCTCTTTGAATATACCACTCCCTCAAGAAGATTTGATGCCAATCAGTATGGAAAATATACATGATGATTTGTGTACACCACTAATCCCTGTGAAATACATAGGAGTGTGTCGAGACCCGGACTAGATTTCCCAACAAGTGGAAAACTCTATAATAGAGACTAGAGCCAAATATCAAGTAATCCTATTAGATCTAGGGAGGAGAATATGAAAGGTAGAGGCTACTGTAATCACACTCAAGCAAGAACATGTACCTGCTTCTACTTCGAATACCTCATTATTCTGTAAGGCTCCACCTCCCATGCATCAGTTAAAATGACCGCCACATCAAGATGATGAAAAAGATAAAAGATAGAGATAGTTTGAGGATATGAAATACAAGGTATATACATTTAAAAATAAATAAGTCCCTAGCTACTTCATTTAAGCTTTAGAAAATAACATAGTTTATTTGTAAAGGAACAAGAAACCAAATAATGAAAGAGTTGAAGAAGTCCCAAACTAATGCCTCTTTCATCAAATGTTGGAACAACCCATCCATGAGTATTTTTTTCAATGCTCTCTTCAAAAATATGGTAGACTCTAGATAAGTGTACCTAAATATTTCATCATACAAAGTATAATGTGTTACTAATACTGATACAGAGGAAGAAGTAGAATATTAGAAAGTAAAAAAGAAATAATTCATAGAAATTTGATGATTGGATGGTCCAGAAAATGATCAATCTAACCCATACCATTTTACAAACATAGTTGAAACAAATGACTATTATTACTGCCATTTCTTTTGAAACCTTACCCTCTTTGTCAAATGATCAGTCCTACAAAAGTCCAATCCTCATGGAAGATTCATGGTCAGAATGATAAGGAGCAGTCAAAAGAAGATGAGCTCGTGTTAAGGCCAAAATTTTCATTGAATTAGGAAGATTTCATGCCATATGTTTCAAAATCATGGGCACCGCCCCTCCAAACAACACAATAAGAACTGGAATGTAAGGAAGAATCTTCATTAGATGAGGATTTGATCTTCAGTTCTATTAATTATATCCACTTAACTAGACCCTATGCAAATGTTGATCCTGATTATGAATCAGAATTCCTTATACTGGATTGAGAAACTAGGGTAAGAAGTCAATGTCGATGAAATAGGTGAAGACATGGGTATGATAGAAGGCACTATTTTAATTACACCCCTATTTGAACCATTTGTGAAGTAGAAACATGTCGGATATCCCTTTAGTGTGATCAATAAGAACAAGGTAACTCTACCACACATGGAAGGATCAACCCTGACATGATCATATTGGAGGACGGATTATAGGCCATACCACCACACTCTCTACGGATAGATAGACCTAGTTAGCCAAATCCACTAAGAGAAAAAGTGTTTCCAACTTTTTCCCTGAAACATGGTTCATTTACATCCGGAACATGAATTTCCAAGACACCTGAAAAAATTTATCTCCATGTGGGATAACATTAATATTTGGACCGTAAGTACGATGTTTTAAAGAAACTGGCCCATGTAACAACAAAGTTATCAATCCTGGATGCTCTGAATCTATCAAAATATCATCAAGAAGCGCTTATTGAGGCTTTGTCAAGTTCTTAAGAGTTTTAAAATGGGGATTATAATGTTGAGGTATAACATATAGAGAATGATCATATATAATTTCATGAAGTTATATCTTTCATGGACCAAAATGAGGATGTTGTTGTACTTGGACACAACAAGACCTTCTATTTATCTAGCATGGTTACTGATATAGACATTTTAAGAGTCTTCATTGATAATGGATCTGGAGTAAACATTACTCCCATCTGTACACTTCATTAGTTAGGTCTCACTAAATCAGAATTATCTCCCTTCACTCTGATGTTGTAAGGTTATGATAAGAATGAATACGAACTGCTAAGAAAGATTAAACTCAGAAATCATTTTGGAGATCTTGTATCTAATTCATATTTCATGGTTTTCCATTAGGAAACAACTTTCAACATTTTTCTAGGAAGGCCTTGGCTACATCAACATGTAGCCATTCTTTTGTCATACCACCAGTATCTCAAGTATTGCTTCAATGGTCATATAGAGACATTCCATAGTGATAAGGCCCCAATTAAAACATTTGAATCTCAGTGTATTAGGGCATATTCCTATCTCACAATGGGAGAACAGTCCATGGAAAAAAATATAACAATAATTAATGCTCCAAATGGTTTGGAAAATATCTCAGTTAACCCACTCATACATCTTAGTGAAGATTACATAATACTTATCAATCATACTGAAAGGGTAGATCCAAATCCAAGAACATGTTTTGTTGCTTCTATAATGTCAGTTTTGGAAATTAAGCCTGATTGCACATAGGAAATTATTGATTTATCAAATAGTGATGGAATACTAAATGGATATTTCTTTATTCCATCTACTAAGCTTTAGAAAGTCTCTTCTTCATCAGCCAAACTAGAATAAGTTGTTCCATTAACAAAGAAATATATGGATGTTGATTCCCAACCAATCCGTTTCACTTTAATGATCTTAGAGGACCCTTCATCATCTGTAGTTTCATAAATGGTTGCTTCTTCTTTAGGATTTCCGAATACCGACTCCTCCCCTAGCTTTGAATGTCTTGCTTCATCACCTACCATTCAAGAAGAAACACAAGAATAAACGCATGAGGAAGAGGAAGAAGAGAAAGTTATTAGGGACTCCCCTCCAATATTTAAAGAAGGTGTCTTCAAAACTATGGCTATACTCAGAGAAATAGGTCTTGTTACAGAAAAAGATCAATTCCCCACTCTATTTAGTAAATCCATGACATCTCAAAATAATGAGGTGTATACATAATTTATAAAGTGACTCTGGGATTTTTTTTCTTGGAACTGTACATAAATTCTAGACCTTTACCCATACATGGACACCCATCATTTTGGTTTTCCAGAAGAGCATCGGGGATTTAAGTAGGGAACAAGAAGAATACACCCAACTCATGATTCCAAAATTGAGTCTGAATTTGAAAATATTATCAAATATTATTTTATCAAGGAGGTGCAATATCCCAAATGGATGGAACATATTTTACCGATGAAAAGAAGAATAGAAAAATTAAGGTTTTCATAGATTTAAGATATCTCAACCATAATTTCCCCAAGTATGACTTTCTGATTCCAATCACAGAACATTTGATTGATGCAACAGCTAGCTACGATTCTCTCTCATTCATGGAATGATACTCTAGGTATAAACAAATTTGAATGGCCCAAAATATGACGATTTTATAGATTTGAAATACCCTCAAGGAAGATTTTTCTATTGGGTAATTCCTTTTTTCTTGAAGGACACTGGTGCGACATATCAACATGAAATGAACCACATTTTCAAACCATTCTTGAGTAAATTCCATGAATGTTATGTGGATGATCTAGTGGATATTTCCAGAAAACGTTTTGATCACTTGGATGATTTGGAGAACATATTCCTCAATCTTTGACAACATAATTTTACAATGACCTCTTTTAAATGTGTATTTTCGATAACCTTGGTAAATTTTATTTGTTTTGTTTTATGACATCACAAAATTGCAGTTGATCTCGATGAGAATAAGGATATCCTTGGTATGTCACCTCCTTCAAACTTAAAAGAGTTGAGAGGACTTCAAGGACACTTGTCTTATATCTGGTACTTTATATCCAATTTGGCAGGTAAGTGTTTTCCTTTCACCAAATTGATGAACAAGGGGGTCACATATTAATGGATCAATGGCCACCAAGAAGAATTTGATACCATCAAGAAATACCTCTTGATCCCATCAGTGTTTATGCCAACTATTGAAGGAAATCCTCTTATTATTTATGTGACATCATTGGAATGTTTACTAGGTGTCTTCCTTGCACAAAAGAACGATTTTGGGAATGAAAATAGCCATTACTATCTTAGTGGAACCATGCTCGACACAGATACTCAATATTTAGATATTGAGAAAATCTACATTGCATTAATCTTTGTAGCTCAAAAATTGGTACACTACATGAATCATAATGAGGTCCACTTGGTATCTCACATAAACCCACTAAAATTTTTCCTCAATCATCTTATGGTTACAGAACATCTTTCATGATGGGAAGTTATTCAAAAATAGTTTGATATATAATTTTTTCCTCCAAAAGCTTTAAAAGGCCAAGATTTAGTATACTTACTTGCTGAGAATACGTCTATGGAAGAGACATTATTGAATACTGAATTTCATAATGAAGTAATCGTATCCATTGAAGAAAGTCCCAGAATATGGGAATTTTACTTTGATGGTTCTTCTAGAAGTCCAACAGGGAAGATAATAAAAGACCCTAAACTCAAAATATTCGGGTTAGTAATTGTCCTTATCTCCCCAAAAAAGGCAGCATTAACATGTTACTTTTTGTTATTACATGTTGGTACCAACAATGAGGTATAATATCAAGCTGTTATTGTACGCCTGGAATTAGCACTCTATGTATGAGTGGATTACCTGGAGGTGAAAGGTGATTCAAAATTGGTAATCAAACAAATTAATGGGGATTATATCATTATAAGAGAAGAAATAATTCCCCTATGTGATTATGTTTGAGGGTGAATGGTATAATTTCTCTTATATCTTACATTTTCTTATGTCCCACGGTCACAAAATTCCCAAGTTGATGCATCGGAAAATTCAGACATATCCCTGATAGATCCAAATCAGGATGAAATAATCATTAGCATTACTCATCTTCGAGTGGTTTCAACTTTCATTCAAATCAAAAAAATTTAAATCAATCCAATTAGTCCCATTTCTGAGCCATATGGTCATACCATGGGATGGATAACACCCATCATGGAATATCTCCAATATGGTGTACTTCCTCTTGACAGAATTAAAACGAGAATAGATCTAGAGATGAGAAGTTAATTTAAATCTTTATGATGTCCTAGATCACTAGAAGATCCATTATAGATGAGGCTTCGATAAAATTATTCTCATATTTATTGATGGGGATGAAATGGCACTATAATGAAATAAGTACACACAAGAACCTATGGTGCTCACCAATCTGGGCATAGGATTTCTGATCAAATCTGAAGGCTTGGATACTTTTGTCTTTCGATGATGCAAGATTTCACAAATTTCACCAAGAAGTGGCATCCCTACCAAATGCATGCCAACTTCATTCATCAACCCCTAGAGATTTGACATAAAACTAAATACTCTTGGCTATATTCTACATGGGGAATAGATGTTGTCAGACCCTATCCTCTAGTTATGGATAATCAGTTCAAGTATATTCTTACTGCTACTGATTTCTTATCCAAATAAACTAAGTAAATACCTATCAAAGAATTTGGGTCAAAAAATATTTTTATCTTTGTCAAAGCTAATATCATTACCAAATTTGGTGTCCCTCCTACCATATTTATTGACAAAAAACCCAATTTCTATTTTTTGAGTTAAAGAAGCTATATCATGAGAACAATATCAAATCCAACCATTCATCTCGCTACCATGAAGTGAAAAATGGATTGATAGAGGCTTTCAACAAGATCCTATAAACTTTACTCCAAAATATGATGGATATAGATAAAAATTCACGGCCTAAGAATCTCTTTCACAGTTTTTAGGCTTATCAGAATACTACATGCACTACCACTTGGTCAACCACATATTTGGAGGTGTATGTGATAGTATTAGTTCTACCTATTGATGTTCAATTTCCATTACTCTGAGTTTCCATCTATAACCAATTATCTATATATTAATAGTATCATAAGTGGTTCTATGGGATGGAATGATTAGAATAAAATATATTCCATACCTTGAATCACATGGAAGTCTATCAGAATAGAATAGATTTAGCTTTTAACAAGAAAGTTTTCCTCCTCTCATTTCTTTAAGAATAATTGGTATTAGTCTTTAGGACGCCGATGATACCAGGAAATAAACCTCCAATTATTGAGCCAAAGTCGAAAGGACCTTATTCCATACATAATGTCTACTCTAATGGAGTTTATTTTCTAATCTCAATGGATAGATAACTTATTACAACTTTAACCAATGAAATATTCCTCAAGAAGTATTTTGTGTAATCACATAGAGTTATGTCCTAGTTGCAAGACATTAAAATTCTTAGAAATCACATGGGTCCAAGCTGCACGACATTAAAATGCATAGAATCTATGTCCTAGTTGTATGAAATTAAAGTACATAACAACCACATGCATCCATGCTGCATAATGTTAAAATGCATAGTATATTTCTTCTTTTCAAATGATGTTAAATAGCACGACCTAATTTTTTCTCGCTACAAAACCTTACACTATACGGTTAACATCTCATTCATTTGACATTAATAAATACCTTGAGATACGAAAAATTGGAACTCCATGTCGTTCTTTAAAAAATGAGTATCTTCCATACGCAAGAATTACTCTCATCATTGCTACTCCCTAGTGGCACATGAGCTCCATTTATCCCTATGTCTAAATCAGATCGGCATAGGGATCCATTGTCAGTAACTACATGTGGCTTGATACTAGCCCCTAGAATGATACATAGTGACACTTAGGTCTTATCCCCTATTCTATCCAAAAAATTTATTTCACAACATGTTAATTAAGTCCTTACCATAATATGTTAAACTGCATGGTTCTTCTAGAAATAAATTTGGATTGATTCTCATTCTAATGGGATCTGTAGAGTCACACATATCTTCAATTTTGGAAGTATCCATGAAAAAATAAAAATCCCACCATTCCATGTGTTTATGAGTCTGGTCTGCATAAGGAATATCATGTTCAATAACTATGTGTGGCTTGATTCTGAGTCCAATGATATACGTAGTGACACCCAGATCCCTTATCTCGAGTGCAACCACAACTAAAAACCCCCCTTTCTCACATCAAACCTTAGATGATGTGAGAAACATTTTCAATAACTACATTGTTCTTGATTCTCATTTCGATGGGATACATATAGATTCCCAAATCTTTAATTTTGGGCCCAACCGGGATAAAAAATCCCCTTCATTTACTGTGTCTATGAGTCAAACTTTTATAGGGAATATATAAAGAACTATGTGTGACATGATTCTTGTTCCAACAAGATACATAGTTACACCTAGGTTTTAACCTAGACTCGATCACAATGTCTCCATCTTTACACATCATTTCACTTCATATCCTCACCACATGATGATAAACTACATGGACTTATAAGAACTATGTGTTGCTTGATTCTCATCCCATTGAGATAATAGTGAAAACTATGACTTAAATCGTATCCCCAACCATTTGATACAAGAAAATTCCCTATCTCCAACATATAATTAAATTTTTTTGTAAGAGACATTTATTATGGGTCCTATCCTTAGATATCCCACTAAGGAAACAAACGATATCACTATTATACATATGATCCAGATCTATAAAAGGGACTCCAAACTCTAGGAAAATAGTGATAAAAATATTTATATTTTCATTGGAAATTACCCATTTCACCTTTCATACTCCTAATCATGAATACATTCATATCTTCATAATATTTCTTTCGTTCCTGGGGATGGAATATCTGATACCTAAGATCTCCTTTTCCTAAAAATGCAGTAAATGTCCCTAGGTGTCCTTGGATAAGTTTCTCACGTAATGGCCATATCTTCCAAGATATGCCACTTTTTGGATATGTAGAACATGGCCCTAGTTGTCCCTATATAATAAAGCCCCCGTAATGGGGTCTTTAAACAATGGTAACTTCGTTCTTAGAAGAAGCCTCTCTATACCATTAAATTTTTGATGACGGTATGCAAGAACCTGTATTTTAAAGCGGTCATCCTTTGTATATTTTTCCCATATCCTTTCTCGTGACATAAATGTCTTTAAAATTGTGGTTTACCTCTCTCCCCATTATTTATTCATAGAATACTGGAATAAAATTGGTTCATCTGACCACATATCATTCAATGCTTCAATAATATTATGCTCTTAGTCGTATGAACTAAAAACTACAAACACTATATTTTATAAATTTGGATCAGTCCTTTATAGAAAGTATATTCCTTAGATACATTGGAAATCATGACTGGAAATACTCTTTTGTGTTCAGGTACTTTTCTCCGTAAACCAAAATTTTTTCTTTGTAAAATCTGAATCTTCGTAAACTATATTCATCTTTTATGAATAAAATGTCTAATACCTAAGAGCACTTTTACCTTACTATGTAGTGTGTGCTCATAGGTGGCCTTGAAAAAGTTTCCTACATAACAGGCCTATCAGCCAAACGATTCCACTATTTGGCTATGCATCACGTGGCCTAGTTTTCCCTACATAATGCATCCCCCATAATGGGTTTTTCATATAGAGGAAACTTCATTCTTAGAAAATACTTCTTGTAATGCCTTTATTCCCTTTCCATTTCATTCTACAAATCCAGAGATTCCCAAATCATAGTTTACAATTCTTCTTTTCCATACCTGAATATGGTAGTATGTTTCTAGAAACATTACTACGAAATTGGAGATTCATAAAAATTTGGTCAAAGATAATGACCTTCAATTAAATCCCGCATAATGTCCTTGTTTTATGACTTGAAATGGTATAGAATGTTATCCAAAAAATCCCTTAACATTCGTACATCATTACATAAAATTTCACAGCATAATGTTTATGTTGCATGACGTAAAACCGTATAGCATAATTTCCTTACTCCATGACATAAAACCACACAGCATAGTGTTCTTTATGAATGAATTTAAACTGCATAAAAAATATCATAAATCCCCTTTTGGGAAAATGTACCTTCCTTCACACACCAAATTTGTGTAAGAATGGATTCTAATTCCTGGAATATGTCGTCACAAATACACCTTTTATTCTCAGATACCTCTCCATATAAAATCCACCCACTGTGGTCTTGAGACATCCAAATTTTAATCCCCTTTTTTTCTATCAGCAATAGAATGCTTGAATTCTTGGGAACTCATTTACCTAACTATGTAGTATGTGCCCCAACCGGCCTTGCATTAGCTACTCACATAACAAGCCAATCAGCCAAAGGAATCCACTATTTGACAATAAAACATTTTCCTTAACTGGGCCTACAAAATACATCCCCCATTATGGGTTTTCAAATAGTTGTAAAATCATTCTTGGAAGAGACCTCATATATTATCATATTTCAAATTTTAGATTTGGTAACCATAAAAATCATGACTGAAGATTCCCTTTGGAAGTATCTAATGAATATCAGGACCTTCCTAGCCAGAAATCTTTTTTTGGGTTCTAATTTCAAAATTCATGGTCAATTCTATTCGACCTTATACCTTATAATTATTAGTCCATTATGCATGACTCTGAACTACCCTTAAAAAAATTAATGATACTCACCAGATTGGAAACCTACAAAAAATATTCTGGATAAAAGTCAAGATCCAACTTGCTAGATCTATACGCTATATGGTCTAGGGAAAATAATGTAACTAAAATATAAAATGAAAATTTTGTTCAGATGAAAACCCAAAAGGTAAAGCCTAAACAATAGCCAAATTTCCCCTGATAAGTCCCCTTCATATTGGTTGATGACACAAAAGATGCAAGGTTTATAGTGTTGTTCATGCAACCCTAGTAACAATAAAACTTTACTCACTAGGCCTTTTAGATTAGGTAAAAGTTAAAGTACCCCCATCCCTATTAATTTAGTTATGATTATCTGACATAAAGATTCCATTTTATGAAAATAAAATTTATATTTCAATTATAGAAAGAAGGAAAGGATAAAGGCATATATATGATTAGAGGCAAAATCCGTTTCATTTATACTGGAAAAATCAGAAGTACATATCATAAGAACATCCACAGAATGGAGTCTCTCAATAATATATTACAAAAATCTTTCAGCATAACTCTTTACATGTTGAATATCCCCATGATCTCTATCAACCACTTTTTAAAGCTCAGCCAATTGAGTAGCTTTAGCCTCCTCAGTCTGATAAAGTGTGTATTTGGTTGTTGAAATGGAAGTTACCCCTTCTAATTGGGATTCAACCAATGATTAGTTTAGTTTCTCAAACCTATTTTTACATGAATCCATTTCTTACAAAAGATACACCATTTCTTTCATTATCTCACTAATTTACGGATCAAATTATGTCACGTTTTTTCTATGATTGGATTCTTACTTAAATATTGAATCTCAAAATCCCTTAACATTGGTGAGAAGTTTTTAATTTACAATATCTTTACATATTTTTTGTTCTTTCTTTCTTCGAAGAATGGTCTCTTTCACCATATAATAAATTGGGTTATAATCAAATCCACAAAATCCCAGTATGCTAAACAATGCTATAAGTCTACCAAAATATGAAGGTAGATCATTCAAAGGCTACTTGGAGATTATATCCCCAATGGTTCTCAATGATTTATTCCACGTAATACAAAGATAAAACTATTGAACTGTGTTTGAATCAAAATCACTACTATATGGATGAACATATTCTGGAATTAGATCACTTAAATAGGTGTTTAGCTCCGCTCCTTTTGAGTAAGTGGATGCTTTATCTTCCGTTGTTTGTTAACATAAGAGATTTGTTAGTAGACCTAAATGTTGGAAAATATGGTCTAAAATTATAATGTAAAATGATTATTATCTCAAAGGTTCTATCATCAACCAAAGCATGATCAATACAATCAATGATATTTACCCATTAATAAGTCATTTACTTCAGTATATTCCTCCAC
Source organism: Viscum album (assembly GCA_963277665.1). Lineage (NCBI taxonomy): Eukaryota > Viridiplantae > Streptophyta > Magnoliopsida > Santalales > Viscaceae > Viscum > Viscum album. The sequence goes on from OY728130.1 coordinate 731,021,277, forward strand.
GGTATTCCCAGCTTCAGTAGTTTGAGTAAGTACTTTTTGGGGAGGGTAATTCTCCTACGCTTTCCCAGTCACCATAACCATTGGCTCTAGAGCAACTTCTAATAATGGATTTTCAGTTGGTATCTCTTCAAAATCAGTGTTAGCAGGATAGAGTTTTATTCCCCATTCATGAAGGGTCTTCATGACGTTCTCTACCGACAAAGCTGCATAAATTTATCGTTGATCTGAAATATCAGATAAAAGAAAAATTATGTATGGAAAATGTAAGAGTGATAACTTACATCCTTTCAGTTTCTCACTGAAAACTCCAAACACTTTAATAGAATATGGAATATCAATTTTTGGATTAAAAGCATCCATAATTTCAGAGTATATGAATTTGTTTTTTATACCATTCTCACCATTTTATGGTATCCAAAAAACATTGGTTGATGTCTAAATTTTCTCTGTTGACATTTTCATCCATCAAATATTCAAATGGTGCAATGTCATCCAGTCATGTTGACTCAGGATCGGTACCAATACCTTCCTGAGATTGCCCAGGATCCCCGCTTAGTCCTTCTAGAGCAATAGGAATATCACCATTGATTATCACAGGATCCTTTGACATAAGAAAAAGATCTAAAATATTATTTATAAAATAATGTTATAAACATCATGTGATACCATTAAGAAATCCATTTGATATTAACTTGACACATTTCTCTCTCTGTAGAAACAAGATCAGATGTATCCACATCCTGTGATACTTTATCTATTGAGGAAATATTTTTATCAAAAATTATTTGTACTACTCCTAGAATTTCCTTATAAGTCCTTGAAGTACTAGTTTTCAATACATTAAGAGAATAAACATATGAATATACTGTGAAAATATGAACATGGTCACCAAGGTGTATCAAGTAAGTCACGATACTAGAGGATAGTGGAAATACTCACTGTTTGATGTACACATTAAATCAATATCAATTCTCTCTTGCGTTTCTTTTCATAAGATAGTGGACAGATTTAAATACCCTTCTATCTTGTAGATACCTAAAGTAATGACTGGGGATTTTCTCTCTCCATTACATCTATCAATTTTTTCCCTCTATGAGAATATCCTAGGTACCTAAGGGCTTCATCCAATGTGTCAATGGGGGTGCTCGTGGGTCTGTATTTTTCAGACTCAAGATCCTCTATTGAGGTTCCTTCTCAAATTTCTAGAAGAAAAATAAAATCCCATTGAGATTAATTATGGTGAATGAAAATTAGAATTGAAACAAAAGATAAGGGAAATAAATTATTAATATTAATAGAAATGTCCCACTCCTCTTCAGGGTAAAAAAATTACCCCTTCATGTATCCCTTGATCCATGATTTCAGATAATTTTTTTGAGGTTGGGACATGTTCATCAGTTTTATATATGAATGTCTCCATCTCCATGATATGCTCTTGTAACTCAGCCAGATTACTATCCAGATGAAAATCAAAGGGTGCTCTAATATCACCCACATCTCATATTCAAAGGCCATATTGGACAAATTCCCATGAATCCCTAAGTTCATGAGTCATGCCTTCCTTGTACTAGATTTATTATGGCTTCACATAATTCATCTTTTATATGTATGGTTATGGAGAAAACTCAACACTCTCCAATTGTAAGGCCTCTTCAAGCCTCCCTTCTTCTTCTTTAGAAGAATCAGCATATAGGATGGTAACATCATTTTGATGATAGTGAATAGATTGCCTCGATGTTGGAGGTGTTGTTTCATTGGCATTGGTCCTATGGTGGATTTTTTGCAAGAATGTATTGAAGGTTCTGAAGTTTCTAAAGCCTCTACATAATCTTTGGATTTAGACCTTTTACCAATATTGCTAAAAAAAAGATTTTTTGCCTACTACCTGATGTATTCATTTTGTTAAATCTCCCTAAGGGTATGATGAAGCACAAGATTTAGCATATCCAGCCTCTAATACAGTTGATGCATCTGATAGAGGTAGCGTAATTGACATTTTGGATGTCTCTAAAGCCATCAAAATCCATAATTGTTGGAAAACCATTGAGTTCTTCTCATGCCTAATATATGACCAAGGAAAAGTGCTCAATTTTTGGAGACATTTGAACTGGAGAGAAAACATATAAGGGACATAATCCTCACAGATGATTTCACCATCAATATTGGTTGATAGAATTCTATCAATAAATGGCATAATATAACCCCTCATCTTGTAATTTTGTTTCCTTACCATCATCAAAAAATGTTAAAGGTGGCATGTTACCAGAAGGACATAAGTTGAATTCTTTCAATGCATTTAGTTCCCTCAGTACTTCATCAGGATTCTGGTTCAAAGTCTAAATCCTAGAGGCTTTTTGTAAAAATGGGGTAAATTGACCATTGGGGAATCTAATCGAATTAAACACTGAATATGATCAATGGTGTGTTGTAATACATCTCCACAATACTTGAATTGGTCTTGAATGTATTAATAGAGCCTTCTCGTTGTATAAATACAACAGGACGTGATAGATTCTTACAAATACAGAGGTAGATGACCCAATAAATTTCCCCTCTACCAACATATAATAAATAAAAAAAGTACAAGGTCTTACACCGCCACTGGACTCACGGACTGGAAGTAAATATATTCTTAACCATCTGGCATGGAAGCGGGCTAAGATTACCTTTACATCAATCTCAAACTTAACCTTATAACCCTAAAGTTCCCAGTCACCATTCTCCAATGTGGGCTAGTATATGCCTGAAGAACCCTAATTATCTACATTTGGTAAAATGGTTGGATGTCTACATGTAGGACTATTCTATTTCATTGGTTCTAAAAAAGCATCTATCCACACTCTTGAATGAATATAATCCATAGTGCCAATATCTTTCTTTTATTTCGGAAAATTATTTTCTATTTTGAATAATTTATGAGCCAATGGTGGTTTCCTCTTAGAATGACCCCATGTTGTTATTGGTGGAATTATTTTTTTGTACATCTCCCTAAGAATGGGATCCCTGGATATTAGGTAGATATCTCATCAACTGAAGCCATCCTCGTTGTACATTATGTGGAATGAATTATTTTGCGAACTACATTGGCTCATTGATTCAGGAATGAAGTCATTTTTTGTAAAAATATGTTTTTCCTATCTATACAACTTCATAAATGTGAAAATACATTATTTCTTTCATGATCTATTCACATGTTCGACGTACCCAAAATGCCCACATCCATTCAGGTTTGATTCGTCCCCCAGAAAGAAGGTCCCAGTCTTCCTTCCAGCTATTAGATTGTTCTATTTTTCAAGCATGAATGGTTGAATCATTGCAATGCAGCCTTGGCTGTACAACATGATCCATCATATCAAGAGCACAACTACTATGATGTAGGATATATCCATTAAGGATTGTTCCATCATGAACAGGCATACCTGTCATAGTAATATTCATATATTGATAGTTTATGTATTGAACAAACCAATTATTTGTAAAATATTTCTTATAAGAAGGAATCTGGACATATTTCAAAATCACATGCCCATATAGAGGAAAAAAATGGCTTCTTGGATATTCATGTTGGTATGGAATCAATCCTTTCACCAACTTAGGAGGGGTACTCTCAACCACATCTTAATAGTTTGTTCTAACAATTTTCATCATTTCGGTTTGGAGAACTTTAGCTTAATCAGTCAAAGTTATGAATCGATCCATTTCCTGAAGGATAATTACCAAATTTTCCTCATTAAATTTTAATATTGAATTAATAAAATACAATTTTTAACATAAGGTAATTAGAAAATTAGGAAACGGTAATGTTCCATATATCTCCTTCAATAAGGTCACCTGCATAGGTCCTTTGATAAGGTACCTGGCGTAGGTCATTTGACAATGTCCTTTTGTGCTACTACTTTGATAAAGTAACTATGCATAGCTCCATCACTCCAATGGGTATACCTTGATAAAATTTGGTAGACCTACACAAGATAACAATGCAAGAGAGCTGAATGAATGAGCTACATAATGAGAGAAAAACTCCAAGAATACAGGTGAAGAAAATGAAAATGGAATGTGGGTATTTATAGGCACCACTGACCTATGCTACTGACCTACACATGATATCTATATAGAATTCATGTGTGGTCTTGGATTAATTCTCCAAAATATTTTCCTATAATTGTTTCTTAGTACTAGATACTCTTTCCAATCAAATCCAATCCAGAGGGGGGTGTTGTGGACATTCTTTTTATGGAAAAAAATGATTTTCATGAAGCACTTTGGATATCTTAATGTATCAATGAAATTTAATGGAAGAAAATAAATATAGTTCAAGGGACCAACGTAGCATGCCTATGTACCAGAATACTGGCACAAGTTCTACCCATGCAGCCCAATGCGAAGCCCCTACGCAAAAGACCCACGCTACGGAGCTACATGGTGGACTAATGCGACAATATAATTTGAGCACCCCTATATGGGGGACCTATAGTTTGGATATACACTAAATACATATTTGAACAACCTCTTTTCGGTTATTCCATATCCTTTACTATAAATAATACCCTTGGGATCCCCATTTTTCAAACTAAAAAAAGTTGGAAGAACTCCCAAAGCTCCTATTACGTAGCTCTTTCACCCAAGTCCCCCATATTTTCCCAGGTTTCTCTTTAAAACATGATAGAAGATATAATTATATGGGATAAGAAAGATTTAAGTCCTTTTGGGGTTCTAAATACAAAAAAATGATTAAGGACCCTTCTTCCATAAATAAGAAGCTACATATGCAAGTCATATTCCCTAAGGAACTATTTGGGTCTCTTCCAAAGACACCAATGGAGACCTAGGGTGATTAGATTGAAATATCAGCCAAGTTATTTTTTCTAAATAGCCATTTTTATTCTTTTATAGGCTTAATTTCCTTGTGTTAATCATTTTATAGTCATCCTTAGGACCTATGCGGCACACCTTCATGGAACACCTACGCGGTATACCTACACCGCATAGCTACGCCCAGGACCTATGCATACCTCCTTGTAAACCCTCTTCAAACCAATTAAATGTAGGGTACCTCCTTCCTTTTATCCCTTATATAAAAGGGACTAGTTGAAGCCTACACCAAAACCTACTAACTTATCAAAACCTCTGGGAAAGGCACATTAGAATGTCTCATATTTGGGTTTGTATATCTACAGTCATAGGATTCCCACATTTGTCTTATAAGGGAGTCTGGATCATTGGGGTGTCTATAGGTCTACATATCTATAGTCACATGGACTCTTACCCTACATACAGTGTTGGGAAGTTACCAGTGTTAGATTCTAGAGATATGAATCTATCATCCTATTCTCATCTCTATAACCAGGAGCCTCTAGTTCCCAATAGAGAGAGTGAGGATCACACTTTCTTTTACCTTGAATAAATAGAAGGTCTCCCTCCACTCTTGGGACCCATCTAAGGGAATACCTCATGGAGTAAGCCCATATCCTTTTGGGGAAATCCTAATGACCTTCACTTTTATTCCACATTAAAAGGTTCATTTCTTCGCTCTCTCATCCACTGTCACCTTACCTTCTTTCTATGTTTTCTTGACCTCTTCAATCAAGAGATGAGAAAACATGTGGTTTATTGAATCTTTCACATCCTCTTGTTTCCCACACCGAGAATTACTTATGTGGGCTTAGAGATTTGTGATTATCACACATCAACACAATCCACCTCACTTATTGAACTATGATAACTCTAATTCCCACCATAATTAGGATATATAAGAATCCTTCATCTAGGGCCCGGGATCAATGGACATCATCCTCAGGAGTCCAACACTAATTATCTTTATTTGGGAATCCTCGTTATTAATAGTTATGGAATTAAGTTTCCCTTGAATCTATATGATTTAAAACACCTTTCATGGACCATGTTACAAGGTAATCCTCTTTAGGAGTAATCCCCGACATATTTCTATCAAAGGGTCATACCCTCCTATGATACTTAATAAACTATGTGGGATTTGATTCCCATCCAAGTGGGTTACATAGAAATACTCCCTGATGTTCGAACCTAACACTCAAAAATCAATCATGTTCATCTAGGTACACATTCCTAGCAGGGTCTAATACAACTTGGAAACTCATATCTTTACCAGGTTCCTTGGGATACTTTGATATAAGTCACACACCAAGATTTTACTGGGCATATTATTCCTAGATGTCCTCACCACATGACATTAAATTTTATGGTTATGTCCGTATCATGCAGCCTTAAATGGTATGAGGTCTCTCATTAAGTTCCACTGAACTACAAGAGTTCTAATTCCTTTCACAAGGATATGTAGGTATCCCATTAATGGGTACAATCCCAACATCAAAAAAACTTTTTTCTACCCAGAAAACCATAAATTCCATAGTTCCCCACAGAGTGGATTAAAAATCATCATCATTGTAACTACGAATAAAGAATATACATGTAGCATATGAGAGGATGTCATTGATGTAGAACCTTTAATACATAAGGATATCTCCATTGATGAAGAACCTCAAATACATACAGATGATTCTGAGTTACACACATGTTAATAATGGATTGGAAATTTCAAGGGAAACGTACATTATGCTTGGTAAACAAAAAAGAATTCATGAACATATATTAAATCTATAAGGGAGTCCCTAAGTATGAAATAATTCCCCCTAAAAATATTTTGATGAGCCTGACCTACCATGCTCTCAACCAATGTGAGTTATTAAGTATCCTAGGTCAAAAAAAATAATGAAAGCTTGCATTTGTGAAGAAGGACCCTTTGGATACAGAACTATTGGGTGTTTCCGGTTCAATAAATAAATCTGATAGAAACCATACAAAAGTAGTCAATCCTAACCAGAACACACATTCTAGGGGAAATACGGGGCTTTGGGATCTTCTATTGATCCATGTTTCTATTCATATATGGAGTAATCTAAGAGAGTATCTTCATAATATTTGTGATTTCTACCCCCATTAGGTTGGGAATCTCATTGGGGCATTCATCAAATTTCCCATCACATCGATTATTTACCTGATTCATTTTATTTTCTCCCATTTGATAGAATAAACGGAAAATTAGGGATGTTTATTTCTAATTATTAAACACATAAATAGTAATCCAATGACATTAAAGGTATAACATAAAAATTAAATTCATTTCCTTAACTTATGATTTTCTTGGCTTCATTCTATGTTTTCCATTTTCTATTTCCTAATATATATTCTTATCAACATTTTTCTATTTCCCTTAATAATAGATCATAATGTAATTATGAATTTACTAAAGCATAACCCCTAAGAGTGTCAAAGAAAGTTCACAGTAAGACCTATTTTCGTGTACCAGGTTTCCCTAAGTCAAGCCTGGAAGACCTTGTCTGAGTTGTCACTCTTAGGTACATTTGTGCCAAAACAACGTCCACTTTTAGTATCCTGACTGGGATTTATTTGTTTTATAAACCACTTACTATATAATAACCAAAATTTAATGATGTTTTATTATAATTAGTATTATCCCTGAGGATATTTCTAGAGTTTTCTAATCTTAATCACACAAATAACTAAACATTAGCTATGATACCAACTATAATGACCCTTATATTTATTTCACATTAACACATTATTTTTTACATAAGACTATATTTAATAAAACCTAGATGATCGAGAAGAATAGTTTATTTGGGAATTAATTACAATACATAACAATCTAATAAATGGAATACAACATATTTATTGAAAAATTCTTAAACATTCACAAATTAATCCTTCAAACTTAAAACTGAATGGGATAACCTGGTGACATACATAAGAAAATGGAGAACTATAAATCCTTGTAAGGGAATAAACATTAAATGAGTGATAAATTTTATAAAATAGGCATATCAATGAGAAATAAAAGGAACATGAATAATAAGGCATGATATTGCATGATAATCATAACATGGGAAATGAGGAAACAACTTAAAACACTAAATAATAAACATAGGTCAAGGGTAAACCCACCAAGACATCATGGGGGGAATGTCCCATAAAGGAATCAAGTCCACTCCCTTTTCCCATGTGACATATCATGATACTAAAAATTTAACAATGCATTGAAGTTCTATTTTATCACACCCATCATATTCATTTCATTCTCATGCTTATGTGTTCTAAATAGATCAAACATCATGGATTCATTTATAATCATAATTTATTCCATGATCAAGGAATGTAGAATAAATACATGTTAGCACCCAATGAATAATTATATGTTCATAAATTTGAATACCCTATATATAAATATGGTTATGGTATTCACTACATAATTATTTTTGGCATGAAAAATCATAGTGAAATTTCAAAAGCATAACAGTGTTACTTAATAATTCATAAAAATTGTTGATGAGAGATAAAGGGATCTCTTATAATTTTTAAATAAATGGGTAGTAATAGGGAAATGTAAAGACAAGTCCCAACATTAGGAAATGGAAATAGAATGTATAAGTTCATAAATAAAATTAAAATTAAGAAGATAAGGTGAGGATACCTTAATGAAATTTCAGTATAGTAACGGATTCGGTATGGGTAAAAATGAGGTAGGATAAATGATACCACATCCAAATAACATAAATTTTATATTAATTTTATTATTATAAATAAATCAAAATATTACTAATTTAAATTAAAATAACTAATTTCAAAGAAGGTTCTTGAATTTGAAAGAATGAGAGGAAGGTCCTTACAAAAGTTTGGTATGGAAATGGGTATACAAAAAGGTTTAGAGGAGGGATAAATGAGATTGAAATGATATCTCAAAATTTATAAATCAAATGTATAGTAAAGGGGATATGTAATAACTTATCCCAACATAATGAAATTGAAATTGAAAGACATAACAAAAAAAGAGTTCTTGATAAAAGTGGAGAGTGGAAGATCCCTTACTTTAGTGTGTGACTTCAAAAGCAAGGGAGGGCTACTTGAGATCTTGGGGGAATTTTGGAAGACTCTAGAGAGTGGAGGTCAGAGTACTGTCATTCTATTAGGAGTTTTAGTGATGATAAATTAGATCTTCATAGGGTTTTATGGGAAAATAGGGGGATTTATTTATTATTTAGGTTTTGGTCACTACATATGAAAATATAAAAAACTATGAACCATCCCATGGTTGTTACCCATGTATTCTTACAAAAGGGTGTGGTTCAAAATAATTTATAAGGCCATGTTCTGATCTTAGTAAAATAATTCCCCTGCTTATGTGGAGGTAAGTCACACTCTAAAAGAAAGTGTTTTAAAACATTAAAATATTTTATGTTTTTTGGAGGATTCAGAATGGCTTTGAAATATAAATAAAATAAACATAAGATAACATAATTTTAAATGTAAAAGATATATTTGGTCATGGATTCCATTAATAGTAATTAGTACATCACTTTTGGGTCATTATGATGTCACAATACACAAACTATATTTATATGGTATTTAATCTTTACCCGAAAATTCGACTATCTTATAAAATTATGAAAAATTTACCATTATATAATTTTGATGTTCTAAATATAGATATAATATTCATTTTCTATAAATAATTTTCTAAATATATGAATTTTTACTTTTAAAATAAAATCAACATTTATTAATAAATGTTGGGTTTGTTGATAATAATAGTTTTTGAACCCTTATAAAATGTACATTTCACTTTATAAAAATTAAATGATAATTATTTAAAATATTATTTATTTAAAAAATAAATTAATTAATAAATCGATTAATTCAATTTGAATATTAACTAAAAAATACAATTTTTTCTTTATCCAATCAAAATAAATATTATTTTCTATGTAACAATAATATGAAGAAAAGATTTTCATTATTCTATAAAAAAGAATTACATATTTTTTCAATAGGGTCTTGATACAAATCCCATTAATATATCAAACAAATTCATAAGAGTATGTTTTTTGAGGGTGGTAATTTCATGGGGTGGTCCAGTGAACATGGTTTGGATCATGATCTCGATGATCTTGAACTTCTCCCATAAATGTTTTCTATCTTTCTTAAGTTATTGATCTCATCTTGGGCTTCGTCAAGGGAAAATTCCCAAAATGTTATTTTCCTCAGAATCTATGATAAATTGGCATTATAGGGTATGATCCTAGTAGTTGAGGCCATCACTTCCTTTTTCTCTGTCAATTGGATTTATTAAACCCCTATATTTATACTAATGACTTTATCACTATTCAAAGTCTATAGTATCAATGGTAGTGACTTTTAATAGTCTCTTAAATCCAATTAGATATAATAAAACAAAATAAGTGAATGTGTTTTCTATAATCATATTATATGATGAGATATTTAAATAAGTCAAAACGGGGAATTTTATTTATAATTGTTTGGGTCATTACAATGATGGTTGAGGGTACTTATTTATGGTCTCATATACTCAATACATTTGGATACATAAATGGCTTGGAGATACTAGAATAGACACTATGTATTTATTTTTCAATTAAAGTCATTAAAAAAACATTAATAGAATTATTTTGATAATTTATTATGAATTATATTATGAATGAGTTTGATAAAAAATTTACCCAGTCCCCTCAATATGTTTAGGATTAATGAGAAAAACATGGGAGGTTTGAGCTCATGTTCTATGATGACGATATAGAAAGTAAAGTGTAAAATTTTTGGATAATAGAATAATTATAGAGGTTGTAGAGAGTTAACACTATATTATAAACAAATAAAAGAGGCATATAATGAATGGTGGGTATACACTCTGGGAAAACTGGACATTAGAGGAGAAATTCTCCAGAATACCTAAAGGTGTAAAATAAAATTAGAAATTTATATTATTGAATTTAATTTTTATATTTTAAATAGAATATTATACCTACTATATAGGTGTTGTGAATATGTATATGAGTTAAAGAATAAATAATAATTGATAGTTATAACTTTAGTTATACATTTAAATGATGAAGTAAGGGTTTTATATTTAGAGGTGGATTTAGTGGATTACTTTGAAACTCTAATTGGATCAGAATAATGATTGTATATTTTTATATTATTTATCTATTTTGTGATAGGATGTGTTGTTTTAAACAATGGTTTTTAAAGATAAACAATATGGATGTTGTTGATACACATGGTTAAAAAAATTTCAATTATATAATATTTTTGATAAGGATATAATGATAAAAATAATTTATCCAGGATAAATGATTCTATCCAAGGTATTTTTTAAAATCTAACAAAAAAGAGTTCCCACCACCCTTTGATGGATGTGAACGAAAATGTACACCTCTATGATTCATGTACTCAAAACACATTCATATGATATATTTATTATATGTATATAAAATATTAAATACTATACATATAAATAGAACATATAAATCATGCATATGTTTCATAAATATTACATGGATATGATGCATGTAATACTTGTATATAGTATACAATAATAATATGTGTGTACACCTGAAATATATTCATAAAACATGACATGATACAAACCATGCATCACATTTCTCTTAATGTGATTTCATCAGGATTAAATTCTTCTCATGATAATCATTGTATGGTTTAATACAACTTAACAAGGCACATATAGTGGGTATTATTTGATAATATACTTTTATTATAGATGAGTTCTTAATTTTTAAACAAGTATCAAATATCACTTATAAAAGGTGAGGTGGTTCCCCATATTTATCAGTGTGGATTTGATGTGTTTGTTTAATGATGTTTTAGATAATTATTTTCATGACATTTTTTTAAAATATTTCATATTTCCAAACATTTTTGATAAATCCATGTGAAGTCTCTATAAACCCTTTGAGTGTTTTAGGTGTCCTATGATAGATATTGAGATTCAATGCTCAATTTCTTCCCTCAAAGGCTGGAATCCTTTTTTTCTTACTTTCGTAATCATTATCAAACATTCTAAATCGATAAAAAAGTAATAGGATACTAAAAACATAGAATAGGTATCTATTATAATCTTTTTTACAATAGTTTTATCACTTTCATTTCATGAAATTACATCGATGTGTTTTTGGGATTTTCTCCACTTCTAATGATAATATAATGATTATTCAAAACCCGTAAGTGGTATCACAGCCAGTTTCAACAAGGAATCATCATGTTACATCACCAGTTTTGATAAATTATGATACTATAAAACATGATACAGTAAAATCATAAAATCTATATAAGATTACATATACACATGCTTGGATATAAAATTAATCCTGGTTTACCATTATGGAAAGAAGTCTACGTAAGGGTTATCTTAAATTACCATTACCATTACACGTATGGGGCAATGTAAAGGTAATTTTATTTTACCTTTACATAGAGCTTCTATGTAATTTTTGTCAGTGTATAAGCTACTATTTACATATACTCCCACACAACTCATTCAAATGTAATCATGGTTTACCTTTACACAAAAGGTGGTGTGTAAAGGGTAATTCTATTTACCCTTACATAGTGTTAAAATATTTAAGCAACCCATATACAGAAGAGTTCTACGTGATGGTCACCTTGGCTACCCTAACACAAGAAATGGTTTCTATGTAAGGGTAATGAATATTCTAAATAATTAATTTTCTTAATTGTTTCATATGGTTTAAAAAAAGTTTTCAATTCATAATACAAAATATTTTATAGGTATTTTAATTTATAAAGAGTTTATAAATTAAATAAATATATTTTTCATTATAATTAATTAATTTTTTTATGAAATATTTATTTGTTATAATGATATAAAATATTAAATGTCAATATTTAAAATATCTTTTATAAAATTATATGGTATCTTTGTAATCTTCAAATAATGTTTTTGTTTTCAATAGATATATAAATATGATTTCTAATGTGTTTATAAATCATATAAAAAAATTATAAGTTTTTATATTTATAATTATATTTTTTTGTAATAAATTAATTTGGAAATGTTCAAATTAAAAGTTATGCAACTTTAAAAGATATTATTTAGACCATGTAAAAAATGTTTTGATGATTAATTTGATTAGTTGTTTAAATAATGTAAATTATATGATATATATATTATATAAACGGTTTACACAATAGAAGTTGAATTATAAAATTATAATTCTTAAAAATATCATTTATTTAAATTGAAATTCCATATAATGTATAATATAAAAGGATTAATATTAAAAGTGGACATAAAGTGTTTTTATTATGTCCATAATATTAGATAAATTATAAATTTTTTGATAATTATCTTCAATTTATGAATTGTTCATAAATAGTTATCTCATGTTTTAATATTTTACATGTTCATTTATTTAGAATATTATTATTTTCTTTATATAGGAATATATTTTTTATATTGTGAGTTTTGTGTGTGCTTAAATTTATATGATAAATTACTTCTAGGATATAGAGCCTTTCATTTCATGCTAGGTATGACTCCATAAAATTTATTTTTCATCTACTATGTCCTTGGTTTTTAATTGAAATTTTTATCTTGAATTTAGTTATTGGGAAAAGTTTGTGTATATGTGGTGTTATAATGACAATGAATTTAATAATCACTTGAGTAGAGTATCCTCGAGGAGTGGTATTTGGGTTCAAAGTACCTACGAACTTAGAGGCTTATTCTTTGTCTATAAATGATACGGGGGATGGAAATTTGTAACTCTAGGCTTACTCATGTGGATACCATCAATCTAAAATAACACTAATCCTTTACATGAAGAGTTATTATACCTTATGTATATAATACATTCAGATATTTATGAATGTGTTTGGATTCTATTTTTGGGTCAGTGACAAAAATTCTAGGTTTTTTAAGTATTTACACGTTAATGTGTTTTAAATGAATTAATTTGGTGGATGTAATAGGGATTTAAAAACTAAACTCTTCAAATCATGCTTACACCAAGGGAATAAAACATGAGAATATTAATATTAAATTTGATACAATAGTTATAAATTTAATATGAATATGATGTATATTAAATATGTGATACTTTGAAATCCCCTTAAATAATAAGTGAAATATTCCTTCGAAATTGGAACTTTTCATGACGTCGATCATAAAACATGGTAGATTCATGCCATAATGGGGTTTATAACAACACTTATTTTTATTACACATTAATACATGATTTAAAAACATAAAATCTCACTTAATATAACCCAAACGATCAAGAATTAAAGTTTCTTTGGTAATTAGGTACATTGTATTACAACCTTAAACAAGAATTACAACATCTTTATTGAAAACTTCTTTAACTTTCTTGAGCTTAAAACTGCATTGGATAACCTAGGGAAAATATATAAGAAACATCTGATCCATAAAGCCCAATTCGGGAATAAACATGGCATTACATGAAGATAATGACACAATTTATATAATGAATATAAATGAGGCACAAAGGAACCATAATAATAAGGTGTTATATAGCATGATATTCATACCATGGGAAATGTAGCAACAACTTAAAACACTGCATCATAAACATAGGTAATGGATAAACCGCCAAGACGTCATGGTGGAAAAATTCCCATAATGGAATCAGTTACCCCATTCCCCAACATGATTTATCATGATACTATGAATTACCCAATGCAATGGAGCGCTAAATAATTCAAGGCACACTCATCAATTTCATTTCATTCTCATGCTTTATTGTGACACATAGATCATAAAACATGGATTCATTCATCATCCTCATTTATTCTAAGATCAAAGAGTGTGTAATAAATACATGTAATTCACCAATTTAAATTTATATTATTATAAAATTGAACACTCTTGATAAGAAATGGGTATGTTATTCACAACAAATTTGGTTTCGAATGGAAAATCGTTTTGCAAAATCGGTAGCATAACAGTGTCACTTAATGGTTCATAAAATGGGGTGATGAGAGTAGAATGGGTATCTCATCATTTTTGAATGATTTTTAAAGTAATATGGCCATGGTAGTATTTGAATATACATTTATAATTAGAAAAATAATTCATACCATAATAAGTAATCTTGAAGAAAAAGAAAGAGGAAAGGTTGATTACAAAATTTCGACATGGTAACGGGTGTGAATGGGAGGGATTAATGAGAGATAAAGGAGTATATCATTATTTTTAGATAATATGGGAAATATTTGGAAGTTTAAAAAACATACCCAATCAGTATTAATTAAAAATAAAATGGAATAACAAGATAAAAAAACATGGATAAAGATGAGAAAGGAAAGAACCCTTATGAAATTTTGACGTGGTGGTGGGTGTTCTTAGGAGGGATTAATGAGAGAGAAAGGGGTATCTCACTATTTAAAAATTATAATGGAAGTACCAGGGAGGTTTTGAATCATACCCCATCTTTAGGAATTAGAAATAAAAGGGCATTACATAGAGAATATTCTTGAATAAAATTGAGAAGGTTAGAATCCCTTGCCTTAAGAGTATGATAGAAAAATGTGAAAGGGGATTCTTGAGAGATTGGAGTCACCTTGGGAGGATTATAAAGAGAGGATGATAGAGTAATTTTGTGTTCAATATATTATTAGTGAAGATATGTGGTTTCTTGTGTGTGTTTATATATGAAAAGATAGATATTTTTTAATATTTAGGTTTTGGACACTACAAAATAAAATATTTCAAAACAAAAATATTCCCATGGATTCTGCCACAGTGGAGAGGTTTTAATTATATTATAATTAAAAGGGCTGAAAATTTTAAAATAATTCCCTTTATTATGTGGAGGTCATCCACACTTTCAAATAAATGAATTTAGATCTCTAAAATACTTTAATTGTTTTGGATGATTCCTAAAGGCTTAGTAAAATTAATCATGTAAACTAAAAATTACGTTATTTTAAGGTAAAAAACAAATATTTGGCTGAGAATACCCATTATAACAATTATTCCATCAGTTTTTTGTCATTATGATTTCATTAAATGCATCGTATATTTATACGGTATTTATTTTTTACTCGAACATTCGATTGTCTCAGAAAATTTTGAAAAATTCACCATTAGATAATTTCAACTTTCTGATTCCAAAAATAATATTAATTTTATTTAAATATTTTTTTTAAATATTTTAATTTTACATTTTAAAATAATATTTCACATTTATTGGAAAATGTTGGGTTTTTGACAATAAGGGTTTTTGAACCCTTAAAAAAGTACATTTCACTTCATAAAAAATTATATTACCATGTATAATTAATAAACCTTATTTAATAATAATATTTATTTAAAAAATAAATTAATTAATCAAAATAAATCCCATAACTGAATTGGAATATTACTTGAGAATACAATTTGTGTTTTATTTAATCAAAATAAAAATCATTTATAAAGTAACAATAACAATTAAAATAAATTCATTATTCTATACAATATATGTATTCATATTATTATATTCTTGATAAATATCCCTTTATTACACTAGTATACTCCCTAAGAGTAAGGTGTGTGATAGTGATACTTTCATGGGGCTATTTGGAAAACATGGTTTGGGTCGTGATCTTGATGACCTTGAACTTCTCCCATAAATGGTTTATCTCATGATTAAGTTGTTGGATATTAGCTTTGGATTGGTTAAAGGTAAATCCAAGTGATGATATATCCCTCGGAAGCTTCGATAAATGGGATTGATAGGGTATAATCCAACTTGATTAGTCCATCAATTACTTTTTCTAGGTCAATTCAATTTGATAAAGCCCTATATTTATATTAATCATGTGATCAATGTGTAATCACTATACTAACAATGGTAATATTCTTAACAGTATTTTAAATCCAAATATATAATCAAGTAAGTGCATGTTTTTTCTATAACCATATTACATAATAATATATTTAATTAAACCATAATGGGAAACTTCATTTATAATAGTTTGGGTCGTTACAATATTCCCCTATTGGGAAATTTTACCCCCCCCCCCATAAAATAGATGAGGGTAATTTTATCTCATCACTTCTTATGGTTCCCATGTTTCTTCATTAATCTTTTGGTTTCTCCCTAGCACTTTGACAAGGTGAATTTTCTTATTTTGTAGAAATTTGTTCCTACGATATAAGATCATCATAGGAAGATCCTCATACGAAAGATCATTATTCAATTGTTCCACCTCTAGATTGAGTACATGTGAGGGTTCATGTATGTACTTCCTCAAGTGTGATACATGGAATATATTGTGAACTCGAGATAGATTAGGTGGGAGTGTAAGTCGATAGGCTACCACTCTGAAGTGATCAAGGATCTCAAAGGGGCCTATGTATCTTAGACTAAGATTTCCTTTCATCCCAAGTCTCATCACTTTTTTCGATAGAGATATATATAGGCATACCATGTATGAAACATCAAACTCTAGGTCTCATCAATTATTTTCCCCATAGCTCTTTTATCGAATCTGAGTAGCCTTGATGTGCTACTGAATGGTCTTAAGCTTTTCCACCATTTACTCAACTATTTTAGGACCTAGCAGTTTTTGTTCCCCGAATTCATCCCAACATGTAGGTTTCTAGCACCTCTTCCCATAAATTTCATCATAGGGATCCATATGGATGCTCACATGGAAAATTTTGTTATAAGAAAACTTGACTATAGAAAGATATTGATCCCGTCATCCTTTGATGTCTATTGAGCATGCTATCAACATGTCCTCAAGTGCCTGGATAGTATGATCATATTGGCCATTAGTTTGAGTGTGATAGGCCGTGATGAAGTTCAACTCAGTATTAAGAGCATGTTGGAGACTCTTACAAAACATAGAGGTCAATCTTCAATCTCGATCAGATACAATCGATTGTGGTATTCCATGTGGTCTGACCACTTCCCATATGTATATTCATGCAATTAGATACAGTTAGAATCCCTTTGGTATGACAATGAAGTGTAAAGTCTTTATAAGATGATCCACCATAACGCATATAGAATTATTCACTCTTGATGTCTTTTTTAAGATCAATGTCAAATTCCATTGTGATGTTTTTTCATTTCCATGTAGGTATGGGTAATGGTGGCATAATCCCCTTGGATTGTTTTCCATTCCACTTTCACTTGATGACATACAAGACATCTTGATGTATATTATTCTTTCACCTTTTTTGTATTGTCACACCAATAGTTCTCTCAGAGATCTTGATACATATTTTTTCTTCCTAGGTGGACAGAGAAGGTTGATCTATTTGAATGATCCAAAATCTCCATCATTATCTCAGGATTTGTCGGTACACAATATCTTGACACAAATCTCACAACACCTCCATCATTAACATTGAACTCTGAGGATTTAGCTTTCCATATAGTTTCCAATTTTTTTATTCCCATATCAACTCTTTGGTCATCCTTTAACCTCTCCATAAGAGATAGTTTAGCAATCATTTTTGAAATTATTGATGATGTTTCTTCTTTTATGATTCCCATTTTCATCCTTTCCAAATATATGATGATTGGATCCCTCTCAATTCTCATCAATAACAGAATTGTCAGATCCTTTATTCTTATAGGGTATTCCACTTTATTATCCTTCTCATGATGGTAGTGGATGGAGTAGTCGTGGTCGTTCATCATCTTTATCCGTCTCCATTGGTTCATATTAAGCTCTTTTGGTGTTAATATATACATTAGGTTTTTATAATCTGTATATATTTTACACTTATCCCCAAAGAGATAATACAACCAAATTTTCAATGTGAATATCACTACAGGAAACTCCAGATCATGTGTTGGGTAGTTCTGTTCATAAACTTTCAACTTCCTTGAATTATAGGTAATTACTTTATCATTTTCTATCAACACACAACCTAGGACCTTCTTGGAAGATTGTTGAATACCACAAAAATATCTTCACTTTTGGGTAGTGTGCGCACATGTGTAGTGATAAGACTCCTTTTCAACTCCTTCAATCTTTATTCTCATTCATCATTCCTAGACATCTTGAATCCATTCCGAGTTAGTTTGGAGAGAGGGTTTTAAAATTGTGATAAATTTCTCATGAATCAGCAATAATGCCCAGCTCACCCAAAGAAACAACTGATACCTTTCATAGATTTTTTCCTTATTCATACTTTAATTACTTTTTCTTTAAAAGGTTTTATAGATATCTCATTTATTTTGATGATATTCCCCAAGAAATATAATTCCTTTAACTAGAACTCACATTTGTTGTACTGAACATAAATATTTTCTTTTGTCAAGGTCTTTAGAATAATATTAAAATGCTCATAATGATCCTCTTTAATTTTGGAGTATATTATAATATCATTTATAAATACTACAAAAAACTTGTTTAAGTAATCTCTAAATAAACTATTCACCATGTCTATGAGTATTTATGTAGAATTAGTGAGTCTGAAAGACATTACTATGAATTCATAGTGGTCCTACCTTATACGAAAATTATTCTTAGAGATATCCTCCCTCTTCACCCTAATCAAGAAATATCTTAACCATAGATCCACCTTAGAAAATTATTGTGATTAATGTATATTATTAAACAAGTCATCAAACCAAGGAATGGGATACTTTTTCTTCATCTTGATCCTATTGTGCTTAAGATATTCGATTCAAAGGAGCATTGACTCATCATTCTTCACGATAAAGAGTAATGGTTCACCCCATGGTGAATCACTTGGGTGTATGAAACACTTATCTAGATTCTCCTATAGTTCGTTATTAATCTCCTCAAGTTCCACAAAACCTATTCTATATGGAGTCTTGGATAATGGTAACTCCCTATGAATAAGCTCGATCAACAATTCAACATCTTTTCTTGGAGGAAGACCAAGAAATTCTTCAGGAAACACATCAGTGTATTCCCACACAATGGGAATGTTATCAAAGATGTTTATTTCCTTAGAATCAATCACTTGAGCTAGATATGATTTCTTATAGGGAAATAATATTCATGCTTGATATGGTGGTTATAATGAAGATTAATTCTTCTCCTTGCAATTATACAGAATCTAAGGATGATTCTCAATACAAAGAGTGATTTCCTTCTCATGGAAATATATGTTGGATTTATGTAGGTAAATACAATCCATGACCATAATGGTATTAAATTCCAACAAAGTGAGTATGATAAGTTTTTCTAGGAAATGTGTCCCACAAACTCTTTCCAGGGAGGATTTATATAAATGGGAGCCAATAATTTCCCCATTTTTCTATTTTACTAATGTAACTACTTCCATGAATTTTGGTGGGGTTTGAATTGTTCTGTTAAACATTCAAGATATAAAAGAATTTGTAGAACTAGAATAAAAAATTTTGGTTTATATTCTTGAAGTATTAACTAGCATACATGTCTTCAGTTCATTATTAGGATTCACTTCGATGGTAGTGATGGAAAAATCTCTTCCTTGATGCCTTAATGGTTTTTGGTAGTCTTTGAAAACCATTGGCTTAGTGTATTGGTTTTCAAAATTCTTTATTTCCTTGTAGTTGTAGAAATGAAAAATACATTGAGGGTTGACTGGAGGATTTAATTCCTCCATCATAGTA
This sequence comes from Viscum album, assembly GCA_963277665.1. Lineage (NCBI taxonomy): Eukaryota > Viridiplantae > Streptophyta > Magnoliopsida > Santalales > Viscaceae > Viscum > Viscum album. The sequence continues at coordinate 731,041,754 of OY728130.1, forward strand.
GCAGGTTTCACTTATTGGAAATCATTGGCTATGTTTCCTTCCTTCCTGCACCTAAAACATTTCCTCATCCACTTCAGGTATTTTCTAGGGTTCTTATTTCCACACCTTTGGAAGGTGGTCGATGAAATTTCCAGGAATTTTTATATATTCCATTGGACCACTAAAATTATTCTCTGATCACCACTTCTTATCCACATGTTACCCCTCATATTCGTCGAAATCTATTTTGACTTTGAGGACAAATCAGATAATATTTTAATAGCTATCAATGTCATGGATCTCTTGGTCTTTCTGTAGGATGGTTTTTATACCACCGAAGAATCGGTCAACCTTTTATTTGGGTGTAACGACAAATTCAGAGGCGTGCCATGAAATTCATGGGATGTTTCCTTCGTACGCCTCAATCTATTTATCATATTTTTTCTTGAGGGAAAGGAAATCTCATTACATTTTAATTTGAAGGGTTTGGGGAAAATAATTATAATAAAAAATGTTTTTGTAAATCCATCCACACCATTGCTTCAATCTCTTCCCCATGAATTATATTGTTCTTATCAATTTTCACCATTGATCAGATTCACCATCCATGTGATAAACATCCAGATTAACATTATCATGTTTGGATAATTGAAATATGGATAATATCTTCCCTATTTAGTTGATCCATTGATTGATGATTAATGTATTAGATGATCCACTGAAATTTGGAGGCTTTTGTTGAATGAATATATCGATTGAATCATGTTATCTATTGGGAGATTTGGATTATCCTCCTAATTTATCATTATATTCAAAACTTGAGTCATCTAAGAGAGTATCATCATCATATGTGTGATTCCATCTCCCATTGGGATGGAAATCTCATTGGAGCAGTCATCACATTTCTGTTCACATTGATTTTTTACCCAATTTTTCATATTTCTGGCTATTGTATAGAATAAAAGAAAAATTATATATGATTATCCTTAAATTTAAAACACATAAGTGGGAATTTAATAACAATAAAAGGATAAATTATAGCTTTCATGTTTTTCCTTAACTTATGAATTTCCAGGCTTCGATATTTCGTACTCATGATCTAATTACTATTATATATACTCTTATGTTCATTTTTTTAATCCCTTAAAATTTTTTCTTAATGATTTTAGGAATTACTAAAGAATAACCCCAATGAGTGTCAAACCACGTGCATAGTAAGGTTCTTTTTCGTGTACCAGGGTTCCCTGAATCAGGCTCGAAACACCTTGTCAGAGTTGTTACTCCTATGTACATCTATGCCAGAACCACTTCACCTTGTAGTATCCCTAGAGGGATGTATTTTCTTGAACGAAAACTTTATCTATATACACCAAGATTTTAGGGATGTATTATTTTATTTAGTTCTATCCCTAAGGATTTTCCTAGAGCTTTATAATCCTAATCCCAAAAATAACTAAAATTTTCTTTTGATAATAACTATAACAAACATTCTTTTTTACACATTAATACATGATTTAATTAAATAAAATTACACTCAATACAACTTGAAATATTGAGAAGTCTAGTGTATTTGGGAATTAGGTACATTTCATTACAACATTAAACATGAATTACAATATCGTTATTGAAAACTTCTTTAACATGATTAATCTTAAAACTGCATTGGATAACCTTGGGAAAATACATAAGAAAGGGGTGATACATAAATCCCAGTAAGAGAATGAACATCTAATAACATGATAATAAGAACACATGTTAGACAATTCATATAAATTAGTAATAAAGAAACATGGATAATAAGGTGTGATACAACATGATAATCATAACATGGTAAATATGGAAACAACTTAATACTGTACATAGTAAACATATGTAATGGATAAACCATCAAGACATCATGGTGGAAAAATTTCCTTAAATTAATTAGGTACCCTCCATCCCAACGTGACTTATCATGATATTAAACATTACCTTATGCATTTGAGTGCTACATAACTCTGGGCGGACCCGTCACTTCCATTTCATTCCAATTCTTAAGTGCGCCACAAAGATCATAAATCATGGATTCATTCATCATCATAATTTATTCCATAATTAAGGAGTGTGTTATAAATACATGTAATTCCATAATAAAAAGTTATATGTTAATAAAAGTTAACACCGTTGATAGGAAATGGGTATGGTATTAACTAAAAATTTGGTTTGGCATTGAAAATCGTGGTAAAAATTTGGCAGCATAACATCGTCACTTAATGGTTCATAAAATGGGTTTAAGAGAGAGAAATGGATCTATAATAATTTTGGAATGAATATTTAAGTAATAGGTTCATGGAAGGACATTTCCATAGATTTATAATTAAAAAAATAAGGATTACGATAACAAATAAGATTGAAGAAAAAGGGAGAGGAAAGGGTGATTAAGAGATTTCAGCATGGTAATGGGTGTACATGGGATGGATTAATTAGAGAGAAAGGGGTATCTAATAATTTTTAAATAATAAAGGAATTATGGTTATGTCTTGAAAACATACCCCATCATTAGTAATTGAAAATAAAATGTCATATCAATATAAAGAAACTTGGATAAAGATGAGAAAGAAAAGAACCCATATAAAATTTCAGTATAGTGACAGGTGTTCTTAGGAGGGATTAATTAGAGATAAAGGGATATATCACCATTTATATATCATAATATAAGTATGGGGGAGGTAAAAAAAATACACCATCATTAGGAATTAAAAATAAAATGGTATAACAGAGAAGAGACTCTTGAATAAAAGTGAGAAATAGAGGATCCATTACCTTAAGAGTATGATAAAAAGAATTGAAATGGGCTTCTTGGGAGATTAGAGGCACCTTGGGAGGATTATATATAGAGTAGGAAAAATTAATATAATAACACATGGATTTTCATTGACAATAATTGGGAGCCTAGGTGGGTTTATACCGGAAAGAGATGGATTTCTTTAATATATAGGTTTTGGACTCTACAAAATAAAATATTTCAAACCACAAACCTTCTCATGAGTTTTCCCATGGTTTTTTCCAAATTGGAGATTTTTTAATTATTTAATTATTCAAAGGGAAGAAAATATTAAAATAATTCGCTTAATGATGTGAAGGCGAGTCACACATTTAAATAAATGAATTTAAAAGTCTAAAATATATGAAATGTGTTGTAATAATTATAAGGGCTTAGTAAAATAAATCATGTAAAATCTAAATCAAATTATTTTAACTAAAAAACATATATATAACCAATAATACCCCTTATAGTATTTATTACTTCATTTTTCGGTCATTATGATGTCATAAAATACAACATATATTAATATGGTATATAATTTTTACCCAAAAATTTGACTGTCTTTAAAACTTATGAAAAAACAACAATTAGATAATTTATATATTTTTATTCCAAAATTAATATTCATTTTATCTATTTTTTATTAAATATGTTAATTTTCACTTTTAAAATAAGATTCGACGTTTATCAAAAAATGTTGGGTTTTGTGCAATAACAGATCTTGAACCCTTATAAAAAGTTCATTTCTCAAAATAGAAAATAATATGACCATTCGTAATAAATAAAATTTATTTAATAATACTATTTATTTAAATATTCCATTTATTAATCAAAATAAATCCATTAATTGAAATTGATTATTACGTAAAAATACAGTTTCTGTTTAATTAAATCAAAATCAAAACCATTTATAAGGTAAGAATAAAAAATCTAAACAAATTCATTATTATATACAATTTACATACTCATATTATTAACCTATTGATACAAATCCCTTTATTACACCAGCGTACACCATAATAGTAAGGTGTATGATGGTGAGACATTAATGGGGTTGTTCAGAAAACATGGTTTGGGTCATGATCTTGATGACCTTGAACTTCTCCCGTAAACAGTTTCTCTCATGATTAAGTTGTTGGATCTCAACATGGTATTGGTTAAGGGAGAAACTCAGTGATTCTAACTCCCGCTAAATCTCTGATAAATTCTCCTCATAGGGTACAATAATAATTTATTAGTCCATCACATCATTTTTCTGTGTAAATTGGATTTGTTAAATCCCTGTATTTACATTAATCATGTGATCACTATTTAGCAGCTATATTAACAATGGTAATATTCTTAATGGTGTTTTAAGTCCAAAGATAAAACAAAGTAAGTTCATGTGTTTTCTATAACCGTATTATATAATAATAAATTAAATTAAATCACAAAGGGGAACTTCATTTATAGAAATTTAGGTCATTACAGGGTTCCAATAGAATGTTACTCAAGTGGCTCCCACCCGCAATGATCGTATATCCCTATAGTCTCGAAGTAGGGTTTTGATGGTCACTAATGATCCACCCCCATATGGAGTCTCCAATAATCCTCATCAATAACATGATTTCAACTCATTACATACCCTCATTATCTTCCTCGATTCCCAGCATTCTTGATGTGCCCCAAAGTGTGACACCTGTTTAATGAAGATCCTTCACTTTTGATCACTTATTATGGGTTCATAGAAGCATCCTACCTTCTTATTTTCACACTGATAATTCAATTCATAAATCATCACTCCTCTATAGATAACTTCATTGGGTTCATCAATAAATGTTGGTACCTTCAAAAACATATGTTAGTGGGTTTGATTGATTCTCAGAACATCCTCATTCACTTAGAGGATGAATAAGACTTCATTTCTATGTGATCCCAAGCTCCTTAGTGACTAACTAAACATTTATAAATGAAATTCCCTTTTTAAATGAGTGAATGAAATATGAAGAAATAAAATTATTAAAAATGCATTCTCTTCCTTAGTTAATTTGGATCATTAAATGTTATATATTGTTTTATTTAAAATAACATTATGCATAATAACCATTTATAGTATAGTGTTTATACATTTATTGTATGATTAGTATATATATAGGTTTATGATAAATGCATTTGACAGAGTCAACAAAATTGATTACCTAGACCAGATGGAATGTATACTATGAAGTCCACTTATCATAGCATCTGAGGGAGATAACATCACTTGGATTTTACATTGACCAATCCCATGCCAAGATTCAAAAACTAAATCATGAGAAAAAAAATGTTTACATGATAAGTTCTACCTCATCGAGATCGTAGCCCAAACTACAATCATCGAACCACCGCAAGAAAATCTCACCATTTCACACATTACCCTTATGTAATTCATTGGTGTAGTAGGGGTCTATGTATCTAGACCCTAATAGTTTGAAATTCTATATTTTTATTAAAATAATTATTATATTTATCTTTTCTTATTACTTTATATTTATTAAATATTAAGTTTTATTAAAATTAAATTTTGATATAATTAAACAAAAATTGTATCTTTAGGAATATATCGTTTCAATAAAGGAATCCATTGTGATGAATTTATTAGTTTTTTAAATAAATTATATTTTTATAATATATTATTATTAAAAAATATTAATTATTTTCAAATTATAATATAATTTTACAAATTCAAATTCGATTTTATAAGTGTCATAAAAACTATCATTGTAAAAAAACAATAATATTTTCTATAAATGGGGATTTCTATTTAAAAGTTTAAATTATTATATTTATAGAATTATATTGATAAAATAAATATTATTTTTTAAATCACCAGGTATAAATTATCCAATGGTGATGTTTTTTTGTTTTTTTTTTGAGATAGTCAATTTGTTGGGTAAAAAATAAATAAGGTATAAATATATGGTATGTATAATTACATTATAATGACCCAAAAGTGATGTAATATATGCCCTAAAATATATCCAATACCAAATATATATTTCCCATTCAAAATAATGCGTTTTTAAACATATTTTATTATTTTATAAATCCTTAATGAATCCACCAAAACATGTATTATATTTTAGGGTTTCCAAATAAATTCATTATAAACATCACTCACTTAAACATCACCAAGGGTATTATTTTATTGACATTGGTTCTTAGAAGTATAAAATAAATAAAATCAATCCACTTTGGAACAACATATGGGAATAAATCATGGTATTAATTGAGGTTTTGATTAATTTATATTTAAGAGTCCAAAATCTATGTTTAGAAATTAATAAATAATTCCCCTCTCTTTTTCTATAAAAACCCACACATAGTCTTATTCTAATTCACTAAAAAATATTTTAGAATTAATTTACTCTATAATTACATCTCAATATACCTCCCAATGTTTACCCAATCTTTTAATAAGCTTATAACGAGATTTAAGAAGCACCCTCTCAAGATAAGGGATCCTCACATTCTCTTATTTATTCAATAAATTATTTATATTATTCCTTTTAATTCAAATATTTTCTAGTAGGGATATGTTTTTTCACACCCCTATTAATTTAATTATTATTTACAAGTGATTATATATCCCATTCACTCATTAAACCCATTCATATAATCATTAGGTATGCCTATTATGCTGCTAAAATTATCCTACAATTTTTCCATTCCAATCATTTGTGTAGTGAATACCAATCCCCATTTATGCTCAATGGTATGCACCTACATGTATCTATCCTTATTTTATTGTTAAATTCCATGTATATAACCTATAAACCATAATAATGGGACTAAAAGTAATGAAATACACCCTTATGTTGTATGATCTATATGGCATAGTTATGGATTGTACATTTTATGAATGTGATGGGTGGGCCCGAAATTTTATGGCCCTAAAATTCCTTTGGTAATGTCTTTATCTCATGAGATTCCTTGTATAGTGAATGTGAGGTTATATTAATAATGCTATGTTATTATGTCTCAATAGTTATCCTTGACTTATGATTATTATGTAATGTTTTATGGTGTTTTCTCATTCCCATGTTTCCCTTATGTTATAATATTTTGTCTCGATTAGACATTCATGTTTAGGATTATCTCCAATATTATGTTACCTTTATATACCTACTGGGTCACATGTACTAATTTATCTTATTCCTTACTTTGATTATTCTCATTCTAGTCTTTTTATATCACCAATTTTTATGTATGTCCCCAAGTTATTCCATTCAGTTTTATAATATTCAAGGAATATAAGCCCATATTATAGAGTTTTTAAATAACTTTATTGTATTTATTTTAAAATTTGTTATTTTATGTACCTAATTACCCAAAGAAACTAGACCTGATGATCTTATGGGGTTGTATTAATTATATATTTATCTAATAAATCGGGAATTAAAGTTTATTAAAATATGGGTTATAATAGTTGGTGTTAGAGATAAGTCTAGTTATGTTTGCGGATTAGGTTTTTAAAACACTAGTGAAATATAGAGGGTTAAGACTAAAGATAGGAAAACATCCCTAATTTTTAGTAAATAATGGATTAAGTAGTTTCAAAGAAATTATATCCCTGTCTAGATTGTACAAGTGGATTTTTCTCTAAAATGGTTGTATATAAGTGTAATAACCCCGAAAATGGTGCATTGATCTAGAATCGATCATCACCTAGTGAACAACAATGAGTATTTTTTCACACCAAGTTTTACACTCCTAGGGGATATAATTTGGTAAATTAAAAATCCCTTCACAAAACATTAAGCAGGGAATAAAATGTTCCAATAAAATTTTATGTTAGCAATTAGACCACAGATACATCATATTGAAATCTAAAAATTCATAGGTTAAGGAATGTATATCATTTATATGTAATTCCATCAATGGTCATAGTTTCCCTTTTATATAATCAATAGTTTGAAAACTCTCATACCTATATCTATTTTGGTAGAAGTAAATTATTAAAACCATAATAAAATAGTGAAATATTCACTTGTTATCCATTCATGACCCTGATAAAACCTATTTGACTATGGTTCTATGCATTCTTTCATATCATGCATGTTTAGTATAACTATTCAAAAACCACCTAAAAACATAGATGATGGGTTATTTTTTAAGGAATAAATGGGTCAATTGTTTCATCCCAAGTATATAAATCATCCTACATCCAAATTTGGGTTTGAATTTCCCATGAAACCTTGTGACAATCCCCATATATAAATTTGATGATATTATGGCAATGAACTATATTTCCTTATATAAATCCACCATAAATGACCAAGATAAGAAAATCAACCTTTTATTGAAAATATCCTTTTGAATATATACAAGTGGATAGAATTGCATGAATATTATTAGGTACTAAAATCATGATCATGGATATTATTTCCTTGAGATAAATAATATATAGCTCAAATGATTGATATTAATGAAAATATCATTCATTGTGACATGCTCATTGTAAGGGAATTCACTGATGTGGTTTTTTATGAATTTACCGTTATTCCTCCAAACTGTTCGGTTGTTATCTCAATTGAGATCAAATCCAGAGCTTTCCCAATATACAAGAATCCATATAGAATAGAAATTGCTGAAAATGAGGAGCTAAAGAAACAATTACAGGAGAATTTGGATAGAGGGATTATATGCCCAGATACATTACCTATTGGTGCACTTGTCCTCCTCATCAATAAGAAGTAATTTTAAATGAACCTATACATTTATTATTTTGAGCTCAAAATGATCAATATAATTTACAACTATCCTCTCCCATAGATTGATTTATTATTCGATTAGGTACGTGGAGATCAGTGCTTTTCTAAGGTGGATCTTTGGTCAGGATATTATGACGTAAATTTGAATAAGGGGTACACCCACAAAACTATTTCTCATACAAGGTATGGGAACTATGGGTACCTAATGATTCTGTTTAGACTCACTAATTTTACAGAAATCTTCATGGACTGAATGAATCGACACTTTAAAGATTACCTAAAAAAATTGTGGAACTCTTTATAGATGATATTATTATCTACTCTAAAATCAAAAAGTATCATGAGGATCTTTTAAATACTACACCGATGACTTTGTGGAAGGAAAATTTAGATAAAAATTATAGTAAATGTGATTTATGGTTAAGTAAAGTTACATTATTATGGAATGTTATCCTAAATAAAGAGATATATGTTGATCTATCAAAAACAGAGGTTATTAAAGGATGAACCAGATGTACATTTGTGGTGGAAATCCACAGTTTTCTTATATTTTCTGGGTACTGTCAACTATCTATGAAGAAATAAACTTTTTTGTATAGACCATTAACTGATATTACTAATATAGGATTCATGGTTTTCAAGACTTATGAATCTGAATATAGATTTAACGAGTTGAAGAAGATGCTAATCATTGAACCTATTCTCACATTACCCACCAGTGGGGAAGGATTTTTTTATCTAAAATGATGAATACAAAAATTGTTTGGGTTGGGTACTTATTCAAGAAGGAACGTTGATAGTCTATGAATCCCACCAACTATATATCCATGAGTAGAACTACCCAACACGTGATTCAGAATTTTTAGAATTGATCTTTGTACATAAGATTTAGTAACATTATCTCTATATAGAAAACTGTGACATATATACATAACATAAAATCCTCAAGTATATATTCACTAAAATGAGATTAATATACCCCGAAAGGTTGTTAGATCTAATCAAGGATTATTATTATTTTTATCCATTACAATCATGGATATGCAAACAAAGTGGGTGTTTCTCTAAGCATAAATTATCATAAAAACATTTCCATAATGAGGATTTAAAGGATGGATATGGTAATAATAAAATTCAATTTATCCTAAATTACTAAAACAACTATTCAATTATCTATTTTTGATAGGATCAAGGGGACATAGAAAGGTTTTGAGTTACTAAAGAATAAGGTATAAACTATTTTAGATTTTAACATTGTTAAAGATCGATTTATAAGGTTTGGAGCCCAGATATATTTCCCCAAAAAATCAAAATTGAAGAGTGAACATCTAGATAATGAAAATATATCATCCATACCTATTCATATAGGAATCACTAAGAAGAATATATATTTTAAGAAACAATTTGGTGGGATAACATGAAGAGGGAGATTTCGGTGTTAATATCTCGATGATTGGTATGCCAACAAGTCAGGGAAGAATGAAAGATTTCTAAGGGTATGATGAAATAATTTCATATACCAGTATGAAAATGGGAAAATATCTCTGGATTTCTTCATATGAATACCCATGATTCCTAAAGGAAGTAATTCTATCTAGGTGGTAGTTGATCACCATAAAAAGTCATAACATTTAATTACAATCATGAAATATTTATCTCTTGGTCAATTCACTAATATATAAATAAAGGAAATGATAAGATTTCATGGAGTTTCACTCTATTTTATATCTGATCAAGATCTGAGGTTTACTTCGATGTTTTAGAGAATCCTTTTGTGAGAATTAGATAAAAAACTGAGCTTCAACACTACTTATCACCCTTAGATAGATGGTCAGAATGAAAGGACCATTCAAACTCTGGATTATATGGTGAGATCATGTTCAATGTATTTTATAGGATGTTGGGACCAGTACCCCTCCCTAGTGTAGATATCATATAACAATAGTTTCTATTCTTCAATTAAATTGGATCCTTTTAAGGATCTATATCAGAAGAGATGTTAGACTCTAAAATTATGGGGTGAAGATGGAGAGAAAAAGATAATGGTACCTAATATTATCCAAGAAATGATAGAGAATGTTCAAACTACTCAGTGTCTTTTGAAATATGCACAAAGTTGACATAAAATATATGTAGACAATCATTGACAGAAGCTGGAGTTTGAGGTTATAGATAAAGTCTTCCTTCATATATCACTATTGAAGAAAGTCGTGAGGTTTGAGATCAAGGTAAATCTTAGTCCTGGATACATTCTCTTCTTTGATATCCTTGATCTCATTAGAGTGGTGGACTATTGAATAGCACTCCTGTCTAACCTATCATAAGTATGTGATGTGTTTTATGTATCCATTTTGAGGAAATAAATACCAAACCACTCGAATGTATTGAATACTATGGTTTGAAGAATTATCTTTCATACAAGGAGAATAAGGTAAAGATATTAGACTGTAGATAAAAAGTTCTATGAAATAGGACAACTCACCTTGTCAAAGAGTTGTGGTGGAACCAAAAGTTTGAGAAAGAGACATGGGAACTGGAAGAGGTGATGAAAAAAAAGTAATCTCATCTATTTTAGTGTATGAAATGAAAATTTCGAACGTGAAATTTCTTAAGTTTGAAAACATGTAGCAAACCAAACTTTTATAAATGATATTCCCTTTTTAAATGAGTGAATGGATTATTTTGAAATGAAATTATAGAAAACACATACAATACTATAGATATTTTGGACTATTATAAGTTATATCCTATTGGATTTAAAATATCATTAATCATAATAACCATTGATAGTATATTTGTTATACAGTGATCATATGATTAGTATATATACAGGGTTATGATAAATCCATTTGACAAAGGCAAAGAAAGCGATGTCCTCGGCCAGTAGAATTGTGCCCTATGAATCCCATTTATCAGAGCTTATGAGGGAGATAACATCACTAGGGTTTTACCTTGACTAAGTCCAAGCTAATATTCAATAACAAAATCAGAAAGGAAACCATTTATGGGAGAATATCAAGCTCATTGAGATCATGAACCAAGCTATGTTCACCAAACCACCTCAAGAAAATATCACCATTGCACAACTTACCCATAGGGTATTTGTTGTGTAATAAAGATCTATGTATCTAGACCATAACAATATGAATTTTTAATTTTTTTAAAAAAATTATTATATTTATATTTTAGTGTTACTTTATAATTATTAAATAATAATCTTGATAAAATTTTATTTTGATACGACGATACACAAATTATATCTTTAGGAAATATATATATTCAATCAAGACACTCTTTTTTATGAATTCAATAATTTTTTAAATAAATGATATTTTATTAAAATATTATTATTGATTAATATTTATTAATTAAAAATGACTATATAATTTTATAAAGTCAAATATAATTATTATAAGATTTGGAACAACTCCTATTAAAAAACCAGTATTTTTAATAAATTAGGATTTATTATTTAAATGCATAAATTCTCATATTTAGAGAATTATTTTCATTAAATAAATATTATTTGTGAAATAATCACATAAAAATAATCTAATGTTGTATTTTTCATAATTTTCCGAGATAGATAATTTTTTTGGTAAAAATTAAATATAATATTAATATATGGTATGTATTATGACATAATAGTGACCCAAAAGTGATATAATATATTCCATAAAATGTATCCATGAAAAAATAAATATTTCAAATTTAAAATAATTTGTTTTTGTAGTTATTTTATTAATTTTATGAAGCCTTAATGAATCCTCCAAAACCTGTATAATATTTTAAGGTTTTAAAATAAATTCTTTATAAACACAACTCACTTCCACATCACCTAGGGTATTATATTACTTATTTCAGTTAATGTACATATAAAATTACTAAAAATACTTCCATTTTTCATGAATCATTGTAAAATCCGTGGTATGGTTTTTGGTTTCATTAATTTACCATATAGTGTCCAAAACATAATTTTGGAAATTAATAAATAATTTCCCTCTATTTTCCTATAAAAACTCACCCATCCTATCATTCCTCATCACTGAAAACTCTTTGATCATGAAGTTACTCTACACTTCCCTCAATAGAGCCCTCACAAGGCTCCCAAATTCTCTTAATAAGTTTCTCCCATGCTTTAAGAAGCACCCTCTCAAGGTAAGGGATTCTATCCTTCTTCTCTTTATTCTAAAATATTATTTATATTATGTCTTTTTATTCCCAATTATTCATGTTGGGATTTTTTTTTTAAAAAATATCTTCATTTATTTATGATTTACAATTGATGATAGATCCCTTTAACTCTCATTAAACTCTTTTATTAATCTTTATGTACCCCCTTTATGCTACCAAATTTATCCTACAATTTTTACATCCCAAACATCTTTTATTGAATAATATCCTCATTTTTACTCAATGGTGTTCATCTACATGTACCTATCCTTATTTGATTGCATAATTCCATATATATAACCCACATCTTTTAATAATTGGATTAAAAGTGATGAAATTCACCCTTATGTTGTATGATATATGTGGTATAATTATGAATGTACACGATATAAATGTGATTGGTGGGTTTAGGATTATATATCCCTTCAATGCATTGGGTACTATTTTTACCTCATGATATTCCATGTGTGGTGAAATGTAGGTAATAAAAAGAACATTATTTTATGATGTGTTGGAGGTTATCCTTGAATTACTCTTATGATGTCATGTTTTATATTATTTCCACATTCCGATGTTGGCCTTATATTATCATCTTATATCATGATTTAACGTTCATGTTTAGGATTCTCACCCCTATTATATTACCTTGATGTGCCTATTGCAACACATGTACTACATTAACTTATTCAGTCCTTTGATAATTCCCGTATTGGGATTTATATATCACCACTTTATAATGTATATTTCCAAGTTATCCCATGTAGTTTTAGGAAATTCATGGAATATGATCACATGTTATGGAGTTTTTAAATAATGTTTTTTTATTTACTTTGAAATTTTTTATGTTATGTACCCAATCTCTCAAATAAACTATTCCTTACAATCTTATGGAGTTTTATTAAGTGTGTCATTTGGTAATAACTCATGAATTAAAGTGTATTGAAATATGGTTTTTCATACCTTTAATATTTAAAGGAGTTTTTTTTGTCTCCATATATGGTTTTTTGATTTTAATATGAAACATGAACTGTGTTCATCAGAAATTTGGGTCATCCGTCTTGGTTTTCCCCTCCTATTTCAAAATCTGGTAATCCTCAAGATGATCAAAAATCCATTTGTTTGATATATTTTCTCATATAATAGAAACTAAACATTGAGTCATCCTATAACCCCACAAATCTATATAGATGTTTACATTATGAATCTCTCAGTTAATGTCATATAGATTGAAATCCATGGTTAGAATAGGTATAATAATGAGGTTTTCTTCGAGTAATGAACTGAGTTTGTATATATTTGTTCATAGAAATGACATGAATCCTAGAGTTTCCATAAGATTAGTATTATTCCCATGAAAATCATTGGGGAGGGACACCTGAATGAGACCTCAGGATGATGGGGAGATGACATCGATAACAGTGGTGATGGAAACAGACCTCTCAATCTGTTCAGATCTGGGATCAATGAAAATTGGATTGATACGGATCCCACTAATACATAAAATATTAATGATTTTCAGGATAGTAAAGTGGTGGTGGATAAAAATAAAAATGTGGCTAGGGTGGAATGTAGATTATGAAGGTTAATAATTCATCTCCGGTAGAGAAATTTTGATCTATGGGCATCATGTCTTCTTGTGTGGTAGCAATGAAATAAGATTCTAATTAATTAATATTAGTTATATATAAATTTACTACCACTAATGGTGGGCCTATAAGGTCAAAGTATAATCACAAATATTTTGCTTGAGTTTGAATTCTATGAATAAGAATGTAGACTAGGGTCTGGGTTGGTTAGTAGATCCCAATAATGGCTAGGCCTAAAATATTATTCAGAAGACTCCATCTGGCGTTGAAACATAGAATAATTTTTAGTGTTGGATGATGATCTTTTGAACTTACTTTATGGTTGGAACAATAAAAAGGAACTTCATGAAGGTGGAAATAATTAGGGTATAAGAATATAAGATAATGTTTTTGAGAAGGAAATTGTTACCCATACATTCTCTTCTAAAATCTTGGAAGAGGTTCAAGTGGAGAAATATATTCAGTCTACTACCAAGAAAGGAAAGAAATTAGTGGTGAACTCTTATGGATTTTCCAATACAATTAATTTGATGTTTCCAAGGAAGAACTATTAATTTTTACCTAGTCCTGTAACCACAATATAATATTTTAAATAAAAAGCATCACCAAAATAATTAAAAGTTTTCTTTACTAACAACCAAGTTATAGAACCTGATATTATAAGTAATGAGATAAAAATGTTGAATGTTTAGCTAGCCATGACCAAGGTTCAACCCACTTTGGAAGTGGGTATCATTACATAAACCATACTAGGAAATTTCTCCACTCTAAATGAGATATAGAGAATGAATCTTTTCTCGTATGAGGTATAAATAAGGTATTCGGGATAATGTATGAAAGTGAGATACAATTCTACTTTAATGAAAAAAAGAAAAATGGATCAACTATTAAAACTATATCTTGATTCATTGTTTTAATATGAGAAAGATCATTGTGGAAGAGCGAATACTCACCTAGGTAAAATTGTTGGACTACATTGAATCTTTAGTCTAAAATGACCCAAATACTAAGGAAATGACCATGAAATGGAGTTTATATAGGGTGTATGGACCTAACTGTAAAGTCCAAAACATAAACATTACATAATATAGTTTATTTAGAATATAATTGTTTTTATTTCATCCCTAAGCTATTTTATATTTACAGTTTTAGATAAATAGTTCATAACTCTTGCATAACAATCTCATATATTATAAATTGGACACTTATAATTAGTATTTGTTTTTCCACAATATAAAAATTTTATAGTAAAGTTTTATTTCATTACATGATAAATCTTTAAAACATTAAATGTGAATTATTATTTTCCTTTTCTCATTCATAAACCATGTGAAAAAAGATGAAATCCCCTAAAATTTTTAGATTTATCTCAATGTTATTTGAGCGAATGAAATAAACCATTTCCACATGAAAAACACACATAATGTTTTTCTCAAGTTAAAACATTAAAAATTATATAAGGTAAATAGAAACCCATTCTTAAAACTTATAGAATTACATTTATAAACCATTTCATAAAGAATTGTATCCTAGTCAAATTCATAGTATAAAGCCTCAATTAACTCTATCATTTTCAATTAAGACAAATAACTTTACCTAATTCATTGGAGAGATTTAATGTTTCTCACCCTTCGTATAAGTTATATCAGGGTCACCCATTTATCATGAGATATAATGGGAATCATCCCATCATATAAGTTCTATCTATATCACCTATTTCAAGTATATAATTACCAATTACCATATCATGGATAAAAAATTTTATGATTGAATTTTTTTCATTATAGAATATTTGAAAAACTCTTTTAAACCCAAATGAAAAACATTTTTTAAAAAAAAGAAACCCATTTATTTTGAAAACAAACTTTCAAAACTAAAATACCCAAAACAAAATAAAAGATATTTTTTCTTTTAATAAAACCTATAATATTTTAATGGAATCTAAACATCAAATATGATCAATGGTGTTCAGAAAATTCATTATCATCATATACGTTAAAATAGAATTTTCCGTTTATATTTTTATAAATAATGTAAAAACATTCCACAAAAATATTACTTTTGAAAACATTAGAAATAAAAAGAAAATATTCTTAAAATTCCATTATAATTATATGTCTGTATAATGGCATCCATAAATAAATTTTAAGAATATGGACATGGAAGAAAATTAGTCGAAATGGAAACATTAAAAGATGATTTTTAAAAAGAACGCCCCTTATGAAAAAAATTTAAAAATATTCCTTTTTAAATCAATTTAAATAAATTAAAATATGGAAAAATGATCTTTGGATACCATTGATTCATAAATAAGAATTTTATTTAAATATTTATAATAACATGGATATGAAGAGAAATATTTTGAAAATAAATCCTTAAAAAGATAAAAATGTGGTTCTAAGTATCCATTTAATTGAGTCTGAATCATCATGTATTATCCTCCAAAATAATAAAATTATGTTAATTAATTACATTTGTAACAAATTTTTCAATTTTATTATTCCCTTAATTTCAATTTTATGACTAATTACATAATTAATGAAGTTCACATTGGATGTTTTGACGATATTCAACTCATATGTACATAATGACTTCTGTAGGTTGACTATGGTCAAATAGGTAATCATTAAATCATACATAGAATAATTATCATGAAATAATTATCATTTTTTACATCAATTATAATTTGAAAAATAATCATGAAATATTGCTGTGAAAAATAAACTATGTTATAATCGTGGAGACAGTAGGATGTGCGTATGCATGCATAGAATTTCTATTTTTCAATGATCATACTGAAAATAAGGTAAGTATTATTTTATATTTTCATAATGATAATAATATCCTAAATACCATACTATTTCAATAAATATACTTACATATATCATTCATGTGGCTTGGTGATGAAAAATGAATCACATTACTTCGTGGAGGTGATAATCCACACGTATGCACGTACAATGTTATCGTTTTTCAGTGAATGAAAAGGTAAGAAATTAAATGATATTATTATATTTTAAAAATGATAAATTTTTCATGAATATAAAATATATAAATTAAATAAATTATTATAACCAGTCGGGAGAGGCGGTGATGGATAACCAATTACATTGGTTCGGGAGGTTATAGTTCATCGTACACACAAATGATGGATTCCATTCACATTTGATGGAGGTTGAAGACGGATATAGGTTATTAAATTAACATAATAACATATAATTATATTTAATATAATTATTTAATTCTATATTCATGGTTAAGGAATATTTTATGTATGTAGAAGAAGAAATAAAACAAAAAATATCAGTTAAGAACGATACCTCTTCTTTGGACAACCTCTTAAGGTTTACACCATAATATAAAATAGGTTGGTTTTATGATAATAAAGAGGCATATGTGATGGTTATATGGGTGTAAGGAATTCATTTTAGTAGGTATTTACTAAACCAAATGGTTCTTGAAGTGTGAATAAATGAGAATAAGAGGCTCCCTTTTATAAGAGTGGGGACTTGCACTCTTGGAATTTCTAAAAATATTAAATTAATATAAATTAATATTCATGTAGAAATGGATAAAAATTGATAATATTTGAGTATAAGATGATTATGGGTATAAATAATTTTAGACATTAAATTTTTTCAAAGTTTATATCACATTTTTACCCATATATGTTTTTTAACCCTTTATTAATTATTTTGAAAATTACGATGATATTAATTTTTTTAATTTTAAGGGATTTATATAGTTAATATAGAAGGAAAATAAAAAATTAAATATTCCATTTTTGATATTTTTAACCATATATTTTCAATTTTCCTAAAATTGGATTTTTATGACATTTAAATCATTTATTAAAATATTATTTTTTATAAAATACATTAATGTCAATTTTGGAACTTTTAATTTAATTTGAATTTTAAAATTACAATAAAATAAGATAATTTTAATCCTATTGATACACACTTTTATAATTATTCATTTTTATATAAAAAATCATGGAACAAAAAAAACACACTCATATAATATTATTTTTATTGTTTTTAAAATCATTTTTTTTATTTTTTTACTCCATGAACGAGTAGTGTATCTTCATTGTAACGACCCAAAGTTTCATTAATGGAAAATCCGTCTTGACCTTATTAAATGTATCTTCATATAAAATGTTTTTATAAAATGTCAACTTCATTGGTTTTATGATAAGAATTGCGATCGTTACTTTTATAGCCGTTGAACAGTGATCACATGATTAGTATAAATATAGGGCTCTAACACGTCCAATTTTAGTTAGACAAAGGAAGTGATGGCCTCATCCAGTAGAATTGCCCCATACGAAGCCCATTTATCGGAGCTCGAAAAAGAGGTGGCATATTTGGGCTTCGCCCTTGACCAAGCCCAAGATGAGCTTCATCATGTCAAGCTCGAATGTGACCGTCAACAGGAAAAGTGGAAGTTGATATAGATTACCACTCGAGCGATGTTATCCGAGTCACCCCAAGAGTATGTCACCATTGCACACTTTACCATTAGGTATTATGAGGCTGTTTTAAGGGGTTATGTAACAAATAAGTAGTACTATGTTCATGTACATTATTTTTTTGTATATAATAATGAATATAATTTCTTATCATTATTGATACATTGTAAATAGTTTTTAAAGTACAAATGGTGTTTTTAGTTATTATTTAATTAAGAAATCTATTTTATTAAATTAAAGGATTTTGGAATTAAATAATATTTTAATAAAATATTATTATTATTATTATCAATTTTATTATATATAAGTGATCATGTAATTTTATGAATGCAATTATAATTTTTATTAAGGTTTGAAAGCCATTTTTGTCAAACCCGTGAATTTTTTATAAATGTCGGTTTTTATTTTAAAAATGAAAATTAACATATTTAGAAAATTATTTAGATAAAATAAATGTTTTTTTTGGAATCAGGACGTCGAAATTATCCAACGGTGAATTTTTCATAATTTTCTGAGACAGTCAAATTTTTGAGTAAAAATTAAATGTCGTTTAAATATATAATGTGTTTTATGACATCATAATGACCCAATATTGATTTAATAAAATACTATAATTTTTATGGTCGGCCAATATATGTTTTAACATTAAAATAATGTGATTTTGGGTTTGTTTGATTTACTTTTCAAAGCATTAATGGACCTCTCAAGACTTATTCAACATCTTACCTTTTTAAATTAATTTTCATGGGAGTGTGACTCACCTCCACATGAGAAACCCTAATATTTTAAGAAGTTCGGACTTTGACCTTATAAAATATTGTTTTCCTCTTCCCTTTTCCAAAAACAATGGGCAAAAACCATTGGTTGGTTTGTGGTTTTGATTAATTTAATATAAGGGGTACCAAACCTAAATAATAAAGAATTCACTCACCTTTCTTATATAAACCCACTCAAGATCCCACTTCCTCCCCCCTAAAATCCTTTTGAGTTCGTCCAACCTTTGCCCTACTCTCTCTAGAATCCTCCCAAGGTGCACCAAGTTCCCAAAAAGGCTCTCTCAAGCCTCTCTCAAACCTTTGGAAGCACACTTCCAAGTAAGGGTTTTTTCTTCCTTTCTCTTTTTTGTCCAATTTTCATTAAGTTATTTTTCCCTTTTAATTTCAATTATGAATGTTGGGGTATGGTTTAGAACCTCCCTAATACTTCCCTATTTATGTTTGAATGATGGGATACCCCTTTATCTTTCATTAAATGCCTCCCATGTACACCCGTTACTATGCCGAAATTTCGAAAGGAACTTCTCTCTCCTCATTTACATTCAAGCAATACTTTTGTATCATGAATCTAAATTCCATTAAAATTGTTGGTACATGTATCTATATGACCTCAGTTCTGTACATTACATGTAAATATGATGAGTAACCCCTTTCTATCTCATCATCTATTTTTATGAATTCTTATGTCATGTCATTACGCTGCCGAAATCACACTGATTTTCTAAGCCAATCCCATTGTGTAGTGAACACCATGCCCTTTTATCCATCAAGGGTATTCACCTTTACGAACATTTACTTATTGATTATAATGTTTCATGTATTAATTCCACATTCCCTTATCGTGGAATAAATTATTATGTTTTATGAATCCATGTTTTATGATCCATTCGGCACACTTATGCATGAAATGAAATGTTTAAGAAGGGTGCGCCCTTATAGCGCTCCAATGCATTGGGTAAAATATAGTATCATGATATGTCATGTGCAATGAGTGTTGAATAATGCTAATTCAAGTGAAATGAGGGTTTTCTCGTGCTTCATGTGCAATGAGTATTTACTCATGCTCCATGTTCAATGAGCCTTGGATCATGCTAATTCCATGTTAAGTGTTGATGCCACATTTCCATGTTATGATTTTCATGCTTCATCATTCCTTTATGTTCATTTTTATTCTCTTTTGATATGACTATTATCTAACATGTATTGTACTCCTCATGTTATTCCATGTGTACTCCCTTACTGGGCTTTATATCTCACCCTCTTCTTATGCATGTCATCAGGTTATCCCATGCAATTCTAAGTACGAGGGAATGTAGTGGTCATGTTAAGGAAGTTTTCAATAAAGATGTTGTATTTAATGTTTTATGTTTTTAATGATCCTAAGACCCAAAGACACTAAAACTATCGATCTTCTTTGTTGTATCAATATAATTTTTATGTAATAAATCATGTTTATGTTTGTAATAAAAGCAGGGTTTTCATAGTTGGTATCAGAGGATAGGTTTAGTTATTTTTGGGATTAGGAAACCCTTGTAAATCCTTAGATACAAGACTAAGTATAATAAAAACATCCCTAAGTTTTGGTAAGTACTGAGTAAGTGGTTTATCAGACAAATACATCCCTGACTGGATATAAGCAGGTAGAGGAGGCTCTCGCACAGATGTATCCTAGGGGTAAAACCCTAAAACACCGCTTTGAGCTAGACTCGAACGGGAACTAGTGCACGACAATAGGCCTTGCTACACTCTTGGTTACGGCACTCCTGGGGGATATGTTTTGATAAATTCACAAGCATACTATGAACCCTTATTAAGAGAATTAAAAAAATTCCCCTAAGAATATATGTTAGTAAGTAGATCATGAAAAGCCTATATTGAATACTATAGACTCATGAGTTAAGGAAGTGAATGTTTATTTATAATTCATCAACTTTTGTCTTTGGATTAATCTTTATGTGTTACCCCTAACATTCCTTTTATTCCAGCCAATGTCCGGTAATAGGAGGACTCGAGTTAACAACCATTGTGAAGATCAGTGTGATGACTGTACTAATGATATGCCCAATCCAATGGGAGAAGGGATCACAAACTTTGTCACACTTCTCTCTCATATAACTCAAGTTTTGAAAAGAAACACAGGTCAAGAGTAACGTACAAACCCCCCTAAGAAAGAACAAGTCGCTATCGAGAGCTTCATGGGGCAAAGGCCTCCTAATTTTAGTGGATCATCTGATCACACGATAGATGAACAATGGATCAACTCCAATGAAAAGATATTCTCCATCCTTAAATGTTCTGAAAAATAGAAGGTTCTCATGGCTACATATCGTATAGAGGGTGAAGCTGATCAATAGTGGACGTTGATAAAAAATACGAAGCCTGGGGAGGAGATCGAGGCTTTGGAATGGAAGGATTTCCGGAAGATGTTTTTCGATAAATATTTTCCGCTCACCCTTCGGCTTAAGATGGAAGGGGACTTCCTTTCCCTCATGAAAAAAGATGAACAATCTATTTGAGACCGTGAGGAAAGCTACACAAGGCTTGCACGATACGCTTCCGGCTTTGTCATTACCCCCGAATGCAAAGATTACTACTTCATTGGTGGGCTGAAGCCTAGCTTGCAGAAAGAATTAGTGATCCGTGACTTCAACAGCTATGAGAAAACTGTCCGATGTGCCCTCATGGTCGAAATTAAGATCGGGGAATCATAGGGGTATCATGGGGACAAGAAGCGTAAGGTGGAATTCAATGCTGGTGGTCCGATGGATAAATCCAATGGTGCTAAGAAGATACAACACCCCACTTGCCAAAAGTACGGGAAGAAGCACCCTGGAAATTACCTTAAGGGGATGAGGAAATGCTTCAGGTGTGGAAGAGAAGGGCACCTAGCTTTTAATTTTTGACAAGAAAGACCTGCGACTGCGAAAGAGGAGAGGAATGCTCCGTTCGAACCTCAACGTGTTTTTCAATGCTACAAATTCAAAGAACCAGGTCATTTTTCAAATCGGTGCCCTAATTCAAGGGTTTTCAGAGACAACCAACAACCTCCAAGGCATCAAGGAAGAGCTTTTGCCATCACTTCTGCCGAAGTGAACCCTGAAAATGAAGTGGTGACAGGTACGCTAGTTATTCATTCAATAATAGTGAATGTACTTTTTGATTCAGGTTCTACTCATTCTTTTATATATCAAAAGTTTAGTAGAACAATCCCAGCACCACCACAAATCATGGAAGTGAAGATGTTGGTGAGTACGGAAAATGGGGCAATCATTGCATCCCATGAATATATGTCCTCTCCTGTTATAATCTGTGGATTTAATTTCCTGTCAAACCTCTTAATACTCCCTCTGGTGGAATTTGATGCAATTCTTGGCATGAATTGGCTTTCCTTATATAGATCCAACATAAATTTTCAGGAGAGGGAAATCACACTCCATATGGAGAATCGTCCCCGATTCTTTACAACTGTAATGAGGAAGATGAATCTCCTTTAGCTCCATCATCTCAAGCGTGGATATTACTTCCTTATGAGCACACGTATCTGGCTCAGATGATTGAGTCCAAGGAAAAAACCATCCTTGGAGAAATGCCTATTGTGAGGGAATTCGCTGAAGTGTTTCCCGAGGAACTACCTAGTCTTCCTCCTAGAAGAGATGTTGAGTTCTCAATTGAACTTATACCCAGGGCTTTACCAATATCCAAGACTCCATATAGAATGGTTGTTATAGAGCTTGAAGAGCTGAAGAAACAACTACAGGAGAATCTGGATAAAGGGTTTATACGCCCAAGTGCTTCACCATGGGTTGCACCAGTCCTCTTTGTCAAGAAGAAGGATGGGTCAATGCGGCTTTGCATTGATTGTCATGAACTTAACAAAATCACGATAAAAAACAAGTATCCTCTCCCACGAATTGATGACTTGTTCGATCAGTTGCGTGGAGCACAATACTTCTCTAAGGTGGACTTGCGGTCGGGATATTATCAAGTTAGGGTGAAGATGGAAGATATCCCCAAGACTGATTTTCGCAGAAGATACGAGCACTATGAATTCATAGTAATGCCTTTCGGACTCACCAATGCACCAACAATCTTCATGGACTTAATGAATAGATTCATTAGAGATTACCTCGACAAATATTTGGTAGTCTTTATAGATGATATTCTAATATACTCCAAAATCAAGGAGGATCATGAGGAGAATTTAAGAACTGTACTAGAGACCTTTCGCAAGGAGAAGCTCTATGCAAAGTACAAAAATTGTGAGTTCTGGTTGAAGGAGGTCTCATTCTTCGGCTATATCATCACAAGAAATGGGATATATGCGGACCCCTCCAAAACAGAAGCAATTGAGGGATGGATGAGGCCAACATCGGTAACAGATATCCGTAGCTTCTTGGGGTTAGCTGGATATTATTGACGATTTTTGAGGAATTTATCATGATTGTCCAACCCTCTTACCAAGCTAACTCGGAAGGGAGTAATGTTTTCTTGGAGTGATGAATGCGAAGAAAGCTTCAAGGAGTTGAAAAGGAGGCATATCACTACGCCCGTGCTCACTTTACCCACAAGTGGGGAACTTTTTGTGGTATTCAGTGATGCTTAAAAGAAGGGCTTAGGATGTGTGCTGATGCAGAATTATAAAGTTATATCCTATGCCTCAAGGCAGTTGAAAATCAATGAGAGAAACTATCCAACACATGATCTGGAGTTGGTGGCTGTGATCATTGCCTTGAAAATCTGGAGGCATGATCTCTATGGAGAGAAATGTGAGATATATACTGACCACAAGAGTCTTAAATATATATTCACATAAAAAGAGATTAATATGCGCCAAAGAAGATGGATAGATCTCATCAAGGATTATGACTATTCAGTACATTACCACCCTAGGAAAGAGAACAAGGTGGAAGATGCCCTGAGTAGAAAGGACCCAGAAATTCTATCAATGATGAGAATTTAGAAGGATCCAATATTCTTAGACGTGATGAAGATGGACATGGGAATAATAGAGAAGGGAACATCATCAATCCTTTCCCAAATGATTGATCAACCATCTCTTTTGGAAAGGTTAAAGGATGCTCAAAAGGAATATGTGGGAATTCAAGAAAAAGTGGAAGCTATCAAAAAGGGGAAATCCTCAGAGTTTAATGTTAATGAAGAAGGAATTTTGCGGTTTGGGAAAAGACTATGTGTTCCATCAAGTCCGGAGCTGAAGAAGGAACTTTTGGATGATGCACATAGTTCAAATTTCTCTATTCACCTAGAGAGCACAAAGATGTATCCAGATCTCCGAGAAAACTTTTGGTGGGATAATATAAAGAAGGAGATCTCCGAATATACATCAAAGTGCCTGGTGTGTCAGCAAGTGAAGGCAGAAAGGAAGAAGTCTAAGGGGATGATGCAACTATTTCCCATACCAGAATGGAAATGGGAAAACATCACCACGGACTTTGTCACTGTAGACGCCGGAAAAGTCCGTTGTTCCCAAACGAAGTTCCGGATGCGGAAAGCGAGGTCATATTTGGAGTCGGAAGCTTGTTTCGGAGGGCCCGGAGGCCTTGCGCGGAATTTTGGAGACCTGCGCGCAAAGTTGATGAGCCGCGCGCAAACCTCCCGGGATGCGCGCAATGCGCTGGGCCAGCGCGCAATTCTGCGCGCCCGTGGCCCGCACGACTCCCCTGCGCGCCGGTCCCGATTCCGCGCCCGCGAAGAGAATTTCACGCCCGCGAACTGGATTCCGCGCCCAGGGTTGCCTATAAATATAAGGCGACCCCCGACGTTTTGAAGGTTGCCAGAATTCGAAAGGTCTCTCGTGCGCGCAATCCAACCCCTTCCGCGCGCAATGCCGATCTTCAGGTAACCTCTTTTCTTTCGCGCAAGAAAGCCTTGGGGTTCGCCTTCGCGCGCAATCCCTTTGGCTCCTTTCCTTTTGAATAACCCTTCACTCAAAGGCATTTGCGCGCAAAAGAATCCTCTTGCGCGTAATTGCCCCGGGTGCGCGCAATCTGACCCGATTGCGCGCACCCCCCATTTTTAAAGTGGCCATTCGATTAAAGAATGATCCGTTGCCCCCGCGCGCTATCCGAAGCCCGGTGCGCGCAATCTCTATCATTCGCGCGCAAAGTGCTGGCCCAATTGCGCCCCAGCCCGTCCATTTGCGCGCCGACCCGCGGTATTGCGCGCAAAGCTCCTCTTTTGCGCGCAAACCGCCAGGGTCGCCCCCTTTGACCACCTTTGGGTACCCGCCTGCGTGGCACCCGATGATCCTCATCCCGGGTGCCCGCACTGTGCGTTGTCTTTCCGTGCGGCCCTCCAGGCTTGCGCGAAGTGACACGGACCTGTCGGCGGCTTCAACGTCCTACACGACGTTAAACTGCATACGTCCAACATGACGTTAAACTGTTCCACGTCCGCGCTGCAAGACGTTAAACTGCCAGGCGTTTACGTCCCGCACGACGTTAAACTGCACCACCATCCGCGCTGCAAGACGTTAAACCGCCAAGCATCTTCGTCCTCAACACACGACGTTAAACTGTACTTCGTCCGGCAAGACGTTAAACCGTCCGCTTCGTCCTCAACACACGACGTTAAACTGTACTTCATCCGGCAAGATGTTAAACTGTCCGCATCACCTGATCCCGTGTCTCGCACGCAGGGTCCCCCCGGTTTGGATGTGGCCCCCACCCGCTCATTTCTGCAGGGATGTCGGGATTGGAGTGGCCTTCGCCCACGGGGGTAGAGTGTTGCAAACAGAACTAACTACGTGGACTTTGATCCCTGTCTTCTAAACAGGGTACGTAGGAAGCCTCTCCGAGGTTCAAGCCCACCACCTGGTCGTCTCGGTCGTATTTACGTCGGTTCGTCCATCAGTGGACCCCTCCCGGGTTCACACTTGCGTTGATTCACCTATGAATCCGCCTCTGTGGGGGACTGCACGTGCTTATCTCCATTGTGCTTCCCCACCGCCTCGATCTCCTTGTGAGTCGGCTTTCCAACGTCCAGCATGACGTAAAACTGTGGTTCACCCGGCCGTTCCATCCCCCTCTGTGTGCGAGGTGGTTCGGTTTAACCCTTCTCCAGGCAGCCTCGATCTCCTTGTGAGTCGGCTTGCCAACGTCCAACATGACGTAAAACTGTGATCCACCCGGCCGTTCCATCCCCCTCTGTGCGAGGTGGATCGGTTCAATCCTCCTCCCGGCGGCCTCGATATCTTCGTGAGTCGGCTTGCCGATGTCCAGCATGACGTTAAACTGTATATCCGAACTACGCTGACTTTGATCCGCGCTAACGCGCGGTACGTAGGAAGCCCCTACGGGGTCCAAGCTCTTCACTCCATCATCCATCCTGATCCTTACCCGGGCCGCCACATCCCGGTGGGGTCATGCCATTTCATTCCACTCCACTTCACTCGGGGAGCCGCCCATGTGCTGGCCCCAGCGTCGGAGGTTCCCCGCAAGGGGTTCTGTCATCTGATCCACTTCTCGTGTTGATCAGTCCGATGCCGTCCCCGCTGGACGTTAAACTCGCGGCATACCCCGTGTTAAACATGGGAAGCTGAGGAAAACCTCAGGCAACGCAGTTCCCCGTACCCAGTGCGGGATGCCTCAGGCCATCACGCCTTCGAGAAGCCCTATTAGGGACGGAAGGCAGACATGCAGAGTCGCCGTGTTAAGGCACGCCCCCGACACCCAGAGCCACCCGATCTCCTCACCGCATGTTGCTGCCCCGACCAGACTCCTTGGAGCATCTGGGTGGAAGCAGCGTAATTAACCGGTGTCCATGGAGACATGGCTCCGGGAACGAGATTCACGAACATTCTTAAATCTGTGAGGGAGACCCGGATTAGGCGACGAGTTCCGAGGAGACGTCCACGGAAGGAGGAGCCGACATCCCATCATCCCGGTTTCGATCAAGGAGCAGACGCCCCTGAATAAGGGACGAATGCTGCCCGCCCTTGGAAAGCGGGACTGCGGGGCCACAAGCCGCGCGCCTATCCCCTCGGGTCGACGGGTGCACGCGCGAACGCGTTCTGGCGGAACAGCGTAACCCGACGCACATCCGCACCGAAACAGAAAAATGGTGAACCCGACGTGAATCTCTTCTCCTCAATACGAAGATCGATGAATTTCAGAGGTGTTGGAAGACCAGCATGCTGCTCGACCGAGCATTCAGTTTTACCCGCCAGGGGATGAGGAAGGGAACTCGGGCACTCCGTCTCGCGACGTCGAGGGCCTGGGTCCCCCCCACGGAAGGCGTCGTGGCACTAATGGTTGGTTGTCTATTCCTTTTCCTGTCAGTGTTAATGGGTTCTTCTCCCTGCTTTCAGAAATCAAGTCGCCCAATCCAGTGCCCGATCGCCACCCGCCCACTGGCGCAGGGGTAGAGGAAACACCGACGCGGCTACTCCGCGCGGTCCCGCCCGTTCCATAGCCGTGCCAGCAGCCGCAGCTGCGGGGCAACCACGCCCTCTCTCCCCCTCGGAGGTCATCCAAAGGAGGGTGATCAACAACTTGGTACGGAGATATGAGGAAGAGGGAGTCATCCCCACCAGGGACATGGCTCGCCTAGACCGCGAGGGAGCTGCACCTCGCCACCAACGCCGCCCCCGAGGGCCGCGCAGGGAGGCACCGCTGCCTACCTCGACGTCCAACCGCTTCGGGAGTTTATCCCCGGAGCGCTCCGACAACTCCTTCCCCTATGCGGATGAGGTGGAAGATGCCCGGGACCACCCTATCCGGGATTCGCTCCAGGGATCCGCGATGAGGGCTCATGTCAGGCCACGGCGACATCGCCGCCAGGCCTCTCAAGTCGAAGAGCGGGCTCTCCACCTGCCCGCACCGCTCATCCCGACTCGTTTGTCCCGACGCCAACGTCGGGCTCGAGCGGAAGAGGATGCCCACCTTGGGGCCCTAGCAACAGCGGCCGCATTGGCCCAAGCCACTGTTGGCTCCAGTCGCCAGGCCCTTGCGCATCCTGAGCAGGGGAACTTCTATGCCTGACCCGGATCGAGGCCCCGACCACCCCAAAGGCAGGTTGGGTTGACTCTCCCAGTTGCTGGTACAGACAATAGCCACCGCGGACCACCTCGCGGTAGCGCTATTCACCAACAGGGTCTACTCCGTGTGGCCGATCCAGGAGGCATGGGTCACCCCGCCTTCCGATCTCGGCCCGGAGGCCTGCCCGGAATCATCTCTCCCCGCATCCCCTTTGATATCTGTCCCGGTGCCCCTCGCACCTTGGTTTCCAGTCCTCTTGGCCCCAGCACCAGTGCGGCCGGAGGACGCCATGACAGAGATCAGCCATGCCCCGAAGAACCACCCAGGGGCAGGAAGGCAAGGCGTCGACGCCGAGGGAAGAATGTTGCGGAATTCCGGACAGAGATCCGACCGGTTCGCTTCTCTGATTCAGAGGCGGAGTATGATTCAGCGACAGAGCCCTTCCCCCAATCCCGCCAGTCAGGGGCAGGGGTAGGAATGCGGCACGTCAGCCTCGTACTCCCCGAGAGCGAGATCGATATGATCCCCGCTTCTCTCCGAAGGTATATCCGGAGTAGCGAGGGCCTGGTAGACCCCCAAGGATCAAGCTTGCGGTTGGTACTGGCCCCTCTGGAAGCGCCTTCTGCCTCGATCGGAGAAGCCGGAGACCTTTTCTGGGGACCGACGGTTGAACCACGATCTAGTGCACCCTCGGCGAGCACTGACGCTACGGCAGGATGTTCGCTCGCCGGCCCGTCCTATCGTGATGTGGTAGCCAGGGCACCGCCACCCTCAGAGGGCGGCCCGGGATATGGAGGCCAATCGGTCTGCTCGCCATATTCACCGCCGGCCAGCCCGTCGGCCCGGAGGCCCGCCTCGGCACCACTTCCGGTTCCCCGTCCATTCCCAGTCATTGAAGAGGACCAAGGAGACCTGGGTCCCGAGTTTGAGTCGTGGAGCTTCTGGACCGTCCTTGCAGAGGGCCACTTCCCTGAGAAGTTTTGTCCAGTCGCAGGACCGGACTTTGATGCACCCGAATCGCTCACCCCGGATGAGTTCGAATGCTTCCGCCGAACTCTCCAGGAGACTCACTCCCGTCTTCACCGCCTACAAATGCCATACCCCGGGAGTCAAGTACACCTGGAGGATATTGGTGAGCAGTTCCGTCAAATTGACCTGGCCACGCTCCCCGCGGTTCGGCACCCCGGGTCATTTGGGCACCACGAGGCCCTCCAACAACGATGCGTTGAGTGTTTTCAAGTACTCCTCAAGGTTATCGAGGAAGCCACTCCCCACGTGTATATCCGTGGATGGGGGCAGTACGCTGCCCTATGCTTCAGTGCGATTCGCCGACAGCCCGATTCACTGGGTGGCCCTGAGGGTACATCCCCAGGGACAGAAACAGTCAATATGGCTGACCTGTCGGGGGAGGGGAACGGTTTGGAACTTCTTGACGGGGGCTCTCCCCCCGAAGACAAGCCGTTGTTGGATCCATCGGCGAGAGTTACTCGTCACCAGAGGAGCCTCCTGGGTCTCCCCGCACCCACTGAAGCACTGACGTTGATCCGAAACGTCAGTAAAGGTAAAGAGCACGGCGAGGCTATAAAGCCTGCCGACCCATCCGCCTCCACGCAGAGGGCGGATGAGGATCCCGAGAAGGCTATGCTGCGCCAACAGCTCGCCGAGCAGAAGAAGCTAGTTGACCAGCTCCTCGCCGAGCGCGCTGCAGAGCAGCGGCCTGACTACGGTGATCCTAGGCCAGGACAGCAGGGACAGGAACAACTACCCCTCGATGAGGCTCTCCCGGGCAACCGTGATTATGCCGTGTTCACCGACAGGAGAGAGGCCATCGCCTATGGAAAGAGGGCGCGGTATGTTTCACCGCACCCTCCCGAGCGGCGTGACTACCTGAGAGACCCCGCTCGGATTCCTCCCACTACCCCAAGGGCCGCTCCGCCCGCCATCCCACGAGCTGCCGAGTTCGACGACCCAGTCGACGACCCGATTGAAGGGCCATGCAATGCGCTCATGGTTAGAGATCCTCGCCAGGACTGGAACCCATCTCCGGACGATCAGATGGCGGCACTCATCGCCCGCTTGGAAGCCTTGGAGACTCGGCAAGTGGCAATCCCACCGGACGGCAAGCCATACCCAGCATGGGTGGATGACATGCCGGCGCCTCTGGGATTCGGGAATCCCACTTTCGCCCCCTTCAACGGGACTGGAGATCCGCCCCAGCATTTGGCCCATTTCAACTCAAGGTGAGGGCCTATGCTGGGGACTCCGGCGCAGCAAGAGGCCGCTAAGCTTCGCTGCTTTGTCCAGACACTGGAAGGGCCAGCATTTGTCTGGTACAGCCAGCTCCCCGTCGGGTCGGTAACCAGCTGGGAGGACCTCCGTAGACAGTTCCTCTACCAGTTCAGCTCTACGACCCGGAAGACGAGTATCGCAGACCTCTTCAAGTGCAAGCAGAGGCCTGACGAGTGAGTCGCGGACTTCGTCGCCCGATGGAAGGGTCTCACGTATTCCCTTGACATGCCA
Organism: Viscum album; assembly: GCA_963277665.1. Taxonomy (NCBI): domain Eukaryota; kingdom Viridiplantae; phylum Streptophyta; class Magnoliopsida; order Santalales; family Viscaceae; genus Viscum; species Viscum album. The sequence continues at coordinate 731,072,796 of OY728130.1, forward strand.
TTGACTCAGGAGCAGTTGCTGACAATGTGCGTCGGGAACGTCAAGACCGAGCTGGTCCCTTCCTTGATCACTCAGAATTACCCCGGAGGGTTCAGGGACTTCTTAGACAAAGCTCAACGTCTTAAGGAAGCCCTGCAACAGGCCAGCCAGGCACATCCGCTGCCTCCTATGATTCCTGCAAGGAGAGCCAGCAGGGCTGAGCCCGCTGCTGTCGCCCAGATAGAGGCTCCCAGGCCGTTGGAGCTGCTGCCGGTGAGACCAGTTCCACAGCCTCACAGGAATCCGCCTCCACGGGCTCAGTTCCCGGCCCAGCAGCGACAGCCTCAGAACCGGCCGGCCTCTCCGCGTAATGTACCGCCACAACCCAGGCGAGATAATCAGGGTCCACCTCCTCGGCAGGCCCCTCCAGCCCCTCGTCAAGACCACGCTCCCAGGGTCCCACGATACCTGACCTACTCATTTCACGAGGATCAGGTCCCCGGTTATTTCTGGAGTGCCCTGGAGCAGAGGATTGTGCGGCTGCCTGAGTGTTGGAGGCCGGAGGAGGCACATCTCACGGATAACCCCCGCTACTGCCCCTACTATCGAGCCCTGGGGCACACCATCCAGCGGTGCTATGTGTTTAAGGATTGGCTCCAAGACCAGATTAACAACATTGTAATCAGGTTGGGCCCAGCTCCGGCACAAGTGGCGGGCGTGTTCGTGGGATCAGATGACGATAGCGGCAACGAGGACGAATGGCAGCTGGTCTCCGACCGTGGATCCCAGAAGTATAAAAACTGGATGGCCCGCAAGACGATTATTCGCGCCCATGGAATCATCCGTGCGCGCTTGAATCAGCCTGAGCCCCCAGAATCTGCGGGTGCTGCTTCGGCATCGTCGTCCCAGCCTGCCTCTTCCAAGAAGAGCAAACGGCGGCGGCGCAAGAAGGAAGAGCGCGCCCCGCCAGTTCTGCCACTATCCCGCACTCTCGGCAATTTCATGCCCCCGGAGATGGGGATCCCTCCTCGGATCCGCCCAGTGGTGAATGATTCGTCCGATGACAGTATTGGGTACGCTTCGGTTAATACCGTCGAGCTGGTAAATCCCTTTTCAGTTCACGACGTTGAAGAACACCAGGTGGACCTCCCTAGTGTCCCCGGTCGTCGCCACCGTCGGAAGAACCGCAGCAACAGGAGTCGCCGGGGCACAGTAGTTGGTACCTCCAGCCAGGCCGTACACGCCACTGAGACCAGGCAGCAGGCTCAAAACCGGGCTCAGCATGCGCAGCCCCCCCATCTGGGGATGACGGATTCGCCTCCGCCACTGTTTGTGGTATGGGATCAGGCAGAACCGCCTCAGCCGCGTCGCGATCAGCTCCGCCCTGCCACGAGTCCATCCCGGCCTCCTGACCCCAGTACGGTGACCATTTCCCGGGATTCAACCAATGAACAGCGAGATGCGCCAAGCACCAGTCGGCCGCCGGCCCAACCGGCAAGGCCCGTCACGCTTCCAACCGCAGAGCAACCTCATGCAACCAGGGGCTCGCGCTTGGCCAAAAAGTATGATGTACTGAAGCACTTGGCCGACATCCCAGCGAGACTCTCCATCCTTGAGGCTCTGCGCATGTCATCTGAGATGCGTGAGGCACTCGCTGAAGCCCTGAAGAGCCCCCTCCAGTTTGAGATAGAGGTTGCGGCTGCAGAGGCCTTTCACGCAGAAACGATTGAGGACGCCGAATGTCAGGCAGTTATCTCGTTTTCTGGTAAGGATGAAGACCCTCCTATAAAGGGGCACATTCGTCCGATGTATGTTACTGGCCAGTTCAATGGCCTTGAAGTCCGGCGCTGTCTTGTCGACACGGGGTCCGGGATTAACCTGATTCCAACTCGGACGCTCCGGAGATTCGGGTTGTCTGAGGATGACTTGATTCCCTCCGACCTCAGGATCCAGGGGTACGACCGCACCGAGCAAACACCGGTCGGCAAGATACGTTTGAAGACCCAGTTCGGTGACTTGGTTGCCAACACCGAATTTATGGTAGTCTCTCAAGACACTGCGTACAACGCATTGATGGGTAGGCCATGGCTCCACCTTCATGCGGCGGTTCCCTCATCATACCACCAATGCCTCAAATACTCCCTTAATGGTCGAGTAGGCGTGCTTCAGGGAGATGCCTCTCCTTTTGCCTCATGTGAAGCCCGCTATCTGGACGCGGACTATTACAAGAGCAAGGATAAGCAGATCCTGGCAGGTGAGGTCGAGCCTGTCGCTGTTGCAAGTGATCCCTGGGCAAGTTTGGATGACGCTTATGTCCTCCCGATTCAACGGTTGGACGTAGCCATGGTCTCGACGGCTTGTGAGTCTCCTGATGAGATGACCGCGACCGCCCATGCCAGCACCAGCGGCCCAGCAGGATCTGGTAGCCCCAATGCAGTTGCCAACGCAGCCTCTCCCGTGGACGATCCCTCCCCGAGGGGAGAGGACGTGGAAGATGCACCCCCAGCCTTTGAGGAGGGCGTCTCCGCCACGGTCGATGAGTTAGTACAAGTGAACCTTGGAACCGAAGCAGATCCGAGACCCACATTGGTCAGTGCCGCCATGCCCTCTGAGGAGCGGCAGCAGTACGTGGACTTTCTCAGGCAGCACCGTGATGTGTTCGCTTGGGGCTATGACGAGATGCCGGGGCTAGATCCTCAGGTAGCCGTCCACCGCCTTGGTCTCCCGACGAACCATCGTGGGTTCAAGCAGCCTCCCAGGAAGATGCACCCATTCCACGGTGCCATGGTTGAGGCCGAAGTTGACAATCTTATCAAATCCCACTTCATGAGGGAAGCCCAGTACCCCAAATGGCTGGCCAACATTGTGCCGGTCCGGAAGAAGAACGGGCAGATCAGAGTCTGCATCGACTTCCGCGATCTCAACCGCCACTGTCCGAAGGATGATTTTCCCCTTCCAGTGACAGAGCTGTTGATTGACGCCACGACAGGGTTCCAAGCCCTCTCCTTCATGGATGGATACTCCGGATATAACCAAATTCGGATGGCCCCTGAGGATGAGGAGTTCACTGCCTTCAGGGCCCCCCAAGGTACCTTCTGTTACCGGGTCATGCCTTTCAGCCTAAAGAATGCAGGTGCCACCTATCAACGGGAGATGCACCGCATATTCAAGCCAATCCTCGGCACACTGGTGGAATGCTACGTCGACGACTTGGTAGTCAAATCGCGCCAGCGTCAGGACCATCTCAAAGATCTTGAGAAAGTGTTCGGCTTCCTCCGGTCTCGCTGCCTGAAGATGAACCCGTTGAAGTGCGCCTTCGGGGTCACCTCCGGAAAGTTCCTTGGATTTGTGGTAAGATACCGGGGTATTGAGATCGACCCAGAGAAGATCAGGGGGATTAGCCAGATGCCTCCCCCAGGTAACATCCGGGAACTGCAAGGGTTCCAAGGCCACTTAGCCTATATACGCCGATTCATCGCGAATCTGGACGGCAAGTGTAAGCCCTTTTCTCGGCTCATGAAGAAAGGTGCCACCTATGTATGGGATAAAGAGTGTCAGACCGCTTTCGAGGAAATCAAGCAGTACCTACTGCAACCTCCAGTTCTGATGCCGCCTGTATCCGGGAAGCCGCTGATCCTCTATGTGACCGCCCTGGAACGGTCCCTTGGCGCCCTTCTCGCCCAGAAGAACAACGAGGGAACAGAGAATAGCCTCTATTACCTCAGTCGCATGCTCCTCGATGCGGAAGTCAGGTATTCACCCATCGAGAAGAGCTGCCTGGCGCTCGTATTTGCCATACAGAAATTACGGCACTACTTGCAGCACCATGAGGTACAGTTGGTTTCTCGGGTAGACCCGTTGAAATATATCCTGAGCCGGACTATGTTGACTGGCCGTCTAGCGCGGTGGGCTGTGATTCTCCAGCATTTCGACATCAGGTATGTGTCTCAGAAGTCCATCAATGGGAAAGCATTGGCAGACTTTCTGGCTGCTCACCCAACCTCGGCGGATCAGCCGCTGGATCTAGGCTTTCCTGATGAGGCCATCCTCTCGGTCGATCGAGCCGGTCCATGCTGGCAGATGCACTTTGACGGTGCCTCCCGGAGCCCCACCGGTAGAAGACTTGATAATCCTAAGCTCAACAGAGTGGGTTTGGGTATCGTCTTCATTACCCCGGAGCAAGCCGTACTGCCGTACTCTTTCCTGTTGTCAGAGGGCTGTACCAACAATGAGGCGGAATACCATGCCCTCATCACCGGCCTCGAGTTAGCTCTCGAGATCGACGTGCCCCATCTGTGCGTGAAAGGGGACTCCGAGCTGGTTGTTAAGCAGATCAATGGCGACTATGTTGTTAGGAAGCCGGAACTTGCGCCATTGCTGGAGTGCACCCTCCTTCTGATGGCCCGGTTCCCTTCTCGGCCAGAAATTGTCCATATTCCCCGGTCGCAGAACGGTCGAGCAGATGCCTTGGCCAGCCTTGCTGCGTCACTTGCAGAGCCTGAACAGGACAACCTGATCGTCCGCGTGACGCGCCGCAGGCTCATCGCTCCCGTTGTCCTGGAGGGAGATCGCGACCCGTCGGTAAGTAATCTCACCACGGTTGCCCCTGTGCCCGGAGCCCCGATTACCCCAGATATGGCAGTCGAACCAGCCCCTGATTGGAGGACGCCTTTGGTTGAGTACCTCCAACATGGCATTCTCCCGCCGGATCGAGCCGAGCGCGAGCGAGTTCGACGTCGCGCATCGCAGTTTGTCCTCTAGAGCAGTCCCGACCTGGAGCAGATCCTCTACAAACGCGGATTTGATGGTGTTCTCCTCCGTTGCCTTCAGGGAGTTGAGATCCCGCGAGTCATGCAAGAGGTTCATGCTGGTTCATGTGGCGCCCATAAAACTGGGCCGAAGCTGTCCCACCAGATTCGGAGGTTGGGATACTTCTGGCCCTCCATGATTCATGACTGCATTGAGTATGCCAGGAGGTGCCATGCGTGCCAGGTTCATGCGAACTTTGTGCATCGGCCGCCGGAGCCTCTCCATACCACCAGGTATTCTTGGCCCTTTGCAGTCTGGGGGATGGACGTTGTGGGACCCTACCCGTCGGCGACAGCTCGCCAGTGCCGGTTCATTCTGACCGCCACGGACTTCTTCTCCAAATGGGCAGAGGCGATTCCGCTCAGAGAGGTCAAATCATGTTCGATCGCTGACTTAATGACCTCCAACATCATTCATCGATTTGGAGTGCCTCACGCTATCCTCACGGATAACGGAGCCAATTTCCGAGCAGCCGAGTTGAAGAGGTTGTACGCCAAGTACAACATTCACTCAAACCATACATCTCGCTATCATGCGCAGGCGAATGGACAGATCGAGGCGTTTAACAAAACCCTCTCTAACATTCTGCAAAAAATGGTTGGTCAGAACAAGAAGAGTTGGCCGGACAAGCTCCCCAACGCCCTCTGGGCTTATCGGACGACGACTCGCAATTCCACCCAGATGACCCCTTATTCCCTGGTGTATGGAGCTGAGGTCGTCCTGCCCATCGAGATCCAGTTACCGTCCTTGCGCACTGCGGTCTACGACCAGCAAGCGCCGGACATAGCTGCTGAAGCCCGTCTAGTCGAGTTGGAAGCACTGGATGAGAATAGACTTCGCGCCTTGCACAACTTGGAGAGGCATCAAAGCAGAATGGCTCGAGCTTTCAATAAGAGGGTTCGCCTCTGCTCTTTCCTGCAGGGTGACCTAGTGCTATCCCTAAGAGCGTCAATGATCCCCGGCAGGAAGCCACCCAAGTTGGAGCCCAAGTGGGAGGGACCTCTTGTCGTCCACAAAGTTTATCCCAATGGCGCGTACTCCCTAGCGACTGTGGATGGTGAGCGTGTCACTCCTCCCACCAACGCTAGGTTCCTCAAGCAGTACTTTGTCTGAGTGTGTCGACGTCCTGCACGACGTTAAACTGCATACGTCCACGCTGCATGACGTTAAACTGCCCAGCGTATCATCCGCACGGCAAGACGTTAAACTGCCAAACATCTTTGTCCAAGCTACAAGACGTTAAACTGTTTAGCATTCGTCCAACACGACGTTAAACTGTACTATGTCCGAGCTACAAGACGTTAAACTGTTCAGCATTCGTCCTGCATGACGTTAAACTGCCTCTCAAGAACTACGTGCGGCTTGATTCCCATCCTTATGGGATACGTAGGACCGCCTGAACATTCATGTTTTAGGCCCAGCCCCATCCTTCGGGAATTTCCATCCCATCTCAGGCCCTTGGCCCAGTTGCCCCCGGGTGTGCGGCGTATGGTGTGAGCGCGGGGCTATGCCCTCATTCACGTCGGTTTGCTCGTCACGCTGTACGCCCCCCCACGTTTGGGGATGCCTTCTGCTCCCCCCTTTTTTCTCTCTCATCGTCCTGCATGACGTTAAACTGCCCCTTAAGAACTATGTGCGGCTTGATTCCCATCCTTATGGGATACGTAGGACCGCCTGAACATTCATGTTTCAGGCCCAGCCCCATTTCTCGGGAATCTCTATCCCGCGTTGGGCCTCTGGCCCCAGCTCCCCTCCTTTTTGTGCGAGGCGTGTGGCGTGAGCGGGGGATTATGTCCCCATTCACGTTGGTATGCTGGCCGCGCCATACACCTCCCCTGTGTGTAGGACTACCTCACACCCCTCATCGTCCTTCATGACGTTAAACTGCCCCTTAAGAACTACGTACGGCTTGATTCCCATCCTTATGGGATACGTAGGACCGCCTGGACGCTTGTGTCTCAGGCCCAGCCCCGTCTCTTGGTTGATCACGGGGATCTGCTTTCTTTTGGTTGCTCTCAGGATGAGTCCTCCGACCCTTTCCGGTGATCTGTTAACATGTTTTGGGTACTTTGGTCTATGACCCGTAGTGTCGGATGCAATCCCGGCAAGTCCCGTGTTGCTTGTCGGGCCGCACGCTTCCTCTTGTTCGAGCCTTCACTCAAAGGGATCCTCGTTAGCGGTTTGGACACAATGCCTCAGTGCTCTCCTACCTCTCTGGGTCGATTTACCGGCGGGTCCTGGGCTGCAAATTGATATGAATCCTGCGATTGAGCGGTTGATGCTCGTTTGCTTGCCTAGTTCTGGGCTGACGCGATCGGATGTTGTGTTGCGAATATGGTCAGCGACATCCTCGATAGCCATGTCGGCTCTTTTAGGCTCCGAACGTTGGTTGCACGGTCCTCATCACACTCCGCCTTTGTGCATTGTAGTGGAATCTCGACACTCTCTTCATACTGACCTTCAGTACACCTTTACACGTTAGGCAGGCCAACCAGGATAATGGTGTCTGTCGAGGCTCCCACGATCTGAGCACCAAGGGTATATGCTGATGTCCTCCCTAAGGGCCGTGTATAGCTGGACCCTCGTCCCCATAAGGAGGAAGGAGTCGCCCGAACAATCGCGTTTTGGGCCCAGTATATCTGGAGGCTAGCATCTCTGCCCCTCGGGTGATGGACATACGCAGGCCCCTATCCCAGGATCCTTCTCCTGGAATCGTGCGTGACCGCATGGCTGGGTATGTTCCCACCTCCGCTGAGTCCGCCGTATCGCGATAAGTGGATTCCTCCATGGTCCGAACCACACGACCTTAAACTGTGTTGTCTGGTCCTACCACACGACCGTAAACTGTGACCGTCTTGGCTGCCCGACGAGAAACGGCACTGCATCGTGGTGTTCTCCTCAGGGGACACTCACGTTGGGCGCTGGTTAATAACCACGCCATTCATCAATGCATTTCATGGCTTTATTATTGTGGCGACACCAGGGATTCCTTAATCCCAGGCATGTCGCTGCACGAAAAACCATCCATCTTAAAGGACAAACAAGAAATATCAAATGCCGCTTCTTCTATGTGCGAGGGTCAGACCCGCACCCTTCCCCGCGCTGGTGCCCGATTGTGTTGCGCCGCGCTTCAAGAACTACGTGTGGCTTGATTCCCATCCTTATGGGATACGTAGGAACGCCCGGATGTTTGAAACTTCGGGTCCAGCCCCCCACCTCTCAAAGATTCCCCCCTTCTCTGGGGAATCCGCCGCCTTCAGGCCACCCTCAAGGCGTGTCCCTCGACCCCTTGCAGTGGTCCACTGGTGTCAAGAGTACTCTGGTTTATTTCCAGGAGGGTCAGGTTCAGCTTGGTCAGGTTCCTTCCATTTTCAGGCTTCGTGCTCCCTTTCATTCGGACCCATCGCCTACGCACTGGGTGGAGCCCCCGTGAACGGTTTGGACACAATGCCTCAGTGCTCTCCCACCGACTCGGGCTGGTGCCCCCAATGGCCTCGGGCAGCAAATCGATATGAATCCTGCGATTGAGCGGTCGATGCTCGTTTGCTGCCTCATTCCATCAACGGTTAGTGCGATATTGATGCTGCTTTTCCGCCACGGTTGGCAGTACTCCCATATCGTTACGCCGGTGCCCCCAGTCCTTGAGTGAATGGCCGCATAATTCACATCACTTTCCACCTCCCATTTTGACTAGGCAAAATCTCGACACTCTTGACACTATTCCCCAGTGCATCTTCGCATATCCAGGGGATAGGACCACGATGCGGCGTACTTTGAGGTTCTTATGGTCCGAGCTCTAAGACCTTAAACTAAGATCTCCCCTTATGGTCCGAGCTCTAAGACCTTAAACTAAGATACGCCCCTGTGGTCCGAGCTCTACGACCCTAAACTAAGATCTCCCCAAATGGGGTTCTGCGTCCTGCATGACGTTAAACTGCACTCGCAGAACTACGTGTGGCTTGATCTCCAGCCTGATGGAGTACGTAGGAACGCCCGGGCATTTCAACTCGGGTCCAGCCTCAGGGATCGCTAAGTCCCTCCCCTCCTCGTCGCCGGCCGTCTGGCCTGACTTCGGGTAGAGTGGTGCAGTTGTGATATTCTCCCCGATTCAGCTCGGGATGCCCCGTCGCAATGATGGGAAGCGACGGTTTCCTCATCAAAGAGGTTCTGTCTGAGAATTGGGGTGATTCACGGCCAGATTAGTGCATCCGCCTAATACGCTTTCCCCACGGTGGCGCAATTTTGAGAGCGTTGGATTCTATCCGAACAAATCGTCACTTCGCCCCACGCTTCGCATGCCCTGTTGATCTGGATTTCCACCCTTGTGCCTGAAGGAACCCCCAAAGCGGCATTGATGATGACATGTGATTCGGCTCCTGCCATATGGATGATGACCTTCGGTCCGTTTATCGCAGTAGTATGGTCGATTGATCCATTGTCCGCTTGCCGTCCTGGGCATTTCCTGGAAGGCCAACCGTTGTGGATTTCTGAATTCGGGACGCGTGATTCACCCTTTCTCATTTCCCTATGTTCGGATAAAATCTCAACGCCCCTAGCGTTGTCCCGCTCGTGTGTTGGAACAAGTGGGGGGGATGATACATTGATTAGGTCTGAGGTCTCCTTTCCTAGGAATGATCTCCCTCTTTTTCTCTAGAAATCCAGGCCCAATTGTGGATGCATGAAGCTTGGTTAACGCTCCCGCAAGACAATGAATTGTGGTCGAGCATGTTAAGCCAAAATATGCAGATAAATATATTGGTTCATACAAAATAGATCGAAATATTGAGGAGCGGAAGCAAAGTATTCTGGGAATGGCAAAAACAAATCCCCTAGGGATTAGCGTGCTGGATAAGTCTTTCTAACGCCGCTACCCTTTGGCTGGAGGCCTCCAGGGCTGCTTCTCGCTCTCTGCGTGCCCTCTCCTCGTCGGCGGTCGCAGCACACAGTTCGTCGATCCTGGCCTGTGCATGCTCCCGCTCGACTTGGAGTGTGACCATCTGTTGGCCCGCCTCCGTCAGCTGTACCTGGGCGTCGATCAGTTGGGCCGATAGTTGCTCCACAAGCTCAGTACACGCTGCGACGAAGGCCTCCTTCTCTGCCGCCTGCCCTTCGAGACGCCGGACTTCCTGCTCCGCCGCGAGGAGCGCCCGCGTGCTCTCCGACATGTCCCGACTCTGTGCGACGTCGGCACGCCGGCAGCTCTCGCGCATCTTTTCGGCCATGAAATCATGGACCGTCAGATGGAGGCGTTGAGCATCAGCTCCCCCGGAACACAGGAAGCGCAGCCAGGTTTGAAGTGATCCCATGCGCCCTAGCCACTCCTATGGGTCTCGCTTGATGAAGCACTGGATGCACTTCCACCCCCTGCGGCGCGTTATCCGGCTCTCTTCGACCGCCTCCGCATCCGAGTCGTCCATCTCCTCGGGGTCGGCAGGCCGGTAGGCAGGGAAGGCAGCCAGCAGGTCTGCTGCAGGGTCCGCCCCTGGGATGTCCTCATGGGGGATAGGTTCCCCAACATCTGGGCGACCTTCTTCTCTCTCCCCAGCGGCGTTGACACCCTCGTCAGCCCCCGACCTCTCTCCGATGTCAGCACCGCCGACGTCCGTAGCCCCTTGATCAGCAGTTGGTGGGGCCGGCTCGGTGTGGGAAGTCTGTTCCGGAGCAGGCGGCATGTCTGCCACTGGTCCACTTGTAGATGGCCCGGGTTCGGTAGCCCGGCGAGCCTCTAGTGTTGAGATCACTGCGCGGGGCATGCCATGGTTAGTCACGGATCGTCAACGGCATGCACCAGCAGTAAAGTAAGGAGGCTTACGGGAGTTCAGAGCATCATCTTCCGCTATCCCGGCCGCTGTAGGAACAGTTGCAGCAGGGGACCCTTCCGCGCTTGTCAATTCGATAATGGGTGCCTGGCCCCCGCCTTGTCCTGCTGGCGCCTCTCCTACTCCCGCTGAGGACACCTGACCAACATTCGTGCGCTCCTGAGAAAGGTGGAGAAATGGGTTAGAAGCTGCATAAGAGAATGGATGAAGCAGGTTGAGTAGGGATAGAAGCGGACCTCGAGGAGCTCAGTGACATCAACATTGTCAGAGCCGGCCACCTCGCCGCTCTCCCGTGGGCTCCCCTGATGGGATCTTCCCTCAGAGCCTTCATCCTCCCCCATCTCCTCCTCTTCCTCGGAGTCGTTGCTACTGTCATCTTCCACCGGCGGCATCTGTTCTGGAGAGGGTTCTAGACCGAGCATCACCTTCACCAGAAGGGATGGCTCCGCACGCTGACCACGTTGGCGCGCGTACTCGTCCATGGCCGTCAGATACGCATACTGCCGGTTGAAGTCCACCCTATCGGCGATATGGAGGCGCCCGACCTCTGGCAGATGGATTCCTTCTCTGAGTATCTTTCTCCAGATGGCGTCGGTCCCCAGTGACTGTCGTAGGGTCATCCAGGCCGACCACAGCGCCAGGAAGACTGCATCGTGGGAGGGTTCGAGCAGACGCCTTACCTGCTTCCCGGGCTGCTCTTCGACCACCGCACGTGCCCCCTCTCTGGGCGCCGAGGTCGTAGCGGCAGCCTGCGATGTGCCCGCCGCCGAAGTCCCTGCTCGCGCCGGCTCCGCTGCTTGGCGCGCCTCCGTTCTCCCACGTGTAACGGCGCCTCGCCTCCTTCCTTGATGCCCGGTCTCCGCACGGGTGACCTCGAGCCGCCGAACTGGCTTCCGTAAAAGCCCCTCGGGGTACGCGATGGCCCAGTGTTCGGCGTACTCGGTTGCCAAGCCTGCGTCGACCCCGGTAGGAGGGAGAGTGATGACGTCGCCAGAGCCAAAGGCAACGAACATCAGCCACATCTGGCGAAGGACGTCAGGGTTCGTCTCCTCCCGAATAGCAGTGAATACCCTCTTCAGCATCCGTTGAAGGCACCCGAACTTCCTGGCGAACCGGGTTGGCACGTAAGGCTCGCAGATCACCTTCCCGTCGATCCGACCCACGAGCACCCCGCCCCGCATGTTCAGGAAGTATTCATGCTGCTCCAGCGGACCCTGCCCATTGTCGATCATCTGGCCGACGGGAGTGGGGAACGGGATGAAGTTGAAATTGGCATGATTTCCAATCGGAATCCTCACGCCCTCTTCACTTAGGGTCATCGGAGCGACCCCCGCAATGTTCAGCAGGGAGGGTCGCAGGCCGTTTCCCGGAGGAATGATGACGTTCGGAAATGTGTACCCACCAAGGTGAGCAGCCACCCAGCCGTGGAATAATTGGAAGGGCCCACAGATCCTTTGTGGCGACCCCCCTCGTGAGATGCGTCCCAGGATGGCGTACAGCTTAGCCAACACTGGGGACCCCGAGGTTATATCTTTTGTTGGCGGCCATAGCGCCCGCCATCGCCAGTGTTGCCGGGCGGACGCCCATTCTCGCATCCCGCACTGGCAGGAGCCACCCACTCAGAAAGGCGGCCAGGAACGCCGCGTACCGGACATTTGGGTCCCGGGCCTCGATGACGCGGTACCCCCATGAGCGGTAGTCGCCCGTCTCCAGGACCCGCCAGTATGACCCGTTCCGGCTCCTCTGAGCCGCGGTCGGGCACCGCTTCCCCCTGCCTGGCATCTTGACCGCCGGGTCATGCTCCAAGAACTGGCCGAACCACTCCTTGTAGGCTATGTCCTTCTGGAAGTCCTTGATCCCGAGCCGCTGCGTAGCCAGGTCAAGCAGATTCCAGGTCAGAATGGGAGTCTGTGACCTATCTTCCCAGGTGTTCTTCGGAGGCAGGAACTCATCGTACTGGTAACCCTCCAGCGGGATACCTCCGATGCAGTGGATGTCCCAGAGACCGATGCCGACCTCCCCATGGTGAAGATGGAAGGTGTTGGTATCCGGGGACCAGCGGGTGAACAGCTCCGGCCCGAGCTCGGACTGCTGGTAGAAGTGGAACTGCGACGTCCACACCGCCTCAAACAGGCCGATGTACCGCAACTCCTCCGCGAAGTGATCGCAAGTGTGGCGTACCCAAAACGCCCAGGCCCATTCACTGGTGAAATTGCCCCCAGATCGCAAGTCCCAGTCCTTCAGCCAGCCCTTGGTGTCGTCGGTGACACTCTGGCGATATATGCTCGAGTAGAGGGCTGGAGAGTTCTCCGCAGTAGGCTCACTTCCGACGATGGTTCGCGTCCTCGGGTTCAGGACATAGACATCCAAGTGTCTGGTCTCCCTGGCAGGATGTCCATTGTTGGTGATGTTATAGCGGGGAAGCTCGTCCTCCCGAGTCACCCAGGTCCGTGGCGCATCAACCTCGAACCCTGGCACCGGACCCTCATCTAGGATGCCGAAGTTCCAGAGCGGCAGGTTGTCCGACAGTGGATATGTCTTCTGGGCCGGCGTCAACAAGTCGAACAAGGATTGATTGTTCGAAACAATCTCCTTGGCTCCGTAGACCTCCTCGTTCGTCGCCATCTCAGCTCTGCGAGTGGCGGCATCCCCCTCATTTCCTTGATTCGCGGCCATCTCAGAAGCTTCGGGAGTCGTGCGGGTAAAGGGATGAAACGTGCGGGATCGGACGAGGCTGGTAGAGAAGTTTGAGAGTTGGCGCGCAATCCTAGTGGACGGCGCACAATCAGGAAGTCCGTCGCGTAAAACCCCGGGTGTTCGCGCAAAAGCAGACCGAATTCCAGACAAGTTTGCGTGACGAGCGGGCGAATTCCGCGCCGGAAAAGGCAATTTCGCGCACGAGAGCTTAGAGGCTTATCGCGCGGAAGGCCAGTGTACAGTGCGGGGGACCCAGGGCCCCTATTTATAGGCGAGGCCGGGGACCGCGCTGCGCGGAAAGCGCTTTGCGCGACCGCAGCGGCGAATTTCGCGCCCGAGGCCCATTTTTGCGCGCCACAGCCCCGTGCCACCCAGGACTTCGGCATTCCGGCGTCTCCCTCGGAACCCGATCGTTGCGACCTCTCGCCGATCAGATTCCGAGGGGGGGCTTTTGTAGACGCCGGAAAAGTCCGTTGTTCCCAAACGAAGCTCCGTATGCGGAAAGCGATGTCATATTTGGAGTCGGAAGCATGTTTCGGAGGGCCCGGAGGCCTTGCGCGGAATTTTGGAGACCTGCGCGCAAAGTTGATGAGCCGCGCACAAACCTCCCGGGATGCGCGCAATGCGCTGGGCCGGCATGCAATTCTGCGCGCCCGTGGCCCGCGCGACTCCCCTTCGCGCCGGTCCCGATTCCGCGCCCGCGAATAGAATTTCGCGCCCGCGAACTGGATTCCGCGCCCGGGGTTGCCTATAAATATAAGGTGACCCCCGACGTTTTGAAGGTTGCCAGAATTCGAAAGGTCTCTCGTGCGCGCAATCCAACCCCTTCCGCGCGCAATGCCGATCTTCAGGTAACCTCTTTTCTTTCGTGTAAGAAAGCCTTGGGGTTCGCCTTCGCGCGCAATCCCTTTGGCTCCTTTCCTTTTGAATAACCCTTCACTCAAAGGCATTTGCGCGCAAAAGAATCCTCTTGCGCGTAATTGCCCCGGGTGCGCGCAATCCGACCCGATTGCGCGCACCCCCCATTTTTAAAGTGGCCATTCGATTAAAGAATGAGCCGTTGCCCCCGTGCGCTATCCGAAGCCCGGTGCGTGCAATCTCTATCATTCGCGCGCAAAGTGCTGGCCCAATTGCGCGCCAGCCCGTCCATTTGCGCGCCGACCCGCGGTATTGCGCGCAAAGCTCCTCTTTTGCGCGCAAACCGCCAGGGTCGCCCCCTTTGACCCCCTTTGGGTACCCTCTTGCGTGGCGCCCAATGATCCTCATCCCGGGTGCCTGCACTGTGCGTTGTCTTTCCGTGCGGCCCTCCAGGCTTGCGCGAAGTGACACGGACCTGTTGGCGGCTTCAACGTCCTGCACGACGTTAAACTGCATACGTCCAACATGACGTTAAACTGTGCCACGTCCGCGCTGCAAGACGTTAAACTGCCAGGCGTTTACGTCCTGCACGATGTTAAACTGCACCACCGTCCGTGCTGCAAGACGTTAAACCGCCAAGCATCTTCGTCCTCAACACACGACGTTAAACTGTACTTCGTCCGGCAAGACGTTAAACCGTCCGCTTCGTCCTCAACACACGACGTTAAACTGTACTTCGTCCGGCAAGACGTTAAACCGTCCGCATCACCTGATCCCGTGTCTCGCACGCAGGGTCCCCCCGGTTTGGATGTGGCCCCCACCCGCTCATTTCTGCAGGGATGTCGGGATTGGAGTGGCCTTCGCCCACGGGGGTAGAGTGTTGCAAACAGAACGAACTACGTGGACTTTGATCCCTGTCTTCTAAACAGGGTACGTAGGAAGCCTCTCCGAGGTTCAAGCCCACCACCTGGTCGTCCCGGTCGTATTTACGTCGGTTCGTCCATCAGTGGACCCCTCCCGGGTTCACACTTGCGTTGATTCACCTATGAATCCGCCTCTGTGGGGGAATGCACGTGCTTATCTCCATTGTGCTTCCCCACCGCCTCGATCTCCTTGTGAGTCGGCTTTCCAACGTCCAGCATGATGTAAAACTGTGGTTCACCCGGCCGTTCCATCCCCCTCTGTGTGCGAGGTGGTTCGGTTTAACCCTTCTCCAGGCAGCCTCGATCTCCTTGTGAGTCGGCTTGCCAACGTCCAACATGACGTAAAACTGTGATCCACCCGGTTGTTCCATCCCCCTCTGTGCGAGGTGGATCGGTTCAATCCTCCGCCCGGCGGCCTCGATCTCTTCGTGAGTCGGCTTGCCGATGTCCAGCATGACGTTAAACTGTATATCCGAACTACGCTGACTTTGATCCGCGCTAACGCGCGGTACGTAGGAAGCCCCTACGGGGTCCAAGCTCTTCACTCCATCATCCATCCTGATCCTTACCCGGGCCGCCACATCCCGGTGGGGTCATTCCATTTCATTCCACTCCACTTCACTCGGGGAGCCGCCCATGTGCTGGCCACAGCGTCGGAGGTTCCCCGCAAGGGGTTCTGTCATCTGATCCACTTCTCGTGTTGATCAGTCCGATGCCGTCCCCGCTAGACGTTAAACTCGCGGCATACCCCGTGTTAAACATGGGAAGCTGAGGAAAACCTCAGGCAACGCAGTTCCCCGTACCCAGTGCGGGATGCCTCAGGCCATCACGCCTTCGAGAAGCCCTATTAGGGACGGAAGGCAGACATGCAGAGTCGCCGTGTTAAGGCACGCCCCCGACACCCAGATCCACCCGATCTCCTCACCGCATGTTGCTGCCCCGACCAGACTCCTTGGAGCGTCTGGGTGGAAGCAGCGTAATTAACCGGTGTCCATGGAGACATGGCGCCGGGAACGAGATTCACGAACATTCTTAAATCTATGAGGGAGACCCGGATTAGGCGACGAGTTCCGAGGAGACGTCCACGGAAGGAGGAGCCGACATCCCATCATCCCGGTTTCGATCAAGGAGCAGACGCCCCGGAATAAGGGACGAATGCCGCCCGCCCTTGGAAAGCGGGACTGCGGGGCCACAAGCCGCGCGCCTATCCCCTCGGGTCGACGGGTGCACGCGCGAACGCGTTCTGGCGGAACAGCGTAACCCGACGCACATCCGCACCGAAACAGAAAAATGGTGAACCCGATGTCCAGCATGACGTTAAACTGTATATCCGAACTACGCTGACTTTGATCCGCGCTAACGCGCTGTACATAGGAAGCCCCTACGGGGTCCAAGCTCTTCACTCCATCATCCATCCTGATCCTTACCCGGGCCGCCACATCCCGGTGGGGTCATGCCATTTCATTCCACTCCACTTCACTCGGGGAGCCGCCCATGTGCTGGCCCCAGCGTCGGAGGTTCCCCGCAAGGGGTTCTGTCATCTGATCCACTTCTCGTGTTGATCAGTCCGATGCCGTCCCCGCTGGACGTTAAACTCGCGGCATACCCCGTGTTAAACATGGGAAGCTGAGGAAAACCTCAGGCAACGCAGTTCCCCGTACCCAGTACGGGATGCCTCAGGCCATCACGCCTTCGAGAAGCCCTATTAGGGACGGAAGGCAGACATGCAGAGTCGCCGTGTTAAGGCACGCCCCCGACACCCAGAGCCACCCGATCTCCTCACCGCAGGTTGCTGCCCCGACCAGACTCCTTGGAGCGTCTGGGCGGAAGCAGCGTAATTAACCGGTGTCCATGGAGACATGGCGCCGGGAACAAGATTCACGAACATTCTTAAATCTATGAGGGAGACCCGGATTAGGCGACGAGTTCCGAGGAGACGTCCACGGAAGGAGGAGCCGACATCCCATCATCCCGGTTTCGATCAAGGAGCAGACGCCCCTGAATAAGGGACGAATGCCGCCCGCCCTTGGAAAGCGGGACTGCGGGGCCACAAGCCGCGCGCCTATCCCCTCGGGTCGACGGGTGCACGCGCGAACGCGTCCTGGCGGAACAGCGTAACCCGACGCACATCCGCACCGAAACAGTCACCAGACTTCCAAGGACATAAAAGGAAACAATGCAATCTGGGTTGTTGTGGATCGTCTTATAAAGACTGCACACTTCATTACTATTTAGGAGGATTTCTCATTGGATCGACTGGCACTGATATATATCAGTGGAAGTGGTAAGGTTTCATGGAGTACCACTATCTATTGTGTCTGACCGAGATCCAAGATTCACCTCTATGTTTTGGAAGAGTCTTCAACATGCTCTGAATACAGAACTGAACTTCAGTACGGCCTATCATCCTCAAACGGATGTCCAATCCGAGCGGACTATCCAAACACTTGAGGACATTTTGAGAGCATGATCAATGGACATTAAAGGAGTATGGGATCAACATCTTCCTCTGGTTGAGTTCTCTTATAATAAAATTTTCCACTCAAGCATCCAAATGGAACCATATAAATCCCTTTATGGGAAAAGGTGCAGAACACCGGCATGTTGGGATGAGGTCAGTGAACGTAAGCTTCTCAGACCAGAAATGGTTGAGAAAATGGTGGAGAAGGTGAAAAACATTCAGTAGCATATCAAGGCAGCCCAGAGTCGACAGAAGAGTTATGAAAATAATCATTGATGAGACCTTGAGTTTAAAGTTTGAGACATGGTTTTTCTATGCATATCTACGTGGAAGAAGGTCATGAGGTTTGGAAATAAAGGGAAGTAAATTCCATGGTACAATGGCCCCTTCGAGATTCTTGATCGTGTCGGGGCTGTGGCCTATCGACTAGCACTTCCATCTACCATAGCCAAAGTACATGATGTCTTCCATGTATCCCTCTTAAGGAAGTACATACTGGACCCTTCACATGTACTCTCTTCTGAGGTGGTACAATTGGAAGATGATCTTTCTTATGAGGAGAAACCAGTGAAGATATTAGATCATAGAGAAAAGTTTCTACGAATTAAGACAATGCCCCTCATCAAGGTGTTGTGGAGAAACCACAAGTTTGAAGAATCGACATGGGAATTGGAGGAAATGATGAAGCTGAGTTACCCACATTTGTTTTAGTGTGGGAAAAGGAAAATTTCGAGGGAAAAATTTCTTAAAGGGGGAATATTGTAATGACCCAAAGTTTCATTAGTGGAAAATACCTCTTGACCTTATTAAATGTCTCTTTATATAAAATGTTTTTATAAAATATCAACTTCATTGGTTTTATGATAATAATTGTGACCATTACTTTTATAGTTGTTGAACAGTGATCACATGATTAGGATAAATATAGGGCTTTAACACATCCAATTTTACTTAAACAAAGGAAGTGATGGCCTCATCCCGTAGAATTTCCCCATACAAAGACCATTTATCAGAGCTCAGAAAAGAGGTGGAATCTTTGGGCTTCACCCTTGACCAAGCCCAAGCTGAGCTTTATCATGTCAAGCTCGAACGTGACCATCTACGGGAAAAGTGTAAGTTGATAGAGATTACCACTCGAGCGATGTTATCCGAGCCACCCCAAGAGTCTGTCACCATCGCACACCTTACCCTTAGGTTTTATGATGATTTTTTAAGGGGTTATGTAACAAATAAGTAGTACTATGTTCATGTACATTATTTTTTTTTGTATATAATAATTAATATAATTTCTTGTCATTATTGACACATTGTAAATAGTTTTTAAAGTTCAAATGGTGTTTTTGTTATTATTTAATTAATAAATATATTTTATTAAATTAAAGGATTTTGGAATTAAATAATATTTTAATAAAATATTATTATTATTATTATCAATTTTATTATATATAAGTGATCATGTAATTGTATGAATGCAATTATAATTTTTATTAAGGTTTGAAAGCCATTTTTGTCAAAACCCGTGAATTTTTTTATAAATGTCGGTTTTTATTTTAGAAGAGAAAATTAACATATATATAAAATTATTTAGATAAAATAAATGTTATTTTTGGAATCAGGATGTCGAAATTATCCAATGGTGAATTTTTCATAATTTTCTGAGACAGTCAAATTTTTGTGTAAAAATTAAATATGGTTTAAATACATAATGTGTTTTATGACATCATAATGACCCAATAGTGATGTAATAAAATACAATAATCTTTATGTTAGGCCAATATGTGTTTTAAAATTAAAATAATGTGATTTTGGGTTTGTTCGACTTACTTTTCAAAGCATTAATGGACCCCTCAAGACTTATTCAACACCTTGCCTTTTTAAATTAATTTCCATGGGAGTGTGACTCACCTCCACATAAGCAACCCTAATATTTTAAGAAGTTCAAAATTTGTCCTTATAAAATATTTTTTTCCTCTTCCCTTTTCCAAAAACCATGGGATGATTTGTTGTTTGAATTAATTTAATATAAGGGGTCCCACCCCTAAATAATAAATAATTCCCTCACCTTTCCTATATAAACCCACCCAAGATCCCACTTCCTCCCCACTAAAAGCCTTTGGAGTTCGTCAAACCTCTGAAATACTCTCTCTAGAATCCTCCCAAGGTGCCCCAAGCTCCCAAGAAGCCTCTCTCAAGCCTTTGGAATGACACTTCCATGTAAGGGTTTTTTCTTCCTTTCTCTTTTTTGTCCAATTTTCTTTAAGTTGTTTTTCCCTTTTAATTTCAATTATGAATGTTGGGGTATGGTTTATAACCTCTCTCATACTTACCTAGTTGTGTTTTAATGATGGGATACCCGTTTCTATCTCATTAAATGTCTCCCATGTACACCCGTTACTATGCCAAAATTCTGAAAGGAACTTCTCTCTCCTCATTTACATTCAAGAAATTCTTTTCTATCATGAATCTAAATTCCATTACAATTGTTGGGACATGTATCTATATGACCTCCTTTCTTTCCATTACATGTAAATATGATTAGTAAACCCTTTCTATCTCATCAACCGTTTTTATGAATTCTTATGTCACGTTGTTACGTTGCCGAAATCACACCGATTTTCTAAGCCAATGCCATTTGTGTAGTGAATACCCTGCCCATTTCTCCATCAAGGGTATTCACCTCTATGCACATTTACTTATTGATTATAATGTTTCATGTATTAATTCCACATTCCCTTATCATGGAATAAATGATTATTTTTTATGAATCCATATTTTATGATCCATGTGGCACACTTATGCATGAAATGAAATGTTTAAGAAGGGTGCGCCCTTATAGCGCTCCAATGCATTGGGTAAAGTATAGTATCATGAAAAGTAATGTGAAATTAGTGTTGACTCATGATAATTAATGTTCAATGAGGGTTTTATCATGATTTATGTGCAATGATTATTTACTCATGCTCCATGTGCAATGAGCCTTGGCTCATGCTAATTCCATGTTAAGTGTTTTTGCCACATTTCCATGTTATGATTATCATGCTTTATCATGCCTTTATGTTGATGTTTCTCTTATGCTCTATTGATATACCTATTTTCTAACATGTATTGTACTCCTCATGTTATTCCATGTGTACTCCCTTACTGGGCATTATAGCTCACCCTTTTCTTATGCATGTCCTCAGGTTATCCCATGCAATGCTAAGTACGAGGGAATGTAGTGGTCATGTAAAGGAAGTTTTCAATAAAGATGTTGTATTTCACGTTTTATGTTTTTATGTAATGATCCTAAGCCCCAAAGACACTAAACCTCTTGATCTTCTTTTTTGTATCAAGATAAGTTTTATGTAATAAATCATGTTTATGTTTGTAATAAAAGTAGGGTTGTCATAAGCATTGCATAAGAATGTAAGGTAATTATTTAATAATGAAAATTTAGAAATTGTAGGAACCTAAAACACCCTGAGGGGAGAAGGGTGAATTAGGGTGAAATTTTTTTCTTTTAATGTGACATATCTTATTCCCATAATGTTAGGAACTTATTAAACATGTTTGATGGAATGGTACACTAATAAAACATTTACATTCAAAGAGACAACACAATAGTTTTACTTGGTTCACCACTAAGAGATATTATAAAAAGAATACGCTGATAGTATGTCTGTAATACCTAAATCCACTAACCTTATTTATTGGTTCAATACAGAAGTTTAGACACAATAACATTATTCCAGGAACACTACCTTTAGAATATTTTAGGGATTTCACACTGCCTCCATCAGAACAATTCCATCGACTCCCACTAACTTACATATTTGGGTCAAATCATACTCAAAATAATGACTCGAAGTTCTATTTAGTAAATTTACATTAATGTATCTTTTCCTGACTATCATGAAACTCTTCTTTCACTGCATACTTGATTTGATTCACTTGAAATCATTGTCCACTAAAACTATATATTCAACACTGTTGTTCACAAAGGTCATAGCCTTCGCGAAACACACTTTTTGTTACAAATAAAATCTAACTTTCAAACACACAAATTTTCACAAAGCATCTTTGTGAAGCTTCATCATGAGGAAAACTATCTAAATGAAGAAAAAATTCTTCACATAACACTATGTAATCATGAAATAACTATTCATCATGAAACTCGTTTTTCTAAGATACCAAAGCTTTGGTGAAGACTAATATAGACATTTTATGATTATTACGCTCAAAATTAATACATCAATGTTGAATCACTTATCCTTCACAGATTTAGTATGATTCATCCATTTCTACAATTCTTTTCATGACAAATGAATTCAGGGTAGATTCCTATTTATAGGCTCAACCCTTCACCATGATTCCATACCTCCAACGACCTTTACACAAAGCTCCAAAAATTAGTTCACAAAGCTCCTCTATTCACAAAGCTCCAATGAAATTAACCCATTCACAAAGATTCTCATAATCCCGAATATTCACCATCAACCCATCACCCACTCACAATTCTTTTCCTAGTCGATAAAAATATCACCTTGCCATCGGCCATTCACGAAGATCCAAACCTTCGCGACACTCAAAATTTAAAAAACCTAGACTTCACTAAACCCAAGAATTTTGAAATTCATGCCTTTACCATATTTGTGAAGAGTCAAACCTAGAAAAACAAATTTCCTAAAGCTTTCTACTTCCCCCTGATTTTTAGCCTAAAATTTGGAAAACACTAGTAAATGATGCCACCTTCAACACTATAGCCATCTTTTATTGTAAGATCACCTTCCTAGAAAACACTCGGATCTACCTTGTATGGATTGAAAATAAACAAAAACTAGACATTGATTCCAGAAATAAAAATCCTTGGTTCCAACAATCACCCCTTTGGGTTTGTTGGAAATCTGTAGATAAATTTTATAAAGCACCAGCTGCTATCAAAACCTGAATGGAAAGAAACAAATCATCTAACACTCTCAGTATAAATAGACATATCTCAGGGTAAAAAGAATGTAGAGAAACAAGAATTGGGTTATTATTCTTTGGAATTCATAAATATTTTCAATCTATGCTTTGATAAATATCAACTATTTCCTCATAACACCTAATTAATATCATCTCACAGAATCATAGCATGGTTTTTCAAACACTTGCAACTAGAAAACCATTATAACATTGATTTTATTCATTATACCACATTGGAAATAAACCCAACGAACATGTACTTATACTTATATAGGTAAAAATAGACTCACAATTGATCGTAATTCCCCATAAACCTACATCACTTCTATAAATAGATTGAAATAGTTAACACAAATAGGGATAGGGGAACGAACTGTAACCTCATCATACACTGGGAGGTAGATGAACAACGAGGTACATTTGAAGTTTATCAAACACATGTGATACTAATGGATTAGTTATAATGTCAACCACTTGGTCATTGGTTCTAACATGATCCATATTAATCACACTTTGATCAACTTTTTCCATGAGGAATTGATATTTGATCTCAATGTGTTTTGCATGAGAGTGTGGAACCAATTGTTTTAAGATCAATCTCACTCTTGTTGTCATGGTGAATCACAATTAGCTATTCCACCTCATCACCAATAGAAATTAGTGGTTTCATCATCCACAATAGTTGAGTGAAATAATTTTTTGTAGATATATACTCTACTTTTTCCATACTAAGATAAGTCACTACAGGGAAAAACGATTATTGTGATGGGGTATTTGCGACGGGACTTATTCCCGACGCAAAAACTCTGATGAAAAGAGTTTTTGCAACGGGAATGTATTCCCATCGCAAATGGTTAGTTATTTGCGACGGAAATACAGGTCTCGTCGCAATTGCAACGGCGCGGTTTGCATGCCAAAACGCGGGAAGGCTATTTGCGACGGGTAGAAGGCTACCCGTCGCAAGTACCCAGCGGTGGTAAATAGTTTTTGCGATAGGTAAATTGCCCCGTCGCAAACAAATATTCACTCGGGATTATTTTCGACGGGCCCCGTCGCCAATACCGGCCGCTGTAAAGCCTATTTTCGACAGTCACCTACAACCTGTCGCAAATACCCAGCGGTGGTAAATACATTTTTGCGACCGGACTATTTACCTGTCGCAATAGATAATCCAACGGGTGGTATGTGCGACGGGACCCGTCACAAATACCGGCGGCGGTAAATAGGAATTTGCGACGGGGAGATCCGCCCATCGCAAATACTGGCGGCGGTAAATAGCAATTTGCGACGGGGATATCCTCCAGTCACTAATGGTGTGGAATTTGCGACGGGCCCATCGCAACAACCCTTTTACCCGCCGCCCGTAATTAATGTGGGCGAAGGTCTTTGCGATGGGCCACGTCGCCAATACCGGCAGCGGTAAATAGAAATTTGTGATGGGGATATCTGCCCGTTGCTAATGGTGGCTATTTGCGACGGGCCCGTCGCAAAAGTCCTTTTACCTGCCGACTGTATTTAATGCGGGCGAAGGCATTTGCGACGGTATCCCGTCGCAATACCTAGTATTTGTGATGGTCTTGTAATAGCCCAAGATTTTATAAAAAAATATTCTTTTTAATTTTATTAAAGTCTTGTGTTGTACGCTACACCAAAAGGAGCTTGCACAACACCCATCCTTGACTTGCCTTGCATTACACGCAATCACGACCTTCCTCGATAGCGTGTGTAATACGCAATACCGAGTTTCACTAAACAACGATATGCTATTAAAATATTATTAAAACTAGCCGTTATGAATAGTAATAACCACTTTTTAAAACTCTGTAAATCTTATTTTTCAAAATGAACTTCATTTTTGGATTCGGAGTATCGAATTTAGCCTAAGGTGAAATTTTGGTACTTTTCGGATAACTTTCATATTCTGATGAATAGTGAAAATTACTAAATTATAATTAAAAACAACTTTTTTAATCGAAATAATTAATAGTGATAAATTATTAATTTGAGTGGTTTTAAAGTATATTTAGAATATATTTTTACAATTTAATACAATGTTGGTCATTGGATGTAATTTCACATTTAAACCAGACATAATCAAGTGTCAATCTTTTGATAGATATTGTTTCTTAAAAACATGCTATTTGTTTTAACAGTGGGATTTAATTATAAAATTAATTAATGCAAATTCTATGATATGAATTTGGTAAAATAGACTTCATTTTTGAATTCGGAATATGAAATATAGCTTAGGATGAAATTTTGGCATTGTTCTGAAAAACATCAATTTTTGATGAATAGTGAAACTACTAAGTGGTAGTTAAAAAAATTAATTTCTTCATAAATCTTAATTTTACCGCTTCTGTGAATGGAATTTCAAAAATCCGAGAAACACGGTTGATGTCAGTAAGTAAAATGTGGTTCAATGAGATGAAAATAATTTTTGGTGAATAGTAACTTTTTACTTTTTTTTACCACGGTTAATAGTAAATAGGGTAACTAAGGGTAAATATGATATTACTATTACCCTAACACATGTCCTAATTCTATTGGATAAGTGTAATTTGACCAAAAACAACCTTATGAATATAATATGACCATTTAGGTCCACTTGGATTAGATTATGATATTTAATATTATATTATTTAATGAATAGTTAAAATAGTTAAAATTAAAGTTTAATAAGTAAATAATTTTTAATATGGGGTTATACATAAGATAAATTCCATTGTAAATATTCATTAGAAATCTAAAAAGATTTCCTACATGATGGTCTTTTATTTGTAATTTTTAGACATCAAATAATATAATTTATTTATGACACAAAGATGATGCAGTGATTATCTTATTAATGAAATATTGACATAATTGATAATATAAATACCAAAATAAATGTAATTTAAGACTTTTTATGAATTCCACTAATTTTCTAGGTTACTATGATATATTAATGTTGATTTAATCAACTTGGTTCGAACATATAATTCTGTTATGACTTTCACAAAAATCATATATCAAATAGTGTCAAAATTGACACAAAATAGTTTTTAAATCAAATATTATATTATTAATTGTTATTGTATTCCTAAAAATATAAGGTTTGGCCAAATGACTTAGATAAGGATATATATATTAATAATAAACAATTTGGGGTTCGTTTGGCATTTTATAGTAAGTGTATTAACCATATAGTGAAAGAAAACAAAAAGACACGGTAAAAGTTAAATTAATTAACTTAGAGTTAAATCTAATTGATAAGGTTAAAATAATACCCTAAACTTGTCTAAATCCTATTGGTTGATAGTATTTCGACCCATCCCCACTTTAGCTTCAAAATAAGACCCTTTGGAACCATTATAAACCGATTTTGACTTTAATATAAAATAATATTTTGAGATATTCCTAAGGTGCCCCTCTCCTCCCTTATAAAAGAGCACCTCCTCCCCCTCCTCCTCACACCAATTTGAGCACTCAAGCTAGGCCAACCCCTGCCATTTTCTCCTCTCCACTTCCCTAGAATAATCCTAGAGGTCCTGGTCTTCTCCAAAGACCAATCTTAGTTCCTTAAGTGGAGGATTCAAAGAGGCGTTCCAAAGAAGAGGAGCTTCGGACACGAACAAAGCAAATCGGACCTAAGGTAAGGGAAATATCACAATCTCACTTTTATCCGAGATTGTTTTTACTTTGGTAATTACTGGGGTGTATTTTATCATCCACATCCATGTTCCATCAATATGTAATATTATTTCCATCCTTATACAATAGTTTATATCCAATTTTACCCTTCGGTGAGTTTTTTTGTAAAAGATATGAAAGGAATCTTTTGTCATTTTCATACGAGGTACTTTTTGGCTTTTCCAACACAAGTACGAGAAGAATGTTTTTTTTAACTTATACGGCACGAACGGATTTTTACGGTTTTATAAAGAATTATTTTCATGAACCTTCCTCCAAAATATTTCATGACTATTTTCAATAAAATCTCTTTCTTTTAAAATTGCATGATGTTTTGTGAAAAGAAATTGATTTTGAAGAAGAAAGGATATTTTCCTCAAGAATTCAATTCAAGTGTTTTATCAAAATTATTTTCCATCTAAGATAATAAAGGGTTCTGTTTCTATCCATATTTTTACATTGATTTGACTATGTTGTGATGGAATTATGTTTATGAATTCCTTTATCTTATATGAATGGTTTTATGATGTCATGTTGTTTAAGAATCCCATTTTTGTTACATGTGTTAGGAAATGATGTATGATTTATGATTTTGTGGCACACATAAGAATGGTATCATTATGAGATGGGTGGGACCTATAGCTCCCTCCAATGCATTGGGTAATGATTTTATATCTCATGAGATAGACATGGCTGGAATGGTAGGTTATACCGGTTCAGTGAAACAGGACTGAAACGAGGGTTACTCGATTCAGAAAGGGACTTTGTCCACTAAGATAGTCTTGGCAATGAGTCTTGACTAACAAGAAATGATTATCTATGATTATGTGTGAATGCCACAAAGTTTAATGTTTTATGTTATGATTATTGTGATTACATTTCACTACCATGATTTACCCCATGTTATGAAATTATGATCTCTTTTGCAGGTTAAGATTTCCAAAAGTTATGTGCTTATGTATATGATGTGATTGATATTTCTTTTGTTTACCCTTACTGAGCATTTGAGCTCACCCTTTTATGTTTTCTTTTCCCCAGGATATAAAGAAAGGTTTTAGGTATAAAAAAAAGAAGATCTTTATGGGAGATGTTGAAGATCTTTCACCACGATTAGAAGATTATATTCCGAGTTTCCAAAGACACTAAACTATTACGGTCCTTGTGTGTGTGTTTTTGTTATGTACTAAGTATTCCGCAAATGTAATGTAATGTCCATGTACGTCAAGATACGGGTCTCTACAGTTGCTATCAGAGGAAAGGTTTAGTCAACCTTTGGAAACTAGGATGCGAAAACGTTAGTGAGATCCCTAGAGATATTTCTAAGTTATGTCTAGGGATGTCTCTAAGGTTAAGTATACGTATAGGTTATAGTCCTAGAATTGCGCTAACGATCTTCAAATTTAACCTAAGATGTTAGATATTGAGGGTACTACCCCTTTATTATGTTGTTTTCCCTAGCATGATTTTTGCCTCTCATACTATTCTTTTGGGGTTTTAGACGATGGCTGGAACCCGAAGGAACCGTGTTAATGCGGAATGTGATGGGCAATGCAATGATTGTCCCCCTGAGCAACCAAACGATATGGGAGCCGGAATGCAAAATCTTGTATCCATTCTCACACAACTTTCTCGAGCTATGAATCATGCAGGACTTCCAAATGAGCAAAGGAAGGAGCAACATTCTGTTGAATCCTTCATGAGGCAGCGTCCACCTTCTTTCAGTGGGTCTACTGATCCATTAGTTGCTGAACAATGGATTAGTACTACTGAAAAGATATTTTCAGTTCTTCAATGTTCTGAACATGATAAAGTCATCCTAGCAATGTATCGTTTGGAAGGAGATGCTGATCAATGGTGGAATCTTATTAAGAATACGAGGAAAAGGGGTGAAATTGAGTCTATGGAATGGGACGAGTTCAAGAACTTATTTTTCAATAAGTACTTCCCTCGTATTCTCCGAACAAAGATGGAGAAAGAGTTTCTTGAACTGAAGCAAAGGGATGATGAATCTGTTGGTACCTATGAAGCGAATTTTACAAGACTTGCAAGGTACGCTTCTGGTATTATCATCCAACCAGAAAGTAAAGTTGATCGATTTTTCAGTGGCTTAAAACCATGTCTTCGAAGGGCATTAACTATAAGAGACTTCAGTAGCTATGAAGAAATTGTACGTTGTGCTATCAAGGTAGAAATAGAAGTTGGTGTTACATATCCATCTCATGGGTTTGACAAGAAACGAAAGATGGAGTTCAAGGAGAAAACTCAGAATAATGGTGAAAAGAAGATGAATGTTTCCTTATGCACAAAGTGTGGAAACAAGCATGGTGGAGATTGTCTTAAAGGGACTAGAAAATGTTTTAAGTGTGGAAAAGAAGGTCATCGAGCAGCTGAGTGTCGAAGTAATGGAAAATGGGATTCTAATGAAGTGAATAAAGCAAACACTGCAGAGAACGTACAACCAACACTTCAATGCTTCAAGTGCAAGGAAATGGGGCATTATGCTAATAAATGCCCTAATCCAAGGGTTAGTGATGATCGACATGAGCAACCGCTTAAGGCAAAGGACAAAGGGAAGTCACATGCGATCACTATTGGCAATGTTGAATATGACAACGATGTGGTGGAATGATTAAGTGTTTATGTAATGGGATTCCAAAATAATGTTGTATCTTGGAATATTGGAATATTTATGTATTGGTCTAATGTGGTATTCAAAGTGATTGAGATATTATGCGCATAATGAAGGGAAAACGAGAAAATGAAATGTTTAACAGTATTCATGAGCTCATGATTGATATAAGGACTAAGTGATATCATGGTTTGAGTATATAGAATTTTGAGGATTTTAGTATGTGGAAGGTGTTAACTTTTAACTGCATTCATGTTTTCACTAAGGTATTCAAGAGAATACATGATTAAGGAGTTTGAATGTTTGGAATGTGACCAACAAAACATATCTTATGATATATGGGGATCGATGATGGTGTTAAATCACTGGTAATTATTTTCACTATATTATGAGAGTCAACTACAGTATTATGGATAAGCCTAAAAGATTGGAATGGATTATGTTGGACATAAGTTAGTATTGTTTGTTTTTTTGATATTATTGATGGGATGTTATATAGTTTTGGAAAAAGGACAACCTGCAGGATGGGCGACAGCCCATCGCTTCGGACAAGGCTGTGGGAATCGAACCCACAACCGAAGTGCGACTGGCCTTTATCGCCTACCACTGGCCTACAGGAAGTCCCTGTTTAGTAGAAACTAGTTTTATTATATTAAGCAGTATGATATATGAAGTATCAGTCCATTTTAGGAACTATATATGATTAATCTCACTATAGATCGACTTATGTATATAAATTTTTGCTAACCTTTTGTTTGAGACAGATGGAATGACCCGTCATTCTATCACATGATCTGCTAACACTTCACGAATAAAAAATTCAACTATTTAAGAGATGAAGTGGAAATTGTTCTAGGCATGAACAATAGTGAGATTGTACCAAAATAAAGAAAGTATTTATTCCAATTCAAATTTTCAACTTTAGGGAAATGATCTTGAAAACCAAAAATGTTGTCCTAGTGATCTTATACCTGATGAATCGGATGGTACCTTATATCATCACAAATCTATGGATTTGTGATTACTGGCTTTTCCATAGCCATGTTCTCTACCACTCTCCATCAGAACATGATGGTTAGATTTCTCTTCCATATCCATATTTTCACCTATGTGGAAACCCAATGATTAGTTTATTTGGGTAACCGTTACGTTTCATACTTTTGTTTTTAAAGATTGGCTTTGATATTCCTTTTTACGATGTGGGTTTCTATTAAAGAAACTTTCGAATAGTAAACCATTTATAACCCCGACGAATTTCGAGGGCGAAATTCATTTTAAGGGGGGTAGAATGTAACAGTCCAAGATTTTATAAAAAAAATATTCTTTTTAATTTTATTAAAGTCTTGTGTTGTACGCTACACCAAAAGGAGCTTGCACAACACGCATCCTTGACTTGCCTTGCATTACACGCAATCACGACCTTCCTCGATAGCGTGTGTAATACGCAATACCGAGTTTCACTAAACAACGATATGCTATTAAAATATTATTAAAACTAGCCGTTATGAATAGTAATAACCACTTTTTAAAACTCTGTAAATCTTATTTTTCAAAATGAACTTCATTTTTGGATTCGGAGTATCGAATTTAGCCTAAGGTGAAATTTTGGTACTTTTCGGATAACTTTCATATTCTGATGAATAGTGAAAATTACTAAAATATAATTAAAAACAACTTTTTTAATCGAAATAATTAATAGTGATAAATTATTAATTTGAGTGGTTTTAAAGTATATTTAGAATATATTTTTACAATTTAATACAATGTTGGTCATTGGATGTAATTTCACATTTAAACCAGACATAATCAAGTGTCAATCTTTTGATAGATATTGTTTCTTAAAAACACGCTATTTGTTTTAACAGCGGGATTTAATTATAAAATTAATTAATGCAAATTCTATGATATGAATTTGGTAAAATAGACTTCATTTTTGAATTCGGAATATGAAATATAGCTTAGGATGAAATTTTGGCATTGTTCTGAAAAACATCAATTTTTGATGAATAGTGAAACTACTAAGTGGTAGTTAAAAAAATTAATTTCTTCATAAATCTTAATTTTACCGCTTCTGTGAATGGAATTTCAAAAATCCGAGAGACACGGTTGATGTCAGTAAGTAAAATGTGGTTCAATGAGATGAAAATAATTTTTGGTGAATAGTAACTTTTTACTTTTTTTTACCACGGTTAATAGTAAATAGGGTAACTAAGGGTAAATATGATATTACTATTACCCTAACACATGTCCTAATTCTATTGGATAAGTGTAATTCGACCAAAAACAACCTTATGAATATAATATGACCATTTAGGTCCACTTGGATTAGATTATGACATTTAATATTATATTATTTAATGAATAGTTAAAATAGTTAAAATCAAAGTTTAATAAGTAAATCATTTTTAATATGGGGTTATACATAAGATAAATTAGATTGTAAATATTCATTAGAAAGATAAAAATATTTCCTACATGATGGTATTTTATTTGTAATTTTTAGACATCAAATAATATAATTTATTTATGACACAAAGATGATGCAGTAATTATCTTATTAATGAAATATTGACATAATTGATAATATAAATACCAAAATAAATGTAATTTAAGACTTTTTATGAATTACACTAATTTTCTAGGTTACTATGATATATTAATGTTGATTTAATCAACTTGGGTCGGACATATAATTCTGTTATGACTTTCACAAAAATCATATATCAAATAGTGTCAAAATTGACACAAAATAGTTTTTAAATCAAATATTATATTATTAATTGTTATTGTATTCCTAAAAATCTAAGGTTCGGCCAAATGACTTAGATAAGGATATATATATTAATAATAAACAATTTGGGGTTTGTTTGGCATGTTATAGTAAGTTTATTAACCATATAGTGAAAG
Source organism: Viscum album (assembly GCA_963277665.1). Classification (NCBI taxonomy): domain Eukaryota; kingdom Viridiplantae; phylum Streptophyta; class Magnoliopsida; order Santalales; family Viscaceae; genus Viscum; species Viscum album. The sequence goes on from OY728130.1 coordinate 731,104,494, forward strand.
AAAACAAAAAGACACGGTAAAAGTTAAATTAATTAACTTAGAGTTAAATCTAATTGATAAGGTTAAAATAATACCCTAAACTTGTATAAATCCTATTGGTTGATAGTATTTCGACCCATCCCCACTTTAGCTTCGAAATAAGACCCTTTGGAACCATTATAAACCGATTTTGACTTTAATATAAAATAATATTTTGAGATATTCCTAAGGTGCCCCTCTCCTCCCTTATAAAAGAGCACCTCCTCCCCCTCCTCCTCACACCAATTTGAGCACTCATGCTCGGCCAACCCCTGCCATTTTCTCCTCTCCACTTCCCTAGAATAATCCTAGAGGTCCTGGTCTTCTCCAAAGACCAATCTTAGTTCCTTAAGTGGAGGATTCAAAGAGGCGTTCCAAAGAAGAGGAGCTTCGGACACGAACAAAGCAAATCGGACCTAAGGTAAGGGAAATATCACAATCTCACTTTTATCCGATATTGTTTTTACTTTGGTAATTACTGGGGTGTATTTTATCATCCACATCCATGTTCCATCAATATGTAATATTATTTCCATCCTTATACAATATTTTATATCCAATTTTACCCTTCGGTGAGTTTTTTTGTAAAAGATATGAAAGGAATCTTTTGTCATTTTCGTACGAGGTACTTTTTGACTTTTCTGACAAAAGTACGAGAAGAATGTTTTTTTTAACTTATACGGCACGAACGGATTTTTACGGTTTTATAAAGCATTATTTTCATGAACCTTCCTCCAAAATATTTCATGACTATTTTCAATAAAATCTCTTTCTTTTAAAATTGCATGATGTTTTGTGAAAAGAAATTGATTTTGAAGAAGAAAGGATATTTTCCTCAAGAATTCAATTCAAGTGTTTTATCAAAATTATTTTCCATCTAAGATAATAAAGGGTTCTATTTCTATCCATATTTTTACATTGATTTGACTATGTTGTGATGGAATTATGTTTATGAATTCCTTTATCTTATATGAATGGTTTTATGATGTCATGTTGTTTAAGAATCCCATTTTTGTTACATGTGTTATGAAATGATGTATGATTTATGATTTTGTGGCACACATAAGAATGGTATCATTATGAGATGGGTGGGACCTATATCTCCCTCCAATGCATTGGGTAATGATTTTATATCTCATGAGATAGACATGGCTGGAATGGTAGGTTATACCGGTTCAGTGAAACAGGACTGAAACGAGGGTTACTCGATTCAGAAAGGGACTTTGTCCACTAAGATAGTCTTGGCAATGAGTCTTGACTAACAAGAAATGATTCTCTATGATTATGTGTGAATGCCACAAAGTTTCATGTTTTATGTTATGATTATTGTGATTACATTTCGCTGCCATGATTTACCCCATGTTATGAAATTATGATCTCTTTTGCAGGTTAAGATTTCCAAAAGTTATGTGCTTATGTATATGATGTGATTGATATTTCTTTTGTTTACCCTTACTGAGCATTTGAGCTCACCCTTTTATGTTTTCTTTTCCACAGGATATAAAGAAAGGTTTTAGGTATAAAAAAAGAAGATCTTTATGGGAGATGTTGAAGATCTTTCACCACGATTAGAAGATTATATTCCGAGTTTCCAAAGACACTAAACTATTACGGTCCTTGTGTGTGTGTTTTTGTTATGTACTAAGTATTCCGCAAATGTAATGTAATGTCCATGTACGTCAAGATACGGGTCTCTACAGGTCTCCTGTCACAAATATGACCATCAGAAATAATCTAACCTATATATACACCCCATCCGTTTTTTTCCATAACATTCAGATCTCTATTCATCTCTCTCTCTAATTTTCAGTTCTGAGTAGAATTGTTTTTTTGTTTTAATTTTTTCTTTCGAGAAGATGAAGGAAGGAGTTAGAAGGTGCAGATTACTAAATGTATTTATATATTTTTAATTGGTAATTTTATTTTTTTTAAAGAATGTTTAGCTATATAGTATAATTAGTTTATGTGCTTGTACCAAATAATCCTTGTCTGGATATGAACAAGTAGAGGCGGCTCTGGAACAGATGTACCTAGGCGTGAAAACTCTGACAAGGTGTTTTGAGCTTGACTCGGGGTAACCTGGTACATGGTAATGGGCCTTGCTGCACTCTTGGTTTGACAATCCCAGGGGATGTTTTGGTAATAATTACAAATACATATATAATTATCAAATAATTAAGAAATAATTATATTTAATTAAAATAATTATCAAATAATTATGAAATAATTAGATTTAATTGATTAGAAATAATTAGGAAACAATTAAAATAATTAGTAAACAATTAAAATAATTAGGAAACAATTAAAATAATTAGGAAACAATTAAAATAATTAGGAAACAATTAGATTTAATTAGGAAACAATTAGATTTAATTAGGAAACAATTAGATTTAATTAGGAAACAATTAGATTTAATTAAGAAACAATTAGATTTAATTAAGAAATAATTAGATTTAATTAGGAAACAATTAGATTTAATTAGGAAACAATTAGATTTAATTAGGAAACAATTAGATTTAATTAGGAAACAATTAGATTTAATTAGGAAACAATTAGATTTAATTAGAAAACAAATAGATTTAATTAGGAAATAATTAGGAAACAATTAGGAATAACAATTAGGAAACAATTAGGATAATTAGGAAACTATTAGGATAATTAAGAAACGTGATTGACCGCTCATCTACCTCAATTTTCTTTTCATTTTGGTGTTGAGGCTTGATAGGAAACTTCTGCCTCCACATGTAATATCTGCTTTTTCTGTCAAAATTATCAACCTCCTCGCCAATATAGAGGTGAGGAGGTTTATAATTTTGATAGTAAAAGCACATATTATATGTGGAGGTAGAAGTTTCCTTTTAACCTCAACACACTTATGAAAAGAAAATTGACATAGATGAGCGGTTAATTAAGTTTGTTTTTATATTCATTGATTGATTAACCACCCGACCTATATGCATATCTTCACATTTATAATTAATAACATAATTAGTATCATAATTAGTAACATAATTATTAATATAATCAGTAACATAAATAGTAACATAATATAAAATATTATATTACTCTAATATTAATAGTTAAATAATACTTAAAATATAATTATTTTAATATTATATGTTTAATATTTATAAAAAAATATTAATATTATTAAAATTATATAATATTTATAAAATATTTCAATTATCAATATTTTCAACAAGTTTTTCTTTATTCTTAACAGTTCCAATCTTAAAGGGTCGCCAATTTTCAGGTCATGCCCAATAAAACGTTTGCGTCAACCGTGTACAATGTAAACTCTATAATTGTTCTTGCTTGGCTAATCACCTCCAAGTAGCATTGCAACAGGACAATCCATGTCATGTCTTTCTCATTACTTGTGTCGTCTTATTGCAACACTACTTGCGAGATGATCAACCATGTAAGGACAATTATAGAGTTTAAATTGGACAAGGTTGACGCGAACTTTTTATTGGGAATGACCTGAAAATTGACGACTCTTTAAGATTTGAACATGTTAAGAATAAAGAAAAATCTGTTGGAAATATTGGGATTTGTAATAATTAGTAATAATTACTAATAAAATTAATCAAAATTCATATAAATTCCAGTACATGGTTATAAATTGGCACAATTTCTAGCAGATTGGCAGCTACCTTTTGTTCAACGTCTCATATCTTTGCTACTTTCTCCCACTGAAATCAGTATGAAAAATGTGCTCTAACGTATGTTAGAGTATGTTTTTTATACTGATTTCAGTCGAGAGAAAGTAAAAAAGAGATGAGTCGTCGGAAAAATCAGAATAATTATTAATATAATCTTCACAACAATGATTACAAAATTTTATTTCATTATTCAAGCATATTTCATTTTGCCAAGTATTTCTAAATTAATAATAATTAGTGGGGATGATTACAAACTAACTGTTTCGCCTATAATTATTGGTAATTACTAATAAATAACTGTAATTATGTATCTTCTTTTTTAAGATATTGTTTCTTATATCAAATTATTTAGCAATAGTAATGGTTTTAAATTTTGTAGAAACATATATATGAATATGGAACAATGAAATCGACATCAATCATTATTAGATGATCGTGCTTGGATAAATCAGCCCAGAAATCCAAACAGTTTTAGTTTAAATCTTGTATATGTTGATGGTGTTAAAGCTTTCTTATTATTTGCATCATCAAACCCGGAATTCATTTCAGAAGGGACAATTAAGTGTCCTTGTAAAAAATTTACTCTGAGAAAGTTTGATACATTTGACATCATTGGGAAACATCTCTTGCGTTATGGTTTTCAATCAGATTATATTTTTTGGTATCAACATGGTGAATGCAGTTCCAGAGAAAATACTAAAAATTTGATTTCAGATCCATCACGGTTTCAGAATTTAGTACATGATGTTGCAGGGTCATCCATTCAACAAACAGAAATAGAGGATGATGTTGATTTACCTCCCAAGTTGGCACCATCTGAATTTGCTGAGTTGTTCACGTCTGTTGAGGATGCATTATATCTTGGTTGCATGATAAGAAAATTAGAAGTAGTTCCAAAATTTATGGCTATTAAATCAGATAATGGAATGTAAAATAACTATTTTGATCAGATATTTTCTTTGGTTAAATCACTGTTACCAAAAGAAAATGTGATGCCTGCTAATTAATATGAGAGAAAAAGACTCGTTCGTAATCTAGGCCTTAGTTATCAGAAGATCCATGCATGTTCAAACGATTGCATCTTATATTCTGGAAAAAATGAGTCGTTGGATATTTTTCCCACATGTGGACAATTGAGGTATAAAGAAGCTCAATCAGGGAAGTCTGGATTGATTCCTGTAAAACAGTTGAGATATTTCCCGCTTACACCCAGGTTTCAGTGTTTATTTATGTCTCAGAACACAGTGACAATGATGTCATGGCACAAAACCAATATTTCAAATGGTAAAATCTTGATTCATCCATCTGATGGTGATTCATGGAAACATTTTGATCAAGTGCATCCATCTTTTTCTTTAGAATACCGGAACATGCGATTGGGTCATTCTAGTGACGGTTTTTGTCCATTTGGATCTTTTGGTAGTCAGTATTTCTATTGGCCTGTCTTTATAACTCCGTACAATTTTCCTCCATGGATGTTGATGAAAGAGCCTTATATCTTTTTGAAATTATTAATCCCAGGACATCCAAAAAATAATATTGATGTTTATTTGAAACCACTGATTGATGAGTTAAATTTATTGTGGATTCATGGTGTTGGTACATATGATGCTGCTACGAAACAGAATTTTGTAATGAAAACTGCTTTGATGTGGACAATTAGTGACTTCCCGGCATATGGTATGTTATCTGGCTAGAATACACATGGTCCAAAATCATGTCCTTACTGTATGTGAGATAACAAAGCATTTATGCTCATGAATGGAAAAAAAACCTTTCTATTTTGATTGTCATCATAGATATCTTCTAATCGATCATCCTTTTCGGAGGAATAAATCTCATTTCAGAAAAGGCAGAATTGAAAGAGATGAACCTCCAAAAATGACCTCAGGTATAGAGTTACAATCAGTTTTATTTTTATTACCTTCCATCACTTTTGGACCGACAATAAACCAACATAAAATTCATGGTTTTGGGAAAGAACACAATTGGACAAAACCGAACATTTTTTGGAATCTTCCATATTGGTCTGATTTGTTGGTCCGACACATGTTGGATGTCATGCATATTGAGAAGAACTATTTTGATAATTTATTTCATACAGTTTTGCATACACCGGGTAAAACCAATGATAATGTAAAGGCACGATTAGATCTTGCCCAAATTTGTAGGCAACCAGAACTTGAATTCTTTGAAAATGTCATATCATAGAGATTAATGAAGCCAAAAGCATCTTATACACTGACCAAAGAGATTCGCTTATTATTTTGTCAGTGGATTGCAGATTTGAGACTTCCATATGGCTATGCTTCCAACTTGGGAAGATGTGTTAAAAATGGTCATGTTACCGGATTAAAAAGTCATGACTGTCATGTTATAATGGAAAGAATTATTCCTATTGGATTAAGAGGTTTGTTGAATTCTAAGATTTAGGATTCGATAACAGATATATCATATTTTTTCTGAGACATGTGTGTGGAGACAACAGATTACGATACACTAAGAAAACTGGAAGAAGCTGTTGTTGTAATTATATGCAAATTGGAAAAAATCTTTCCGCCGACTTTCTTTGACTCGATGGAACATTTGATATTACATTTTCCACATGAAGCAAAATGTGTAGGTCCAGTTCAGTTTCGATCGATATACCCATTTGAGAGATGCATGCAGAAATTGAAGAAAAAAGTCTGTAACAAAGCATCAGTTGAAGGCTCAATTGTTGAAGCTTATTAGCAAGAAGAAATTGATTTATTCTGCTCTAATTATTTTGAATCTGAATATCCCTCAAAATTTAACCGCATGGGCCGGAACGAGGGGAATGTTGATGATGATATGAACAATCAATTATCAGTTTTCAATCAGCCCAAACTTGGCTTTGGTGGAGCTCATGATAGATGGCTTTCAGATGATGAACATCATAGAGCTCATACATATGTTCTACTCAACTGTGAAGAAATATCACCAATTGTACAGTGAGTGATCTTATCCCTTATTCTATAGATTCTATTATAGTAAATTAATCATATTGTATTTGTAGGTTATATGGTGATCATATCAAGAAACAATTTCCACAAATTACAGTAGCTGTCTTAGAAGAACGTCGGCAAAAAAAATTTACCTACTGGTTTCAAAAACTGGTAACATACATTATTTTTTGGTTTTACATATAAAATCAATTTATTACTTGTAATAGTGATAAATGTTTTACAAATTTTCAGGTATTTGTACATGCTGATAAGATTAATAGTCGATTGTGTATGTTGAGTAGCCCACCATCCAAAATGGTTAAATCTTATAATGCATATGTGGTGAATGGTTATCTCTTTTATACACGTGCATATGGGGAATCAAAGAAAACAATGAATAGTGGTGTTTTTTTAAGGGATCACATCATAGAGATATTGAAGTTGACTTTTACGGCATGCTTGAAGAAATTATTGAACTGTGTTATTTGGGACAGAATTATGTAACAATGTTTAAATGTCGATGGATGGATACTGAGAGAGGCTTGCGTATTCATCTGACTCGTGGAATTGTTGATATTAAACATAAAAGTCTTCTTGCAGTAAATGAACCATTTTTATTGCCTCATCAGGCACATCAAATTTATTTTTCAAAATACTATGCTACTGCAAAAGAGTTGGATGATTGGTGGAGTATAATAAAAGTTAAATCTCAAGAAAATCAGTTTACTCAAACTGAATGTGGTTCCACTGAAGTGAAAGGAAATGAAATTTTTCAGGACACTCCTCAAAACACATCTTTTTCACAAAGAGACATGAATATCGAGGATGACACCCCATAGTTAAGGGTCGATGGTGACGATGTTGTCAATGATGTTACAACTGAATTTAAAATGACAAGAGATGATGATAGTGAAACTAATATGGAAATTGATGATGTTGATGAGGAAGATGAAGACATTGACATTGACAACTATGAAGATGATGATGATGATGAACATTGACACAGTAAAATACTGGTTAGAATCATAACAAATATATATCTATACTTAATAGTTATTTTCAACTATTTGCTAATAACAATCATTTCATGTTTCAGATGGACTCAAAAACGTTTCGTCAGTTGCTGGAGGCTGATCTATCTATGTATGATGAGGTTCCTGAGTCATCTGACCCTCAGGCTGTTGGCACTATAGGGAGCACTTGGAGGTGGCGTGGTCTTGCCAGACTGATGATTCCAGATCCTATCCCGGAGTAATGTCCACCTCTTAGATTCGATGCGCACACACAGTGGTATGGTAACCTGTGTATTTTAGTTATCTTTCATTATAATTTATTAATATTCCAATTGTTTGATTATTTGTTCTTTTTCCACAGTTTTATGCATATAGCTATTGGACAGGGGAGCACTATCTTGCGCAATTATTTTTCTCAGCCCTGGCTCACATGGGATTAGATTCCCGCTGATGTGCAGGCCGTCATGTTCGATCATTGGATGGTATGTAATAAAATATAATTTATTTTGAAATTTAATTCATTAATAACATTATATTAGGATTTATGGTATCTCATCGATGAGAGAATGCGTGCCACTATCCACGCGGCATGGGTGGTGTCTATGCGTGACCGTTTCCATCAATTTTTGCATAATTTGAGAAAGACGGCTGTGAAGAAAGTCGGAGTGACAGAATTTGATGAGTCCTATAGAGCCCACCGACCAGAGTACATTTCATCTCACGTTTGGGATGGATTATGTACACACTGGTTGGGTGGTGGGGTTCAGAGGAGATCTGCATTGGGTCGACAGAATCGGGGGAGAAAAGAGGTGACGCATCGAGCCGGTAGTCGTATATTCAGTGCGCATAGAGAGCGTCTGGTAAGTACTTTTTTTATATTTTATACAACTTTAAATATAAAAAGTTTATTTTATATTCATATAGGAAGCCGAGCAACCCGGTATTTCGGCGTACGACATTTATCAGAGGATGTACACTGACCCGGCTACTGGAGAGATTAGAGGTGACCGCCAGCGTCAGATTGTGGTCAGTATTATTTTCTTTTCAGTTTGAAAATTAAATGCAAATAATCTTTTTATTATTTTAATTTCTAGTTGACACTTAAGGATCCATATGAGGCCGTGACATCTCAGAAATAGGCTGAGAGTCAAGATGAGACGGGCGATCAGACTAGTGCCCACCATTTTGATGAGACGGCATGGATGCAGGCGACCTAATATGGCTTCGAAAAGGGCCGAGTAGTTGGTATCGGCTCTTATTTGACTCCTGAAGCTTATTATGGTACTGCTGCGATGTCGGCGTCCAGCTCGAGAGGAGCTCGTGGAGAGACATCATCTTCTGCCTCACAGTATCAGGAGCAACTACGTGCTCAGAGTCAGCTTATAGTGGATTTGCGTCAAGGGCAGGAGCAGATGCGTCAGGAGCACGATGAGGAGAGGCGTCGATGGCAGGAGCAGATGCGTCAGCAGCAGGATGAGGAGAGACGTCGATTTGAGGAGCAACATCAGGAGTATATGGAGTATATACGTCGTCTGACTCATATTTTATGGATGAAGTTTCCTCCACCACCTCCTCCAGGTCCTCCAGATTATCCACCCCCCCCAGTGATTTTTTTAGATGTAATAAACATTTGAGTTCGTAGTTTATTATCATATTAACTATTTACAATTCCTCTTTCATATTAGTACGAATATTACGTGATTTAATTTGTTTTTATTTTTTTAATATATTATTACTTATTAGTATTATTTTTAATGTCTGCTTATTTTAGTAATATTACTTTTAATATTTTATATTTATTGTTAATATTGAGAAGTTTATAATTTTATAATTTTATTAATATTAATATTATTAATATTATTTTTTCATAAATATGTATGTTTATTTTAATAATAATATTATTATATTAATTTTTTATATTAATAATATTAGTACTATTATTATTATTTTTATATATTAATATTTCATAATATATAATATTATATTATTTATATTCATATTATATTATTTATATTAATAATATATTATATAATATTATTTGTATAGTCGCAGCATGCCATTTCAATTTTTATATGTTTGGATAGAAGATAACATTTTCTGCTACCATTATCATCATACCACAATGGTTCTTCATTATAATATCCAAACAACCCTTTTCAATATTTCCATCATTCACCCCCAATCTATGAGGGTTGATGGAGTGGTCGAACTATTGAGTAATGTTTCTTTGTTTTCTTTTTCTCCTTACCCCATGCCTTATGGAATAATTGGGGATTATGTAAGGGTTCTTCGTAAACACATTCATACTACATGGAACTTTAGGACAGAATCGTAACTGCTATTATTGATAGGATGACCATCTATGATCCTTATTCGCCATACTATTGTTAAGAAATTTGGATGTTTGCAGTGATTCGCACTCCTTCTATTTTCCTTGGTTAAGAGGGAATCCCACCTATAAATCCTTCATCATCTATGGTTGATGATGATATGGGAGGACTCTAGCATGCTTGTTTTTATTCCTCCCGAAGTGGCATATACTTCCTTATCCTTGGAGTATACCCAATTGTGGGTAGTGTGCAACCATGAAAATATACTGGACTAGCCTGTCTGATGGGTTCAAAGACCCTTGAGTACTTTTAGGCCCATTTTCATGTTCCATAAGCCTCATCCCCCCTCTATTCTTATTTAATGAAGGTTCTCCCTTCGTCGCCACTTTCATTCAATGGGGGATTCGTCTGCTCAGCCTAACCTTGTGGATAGAGACTCGAACCCACACTATCAGCAAATACATTTTGTGGTCCAACTGATGTTGGTCCGAGAAGAACATCATTGGATACCCCTGGCATTGTGGTTGACCCCCTGATCTTTGTTCAAGATATAGAATCACCCACAAGGTGGGAGGTCTCCCCAACTTGGGTGAAACAGCCTAGGGTGGATCCATATACCTTGGTGTTATTCTCTAACTGCATACCTATTGTAGAAACGGAACAATATAATATTTCCCATACTGTTAGGAGACACTGAGTCGTATGGAGACATGTATGGCTTCGAATTTGTAGTATTTTTGTTGAGACTCTTCTTCTAGAGTTTTCTGATGATGAAGACACCCTTCGAAAGCTATTTACCAAATTTGGTTCTGGAAGCTTTGACTATCAACATCTGTACCAGATTTCTTACTAAATTTTCCTCGTTCTAGAGGATCTATCCACTATTGAATATGGAATTACTTAGTTCACTGCTTCTCACCATATTAAAAAGACTTTTTGGGATCTCAATGAAGAGCTAAATCAGTTAATGGATGAGGAGACAGGCACTCATGACAAATTGATTTCCCAAACGGAAGAGTTACTGGAGTACAAACCTCGGGTGGATAAGATAAATATGAAACTAGAATCAGCGAGTGCCAAATATGAATCCATTAAGAAGAAAAGCTAGGATCTTTGTTCCAACCTGATATAAGTGTGTCCATCGGTTGAACTTGAAGCAACACAAAGGACTACTTTATAGAAATCTCTTAACGGTCTATTCCAGAAAATCATTTATATATTATAAATATCTAGGTAGGCTTTGTTATAATCTTTTTAGATTATCCTGTGCCATTTTTTTTCTATTAGCGAGAGGCTCTAGGATGTGGATCTCCTCCTTATCTTCATTTAATAGAATGGAAAGATTTTTATCTCCAATTATTTTACTTCATTTTCATATAATATCTATCAATCATGATAAAATATAATTTAAATCATAATATCAACTGGATATCAACTTCAGTCATAATTCGGGAAAAATAAAATAATCAAATCATCCCCCAAATATTTCCTAACCATAGGGGATGAAAGAGCGTAGTTTGACTCTTGCAGGGGTTACAGAGTAAAAAACTTAAAAACACTATGCCATTTTTGTTATCACCCAAATTTTTTCCTAAACCAAATTTTTTTGTTTCTTTAGTGCATATAACATGAATTTTTCTATGGCCTCCCTTTGCAGTTTTTTGACCTAACATGCTTTGCATATCTTGGTGAATTTTTTGACTACTCGATGTCCTGCATAAACCGTGTGTAGTATAGGTTTAGTGAGTAGGTATTCGACTTTTGGTCTAAGATTCCCTTTGGGGGTTTTTATCTTGGTGAGTCTCGTGGCTCTTTTGTATTGGAAGTTTATAGTCTTGCAACCTAGACTATCATTACTAGTTTTTTAGGTCGAACAACTTTAACCATGATTTGCAGGGCGAGGGCCCCAACTTAAGACTCATGGACTGAGGATTTCCTAATAACATTCATACATGGATAGGGTATTTTTCTTGGCCCTGATTTCATGATTTTTGGATATGGGACATAATATGGGGCATGGAATGTAACGACCCGAAAAATATATTTCTTTTATTTATGGATCTCTTTTCTCCTAATAACTTTTTATAATGTCTTACAATAAAAGAAAAAAGAATTACGTCGAACCAAAATTGTTTTTTCAAAAATAATTTAATTATTATAAGAAATTAAGTTATATTGAATAATGATTATTTTAATTAAATAGTATGATTAAGACACCCCTTTTTCATTTTAAATGATAAAATAATTTCACTTTTTTTATGTCAGAAATTTCACTATGAAATTTCACTATTCATTTTATATCCACTGTTATTTTTAATAAATAAGGATTTTTATATTTAAAAGTCTAATTTCTCATACTTATATAATTATAATGGTCAAATAAACATCATTTTTCAATTCCAAATATCAAGATTTATCTTGGGTGAATTTTTAGTAGTTTTCAAAAAAGATTCAATTTTTAGATAAATAATATTTTATTTGATGAATAGTGTTTTATTGATGAATAGTGTTTTATTATGAATAGTAAAAAAATATTTTATTATAAAAAAAATTTCAATGTAATTATTTTTGAGAAACGGACATACATGGTTGCGATCCGTAAGATATTTAGAGTCTAATGAGGTCAAATTAATTTTTTAGGTGAATAGTAACTTAACACTTTGGAATAGTAATTTAACCCTTATGAATTGTAACTAATATTATGAATATTAAATCAGCCAAAAAATAGAAACTTCACCAATGAATGTATAAATAAAATTCAGACATCTTAAAAGTGAAAAAATGGTCGTTGTATAAGTATTGGTATTTTTGTATGTCATAAATATTTTAATTACAATTTTATGATTAATTTAATAATTAAAAATGAAATTTATTTTCATAAAATGTAATCATAAATTGTTTCTTTATTTTCCTATGTTTATAATAAAATTTTATGGGACCATGATTAATTTCTCAAGGTGTTATAAAACGAGTTATAGTTTTAAAATTATTTTTTAAATAAATTATGAATTTCGTTAAAAATTACATCAAAATTATTTATAAAATTATTTTTATAAAATGAAGTTCATTTTTTAATTCAGATCATCGATATTTGGTTAGGGTAAATTTATGAAATTTTTATAAAATGTTTTATTTTTAGAAGAATAGTAAAAATACATTTTTGAGTTTCGGTGTGTTTAATTACATCATTAATGGTGTAATAATGATGCCATAATTATGGTCAAATTGTGAATAGTAATATATGTTATGAGTTTTCCCAAAAGGAAAATATTGTGGGAACTCCCTTGTTTTTCAAATACCACCGATGAGGTTTCCTTTGGAAATAATTTAAATATTCCCTAACTTTTTCTATAAATACCCACCCATTCCACCATTAAATTCATTCCCAATTCACTATGCTCGATGCTCTGGTTGTAATACCTCTCTAGGAGTCCTCCCAAGGTTCCCTCAAGCCCCCAAGGTCCCAACCTTCACAATTATGAAGTTACTCTTCAAGGTAAAGGAACCTTTCACCCTCCTCTTTTAGTCGTGAATTCTTATACGTTATGTCTTCTAGTTTTCAATTTTTTTATGTTGGGGTATGTTATTACATATCCTTATTTCTTTCTATTTTATGTCCAAATTATGAGAGACCCTTTCTAATATCATTAATTTATTTTTCTGAATATTAAGTGACATCGTTATGCTGCCAAATTTTTCGTAAAGGAAATCGCATGTTCTCATTTCTTTCAAGTTTCCTTTTCATGTGGTATTTCATTCAAATATCCATACCATGATATTAATTATTATTATTCTATAAAAATACTTTATTATGAGTTATTTTTGAGTGGGTGACCCTTTTACCCTTTCTTTTCAATATTTTCTAAAACCATGTTGTATAGCCGTTATGCAGTAGAAATTTTGTCTCAAAACCTCTCACTCTCTTTTTCTCAACAAATTATATTATTTTATTTATATGAATAACCAACCCTATTTCATTTCAATGGGTATTCATAAATAAATAAAAATTATATATTTAATTCATTAATTAATATACATAAAACCCTCATTCCCTTTCCATGGGTTATATATTACATAATGATCTTGTTTTTAAGCATATTTAAAAAGTCACGATTTTGAAGTGAAACCCATTTCTTTTACTCTCTATAGGTTATTTATGAAATGTATGATTATAATATATGTTTCTCCCATGAAAATAAATACATATTAAGGGTTATCCCTGATAACTCATCAATGCATTGGGAAAAGAATTTAATCTCTAGAGATGACAAGTTTCACGATACTTTAGTGAATAACATTGGTAAATTTTTATGACACCTCGGGGATGAACATTGGTGATATGTTGATGAATGTCTAAAATTAATTTTGTAGCCATGTATTCAAGTTATGATTCATGTTATTTTATTTATGATAGGAATCTTTTTCCATTTCTCATGTCTTTATGTTTTTCATCAAGTTCTTATTGATATCATAAGTAAATTGATTCCCTTGCTTTCCATACTGGGCCTTCTGCTCACCCTTTCTATTGATGTAGGTCTCCAGGTTATGATATTAAATAATTGTTTTTTATGAACCTTTGATGAATCCTTACAAGTGGATTTAAAAGAGTTTTTTCTGTTTTCATGTTATATGTTCCTGATTCCCAAGACACTAAACTTTAAAGATCCACTGTCTGTAAATATGAAATGAATTGTTATGTAATAAAAAGGGATGATTCCATAATTGGTATCAAAGGATACATTAGTTATTTGTGGAAATTATGGGATGAAAAATTTATGACGAACCCAATAGAAAAGTTTAAATATTGAAAAACATCCGAGTATTTTGGTGAAATATTAAGTAAGTGGTTTTCGAACAAATAAATCCTTGTCTGGATATGAACAAGTGGACGTGGCTCTAGCACAGATGTACCAATGAGTGAAAACTCTAACAAGGAGTTTCAGGCTTGACCCGGGATATCCTGGTACACAACAATTGACATTGTTTCACTCTTAGTTTGACACTCTCAGGGGATATGATTGGTTAAGCCCAAGCATTTTATAAATCATTATGAAGGATTTATAGAAAATTAAATTGTTGTTAAAGAGTAATATTTGTCTAAAGAATGATTTTTAAGACACAATATTAATATATAATTATACGATTCATAATATTAACAAATTTCTAATAAGATAAAATTACGATGGCGCAATTTCCTTAAGGGGGGAAGAGTGTAATGACCCAAAAAATATACTTCTTTTATTTATGGATCTCTTTTCTCCCAATAACATTTTTTTATGTTTTACAATAAAAGAAAATCAAATTACATTGAACCCAAATTTTAGTTTTAAAAACTGATATAATTATAATAATAAATTAAGTTATATGGGATAATGATTTTTTTAATTAAATAGTATGATTAAAACACCCTTTTAAAATTTAAATGATAAAATAATTTTACTTTTTTAGGTGAGAAATTTCATTATGAAATTTCACTATTCATATTCTATCTGCTATTATTTTTAGTAACTAAGGATTTTTATACTTAAAAGTCTAATTTCTCATACATAGATAATTATTATGGTTAAATAAACATCATTTTTTTAATTCCAAATATCAAATTTTATCTTGGGTGAATTTTTAGCAGTTTTCTAAAAAATTTCAATTTTTCGATAAATAGTATTTTATATGATGAATAGTTTGAATGAATAGTGTTTTCATAATGAATAGTGTTTTTTTGATGAATATTAACAAAATATTTTGTTATTTAATAACTTTTTATGTGTAATTATTTTTGAAAAATGGACATACACGGTTGCGATCCGTAAGATATTTAGAGTCTAATGTGGTCAACTTATTTTTTTAAGTGAATAGTAACTTAACCATTTGGAATAGTAATTTTACCCTTATGAAAAGTAATTTATAGTAATGAATAGTAAATCATCCAAAAAAAATAGAACCTTCACCTGTGAAAATATAAATACAACTTAGATATCTTAAAAGTGAAAAAATGGTCATCGTATAAGTATTGGTATTTTTGTATGTCAAAAATATTTTCATTAAAATTTTATGATTAATTTAATAATTAAAAATCGAAATTTATATACATAAAATGTAATATTAAATTGTTACTTTATTTTCCTGTGGTTATAAGTAAATTTTATGGGGAAATGATTAATTTATCAAGGTGTTATAAAACAAGCTATAGTTTTTATGTAGTTTATTTAATTAAATTATGAATTTATTTAAAAACTAAATTCAAAATAATTAGAAAATTATTTTCATAAAATTTATTTCATTTATGAATTCATAGCATCGATATTAGTTTAGGGTAAATTTATGAGATTTTTATAAAATATTTTGCTTTCAGTGAATGGTAAAAATATAGTTTTGAGTTTTAGTTTGTTTAATGAAATCATTAATGATATAATCATGATGTAATAATTCTGGTCTAATTGTTAAAAGTAATATATTTTATGATTTTTCCCAATTGGACAATACCATGGGAAAATACCATGGGAAAGCCCGTGGTTTTGCAAATACCACCGATGAGGTGTCTCATGGAAATTTATTAAATATTTCCTCACTTTTTCTATAAATACCTACCCATTCCTCCATTATAATTCATTACCAATTCACTATCCTCGAATCTCTAGTTGTAATACCTCCCAAGGAGTCCTCCCATGGTGCTCTCAAGCCCCCAAGGCCCAACCTTCAAGCTTTTGAAGTTACTCTTCAAGGTAAGGGAACCTTTCACCCTCCCCTTTTAGTCCTGGCTTTCAATATGTTATGTCTTATAGTTTACAATTTTATTAGGTTGGGGTATATTATTCTATATCCTTATTACATTCCATTTTATGTCCAAATTATGAGATACCCTTTCTACTATCATTAATTTATCTTTCTGAATTTTAACCGATGGCGTTAGGCTGCCAAAGTTTTTGTAAAGGAAATCACGTCTTCTCTTTTCTTTCAAGTTTCCTTTTCATGTGGTATTTCATTCAAATATCCATACCATTATATTAATTATTTATATTCTATAAAGATATTGTATTATTATTTATTTCTGAGTGGGTGACTCTTGTCTCCTCTTCTTTCAATATTTTCTTAAACCATGTTGTATAGTCATTATGCTGCAGAAATCTCGTCTCAATCCCCCTCACTCTTTTTTCCAAGAAAATATCTTTTTATATTTATATGAATAACCAAAACTATTTCATTTCTATGGATATACATAAATACATAAAAATTATATATTTTATTATGTAATTGACATACATAAAACCCCAATTCCCTTTCCATGAGATATATCTGACATAATGATCTTGTTTTTAAGAATTTTTAAAACGTCGCCATTTTGAAGTAAAACCCATTTATTTTAATCACTATGGGTTATTTATGAAATTTATGATTATGAAATATGTGGATAACATGAAAATAAATACATATTACTGGTGTGACCTGATATCTCTCCAATGTATTGTGTAAAAAATTTAATCTCTAGAGATGGAAAGTTTCACAATACTTTGGTGAATAACCTTGGTAAATTTTTATAGCACCTAGGGGAAGAACCTTGGTGATATGTTCATGAATGTATAAATTAAATGATGTATCCACATATTCAATTTATGATTCAGGTTATTTTATTTATGATATAATCTTTTTCAATTGCTCATTTCATTATGTTTTTCATCCAGTTCTTATTGATATCACTGGTAAACAAATTCCCTTTCTTTCCTTACTGGGCCTTCTGCTCACCCATTATTTTGATGTATGTATCCTAGTTATGGGATATAGAAATTTTTTTTCTATTAACCGTTTATGAATCATTACAAGTGGATTTAAAAGAATTTTTTATGTTTTAATGTTATATGTTCCTGATTTCCAAGACAGTAAACATTAAATATCCTCTATTTTTAAAAATGAAATGAAAAGTTATGTAATAAATAGGCGGGATGCCATAATTTGTATCAAATACAAGTTCAGTTATTTGTGGAAATTAAGAGATTAAAATTTAGGAAGAACCCTATAGAAAAGTATAAATATAAGAAAACATTCTAGTATTTTGGTGAAATATTAAGAAAGTGGTTTCCGACCAAATAAATCATTGTCTGGATACGAACAAGTGGATGTGACTCTGGCACAGATGTACCTATGAGTAAAAACTTCAACAAGTAGTTTCATACTTGACCAAGGGTATCCTGGTACATGATAATGGGCCTTACTGCACCTTTAGTTGGAACCTCACGGGGGATATGTTTGGTTAATCACAATCTTTTTATGAATCATTATGGGGGATTTTTATAAAATTAAATTGTTGTTAAAGAATAATATTTTTATAAAGCATGTTTTTAGGACATAAAATTACTTTATAATTATAAGATTCATAATATTAACAAATTTCTAATAAGATAAAATTGCGAGGGTGAAATTTTTTAAGGGGGGAAGAATGTAATGACCCAAAGAATATACTTCTTTTATTTATGGATCTCTTTTCTCCCAAAAATTTTTTTATTATATTTTACAATAAAATAAAATCGAATTACTTCGAAGACAAATTTTAGTTTTCAAAAATTGTATAATTATTATAAAAAATTAAGTTATATGGAATAATGATTAATTTAATTAAATAGTATGATTAAAACACCCCTTTTTAAATGTAAATGATAAAATAATTTTACTTTTTTTTGTCAGAAATTTCACTATGCAATTCACTATTCATTTTCTATCCACTATTATTTTTAATAACTATGAATTTTTATATTTAAAAGTCAAATTTCTCATATTTTGATAATTATTATGGTTAAATAAACATCATTTTTGAATTCCAAATATCAAAATTTATCTTGGGTGAATTTTTAGTAGTTTTCAAAAAAGTTTTAATTTTTCGATAAATAGTATTTTATTTGATGTATAGTTTGGATGAATAGTGTTTTGTTGATGAATAGTATTTTATGAATAGTTTTATTTTGACGAATAGAAAAGAAATATTTTATTATTAACTAACTTTTTCTATGTAATGATTTTTGAAAAACGGACATACACGGTTGCAAATTAGTAAGATATTTAGAGAATAATTAGGTCAACTTAATTTTTTAGATGAATAGTAACTTAACCCTTTGGAATAGTAATTTTTCCCTTATGATTAGTAATGAATATTAAATCATCCAGAAAAATAAAAAACTTCACCCCTGAATGTATAAATACAATTTAGACATCTTAAAAGTGAAAAAACAGTCATCGTATAAGTATTGGTATTTTTGTATGTCATAAATATTTTAATTACAATTTAATGATTAATTTAATAATTAAAAATTGAAATTTATTTTCATAAAATGTAATCATAAATAGTTAATTTATTTTCCTATGGTTATAATTAAATTTTATTGTACCATGATTAATATTTCAAGGTGTTATAAAATGAGATCTAGTTTTAAAGTTGTTTTTTTATAGATTATGATTTTATTTAAAAATTAAATTATAATTATTTAGAAAATTATTTTCATAAAATGGAGTTCATTTTTGAATTAGGAGCATTGATATTAGTTTAAGGCAAATTTATGAGATTTTTATAAAATGTTTTGTTTTCGGTGAATAGTAAAAATATAGTTTTGAGTTTCGGTGTTTTTAATGACATCATTAATTGTGTAATCCTGATGTAATAATTTTGGTCGACTTTTTAACAGTAATATAATTTATGAGGTGTCCCAAGTGGACATTACCATTGGAAAATACCATGGGAATGCCCATGGTTTTTCAAATACCATCAATGAGGTGTCCCATGGAAATTAATTAAATATTCCCTCACTTTTTCTCTGAATACCCATCAATTCCTCCATTAGAATTCATTCCGAATTCACTATCCTCTATAATTTGGTTTTAATACCTCCCAATGAGTCCTCTCGAGGTTCCCTCTATTCCCCATGGCCCCAACCATTATGCTTTTGATGTTACTCTTCAAGGTAAGGGAACCTTTCACCCTCCTCTTTTAGTCAGGACTACCTATATGTTATGTCTTCTAGTTTCAAATTTGATTATGTTAGGGTACGTTCTTATATATTCTTATTTATTTCAATTTTATTTCCAAATTATTAATACCCTTTCTACTCTCATCAATTGATTTTTCTGAATTTTAACCGATGTCGTTAGGCTGCCAAATTTTTTGTAAAGGAAATCACATCTTTTCATTTCTTTCATGTTTTCTTTTCATGTGGTATTTCATTCAAATATCCATACCATGATATTTCATATTTTTATTCTATAAATATGTTCTATAATAAGTTATTTCTGAGTGGGTGACTCGTGTCCCCTCTCTTTTCAATATTTTCTAAAACCATGTTGTATACTCGTTATGCAGCAGAAATCTCGTCTCAAAACCACTCTCTCTATTTCTCCAAAAAATCTATTATTTTATTTATATGAATAACCAAACATATTTAGTTCCTAGGGGTATTAATAAAGACATAAAAATTTTATATATTTTTTTGTAATTGAAAAACATAAAACCCCCATTCCCTTTCCATGGGTTATGTATGACATAATGTTCTTGTTGTTAAGCATTTTTAAAATGCCACAATTTTGAAGTGAACCCCATTTATATTACTCTCTATGGGTTATTTATGAAATTTAGGATTATTATATATGTCGGTCACGTGAAAATAATGACATATTAAGGGTTCACCCTGATAGAGCTCCAATTCATTGGGTAAATAATTTAATCTCTAGAGATGACAAGTTTCACGATACTTTGTTGAATAACCATGGTAGTTTTTTATGACACCTCGAGGAAGAACCTTGGTGATATGTTCATGAATGTCTAAATTATATGTTTTAGTAAGATATTAATTTTATTATTCATGTTCTTTTATTTATGATATTCCACTTTTTCCATTTCTCATTTCTTTATTTTTTTCATCAACTTCTTATTGATATCACAAGTAAACTGATTCCCTTTCTTTCTTTACTGGGCCTTCTGCTCACCCTTTCCTTTGATGTATGTCTCTAGGATATGAGATGAAGTAATTTTTTTGGATTAACCTTTGATTAATCCTTACAATTGGATTTAAAATAATGTTTTATGTTTTCAGGTTATATGATCTTGATTTCCAAGACACTAAACATTAAAGATCATCTATGTCTAAAAATGAAATGAAAAGTTATATAATAAAAAGGAGGGATGACATATGAAAACCATGGGATGTACAGAATTAGAAAAAATCCTCTCCTGATAAAGAATTTACCGTTGGTTGATAGGCCATTTTTGTTGGCATCATATGCAGAGTCGCAGGGGCAATGTGTACATAGTCAATAAAAGGTGTCCACAGGACACTGGTCGTCCATTCTCGATGGCCATGGAGGATCATGGGGGATTCAGGCCTTTCTGAATAGATAGTATGGGTTGTGACCAAGGGGTAACCTAAACCTGAAAGGGGTAATATGGGAATAAGTGGAGGAATTGTTTTCCTATCCATAGTGCTTTGGTCCTTATGTAAGTCTGACCCTTTCATAGGTAGGGATGGTACAATTCTATTTCATGGATGGACCGGAAATATGAGATTTGAATGTCACTATGTATCCTTTTGATGACATGAATCAAGTAATATGTATTTTTTTAAGGCTTGTCCCTATGAAAATCTAATTCATGCATATGGATGGGGATTTTTTTTATTTTATAAATGAGCTTCCAAATGAGATGGCACTCACAATGGACCTTCTTAGGTTGATTCATTTCGTTCATAGGATCAAGGGTGGAAGACCTTATCTAGTTCATTGAGGTTTGAGAATGAACATTTATTTGAAAAGGCATCATGTAGTTTTAATATTGTGAAATTAGGGCATTGATATTGATGCCTTAAGTATCTAGAGGATAATCACGCTAGGATATTCTGACATGTCTAATATGTGAGTATTAAAGAATCTTTAAACCATTATTTTGAGGGTTCTTGGATCAGAAGAAATGAAATGGGGCTTAAAATACATTATGAATATGTAAGTTGTAAAATCATCTCCTGATGATGAATTTTCCTTTGGTTGAAAGACCATTTTTGTGGGAAATATATGCAGAGTTGTCAGGTCATTGTGTGCATAGTCAAACAAAGGAGTCTGTATGACATTGAACCTCCATTTTTGATGTCTATAGATGATTATGAAGATCCAAGATCGCTCAGATCATGGATTTTGATACATAGTAGGATTTTTCTAGGATACATTAGAAACATTTAGGCTATGATTTACCCATAGAGTTGGGAAGTCCCCTATATAGATCTGACTCATATGTAGGGTGAGGCATTTTGATTACCTTGGTGGGGCTGAACCTAGGTTTGGAGATCCTGGAACCTAGAGATCGGGCACCCTACTTGGGTTTGATCCACATGCAGGGGGAGGGGAATTTTTTCTATATTTTGGATACCTTGTAGTTTAATATTGTACGGTTAGGCCCTTGAGCTCCCCATTATGGGGGGAAATAACCATAACATTCATTTCATAGTCATGTCTCTAGGACCAAAATTATGGATTGACATACCGTAATGTCATAACAAATTCCCTATTGTGGTCTGTAAGCACATTTGATCTATGATTGATGTGAGAAACAAGGGACTATATGGATTTCACATCGCAAACTGAGGATTGTATGATCAATATAAGGGAGAATTTTATACTTATGAGTGATGGTGTGCAGTTTATCGTCATACAATGAGGAAGTCTTATTGGGCAGTTTATTATTGTGCAGTCAGGGCGTTCCATCATACAGTTTAACGCCACGTGATTAGGAAGACTTTTATATAGTTTAACATCTTGTTGAATGGATGTAGGTGGAAAGATGTTTCAAGAAGGAAAATGTGGTTATTCTTGAGATAGTCCTTTAATTAAGACTTGTCTGGGAGTCCCCGGCTTAAAATATTATCCCCCATGCAGTGGAGGGGACACTTCTTCTAGGTTTTCATGGTGGGGTCTGGGTCATCGTATCCTAGTGTCACTATGTATCCCATGAGGTGGGATTAAAACCTCTTTAAATACTTCATAGAACCCCCCCCCCCACCCCCATGAAAATAGATCCCATTCATAGGGGGAAGGAATTTTATTTTCCTTTCTTTGGGGTTTTTTCAGAATAAATGTCTGGGAATCTATGTGTATCCTATGAGTGTACGAATCAGGCCAGTCATAGTCTTTGAGCATGAAATTATAGGTGACCAATGTCGGAGGAAATGTCTTCTCATGTGAAAACATTGTTGGGCCATGCATTTTAATGTCGTGTGGTAAGGACGTTGTAGGAAAAGATTAGCAACATGTTGCAGGGACGAATTATCATAGGAATCATGTCTACGTATAGGATAATCAAGTCTAGATATTCTAGAATGCCCCTAACATGAGGGAAGAGGGAAGGAGGTGTAAACCATGATCCTAGGGACCCTATAATCAGGTGGAATGATTCAGGGATTGAATTACTTTAGGAGTACGGAAGTAGGAAAAGTCTCCCCTGAGGAAGACTTTACCCTTTTATGACAGGCCATTTTTGTGGGAAACATATGCAGAGTTGTCAGGGCATTGTGTGAATAGTCAAAAAAACATGTCCACAGGACAAAAACTATCTATTTTTTATTTTCATGGATGTTTATGGGGATCTTAACATTCCCTAGTTATGGAGTTTGATGCATGAAAAGTATATGTCCGGGTGCACGGGGAATGTATAAACTATGATTAGTTAAGACAAATAAAGTCCCCCACATAGACTTTATCTATTCAAGAAGGATATCATGATACTTTGTCAAACGCTTGTCATAATAATCAAGGTTTAGAGTCTATTTCTAGATTTTCATTCTCATGTGGGATTTAGGGTCATTTGGATTTCCCCTTTTTGCATAGTTTGGCAGAAGTATGTGGAAGTCAAGCATTACTACATATCCTATGGGGGAAAGAATCAAGTCACACACATTTATTGAATGCAAATTCCCTGCATAGGTCTAATCTATACATAGGGATGATGGAATTTTTTTAGGTGGAGGCTAGACTATGATGTAAGATTCAGGCATCACTACATATCCTATAAGGACAGGAATCAATCCACACATAGTTCTTGGGGTACCCTGCAATTATACATATTTTTGTAATGACTTTTTCTAGTAGTGAGTTGGTATGCCTATGATGAATCACTTGACAAGACTTATAGGCCCATCTGGGTAGTACTTAGTGTAAAAAACAAGGGTTGTAAATGGGTTAATCTTCCACACATAGGGGTCAAGAAGAAGGATGGGGGAATTTTCCTTCTTTACATTGCGGTATCTAGGCCTATGTTTAGAGATTTGGGTGCTTCTTATGTATCATGTAGGGGGAGGAATCAGTCCATATGTGGATCTATGAAGAAACTCCCTACATAGGTTAGATCATAGCACATGTAAAGGAAGCACTTTTTTTGGGTGGTGGTTGGACCAGGACAAAGAATTAAAGTGTCGCTATTTATCCTATGAGGGTAAGAATCAAGCCACATATAGTTCTAGAAACTCTCTATTCCAGTCAGATCCATGAACATAGAAGGGTAATTTTACATTTTTTCTTTATTTGATGGTAGCTAGACTGGGGTGGAAGACTCGAGCATCACAACGTATCCTATAAGGATATGAATCAAGCAACACATAGTTCTAAAGATTCCTCCCCATATAGGTCTTGATTATACACAGGTAGGGGGAATTTTTTACCATTTTTAATAGCCATGTAGCATACTTGTACCCTCTATTCATCTGGGGTAACTTTTACAACCATTCCTAAACTCATGTGAGCTATGATCGGTGTAAGAAACAAGGATTAACCAGGGTTTCTTCTTGTGATAAGAAGGAAATAGAGAGTATTATAGAGGATTTTTTTTACCATGTGGTGGTTGGATAAAGATCTAGGATCAAGGTTTCACTATGTATCCCCTCGATAGATGGGAATCAAGCCGTATGTAGTTCTAAGACAATATTTCCCCCGTACTGGTCTTATCCTTACACAGGGAAGGGGGCCATGAATTTTTTTATGGTTGATGGAATAGGATGAAAGATCTGTGTGTCACTGCATATCCCATAAGAATTTGAAAATCAAGTTGTACGTAGTTTTGTAGTGTGGCATGGTAGGTGTTCGATGCTAGGGGTAACATCCCCTTGGGTGAGAACATTGTTGTGTTCATGAAATTTAATATCATGTTGCCCAAAAAAAGATTCCAAGAAGTTTAACATCATGTAGCATAGACAAAGATACCATGTAATTTAACATCGTGCATCATGTACGAATATCCTAATTAGAATAATGTTTTGAATCATGGACATAGATGCTAATCAGTTTAACGTCATGCATCATGGATGAAGATGCTAAGAAGTTTAACATTATGAAACAAGGACGTCTTCATCGTGCAGTTTTACATCATGCGGTCCGGACGACATCCATGATTTTGGATACAAGAAATATTTCTTTAAAAACATTAAATTAGTGGGAGATTTGGTGAGCTATCCATACCTTGAAATCAGTGCTTATTCTACATGGGATTAATCTTTGTGTATGACATATGTTACTTCCCATTTCGTCTCCAATTTTATAGGTTTGATCCTTAGTATCAGTTGGGTTCTGAGGACCAACACCATCTCTCCTTTGAATAAAATACAAGAGGAGAACCCTTTTATTTAAGGCTCATGAATTCAGAATTTAGTAGACTTCCAAATGGTGAAAAGTGTAAAAAAAATTCATCTACCCAATCCAGTTCATCAAATCATTTTTGGGACTACTCATCTACAGATATTTTATCACAATCAGTGACGCGGAGTGATGGAAATTGAATTTCATTGGGAAGAACCAACTTTATCATGTATACTAATGAGTATGGGGATTCTTGAGTGGTGGTGTGAGTTGTGGTTCAATAATCCCAAAGATCATAGAGGAGGTTTCTGACCACAGTTTCTTATCATTCTCTACCATCATTTAGAGTATGTTGGATAGGGTCTTGTTAAAAGCATCTATTTGTCTGTTGGTTATTGCATGGTAGCAGGATGAACCGTTTTCCTTGAAGAAAAACTCCGAGTAGAGATTTTCCAATTCAAAAAAGTAGAAATTGGTGTTGTTTTGTGTCATTATTGTGTGAGGGAACCCAAACTTGGGGATGAAATTGGATTTCACAAAGCTGAAAATTCCTTTTTCTCTAGCTTCATTAAGGGGTATAGCTTCTACTCTTTTGGAATAGAAGTCGGTTTTTGTGAGAGTAAACTTGAATTTTCTAGAGTTGGCGGGAGTAAAATGTCCCATGATTTCCATTCCCCATACGGAAAATGGCCAGGAGTACATATGTGTGTGATGAAAATGTAGGGGTTTATGGATTAAATTGACACGGACTTGACAGGAATGGAACTTTTTGGTGAAATCGGCACAATCCTACATCATGGGGGTCCAATAGTATCCATACCTTCAAATTTGATGAGTGATTTTGGATTCTTATTTATGTCCTCTGCATGTTCTGACATGCACTAATTTCATAAAGGAATAATTATCTTCTCCATAAATTCCCATGAGAAGGACTCTATCAAGTCCTTTCTTGCAAAGAATCGTTCATTGATTTGTACCGTCATACATCATGAAGTTAATTGCCAATCTCTATATTTTCTCCCTTCTATCCCTATTTGGCGGGAGCTCTCGTTTTTTAAGATAGTACACAATAGGAGTCATCCAGTCAATGGTAGGACCGTATGAATCTGATATAGTACTGATTTCATTGATTCCTTCAATATTGGCATGAACATATGGTAAAGCAATCCGACAGTGGGCAATGCTGATGACCATTTCATTCTGATCCAGATCATCCAGGACTTTGGCACCATTTTCTAATTCATCGGCCTACACATTCTATGACTAATGGATATAAGACATTCTTAGATCTAACGGGATTTATTACATCAGTTCTCAGACATGGTTTATCAATGGGATCATTTCCTCTTTCTTGATATCATAGTCACCATTGACTTGTATGTTGACTAGATCTAAATCACCTTTAATATTTAGGTTTTTATCATGCAATTGGAGTTATAGCTCCAAACCTGTGATAAGGGAATGGTATTATACTTCATTATTCGTTCATCCATATAATAGTAGGAAAGAATAAGGATGAAATACTCTTTCTAGGGATATGAGTATGAATCTCAGTCCCACTTTGTTGAGTCTGGGGTCTTCCATTTTTTTTCTTTTTGGGCTTCGGGAGGAACCATCAAAGTGAATTTCCCACATCAAGGAGTTCCCTTGAATAGAGAAAACTTCCTCATCAGGTAATCAACATCTAACAGGGCCACCTTTATTGAGGGATTCTCCGCCAGGAAGTCTGCTCACACCTAACCTTTGACAGCCTTCAAGGGTATAAAGCATATATCGAACTGATGTAGGATGGCTGCCCACCATGACAGGAATCTAGTCAGCATTGGACAGCTGAGAATATAATCGACCAAGTTTCAATGATAGACTATGTTGACCTCATGGTGCTATAGATAAGGCATAATATTAGAAACTGTAAATATTAACACACGGAAGCTCTTCTCGATATTTGAATAATGAGTCTCAGCATCAATTATGGTTCGGCTGAGGTAACAGAGACCATTATTGCTGCTAGAAACATTCTTTTGTTCATATACGGTGACTAGGGATCACTCTAAGGATTTTTTTTATATAATGAGTGGTCTTCCTTCGGTAGAAAGCATTATAAGCCGTGGAATTAAGAGTTATTTATTGAGATTTTCAATTACTTCCTAGAAATCATCACTCTAGTGATATGTAACCCCTTTCTTTATTAACCCGGTGAATGGAAAACATTTTCTTACAAGGTTAGTGATGAAGTGTTGAATAAAGGACATATTTACTTAGATCCCTCTAAACTTAGTGACATTATGAGGAGGTGACAACCCAAGGATATCCCTTATCTTATCGGTGTTGACTTCGATTCCACGATGATGTACGATGGACCTGAGAGATTTCCCTAAGTTCACACCGAAATCACATTTTTTGGGGTTCATTTTCAAACTATGTTTCCATAATCTGATAAAAATGGATTCAAGATCTAACAAGTGATCTGATCATTGTCTTGAATTAACCACAAGATCATCACCATTATATTCGATGATCACTCCCATGAAGGGTTTGAAAATGCGATGCATGGTGGGTTGATATAAGGCGCTGACATTTTTCAAACCAAAAGGCATTACATATTAGAAAACCACTACATGGGGGCCTTGAAGGTGGTGGAATATTAATATTCTTGGTCCATTCGGAATTCTTTATACCCTAAATAACCATCCATGAATTAGAGTGCCTCATATCTGGTAGTTTCATCAATCAACAATTCTGTGATCGGGACTAGGAAATCATCTTTTGGGAAGTGCCAGTTGTGGTCCTTAAAATTGATTTAGAGCCTTATCTACATGTTCTTATTATTAATAGGGACTATATTTTACATCTAGATGTGATATATGATCTCTTGAAGGAATTTACCTCGAATGGTCTTGTCAACTTCAGTCTCTATCTTTGCAGCATGCGTTAGGTGATCCCTTATGGGAGCTTTCATGTAACTATGATGGTCCTCTAGTAATATTAGGTGGTGAGTGGCCACCTTGGGATCGAGGCGTTACATTTCTGTATAGTTACAGGTTAAAACATCATGATTCTTATTTAGGAATGAGTTTTATATATCTTTCTCTTCGGAATAGATGGCCACACTAATCAAAGTGGATCACAGGTCCTCTTTAGTACCCTTGTTAATTTTTCTGAGTTCATCAATGGTGGTAGAGACACCTTCCTCAAAAGTGTGAGGAGAATCCCTAAGATATTATTATTCATCTTCTTCTCATCCTACTCTTCCTCTTCTAATGGGGAGAAAATTCTCGAGATGATCTCTTCAGAAATTTTAAAGGAATCACAATTCTAATATTTAGAGGATGAACCAGCTTTTTCTATCCCAGTTGTCTATGAGTAATTTTCTAGAGGGTATAGAGTGAGGGTGGAGGAGTGTACTAGATTTATTTTAGTAGAGATACATCCTTTAATTCATGGGTTAGAAAGGTTGTAATTTTTTGGATCCATAGCGATGGTTTGGGGGCATTTTTGTTTGGGAATTCCCCATTGCCCTGAGGAACAGAACACTTTTCAACAATATCATGATCAGTAGTCACAACTGAGATCATGAATATGGCGGAATCTATGTCTAAGTTTAGAATCATGCACTCCACTTGATGGATGGGGAGTAAGTATTCTTCTTTGAGCTTCCTGAGAGGGTCGGTAGGGGCTATTTCTAGTTTGTTAGCATCAACAACCCAATCTATTTTGTCATTTGAAGACTACTTCCCTTCCTTCTCATATAATCCTTCATAGATATAGTGAAATTTTCAAGATTAAAATGTGTATTTGTCATCCTAAAATGTACCACTTTTTCCATTGATGCTATATTTTGATGCAATGATGGTATGATGACATAATTTCCACATGTTGTTGCAGCTAGGGCCTTCCAAGATGAACATTGAAGGCCGTATTTTTATAGACCACAAAAAAATCTATGTCAGACACAAGGTCTCCCACCTATGTCTTGAACTTGATTTGGACCAATAGATTATTCTCACTTTTATCATACCCCAATAAGGTTGTGGTGTAGGGTGTTAGACTATATTCATTGCAGCCCAGCCAGTGAAGTGTCTGCAGTGGGATAAGATTAACCCTTGAGCCATTATCGATGACTATTTTTCAAATATTGACCACATTTATCTTTACAGATGCATATAGGGGCTTCATTTTCCCTCTTAAAATGGTATCTTGATCTTGATCCACAAATGAAATGACCACATGAAATTTTGTGGGACCATTCTCTACCCGATAGACTTCAGGAGCGGCTACTTCAGTTTCAAATTCCTGGGGAATCAGCAAAGATTCTATGAGTGCCTCCCTGAGATCCAGGGATAGGTTCAGTGCATCCATGATTGATAGATTATCTGGTAACAAAGATAATAGTTTTAGGATATCATATTTGTGGTCTAAAGTCCGACACTTCCCTACTTATGGTCCCTCTTTCATAGGTTATTTAGGAACTTGAGCCTTGTATGTAAATGGTTCATCCCCTAAAACAGGAGTTGGTGGGACTTCTTCACTTAGTGGACTTGGTAGAGCATATCTATCAACATGCCATGGGAGGTTAGACATATTTTCATCTTATAATGTGTACTCTAGGATGATTGGGATGAATTTTATTCTTACGAGGGTAGAGAATATTTCTTATTCCTACTGGGTCTGCTGAAGGGTGCTTCCACGAGTCTCTGCAGCCTTGACGGTTTGAGTGGGAGTGTGGGCATGGATTTAGTTTCTATTGAAAAATTTTCTTCCTAGGTAACCTCATATTCTATAAACTCTTCATCTAGTTCCATGATTTGGTGGTTAGAGCTTGGGTTCATGACCATATTCATCATCAGAGGAGAGATCTGCAAGTGGATGACATTGATAGAGCCAAAAATCAGTTCATCATCAGATAACGTATCTTCCTGATTAACATCATCTAATATTTTCATTTGGTGGGGTGGTTACCATTGTACCATTTGGTGGGGTGGTTCCCTTTTCATTATATCCATTGTCATGAAATCCGGGAGTGTCAAATATAGCTTTTTATTTGGTGAAGGCTCGTCTTCTTACACTTCTTCTATTCCTTCTCAACCCTTAGAGGATTGTGGGGCTGTGGATGTCGGTTGCGTTACATCGGGAGCTGTTAGAGGCAATTTTGGTTTCTTAAAATACACTTACAGTTTTCCAAGAGCTCAGTTTACTATCTTTTGAGTCCTAAAACTATCAAACATATACTCCTTTCTAATGAACTTGTTCCACTCCCCTTCGTTGTCTAGGTTTTTAGTGGAAACATATGCCACTTGTGATGGTTGTGGTCCCCTCTTAACTTGTCCATATTCTATCATTCATTTAAAGAGATCATTGAAGTTGAAGCACTCTTGGATGGTGTTTCCCAATATCTGGTGATAGGGGAAATAATTTGGCTAGTCATCAAGACCTACGTCATCAGCTCTCTTTGGCACTGGTATCCAAAGAATGTTTCAATTCATGGAAGATACGAAGAAACCACAAACTTCATCATCTCAGAATGAGTAGACTTTATTTCTTAATTCCTTGAATTGATTTATCCCCCCCCCATTCAATCATCTTTCCAAGGAGAGCTGGTTGTCAACATCCAGAGGGCGCTTCCCAATTTGGTGGGGGTCTTGGTACTTGAGCTGGTGGAGGGGGTGGCTTAAGTGTAATAGAAGATGCTTTAGCTCCCCCTACCATTTTTATTAGGGTCAATGGGGTTTAATGGGACATAAGTTTAGTCTGTTGAATGTAATATTCTATCCTCTAAGAAATGACAGAGAAATCATGAAATCCACTTGTATTTTCATAAGAATGAGTGGTGTTCACATCTCATCTCAAAGATTATCGATACACATGGAAAACATCTCATCTTGAGGGATTGTCCAGTTCAAGGAGTCAGTTAGACCCTTCCATATTACAATGAAGTCTGAAACTCTCTCATCCTCCCACAGTTTTTAGTTCATGAGATCATTGACTATTGTCTTTGGAAATTTTTAAATGAATTGGAAGAGAAACTACTGACATAGGTCTTCCTAACCTGTGATTGAATTATATGGTAGAGTGGTATACCACACAAAGGATGAACATTGCAGATTCCACATGAATCATCTAAGTTTCACTGCTTTTTTTTCTCTAGGGTTCACATCATGGTAGCAAAATTAGAATATTAGTGTGTTAAATGCTGCTTTGAGTCCCCTAATCCATTGAACAGTAGGAATATAGTATTCCCAAAATTTGGTGGAGGCAAGACATTGTACACTGAGTTGGGGTAAGGTTTCTATTCTGGTTGTATCATAGTGTGCCAACCCTACATCTCTTCCATTCGAGTTGTCAATAACTTGATGGTATTCAAGATCCCATGATGCAAGTAATGGTGGACCTGGGCATGAGAAGGTGCAGAAGGGGGAAATATTGGATGTGCATGAACTTCTAAGACATGAGGCGGATACGCAATTGGGGGAATCCTTTGTGAATTCTCTTAAATCTATTATAGTTTCTTCCCTAATGGATGGAAATCTGGATATCTTACCAAGATTTGGTTTAGGTATACTGATGGTCTTGGTGCTTCCTTGAATGATATTTCAATCCTTGATTCGTCCATCGGGATGAGCCCATGAGGTAGAGGCACATCTGATGAAAGTGTTCGTTGACACTCCACCTGATGATTATACAAGTAGGATAGCTTTCTTATAGCAGCTCAGCATTGATTCTCCTTATCTCTTTCATTTCTTCATCCTATTGAGAAAATCTCTCATCAAGCATAGGGGAATCATCTTCATGGTGAGGTGGTGGTGGCTCATAGAACTTTATATTATTCTTCTATTTATTATGGATTCATGTGGGAGGTAATGGAGGATTAACTAAGGGGGCACCCAAATTTAGGAAAAATCTATGGTTTTGGGTTTGCACACCTCCAAGCTTGATGTTGACCATCTCTGAGAGGGAACCCTCTTCTCATATTTCCTCATTATTTGTATCGTTTTCGGCAAGGTATATAGGGATTTGTCGACAATGTTCACTAATGCATACCACATTGGGGGTGGTGTCCCAGGTGATGAATGGAAGGATTTCTTCTTATGCCCTTTTTTGGATCATTTCTGACCATTCTACGACACTTTTAAGGTTTCAAGCAGAATAGTGACATGAAGGGAGCCCAGATATGACCTTGTATTATGACTCCATTCCATAGGATGTGAGTCACGGGATGGTATGGAATGGGTGACCCCTTTTTCCATTGTTCTACCCAAATGGGAGAATATGTATGTCCACTAGACATGAATTTGAGGTAAAAATTCACCCATCCCTATGGGATGGGGATGCTCTGATTTTTCAGTTGATGTGCCTCAGACAAGATTTTCTGGTATTATGGGGACATTTTGTGTTAAAAATACCTATAGACCTATGGTATGGGGATGGTCCTATATTTCGGATGATACTACTGCTATTGTCACCTTCTTGATCTCATGCATTCTCATGTGGGTGTGAGCCGGATATGGTGCTGGTTATACGCATGAATTACTTACTTCCAAGGAAATGATCAGTACTTGTTGATGGGATTCCCTTATAAAGGATGCATGATAGATGTTTTTAGTAACCTGGTTTAGGATATTCTTGATGGCCTACCCTTTTTCGGTATGATTCTTCTAATACTTACTCAAGGATGGTTCATATCGAGCATTCCACCTTTCCTGAGAAGGGAATTTATTTGACTGCCTTTTGGGGATGATGACATTGTAGGATATCACTTCTAGTGGGTTATGTTTGATGGCAATTGGGGTGATGTTTAGAGCTCCATGTTCTCCCCATCCCCAGATATGAACACCAGACGGGTCGTTGTTGATTAGGCAGTGCAACTAGTAAAGTGAATGGAGGTTGGCCAACTCAAGGTATTTCTTCCGATTTTTTTATTGTGTTTTTCATTCATATGGAAGGGATCCCAGGTTGATTTGATGGAAAATATCTCCTGGGACATTAACCTGGTCTACATTACCATCATAGAGAAAAATATTCTTTTAACTGGAAGAGAGTTTTCCATATATTGAGGGGAAGTTTATGCATACATTCTTATGAAAACTCTCTTAGTATGTTGAACTAAGAAGTGCCCATGGGACAATATATCCCGGGTACATCATCCCTAACTAGTTGTACTCTCACACGGAACATATCTTGTAGTTGTTCTACCAGGTACTATTTTTCTTGACCTACCTGGTTTGACTACTCATTAATGATTTCATTCTAAGAAGTGGGGATGGCGGGAGTCTCATTATCATAAGAACAGTATGGGGTGGATTAGAAGATGAGTGTGGCCCTGGGCCATCCTCTAGTTGAGAAAGGATATCTATGGTCATGGAGAGAATATCCAGAACATCGTACTCCTTTTTTTCATGCACCTAGACATATGAGGGCTTTCACACATTTTACCTGGTGAGGGGAGGACCTTCTCAGAAGAGTGATTTTTGACTATGGGGAGGACATTCACAGTCAGGTCTTTGATGGTGAGGGCTATCATTGCAGTATAGTTTCAAACTGTAGAGAGGAATTATATAGTGTATACCCTAGGGAGTACCTTCAGGTCGAACCACATCAAAGGGATAAGTTTCTTAGTACATGGCGTCAATGAGGGGAGGTACTTTAATGTGACTGTTATCATAGAGAGGACTACCATCATAGCCCTGGATGAGGGAGAGTATCTATTGTGTACATTCTGTGGAGGGATGTTAGGATGTACTACAATGAGGGGAGGACCTTCTCATTATTTTATTTCACTATAGGGAGGGCCTTCATAGTGATGGTCGTCATGGTGAGGACTACCATCACAACTTTTTGTATGACTACAGGGAGAAACATATCTACAACTAATATCCTGGGGAGGACCATCAGGGTGGATGAATGAAAAGGGGAGACCTTCTTACTGTTCTATCTTTTGGTTAAGGGGAGTGATACCATAATACGCAACAGGATATAGGCTCTTGTGATTGATCATTTCTGGACCACAGAGTAAGCCATCATGGGTGGTCTAGGGAGGACCTTCAGAACCACTAGTAGAGACATTTCGGGAAGGACCTTTGCAATTGCTACTACAACTTCCATAATTTGGTAATGGACTAATAGGATCTTGAGCCTCTATTTATAGACGTATGATGGTTTAAAGAACTCCAGCTTCCAACGGATCATAATCATGAGTATGATCTTCATTTTCTGGTTTCCTTTGGTCATTTGTTTTCACTCTCTTGAGAGAAATTGGGGGCGCCTACTATTGGAAATGGCCTTTATATACAGGTCCCTATTCGGTTGGTTCACATGATGCCACCGGGATATGCCGATGAACATCTTAAATTCTAGCAGTGATATATACCTTTCCTGGAGTGACCACCATGTTGGATCGGTGTCCCCTGGTTGGAATGGGTATTTATTCCCAATCCAGATTTCCTTGTATCATGAAATATGGTCATCGACCCTCCTGGAATGGAGTAATGATGCGGGTCAACTCTAAGGTGACCATCTGATTTTGTGGATGAATCA
Organism: Viscum album; assembly: GCA_963277665.1. Lineage (NCBI taxonomy): Eukaryota > Viridiplantae > Streptophyta > Magnoliopsida > Santalales > Viscaceae > Viscum > Viscum album. The sequence goes on from OY728130.1 coordinate 731,139,599, forward strand.
CCCCACCTGAGGAGGTCAGGTCGTGGGCCTGATTCCTCACTTTTTCCACCAACGCAATAACATACTGACACATCTAGAGTATATAGTCTCGTATTGACATTTTAACCTCCATCATGTCCATGATCTGTTGAGATTTGTTTTTGGCTGCAACAGGTATGAATTCCCATTCCTATATCGGAGAAGGAGTTTCTAACTACTCTAGTCCTCCATGGGTTGTTAGTGGATGTTGTAGGTTATCATGTGTTGGGATATAGGAGCAAGTCTACAAACAATTGTATTCTTCATTTACCACCACATTTATCTCATGGCCTTCATATGCATCTACATGAATTTGAATCTACTCATATTTTCGTTCAATTGTATTTGACCGGTGGTCTTCATATGCATCGGTAGTGTTATATGACTACCCATGGTTTAACTCCCTATTTAGATGGTGGGGTTGGTGTGAATCATCAGTTATTTTTTCCATATTATAGCTAGGTTCCATCCTATTTGGATAATGGGCTTCTTACACATTGTTATAGATTATCATCTACTTATAATTTTTCCACTTTGTTTTCATGGAGGGACTAGTGATCATTGGTTAGAATTTTCATCGGATCATGATGTCCCACTATGTATATGTGGTGGGATTCATAATATTGAGCATGAATATATGTCCACTCATAGGTTTCTATCATGTTTCTATGGAAGTATTGGGAAGACGGTGAATATTTGTTTGTCTTCCCATTGTATGTCGTCATGTTTGTGTGGTAAATTTCCTCCTTATGAACTAGGGTGACAACCTCATCCCGATTGTGAATTTTCCACCCTGGGTGGTAAGCCTGAGGGACCCATGTACATTTGAATTTAGCATGATACACCCGCATGAGATCCTCTTAATAGAGATAATATTGGGTTTTATTCCTCTTGTGAAGATTTCCTCTAGCAGGAGCCCTCACGCGGGGTTCTTGTGCAGCAGGGATTAAGTCATTGGTGTCAACTTCATCAGCCTCCATAAGATAAGGGAGGCACTTGTTTCTCTGTTCCAAGGATAGGTTCCTAAAATGATTTGAGATGGCCATTAGGGTTGTCATGTGATGGGATATTGGTTATGACTGAAGAGGAGGCTAGAAAGTATCCACTAATTTAAGGGCCAGCCATGCAGCCTCCACCGTGGGGAGAATACGGTTTTGGTGGTACTCATTGATCAGCATGTTTGAAACCCAGTGTCGAAGATGCTAGGTAGTTGATGGAGTCATACTCATTGATTATATGGTCACCTGTGTGGATGGTAACATGTGTGTATGAGCAATTTTTCAAGATTCCATTTGGATCGATGAGAGCTCGGTGAAATACCTTCTATATATATATGACATATACATACAAAAAACACCGTCAAATTAGTATCTCATGATCACATGAATTATTGAAAATCTTTCTTGTCCCTCTTCCTTTTTGACTGAATGGGGCTTGTGGTGGGGTAATACTGGCACCTTGGTTAATGATTCATGTCGAGTTCACCATTTTTTTTAAAACTCGATTCACATCGTACCAGGGGTAGAAAAAATATCCCAACAGACAGTAACCAACTCTCTATTATTATGAAGGGTTTCATATCGGGTATGATATCCTCATATGGTCTCCAACAAGTTTATTTGTGGAGCTAGAAACACACAAAGACCCTTGTATTCATGATTCATGGACCTTATTTCCAAAGGTAGGCACTTGTTGGATGAAGATTTGGCTAACAAAACATAAGGACTCCATTGGTCAAGAGGATGAGAGGTCAGGCTCATCACACCCTTTTGGGGGGAATTATTTCCTACTTTGAGACTCTTATAGATTTAATTAATGTTCATATGTTCATGAGTCATTGGTTATTTACCAAGAATCTTTGTATATGTTACCACTGGGTTTCAAGATTAACCATATATACACATAAGTTAGGAATTACTAATATAGTGCTAGTTTAAGCTGTATCATGAGGTTCTCTAGAGTTTTCCATCATCCAGGTAGAAATTTGTTTCACTGTAGGTATTAAACCCATAAAATGAGCTTCTTATGTATCTTTGTGAAATGAATTAGAACACACATAGTTTGGTGCTTCTTAACTGGACATATCACCTTTTATGGTCGTGTGATGAGGACCCGTCCATGCAGTTTAACATCATATGGTAAGGAAATCTAGGCGAAAGATGCGTAATAATGATTTTGTGTGGGACATACACCTATGTGGCCCAGGATGCTCAGGATAGGCATGGTCTCTTGGGTGGATATGGCCCTACCAAGGATATGTCCTTGTGAAAAATAGGGTGGTTTGGTTGTTCGGTTTTGACATCAGGGAGGCTTAATATGTATCTTATTATATGGGAATCTAAGAACATGTAGTTTTGTTTATATTGGGACTTATACTATAGAGGAGTCACATTTTTGAGAATTCAATTGGGGCTTACTCTTAAAGAGGATGAACTTTTATGTGGGGACATGATTGGGTATTACACATTAGGGATTCCCATTTGAGAAGACATGGATGGGTGTTACACCATAGAGGAGGAAACATGGATGGGTGTTACACCATAGAGGAGGAATTTCTTGAAATATTCACATAGGGGTTTATTCCTGAAGAGGATTCCATAGTGAGTTGGGGGGATTTTTATTGGGACTGACTTTTATAGAGAATGTCCCTTGAGCTCAGGCCTTAGGTAGGAATCCTATGTATACTTGTTAGAGAAGGAATCAGAGTTCATGTAGTTCAATTTTGGATGGTGTGGATGTTGTGATCCTTGTTATCCTCTAAGACCATGTGAATCATGCTCATTGTGAGAAAAAAGAGGAATCTGTAGATCTGACAAACCACACACTTTCCCTTATCCACTGATGGAAAAGGAGGAGGATGGTGGAAGAGGTTGTGACTGCTAGCCCAAAGGGAGAGAGAGGGGATTTGAATGTTCCAACTCTCACCCATATTGATATACTAGATAGTCATGTTTGGTGATCCATCTAGACACATTCCTGGCTGAGTCTAAGAGAAGAAAAGAGCCCCCCCCCCCCATAAGAAGTTTAGGTACATACCTTAGTGGGAGTGCCCTGAAATGGTTTCTAGGAAAGGGTAGGAGCATTGCTCCATGTCAAAAGGAAATGAAAGCATGATTCCTTTGACTTATCACTATCCCTAATAGAATGGAAAATATAGTATTTTCCCTTAATATCATGAATGGGGAGGTACAAGTGAGCATCCCAAGGTTGTACCCTAGGTTACCACAGGAATGTTGACTTAGGAACACTCCGGAGGATTGTATCATTGTGGGGATTACCCACATGTCTCTACTTACCACAGGTATGTGGACTCAGAAGGGCCTGTTGATGTGCCCTATGGTCTATTGATATGATTCTGGTGGCTTTGGAAGTGGTTTTTTCTTCATGCCTTTGGACTGGTTTGTAGAGGAACCATGGAGGGAGTGATGGGCATGGAAGAACATGATAGGAACTGAAAGGTGGAATGTCCAAAATAACCCCATTCCATGTACTGTTTCTTCATGCCAGATGGGGATCCATCAGCATAGCATATTTCTATACAGGTAAAGGGGTCTTTCGTGTACCGAAGTGGTATGCAGACCTGGGTGTAGTCTGCATACTTTAGGAGTACACATCCCGAGGTTCTGTCTGCATGTCATGGTGGTATGCGGCAATATAGTCCATCCATGTGGTGGAACACTATGTGGGGAAGGGATTCATCTACATAGTGATGTAATAAGTGGTATGTTGGATAAATAAGGTGAATCGGTCCTGAAATTCACAGTAAGTTCTTCCGTGAAGGGAGTATGGTTCAGGGTTCTCTAATTAGGTTGATGGTTTGACGGTATTATTATGCTTCCATCTTTTTATTGTTCGTGGTGAGTTTATACCTACTGGAAACCATTCACGGTTCTGTACTTCATCGATCATTTTCTTTTGAAGTATTCTACCCTTAAAATCCATGTTCTCCAAAAATATTATCCCTTCCCTCATCTCCCCTCAGGTTCCTTTTATAGAATGTCGAAGAGGATATATTTTTTGGTCACATGGAACCATTTTCAGAATCCAATAAAGAAATTTCCCAGCCCTCAGATGACTCAGTCAATAGATATTTGTAGGATTGCGGTTCACAGTGGTGGAAATCACTATATTGATCATGTGAATGACACAGTTCATGGAATTCCACCAACCTTGCCTTGTCTGCGAACTGAGTTTGTGGGGATGGTGTGTGGAGGAGGACCTATCCATCACATTTTCTCTAGTGACACAGTTCATTGGGGACTAACATCAATCTTTATTTATTCTTTGAATTAGCTAATTCATTGGCCAATGCCTTACGGGCCAGCATTTTGTAGGTTATCCATGTAACATTCAGTTTACAGGCAATACCATCCAGATATCATTCCCATAAATTAGTACGCAGACCACTTTATTAAGAAAAATTAGATTTCTTCAATATTTTTTTCAAATTTTCAATCAAACCTGCATCTTATTCCTTCATCAACTTTGTGGGATCATTTTCTTTCCCTTTACGGAGTTTTCAGGTCCCCAAAATTATCCAATAGGGTAGTTTCATGCCATTTTAGGGTGTCCTGAGATAATCTTTTTTTAACACATTTTTGAATTTTTTTCATTTGGGTTATACTTAGGTGAGATACCCCAAGGTTTGGGATACCAAAAGAATAAAGTTATTTATTATCTATATGATGGATATGGAAAAATAATTGTCTACTCAACTATCCAAGAATTACAACTATTTTGATTGGTTTCATAACCTTCCTAAATTACTAAATTGAAGAGTTTCACACCATGGTGGGTTTGTTAAATAGTTAAATATAGATCATCAGACAGTAAAATAATATGATGCATGGCCTCATCAATTTTAGTGTGAGAACCTTCATTAAAATTCCTTGATAAAAAAGATATTAAACCTGATAGACATCAAAATTTTCTATTGTAGAAAATGGAATAATCAACCAAATCAACCCTAAGATCCATCCTAGACAAAGAAAAGTTTAATATAAAAACATTCTTCATTGTTATAGAAACATTACAATCATTCTCAAGAAAAAAAATTATGTGTTAGAAGAGGTACTTTCAAAGAAGAAAATTTATGAAAATATTCCATAAAAAGAGTTGGATACCTATGACAAGCATCAAAATGATTCATGGGAGGTTTCAACACTAATTATTGCCACTATAGACTCTATGTTAAAGAAAACATGAATCTATGGGAGCTTACAACATGATAGAAACCCTGGATATTCTCTATCAAGAAAAATAAATACATGAAATCTATAAAGTATCAAAGGATCAAATTCGAAGTAAAATGGTGGGTGGAACATCAATTTATACCCTTGTACACAATATGATTAGGAACATTAATGATTAAAAAAATATGGTTTCACCTTTGAAACTTTATCTTGTGATAGATATCATTATATATTCACTATGATAAGGACTATAATAATTCATTGTTAACATAAATATGAATGAATTCTGTAAATGCTTTCATTGTCTTATTAGTATTTCAAAAATATCATAGAAAGACATTATCTGTCAAATATTTAGTACCATTTTCATTGTATATAATAATAATTGCAATGGATTTAGAAAGAAAATAGGTCAGTAAGAGTTCACACCAGCAGTGAAGTTAAAAAATAATTAATGATAATGACCTTAGTATGGGTAGATTGGCCATTGGAGAAGCAATTATCCTGAATACCTGAAAGGTCTTAAGAACTAATTTGGTGAGTATACTCCATGTATGAATTTTATAGAATTCAATTATTATATTTTTAATGGGATTTGATACAATCTATATATTTTACAAGTGTTGTGAATGTACTAAAGTTTAAAATAAAAATTGAAAAATTGAATAAAGGATCTTCAAGTGAAGGAGTAAATGTTATTTGAAGTGATAAATTTGATGAATTAAAGATGAAAAGAATATTTAATTATCTTCACATTTGATTATATCATTTTGAATTTAAAATAATGGTTATTTTAATAAATGATATTATTTTATGGATGGAAATTTTACTCCTCTAGATTCTATAATATGTTTGGAAAGGAGATATGTATTAAAAAATCGATCCAGGATAAAATGTGTATCTAGTGATTTAAAATATGTGGGATGTTGTTCCCACCACTCATTAGTGACATATTTTAAAGAATAATTTTATTTTAAAGGAATATTTACTAAGAATATATGGTATAGAAATATGTTTTGTTTATTAAACATTCCTACTAAAAATAAATAAGTGTTATTTCTTAGCATAAATAATTTTTTTTCATATTATCAAAATATAGTGAGAAAGAAATTAATATATAACAGTCTAGTGGGAGTATATTGGAACATAAAAAAGATAAAATTTAACCAATAAAATATTTTACAACTCGAAAGTTAAATTCATTTCATTGAATATCCTAGAGAAGTCTAGGATATTTACTGTAAAATAAAAACGTAAAATGATACCTATGTTTACCATAATAAAGTGATTTTTATTATTCACTAAATGATTATGCGAGGAAATTTACAACGTGGATTATAGTTTGTATCCTAAATAAATTAGGGTAATATGTTAAAGAGAAGTTTAAATAGTTTCATTTAATATAATAAATATAAAATCAATTTATCCTAAAATAGTTCAGGATATGATGGTCAGTGAAAATTTAAATAGTTACATTGATTTCAAGGAATTATTTTAATAAAATATGATTCCAAGAATGACAGTGTTAAAGTTAAAAATAATTCCATGTAGATAAAAGAAGTTAACCTCATAAAATTTGATGTTATAAATTAATTAGTTTTAATATGTTTAGGGGTATCTTAATTTCACTAGAAAGGCTCTCACTCGAGGAGGCATGGAGAGTTCTGCTTGAATTTCATGATGATGGCGGCCAATGTCCTCGTCCCTCCACCTCTTGCAGGGGAGGGACCTTCGTCGTCCTTTATGGGAGTGGAGCCTTCATTTTCCATTTTTTCCAATCTTGATATCCTTCCCTCCTTCCCTCAATGTTATTTATTCCCTATGGTTCCCACGATATACAATGGTTACCCCAACCTACCAATCTCGATCATAACGTTTAACGAATCTTCAGCTCTCCTAAATCGAATATTGATTTCTCGATTCTCTAAGAGAATTCCCTCAGTCGATTCATTTGACTGCTTCATGTTTTGTTCCTAGTATTTTAAGCTACAGTGGGTTTCATAACAACAATAACATTATGATACAGTGCTCTTTGAAAGGTGATCTGATCAATGCTTGGTCTAGTGCTCCTCGTAGCTGCAACAGGTCTCGATTCATTCCCATTAAATGGACCTATGACTTCCACATGAAGCATGACTCTTCCTCAGTTACGATTTGGGTGAGCTTTCCTAACCTACCATTACTATTTCTAAATCCTTTGATTATTAGGATGATAGGTACCCTCGTAGGTTGGTTCTTGTGTACTGATAGTCGAACCAAAGATCTTTTCCATCTTGGTAGTCGTCATTCTTGTGTGGAAATCGATTCCTCACAAATACCTCCTAATTTTTTTTATATTACACTAGAATAAGATTTTTTTTTAGGAAACAAGTTTTTTATGAACTATGTGTTAAATTATATTCGGTGTTTATGTTAATGGTTTACTCATTGGAGGTCTACATGCATGGTTATAAACAACTTTATAGGAAACGTAGTATGGAAATAGTAGGTAGTGCCAAGGATCATGTGACCAATATTGTTGTTGGTTCCTCTGGTTAAGGGTATGTGGATGTGGAGACTGTGGAAAATTAAATCCAGAGTGAATATCATGATGTAAATCCTTTGGTGATAGACATCTTCAGTTGGTTGAGGAAGGAACTGGATGATCCTCAGCCTTCTAGGAAATTTTCTTTGGAGAAAAGGAGTTAAGATATTGGACAAGAGGGAAATTATGATATGGAGCCTCAAATGGTCAATGTTGGAGGTTCCAAGACTCTGTTGGGTGCATCATATACAGAAGTGGTGTGCCCAGGGAGCGGTATTAGTGTTAGAGGCTAGACTGTGTTTTTTGATGAACCCCGGGAGGGTAATTCTATAGGTTACAATGTCTTGAGTAATGATTTAGGGGGTTCATAAATGATTAGTAAAATTCATATTAGGGAGTTGGCAGCTGTTGAGTTGGGTAATATCTTTGAGTGATTGCTGATTGTTAATCTGGTTCATGAGTATGAGGATGATCTGGTCAGGCCCTTCATGGATGGGAAGAATGTATTCAGGGGTAAGTCTAGTGTAGCTGAAACAGAGGAGGTGGTTCTAGGAGATAGGAATCTGATCACACTGAGAAACATGATTTGGGAGGGTATCCATGAGGAGAGTAAGGATTTCTCCTATTTCTACTTCTAATGGAAACATGATCAGTAAAGAAGTTGAAAGCCAAGCATAAAGATAGTGATGTTTCTTGTAAGCAGTAGAAGTCAAGTGATGTGCTTGTTAAATCCTTGTAATTTCTTATGATCTCAGAAGAATAATTGGTTGAACATGATATGTCACTCAATTCTGCAGAAGATAAAGTTTCTATAACAATGGGGAGGTCAATAAGGGTGAATCTCAATGAGTATCAATATTCCTAAGTCAATAAGAAAGACCTTATTCTTATTGGGTAATTCAATAATGTGAAGATCAGCCTTGAAGAGTTCATCTAGCCATGGGAGAAGTTGTCCCTTCAGTTTGAAGATATGATAATGGATGAACCATACACCCAACTAACCAATATATCTTGTAAATATTTTAGGGATATTAAATTTGGTAGGCATAAATTTTCCGCCAATGGCTTTGTTATTTCTTTTTTGGTTGAACTCATGGTCTCTCACTTTTTCCATAGAAGTGTATGAATAATAAAAATTTAATTCTCAGTAAGTCAAGCAGTTGAACATTAGGAATATGATTTCGGATTATCTCTATCATTAAAATTGGCTCACATCATATATGTAACAAATTAAAAATGTTTTGTGGGAGTATTTTATTTGATTAACACATAGATATGTGAATGAATTTCATATATATATAATGAATTTATGAAAGCGTTATCATAGTAGATGCATGTGAATCATGTAGAATCTCTTGGTAGATGATAATTTAGTGGTTTATGTAATAGTTTATAAAGTATTATGATATTAATATAATGTATACTTTCATTTACCATTCATTCATGTGTTATTCATTTAACATTAATGGTCAAAGCATAAATCCCCTCAAAATATAAAACTGTGATCTTTCCCTGACCAATGATCATCATCGAGTATAATGGAATATGATGATATATAAAGGTTAGATTGAATATATTCTGGTACTCATTACAGTGGTTTGTATAATTGATACAAATAATAGAATCATGAAGTAATATGTAGAGATTTCTTACGTGGACCAAATCTCTAAATATATCTCATGGAATGCCATGCATTCATCAAGACACTTAGGAGTGTATGCTTATTATCAATCCTCCTTACCTATGGTTGGTGATATACCTAGCATGAGAACCCTCGTACTTTGATATCCTATTTACACAATTAAAAAATAAACTTATTTAATCATGGGGTGGTTTGGTATGTTGTTCATCATGTCATCAGTTGGAGTGTAACCTAGATGGGATTTGTACATTTGTATTATGAGTTAAGTCATCTATCCCTTAATTTAATTAGATTCAGAAAAAGAATTTCCATGATTAATTAGATCACATGTGTTGTGTTCATTGACTTATATTTGGGACATATGATGCACTAATCCATTAAATGTATGAAATGGGAGGTATTAGCTGACTCTGATATTTTTTTAAGTGTATCAATAAAATATGAAATTTCATATACTAGATTGACCTCTTCCATCTCTAGTGCTCACTTAATATCAAATAAAAATGGATTATATAGGTTTAAAAAATATATGATACATCTAGTGGTGTAAATGTGCATATAGAGATATTAGTTTGTTTGTTGGAGATGACACCAAACCCCTTAGTTGTTTGAGGAGAATATCATATTTTCTAGAGGCTTCTATTTTCTTATATTTATGAAATATGGATTTCATATTTTTTATCAATGTTGATAAGGTCAGCAGGGTCACACAGTTAGGCCCTTGTATAAGTATAATGTTTGGAAAAATATCTATTCAAAATGAATAGATCTTTATAAAACTACATCCAAAAGATTTTTTATGGATTCAAAAAAATTTACGAAGTTTGGAACTATGAGATTTTAGTGAAAGTGGAATATTGATGGATGTAGACTAAAATATATATATATATATAATGTATGTACTTAAAACAAATGAATATGACGCATATGATATATGTATATATATTATGTGATACTATATATATGAAGTCAGCATATAAATCATATATTTGATTCATGAAGATTTCATCCATATGATAAATGTAATACATGTATATAGTATACAAGAAGATGATGAATGTACACTCAAAATATATGTAAAAAACATAGAATGATGAAAACTATGTCTCACATTTCTCCCCATATGATTTCATAATTATTAATGGCTTTTCATGATTATTTTTGATTCCTTTAATATGAATTAACAAGGTACATGTCATGGGTATTATTTGATAATACCTGAGTATTATAGATGTTCTCTCTATTTATGAAGAAGCATCGGATATCACACATAAAAGGAGACGAGGTTATCCTAATTTCTTAGTGTGGATTAGATATTTCCATTTTATACTATTGGAGAACATCAATTTCTTGTAAAGATTGTAAAATATTTATTCTTCTCAATCCTCATTCATTACACTCTATGAAGGCACTATCAACCATTTGAGAGTTTCTGATGTCCACCGATAGAGATCAAGATTTAGTGATTAGTGTATTCTTTAAAAGGTATCAAGCCTTTATTTACTACTTTGGTGATCTTTATCAAACATTCTCCATCAATCAATAATAAGTTGGAGCATACTACACATGTGACATAAGTATTCTATTCGGCTCGATTTAAAAATAGATTTGGCAATTTTATTTCTTAAGGATAGATTAACCTATTTTGGTTTTTTTCATTTCCAATGATCATATAAAGATATTTTGAAACCCATAACCATTCAGAAGAATATTTTAATGAATAAAAACAAAATTTTAGAATATTTCTCTAAAAAAATAAAATACCATATAATATATGGTTATCAATATATTATTTTAAAAATATTTCTAATAAATGAAATAGATATAACTTCCCAACATGAATCTTTTTTTTTCTTAGAAATATTTTTTTCTTAAAATACATAATTTTTAAGAATATAATTAGAGTTTTTTTAACTTTGGTATGTTTAAATTATAACAAATAAAATATTATACTAGTCTTACTCAATGTTAAATTCACTTTATATTCTAAAATAGGTTTGGGTATGTTGGTAAAGAATGACCTTTGGGTAAATATTTATTTTTAAAATTTGTTTCCAAATGATATCAATGAATCGAAATATTATAAACATGATTATGAATTTAGAAAGAGTTTTAAGTAGATAAAAAAATTATTAACATTGTAACATTTGATATTGTAATGTAAATAATTTTGAATATTATTTTAAAGGGACAAACAGGTGAATTATGAATCAATATCACAAATATTCAAACACTTTTTATTTACTGATGGTACCTATTAAAGTCATTTTCCTATAACAGTTCATTAGATGTTCACATAGAGATGTTTTAGGACTTACATAGAGATGTAATGAGTTCAAAAAAACCTTAAAAGTGTAAAAAACATAAGGTCTATTTGGTGAATTTTCATATGATATATGATTATACAAACTTTTATATATATTTTTTTTAGTATTTTAAATGGTTATAATAATGTACAACGTATCATGTTGTTTGAAATGTGGTCTCTATCATTATTTTACATTGGTTTCACATGTTTTGTGACATAAAATGATAACTGACCTATCAAAGTATGATTTCGAGTTATCCATAACTGATGGTCATTATGGAGTATTATAGGTTGTGATGAAATGTAATGATTAAAATTAGTTTGGTTTACTATAGAGATATAAAATAATATCATGAGGTATAAAATGAGTTTGTTATGGATGGTTGACCAAGTATACCATATAGAGTGTAATACACAATGTATTTAGTATACATAGGGGTAAATATTTCATATTGAATCCCTATACCTGAGGTTGGAAAGATACCTAGAGTGAGAACCAATATACTTTGATACCTTTATTATTCCATCCTTGAAACAAAGCTAATCAGGGGTGTTTTGGTATTTTTTTATCATATTTTTTATTGAGTGTTAACCATGATGGGATTTGTTCTATCATATGATGAACATGAAATCTAGGTTATCGATTGAGATAGACTAAGGAAGTGTATCGTCATTCTTAGATAAGGTATATGTGATGTGATTATCTATTTGGATGTGGTACATGTGATATTTTCATCCACTTCATTGAATGACATGTGATATGTCTATCCATCTAGTCATAATATACAGGGAGAATCAAGAATGTATGAGTAGCCTATATAGGATTGATACATTCTATGTCTTGTAGTCACACAATATCATTTACCAAGAGGTTATAAGGTTATACATTCTTGTTTGTGATATAACTGGTGACAAAAGATATAGATATATACAATTTTGATAAATATTGCGACAGGTCCCTTTATAGATTGAGTAACATTTATGCTTTGCTAAAAATTTATTTTTTATTACATTTATGGATTATGGAATTTATAATTATAATCAATTAAAAAAATTCACATGGGTTCAAATGGTTTGGTTGTGCAAATGAGGGTTATGTTTTGATTCAAAGTGTTTATATAAAACTTTGAAAGATACCCCAATTATGTTTTAGAGGATATCCAAAATAAGTTTTTGATGAATTTTTTCAAGTTATTACATATGATGTAGTATGTAGTGAAAATAATTATTGTTTTTACAAAAGTAGTTTTAAAAGATATCCAAAAAAGTTTTTTGGATGTTAGTTCACAAGTTATTACATATGATGTGATATAAGGTAAAAAATTTCTAAGTATATGATGATTTTTGTGCAAGTGGTATATTGTTAGAAATATAACTAAATGAAAAAACCATATAACCATGGTATTAACCACATTATGGTTTGGTCTTATATGAACCACAATATTTTGAGGGTTATTATGCATTATTGTGGTATATAACGATTCATGGGTTATTTGATAATGTGTGGTTTTCATTATCTATCCCACTGTAGATTATTATATTTAGTTTGAAACCTACAAATAGTTGATTACGATATTATTTCCCTTCCACCTGATTTTAATAAAAGGAAAAAATATATATAGGTATGTTCTACAATAATATAAATATCATCATTGATGGAGATATTACCTAAATATATAAATGAAAAGGATGAGTTTATGTTATATCATTTGTGATTATATACATATGTTGTAGTGTACTACTTGAGTATAACAAAGGAATATTATATTCCATAGATAGTGATGTGCTATAGTGTGATATAAATATATTGTATCACTGCCACTATTACCTTTAGCTATGTCGTAGTGTACGGTATAGAAACATCATAAAGGTTGTGATATTAGTTAATCGTATTACATGATTAACATGGAAAATAAAATGATAAATAATAAAAAATAGAAAATATTCCACATAATGATATCATCAATATATATATATTTCATAAGAAGAAACACATGGGATAACTAATTTCACTTAAGTGTTAACTCTATGGTCTTTGTAACTGAGGGAATTTACTTATACATTTCATGTAGTATGATTAAATGCTATAGAGGACCAGGTAGTATCCTCAAGGCCAACATAAGGAGGAATTACCCATTTTCATGGTGTTATTTAGCCTACCCTTTCTTATTTTTGGTTCTACCTACCAAATCTACGTTATCATCCATCCTTAGCCACCTGAGGTACTAGCATAGAATAGTTACAATTAGGGTTTGTTCAAAATTGTTTGGTGATTCAAATAATCTAATTGATACATCATGAAAGGAGGAACATATTGGTTACTACTTGTGGATCATTATCAACCACTATAATTGAATATCAATATTAGTGTCTATATTTGGTTTAAGGTACTCATTATTCATTTATATAATACTTGTTTTCAATTTTTGATATCATGGTGGTCTTGGAAATGAGATATCTAATATATTTTTATGAATTGAAAAAGTATTGTTTGATCCCTATAAATACATTTTCAGTGTCATATCCTTTCCATTCATACTAATTCTTGAAATCAAATATAAAAATTGAAGGAATTTGATATGGTTTTTCATATAAAATTAGAGATTATATGAAATGATATATAATTTAAACTATGTCTAAAATTACAACATAGGATATCATAACCTATAATAGAATAATTACTTAAGATATGAAATAAAATAGTGAACAAAATAATGGAATTATTTAGATTTTTACATGTAGTAATTTGTAACATGAGGCAGTCATAACCTGTGTTATCACCAACTTGTGTAACTCAAAATTGAACCACATATCATCTATGAGATATCCGGAATATCGTTAAATAAAACTCCATGAACTGAAGGTTATATCACAAGGCTAATAATAATATATGATAGGAAAACCACATCATATGATATAGGGATATTATAGAATACAATAGATAATGCAGGATTATCTATTGTAGGCCCTGACTTTCCAATTGTAAAGCATGACACCGATTATGAACTGATTCATAGATTATGAAGCATGGTATATCAATAAATACGATATCAAGAAAAAAATAATTTTTTTAAAATTTTAATTATGAATTTATTTATATGGTTTATAAATTATTGATAAATTATAGGAAATATATTTTAGGATATTTATTTAATTAATAAATTATTCATAAATTAATTAATTATAAACATTTATAATTAATTAAATAATTTTTTATGAAACATTTATTATAAAATTATCCATAATTTTACATGTTGATATTAAATAAATTTTTTATTTATATTACATGACTTATATTTTTCATATAAAATGTTTATAAAGAAATTATCCGAATAATTTATAAAGTGTTTATAAATTATAAATTAAGGTGTAATTAAAAAGATTTTATATTTATAATTATTAATTATTAATAATATTTAATTTGAAGTGTTTAAATTAAAAGGGCCTTATTTGAGAAATTATTTAATCCATATCAAAACGAATTTTCATAATTCATATAATAAAAGTTTAAATAATATAATATATGTGTTATTTAGATTATGTAAACTTTTTACATAATTAGGATACAAAGATTTTATATTTCATTTAATTTCATGTATTTATAGAAATTTTTTTATAATGTTTAATATTAAGGAGTTCATATTGGGATTAAATATAAGGTGTTTATATTTATTTAATTATTGAAGGTTCATAAAGCATAGATAAAATATAAAGTTTTTATAAATGTGCGGTTTATGAATTGTTCCTAAATTTTTTTATCCATTGTTTAAATATATGAAGTGTTCATTTATCTTCTTAGTCACTTAATTATTCATAAATATAATTTTTATATTATTAGTGTTTTAGTTTTAAGTGTTAAATAACCTTAATAAATTTTCATACATGCTTCTAAATATTTACATGTTAGTTATGATAATAGATTTAGTTTTATTCTACCTTGATATTTGTTTCTATTCGGTTATTATCTTGAATTAGGCAGCTAATTATAGTTTATACATATTACGTGTTAGAATTATGATGGAATTGAGTTCTATCTTGGGTAATGTGACCTTAGGTAATGTAAATTGGGATCAGACTAATATTTGTTCTAGAGGCTTATACCTTGCCTAAAAAAGTAGGGGTAAGCTATTTTTCACTCCAAGATTACTCTTGTGGGGACTCTTTAATTCACCTGATTCCATTACATTACATGAAAGGGATTCATGTACCATATTAATAGGATGCATATGTATATGTGTAAATATTATTGTATTTTAACTTGGGTTAGTAACAAAGGCTATGATTTTTATAAAGAGCTACACATAAATATAGTTTAAACATACTAATTTTTTGGAAATAATAGGTATTAAAAAACTAAATCAATATAAGCATGTGTAAATGTAAAAGGAATAAATGAGATAAGATATTAAGATTAAATACCCTTAAAAATAACACTAATTCTTATGATCCTTCAAAAGAAAACACATATTAAGACCTCAATGATCAAACTAGGTAGGTTCATTCTAAAGTGGGGTGCCCATGGATTATCTTATGTAATGAAAGAATATAATAGGTGACCCTAATAGGATTAGGTTCCCATTTTTTATGTTTTATTTGGGTCACACTTAGATGGGAGACCCTAAAAAGATTATTCCACCAGAGGAATATTGTTGAGTAAATCCATATGATGGTTTAGGATTAATAGTTATTGTATTAACTATCCAAGAGTAATATACGATATTATCATCATGAAGGACTAGATAAATATCTAGGGGATGAAATAAATGCTTAAGAGACCCAAATATTAGTAAATTGTGGATATTTTACTACTAATGGATATGATATATATTAAAATATGTCATCATTTTAGTGGAATATCATTTAATGAAAGACCTTATTAAATGAATATAAAACATGATACTCATCTAATAAAATATTTTATTATTGATTAATGGAATAATCATCATAGAACATGATTTTGAGATCAATCCTTGTATAAGATAATCTTAATATAATAAAATCATTATGTTGGTATAGAATTTTAATATTTGATCTCAAGTAGGATGTCAATTTTATGTATTAGAGATATACCATCGTAAGTAACCAAATATTAATATAGTTCAACAAGTTAATATAGATTACTATAAAAATAATAGATGAATTTACTTATGGTTTAAATGGAATTAAATTAAATATAACTGAATAAACATAAATATTTTCTCATATATTCTATATTATTGAGTATGTTTACGACTTAGAGAGACTAAAGGTTTTCTTAAAGATTTTTTCCATCAGAGAATTCATTATGATATCCTTTTTTGAAATGTTCCAAATAAAATAATGATTTTAATGAAAAATATACCCTATTTTCTCAATTTGTTAAGGATAAATGAAATGGAAATCATATGTATAGTGTTTGGTATTTTTTAATAGTAAAAATGGGTAAAATTTCAAACCATAAGAAGTTTGGTTAGTTATAAAGTAAAAAAAAATCTTTGAGAATTAGATCATGGTTATTGAAACTGAAAGGATATATTTGGATAAAAAGAAAATGTTTCCATATAAGGGAATTTTTTGAAATACCTGAATTTGTTTTAAAAACTATATGGGAATTCCATATTTGGTATTAGTTTTATAGAGATTAACTCTTCAATTTTGAAGTATACAAGATAGAAAATATATATTTTACAAATTTCATAAATATAAAACAGTTCAAAATCAAGGAATGAATTGATAAAGCATATATTTTACTTTAAAATGATGATGTAATAGGTTATTGAATCACATATTTGAATGTAAAGAAATGTAACAAACCTGGATATTTCAAAATAATGGATGTGATTTTTCATCTTATACATCTTATATGATAAGAGAAGTTTTTTGTTAATAAAAAGTTTTTATTAACAATATAAGATGATGGCTTAATAAACATGGTTTATGACTCATCAAATTATATAACATGAATGAAAGGAATATAAGGATAAAAATGTTTTATCTAAGATAAAAGAGTTTATCTATATATTTTTTAAAACATAAGGGATATGATCCCACCACCCATTGGTGGAGTTATTTTAAAGAATAAAATATTATTTTCATAAAAAATGCTCCAAACACAAAGAATACCATATATGATATAGATACGATAGTATATTTTTTACACTAAAAATAAATATATTTTATTTCATAAAAAATATTTCTTTTATCCTAGCACAATATTTTGAAGACAATATAGTTTCTAAGAGGATTGTGGGAGAATATTTGGACTTAGAAAAGTTCAAAGAAAAAAATATAAAGGATTACAGCCGTGAAAATACAGAGTGAATTTTATTTAATATCCTAAAAGATTTTATGGTATATTGGTAAAAGAAGTTTATAGAGTTTGATTTAGTTATAGTATTGATTTAAAAATAACTTTTTATCCTAAAATATTTTAGGATGTGTTAGTAAAGTAATAATGTAAAGAGATACATTAGTTGAAAAATTTTCTCAAAGAAAATTATGATAAAAATTTTCCAGACATTATGATGATGATGAACGTAGAAAGAGTTAGAAATAGACAATAAAATTTAATAACATCATAATATTTGATTTTGTGATGTAAATAAGTTTGAATAATTTTTCCATCAGATGAATATTAAGAATATGATTCCTATGTATCACCATTATTAAAACTAATTTTATTTATATATGTTACTTTCTAAAAGAGGTTAGTGGGATTATTGTATCATATTTTAACATAGATATGTGATAATTTTAACAAGGCCCTTAAAGTGTGTAAAACTTAAGGCCTCTATGGTGGTCTATCATATGGGATATGATTAGGAAGGTTCTTATGTATGGTTTTTTTACTATTCTTAAAGGAGTTTAATATTATACAATATATTATGTTATACAAAACTTTAGACTCCGATTTTTCATTCTTTCATGTTGGATTCATATATCGTGTGAAGTGAAATGATAATTGACCTCTCAATAGGACTTTCAGTTACCCTAATCAATATTCTTTTGTGGATTATTATAGGTAGTCCTGAAATATTTAGTTTAGACTCCGTATAATTTTTATATAGATATATGAAATATGATCATAATGCACAAAAAGGGTTTTTTCATTGGATGTCCCACCAGGTACACCACATAAAGTGTCATGCAATATGTATTTGGTATACTAGTGGTGCATGTTTCATATTTGGATTTCCCCAAAACATGAGGTTGCTAAGATACATATCATGATATCCTTTATACTTTGATACATTTATTATAAAATCCTTGAGACTTTTATAATCAAGGGTGGTTTGGTATGTTGATGATCTTTTTATCGGTTGAGGCTTAACCAAGATGAGATTTTTTCTATTGTATGGTGAGTCTGAAATATAGGTCCTCAATTAAGATTGAATTAAGGAGTGTATAGTTGTACATAGATAATACATTTTATGTCCTTATCTCTTTAATTGAGGGTCATATGATGTGTACATATTCTTTAATTAATGATATGTGATATATTCATCAGTCTGGTCATTCTATACTTAGAGAATCAATAACGTATGAATAATTATATCAGATTTGATTACTATATGAACCATAGTTATTCAATTTCTTAGAAAAATGTATCATATGAAAATTTATGGTCATATATCATACAACTAGTTGACACAGGTATAGAGATACTTGTATTTGATCGAGATTATAATTTCATTTCCCTAGTTCACTCTATTGTAACTATAATTGGTTTCTACATAACTAGAGATGTGCCTCTCCATATGAAAATGGTTGTGTACTAGCAGTGGGGGTCTAGGGTGTTACAATGGGGATAATATGCCCCCATATCAGAGTGAAAAATAATAAAAAAAAACTAAAAAAATATCAATATAATAATAATATTCATCAATGTATATGGAAGAAACCAATGCAATCATGATATAAAAAATGAACATATGAAATAATACAGTCATATAGACTCATGATCATACTATCATATAACAGTTTATCACCCATCAGGATGATTACATTTATAAAAAAAAATAAAAAAAATAAAAGGCTCTACTTATATCCTGGATCCATACCTCATCCATATTCTAACTCTATCCAAGATATCTAATTTAATGATAAAACTCATGCCCCTACTCAACCTAGACCAATGATTAGTGAAGACAATTTGGGAAACAAAGTTTCATGGTTGCCTGAGTAGGTTGTGAGTAAAACATAGTAGGTTACTAACAATGTGGTCCCATAAAAAACTTGTACAAGAAGTTTATATGTTTGTTAAATTATAAAATAAATAAATAAATAGTCTATGGAAGCATAAATAAAGAGGCATCATCGATCCTCGAGTTCTAACATGACACTCTGGATCAACCAAAATCCACTTAAACCAGTGTAGAAGTGTCTCTAGGCGTGAAATATAATCATTATAGAAATTATTAATCCCACAATAAATTCCTATGAGAAATTACTAGGAAATCCATTAGTATTTAGATGAACAGTCGATTCTTATAACTAGGTACTAGGTAATCTAGTAGTATCAGGATCAATGGATAATTATTAAGAACAATTCCTCAGAAATTCAATTGTATCAAGCTCAATGGTTAGTTCCTATGAGAATGTATTGGGAAATCCAAAAAAAATATTAGTATCAATGGGAAATTCCTAGAAGTATGTTCTAGGAAATAAAAATAATCTTGGAGGCCACAAGGGGGTCTCATCCCTTACCTTGATTCCAAGGAGAAAGTCTAAAAAATACAAATATTAGGCATCAATTCCTAGGAAATTGTCGTAGGAAATCAATATATACCCATAGCCTGAATCCTAGGATGTATCTCATGAATTACACATTAGAAAGCATGAAGTATGAATCCAAAGATAACATCCAAGGTATCCGATATATCTCAATAAATCTTGATAGGAAATGAATCCCACCAAAATCATCCCATCAGTAGTAGGCATGATGGTCAGATATAGGGAGAACATCCAATGCATACCACGTATCTCAATACATATTAGTGTGTATTTAATCCCACCTGAATCATCCCATTAGTAGAAAGCACGAATGTTATATCCAAAGAGAACATCCAAGGAATATCATGTATCTAAATACATCTCAATGGGTAGTGTTTCCCACCCAAATCATCCAATCTGTAGTACATCTCATAAGGGTTCTCCATCCACCCAACCCATATCACATAAAAAGGCCGTACTCTTAATAGAATGACATGTAATCATCATTATAACCATATTAGGCCTAATAATTTTATTTTAGTTCTATAGTGACACATATAACCATTTTTTCCCATTCTCTTACACACCCTCTCAGTAATGATTCATCACCAGGGAACCTAATAGGGTCCCTAGATCATAGCTTAACACAAATTCACACACATCTCCATTATATCATTTTAATATCTATGGTTAACACATGAACCATGGAGGTAATATTTACCATTTGAACTATCACAATTAGAACATAGCCTCTCTTTACTCATAGGTATAGTCATGAAATGGAGATAGCCTCTGACCCATCTCCTTACCAATTCACTCTAGGTTAATCCTAACACCCAACCTACCCATAAATATCTATAGGGTCTACCCACCTAGGTAATCACATCTTAGTAGAGAAGGAATTATCACCCCACACATATCACAACTGGCTTTAAGGCTTTATGCCATCTCAATGTTCTAATATGGCTTATATAGACTAGTAATCTCAATCCAATAATCCCCACTATATAGAGGGTCTAATAAATACATACTATGGGAAAATATGTTCACCTAGTCCATTCACATCCACATATGGTCGATGTATCTCATGGCATTAAATCATAATAAAGGCCACAAATATCGATGGATGAGGCGTCAAGAAAGCTCATAAGGGTCTATAATTTCCCATGAAATTTTTTTCAGTGCAATCATAGGCATTATATTGAAATTAAAAAAATTATTTAATCAAAATGTTTTATCATCCATAATGGAGATACCACACAGATGACAAGACATATATAAATATATATATATAATTAAAATACCATGGTAGATGTTCAAGGGACAACCTACCACCTTAACGGATTTATTACCCTTTATAAAAAGATCATCCATTCTAACTGAAGACCAACCAAGAATAACTGATCGTCACCCATCCACATGAGGCCCTATATCATGATAAAAATATAAATTAATTAATTATAATCAAATTATAATTAATTAAAAAAATAAAATTGATTTTATAATTAAATTAAATTTAAATAGGTATAAAAGCCTTAAATATCACCAGCAACAACTGCTCACCAGAACCTTAATCCACGAGGTGTGGTACACTCCTGCAATGAACACAAACATAATCCAAAAGAATTAATACATCATTCTCTAAAGGTTCAACATCTAAATTAATTCAATTCTAGAAAAAATAAATAAAATAATAAGGTGATGTACCTCAACCAAAATGGCTTGCATCAGTATGTGATAATCCTTCCAAGATTTCCACTATATATATTGAAAAAATTTCACATCATACCATATTATATTTTCCATGATATGGTGGTAATCATAACCATAGATAGTTTATATAAAATTAGAAAGGGAAAAAGGGGAAATATATTGATAGGGGATATGGAATCCTCCTTGAATCATCATTGAAATCACTAACAAAATCCACCCTACATAAAGGATATCAAAGGAAGAAGGGGTGAGGAAAGATTCTAGGTTTATCCATGTATGAGATAAGAATAGGGGATAGGGGTTTTAAATTCGGTATGGGAAAAAATGGTTTCCCCCATTTTAACAAAACTAGGGTGCCCAACAACATTCCTTGCATCGTGGAGAGCCTCCCAATAACCCATAAAGAGCAAACAAAATGCTTGTAAAAAATGTACAATCGTTATCCCTCTCTTTATTTTTCACAAATATATCTCAATCCACCCTACTCTAGGCCAACTGAAACCACCACCACCATGACTATCCTTAGGAATTTCACACATCATTTTCCATAGTGAAAAAATTTTGGACCCCACATCTAAAAAATACACCAAAACACCCAATCCCCATGTGATATAGCATGGTGTTATTTCCAAGGAACAATTCTTAGAATAGGTGGAAGTCCCTCCAAGCTAGAACTTTTGTCATGGACATTTCTAATATGTGGCACCCCTCATCACAATGATCAATAAAATGCCCATACATGGAATTTCTCCCAATCTATTTTGTAATAAGATTTTCCCTAGGCACTATTACATCTATGTCCATCAGTCCCTCTACTACACTTGGACACAACGCCCCAGTCAATCAAAAACTCTCAACACCATGGATGTATTGTTTCTCATTTATCATAGATACAAGACCAAAGTTTCACATGCTCACTTGATCCCATCTTGATGCCCACTCAAGAACCTATAACACATATCAGGTCACAATACGCATGCATAAACATCTCTCTGAGATGTTCCAAACCTCAAAAATCTAATCCAGATCCCATTATCCACAATAAATCTTACTCTAATGTCAAAATTTTAAAATTTCCCTCATTTTTACAATTTTTACGAATACAAGTCTTTACTACCTCCCCACCATAGAACTTATCGTCTTGTATAAGACTTAGAGTCCTTTTAACCATTACTTCAACCTATCATGGTCATCAATTAATAATCATATCATTATGTTCTACATCATAAAGACAATCGAGCTTCTACTGTGAAACTCCAAACACGAGGTGCACTACTCATTAAAACTCAAGTTATCACTTAAAACCATCAATGAAACACCAAGATAGAACTTACCCATGATTTTTTATCCTAAGAAACTATATTTTCATCAAAAAATGACCTTTAATACCATATTACTCTGCACCATAAAACTCTTCTCACAAGGACTGAATCCAATTTATATTCATGCATTCCATCAGGATCACCTACCGAAACACATTCTTAGTGGTCCATCAACATGCTCAATTTTGATTACATATAACCACAACAAATTACATGAAAAAACACTACTCAGTCCTCCTTTGTCCAACATTTCTAAAAAAACTTTGTCGCACACACCAACATTCTCTCTAATCACCCAACCATAATACCTTAACCCCTAAAGGCATTATGAGATAGTCTAAATATCCATAGTAAAGTTAAAAAATAATTCTTAGTGTATTCTCATAGTTATATCATCATCTTGACAAACCCACCATCACACTCCACTCATAAGTATCAATGCATCTCTGGTCTAAATCGCCCTCATATTATCTCAAAATCATCTTGAGCATCATGGCATCGCATGGACTCCATAAAAAATCGCATCTTAATTTCAGATCTAATATTCACTAAGGAACAATATAAGATTAGATCCATATACATGGTATCATCCATGTACCACCTCAAATATCCAAAGGCTTCCCTCATCACACCCAAGACCCTACCCACATGGGGTCACTATTACAAGGGCAATGATCCATCCATTACCACATGTAATGACTAGATGTTGTCATCGTAATACTACTAAATAATTATCAAAAAACATAAATTGTTTTTTATTTATAAATAATTGGTGAAACCATTGTAATCATCCTCTTAAATTAGTCTAAAATGGGGGTTCATGCCCTTAAATGTACCATAGTGAACTCTCCACCATACGGCTTCCCTTATACCACTTCTTGAGAACGACCTCAATAGGTTTCATCATCATGCATGTGACACAACATTGATCCATTCATATCCATCCTCATATAGTACATGGTCACTCCTTAATTAAAAATTCAATAGAACCCTATATACCTAGCATGTACCACCATGATCTCACCTAAAACCAATGGGTGTATGCTCCCGTACCACCTAGTCGCATAACCCAACTAACAATACCATGATTCTCACCCCATCAAACCTAAAACTTCACACCTAAATCACTAACCATGATTATAATTATTTTCAATCTCATATAACTAGAGCACCCTCATTATTACCCTTTAAAATAAGGAATTTCACATATTCCATGGTCTACCACATGATTACCCGCCAACCTATGTAATCCCAAAATAAAAAACCATATACCCAAACTCTATCCATCTATTATTTGACTATATTGAATCATAATGTATGAATGCATCAGGAACCACACCCAAAAATACTAAATTTAGGCATCCTACTAATCCTACCCTTAGTATATAGCCTTAATATAAAAACAAACACAAGTTCTCTTCATTAGTAAAACAAAATGCATCCCTATACCTGAATCACAATCCTGGTACTACCTCCTAGGTACTAATCTCATAAATCAAATCATTTACACATTCTTCTCATTTCTAAGGAACTCACAAACCCAAGATGACCCCTCTCTTGTGTTACCATCATAAATCCCCTATCAAATGTCACTAGAATCTACCACCATGTCTATAAACTATTACTCCTGGGTTAAAACCCATGGTAAACATCTTTCTATCACCATCCCAAAAATCACTTGGTAAATCACATTCCAAATCACCCGCTCTATGGTTCTCATATATACATCTCAGGAATCACATGCCAACTTATCAACCTATTATGGAACTAATTATTACTATAAATATATGTACATTACTACCACCATGAGAATAAATATCATCCAATATATATATATATACAAAAAAATCATGCCATGAAGATTTATTTTTAGTATCCCTTATTCGTATGGTATTCATACGTAAAATTCCACCAAGAAGCTATAAGGGAAAATTCCATATTGGTTGTTATTGATGCTTTAAGTAAGAGAACCCATTTTCTTTCTAGAACTTGCACCAAGGAACCAAGTGAATATATCAACCTAATAGGGTCGTTATACTTCCCTTAAAAAGAGATATTTTATAGTCTTCAACAGGAATCATCTAATCGTATATCCACATGAACTTTCATCAGAAGAAATATCATGTAGTTTAATTGAGTTGAATGCCAATATAATTTTATATAGGAATATACCATATTATTTTTTGTTGACACTTTAAATAGTTTATCCCCATAATTAGTGATATTAATCACACATAGAACATATATTTATTTTGAATCCAACATGCTATGAATGATGCATGTATACATGCCTCTTTCCAATAGGCCAAGAGGTAAAATATTATAAAATCCAAAAACCCATGTGCATCATGATCGGGGAAATCAAGTAACTCTAAAATTGTAAACAAAGAATATCAATCTCAGTCCCCTAGTGACCTTGAATTCGCATTGAAAAAATTATTTGTAGCGTTCCAGTATGAGGTCTATCACAAGCCCTGGCCCATTATTATTCCACCTTTCTACAATCATCCCAAGTAGTGTGACAATAAAAAATTATGATACACTCTATGATATTAGTCACATAAAAGTTATGATACCACTTTGTAGTTTCCCCACCCAACTTCACTCTATAGTTACTATATCAGGTCACTTTGTGACCTCAGGTTCACCTCCTAGTACGAAAAATGATTCTAACTAACAGTAGGGTTCTGGGGTATTATTGTGGGGAGGCTATACCCCCGTATCATATTGAAAAATAATAGACAAATAACCAAAAATAAATATCACAATAATGATCATTAGATTATGTGGAAGTAATAAATATAATCATTCTATATCAAATGAACGTGTGGAAGTAAATAACCATACAATCTAAGTCATTACAATATACAATAGTTGATTCCCCACCAACCTAATGAAATATATAATAAATAAAATAAATCAATCAATCCCCTGGATAATTACTATGATGAATCCATATTATATCCAGTATTATCAGTTTCAATAGTCAATTCTAAGGAGAAATTCATAGGTTATCTAGTATTATCATGCTCAATGGTTGATTCCTATGACCAATTCAAAGGAAATTAAACTGTATCATTCTTAAAAGATGATTCCTAAGAGAATGTCATAGTAAATCCAAATAATATTAGTCTTAATAGATGATTTCTTAGAGCATGTATTAAGTAATTCAAATAGTTTAGAATTCCACCTAGGGGATTGCATCCTCTACCCCAATTCAAAGGAGCAACTTACAGGAAATCCAAATATCAAACACTGATTCCAAGGAGATTATCCTAATCAATCAATGTATTCCCGTAGGCCTAATACTAGGATGTATATCATGAATTTAATAATAGTAGGAATGAATTATGGATCCATGGATAACATCCAAGGCATCCCATGTACCTCAATACAACATAGTGGGTAAATAATACCACCCAAATCATCCAATCAACATTACGAAAAAGGCCTGATCACAGGAGAACACCCAAAGAATCCCATTTTTCTCAATATATCTCAATGGGTAGTACATCCTACTAGAATAATACCTTCAATAATAGTAATGGAGTCCAGGTATATGGAGAAATTCCAAATAATTGTAGGTATCTCAATACATCATATTGGGAACTTTTTCCCACCCAAATCATCCCATCAATGGAACATCTCATAAGGGTTGGCCATTTTACCAACCTCTCCAATATAAAAAGTTCATCCTCTCAAGAACATGACCATTAATCATAATTAGAAAATTATCAGCCTCACTCATTTGATTTAGGTTCTATAGTGACACATGAAATAATAAATATATTTTTTTCACACACCCTCTTAGGGTCGATGCACTATTGGGGTCCCTTAGGTAACAAAAATTCATAGACACCCACTAGATCCATTCTCTTATTCTTTTCATTCGGTTCAATACACGTCACTCTGAGGGGATAGCTCCCCTCACCAATATCAGGATCAAAACATGGCCTCAATAGCCTCATATGAATAAGCATATAAGGGATATGGCCTCAGGACTATCCCCTTCCCAAAACACCCTAGGTCTATCCTCACAACCAACCAACCCATAAATCTTTACATGGTGCACCCACATGATAATCACATATTAGTGGGGGAGGAATTCTCACCTTACACTCATCTAAACTATCCCAAAGTCTTTAATGCATATAAAAGTTCCCATATAGCCAACATGATCCAATCATCACAATTAAACACTCCCATATATAAGGTGACTGTAAGCCATCTACGCTAAGGGTCATGTCATTCACTTAGTCTATGTACCATCCTATAGGTTTTTTGTATCTCAAGGAGAAAATTCATAATTAAGACCTCATCCATCAATGGAAATGGCATCAATCCAGTTCACAGGGGTCTATCATGGCCCTTGTAACTTTTCTCAGTTCATCCATGGGAATTATATATAAATTTACCACTTTATTTAATCAAAATAGTCAATCTCCCATAGTGGTGAGACCATAAATATCATATTTGACATATATAAACAAATAAAAAACCATAAGGCATGCTCAAGGGACCACCTAACTTATTAAAAAAGTTATTCATATTTATAATTAGCTTGACCATTCTCACTAAAGCCTTTCCAAGACTAACTAGCTATATCCCATCCACAAATGACACAATCACATAGAAAACATCCAAATTAATTAATTATAATCAAATTATATACAATTACAATTAATTTAATAATTCAATTAAATTTAAATTTAAATTGGAATTAGTTATTAAAATATCACCAATGAAAACCACTCACTGAAACCTTGAGCAATGGGATGGGATGCAGTTCACTCACAACATAAACCTGAACCTAAGCCACATGAGATTACAAATCATTCAATAATGGTTCAATGGACACTTTAAAACAATTTAGGAAAAAACTATAAATAAAATCATTTGGTGATGTGCCTCAACTGAACCAAAATGAAGCAATGTGAAATCATATTAATAAGACATACCCTAATTGTGCCAAGATAATTCCATTTCATATCAGATGAATTAGACCCTCCTATAGTGTAAATAATTGAAAAACACTATCTAGTTCAGATTAATTTAGAAATGGGACAAGGATATGCTAAAATGGAAGTGTGGAAAGGTAATATCCCCTAGAACCATCACCACAATCACCAAAAAAATCCACCATACACCATGGGGGATCAAAAGAAGTATGCGGGAATTCCTTGGGATTGGTTTTGAATGAGAAAATAATATGGGATAGGTGTTTTTAAATCAGGACAAAAAATGGTTTTCCCCCATTTTAAAAAAATGGCATAGTACCATGCCATGCCCTACATTGTGGTTCACCTCCCAGTTTCTCTCAAGGATCTCCTTACATGCTTGAAAAAATATCCATGTGATCACCCCTCTTCTGGTTTCACAATGATAGTACCCAAGCCCCCCATATCTAGGGTGACTAAAATGGACACCACCATGCTAAGCCCCAAGTGTTCTTCTAACCATTACCCGCAACAGAAACATGTGAACGCCACATCCAAAATGGTCACAAAAACACCAAATACCCCAAGATCTATGTTGTGGTGTGTATTATAATGTTTTATTATCAACCAGTAAAAACACCCTATAGGCCAGTTGTTTTTCCTTCGTCGTTTTCCATAATTGGATCCCCTTGGTGCAAGGGTCATCAAAATACCTAGCTAAGAAATTTCACCCAATCTGTTTCACACTGTGAGGTACCCCTAAAACCACTCCTACCAAGGGAGACATTACTTACACTATGATCAAACCCCATGTCCCTGGGAAAGAAAAAACACATAACACCATAAGTGTTTTTTACCCATTTCCGACAAGGAAAATCTTTGGGCACCATGTTCTCCCCTGACCTCACCTTGATGTCCACTCCAGCACTCATAACACCTCTCGAACATTGATATACATGAAAAAACATCATCTTTCCACGTTACAAACCTCATAAATCTGATTTTAAACACATTCTCTACAAAAACACTTACTCTAAAGTCAAAAAATAAAAAAAATACCTCATTTTCACAACTAGTACGGATGCATGTCTTTACAAAGATCACTTCAAATACATTGGTAGCTTGAGTGTAATTGATTACTTTTTAGAGACTAATATTCTATTATATTAATGGATTCTGGAATTCATTGTGGTCTTCAAGGATATAAAGGCTTGTTGGGTCCCACTTTGTGTTATATAGAATGGGGATTGGGTTTTATGAAACTCATAGAGAAGCTTTAATAGTAGTTTTAGATGAATATTTATAGAACAGGGAATATGATTTTATACATGGTGAATTTTATGGTATATTTCCAAAAAGTGTTTTAGATATCCAAAATATTTTTGGATATGGTTTCACACGTTTTTATATACATTTCAAAATAAGTTGAAGGACCTATAAAGCATTGCGGATTCAGTGCAAGTGGGAGATTGATGGCTATAGTCTCTAAAACCATATATTCACTGGGTATGTATATATTATATCATATATGATTATATAAATATGTCATAGTATACTAAATTAGTATAAATAAGGCATATTATATTCCAAAGTTGTAGATATCATATGGTACAATATAGATATATTGTGTTACTACCTCTACTACCTTTATCAAAGTCGTAGTCTACAACATAATGTTTTTTGTAAAGGTTGTGATATTAATTATGATGGGTTTTGGTGGTTCATCATAAGAAAATAATCATCATAAGAAAACCAATATATTTTCCAATAAATCTTTAATTATCAATATTTCAAGGATAAATAAAGAACAACATACCTAAAGTGTTCAGTAATCAATATTTTACTCTTTCTTGTATTATTGATAAATATCACTAAAGCAATAGAAAAAATACTCGAACTTCTAAGGGTATTACACCTACCAATGGATATCAATTCAAAGAATTAGGATTCTAATACATCGAGAGGGGTGTTAGCACCTTCACTGATCATGATGAATGACGTAATAGGAAGGAATATAAATTTGTCTATGTTCTCCAAGAAAAATATGTCACCCAAATGAGGCAACTAATTTATTTTTATAGGATACACATGACACTCTTCATTAAATAAATATTATTTATTGTATAATGATACGTTACTTCCCATTGGGAAACAATACAGTTCTAACGTTTCAAATGTATCTACATGCCTTAAAATAATAAAATCATTTATTCATGAGGAATGAAACTGTGCGTACCGATCTAAAAATTATTTATTTATAGAAAAACTATTATTTTACACTAAATATTGTTTTATAAATACCATAGAGATACTTTTAGATTTAATAATAAATTTTCACATCATGTAATAATAATGATGATAATATCTAAGAAGAGTATGGGTAGATAGAAACAAATGAATAGTAAAAACACTAAGGGAATCTCCATACTCTTGAATTCTCCCATGAAGATCACTCCTACTATGATGACTATAAAAAGAAATAGAAGTGTTTGGAATATGATAGAGATTATCAATGTAAGTGTAAAACATTTATAAAAGATGTAGTGAATTTTGAGGTATGATAATGGTGTAGTATATATAGGGTTTCATGGTCAATGTGATCCTTACGATCTGATCATTACTAGAGTGTTACATAACCATTACATTGTAATTGTTATATGAACATTATAATAGTAATAATATCCAATATAATAGTAAAATACCAATTTAAAAGTAAATTCAAATGTATTATAATTATATTTTAAGTATGTTATTATACATCTAGATACTCTTTAAAAACCAATATGTATGATATTATAAAATTCAAAAATCCTAAAAGAGATTAAAGATTTTTTTTCTCTTTAAAAAAAATATATAAAAAATATTTAATTATTATTTAAAAAATTTATTTCATATAATTAGGAATTTATTATCATAAAAATAATATTATATTTGAAATCATCATGTTGAATTTATGTTGGGGGGAAATTTTGAGAATTTTCTAAAATACATTACATTTCAATGAATAATAAAAAACAAATTTTTGTTTTCAATATTTTCTATGACTTCATAAATATGTAATAATTATGTTGTAATTAAAATTGCAGAATTCAATAACAAAAATAAATTATTTTATTAATATAAATTATTTTAATGAATTAAAATGACATTCAAAACCTATAAAAATCTTTTTAAAATCTAAAAGTGGAAATTAAGTTTCAAAAATATTATTTTGTGGAAAAATTATCTTCACATTCCAAAGATAATATAAAAAATTTATACTTAGTTCCCAAACTCAAATATTTCAAAAACAAACTTCTTTATTTTATAAACCAAGGGTGGTCCATATAAATTTTATTTTCCAAAACCAATAATTATAAGAGATATATTTGAAAAATAATAAATAATTTTCCTCACATTGGCATAAATTTCCTTCTTATCCACTCCATTTTATTCACTCCCGTGATTATTATCTATTTTATCCCTCTCTTATTCTATCAGTAATATATTTTATTAAGCTCTAAAACTCTAAAGTAATAACTTCTCTATGTTTAGGAAGATATAATTAAGGTAAGGGATACTCTTCCACTAACTTTGTTATCGAAGAACATTAGTCTTATAATTTCATCATTATTATATTCTCATTAACTTAAGATCATTAAATTACTATCTAAATTTTGTTCTATCAATGAGAGACTCCCTTTATCTATCATTAATCCCATTACATAAACAACTTTGTATACTCATTATGCTGCCAAAATCATTCTTCAATTTTTTTTATGCCTCTCTTTTTATGTAGTGAATACACAACACTATTTTTATTCAGGGTTATTCATGTAGATTTAATTATACTTAATTTATTGGGTATTTACAAGTATAAAATTAATATTCCTTTATATTAGGTTAAAAATAATGAAAATTTCATTTTTTAAACACTTATATAATCAATAATTTTATATGAAACTCATTAATTATTATCCATGGGTTATTAATGGAATTATTTATTATGATATATGATCTATGTGGCACACATGAATTAAAACATATATAGGGTGTACCCTGATAGTGCTCAAATGTATTGGGTAAAGAATTAATCTCTACATATTGCATGTTTATAATACCTTGGCATCATTCCTAGGAAATGTTTTATTATACATTGGTGAAGAACATTGGAAATATTTTTTACGACACATTGGTGATATTCTTATAAAAGAATGATTTTTATATTATAGAAACGTTTCCATGTTATTCCTCATATGTTCATTATCATGATATTATGTTATTCCTCATGTATAATAATAATGATCTGTTAATATATCCCATGTTATAACGATGATGATCACTAACATTCCATTTACATTGTTTATACCTTATTGGGATTTATGTTTACCCTTTACTACTGATGTATGTCCCTAAGAAATCACTTGTAGTGAGGTGACCTAAGATGGAATAATAAAGGATTGTTTAAAGAGGATTAAATAAATTTTATATTTATATTTTCATTTTGTACTTCGTGTATTATGTACCTAGTTTCCATGGCACTAAACCTCAAAATATCCTCTTGGAATTTAACAATATAATATTTTGTAATGGAATGATGTTAAAAATAATGCATAAAAATGGTGGGTCACAATATAGTGAAAGGATTACGTGGTTATAGTTCCATGCATTAATATTATATTACAATGGGTTAAATGTACTGTCAGGTTTCACTATAGGCACAACAAACTATGTTTGCACTAATGTAAGCTTATTCTCCTACTTAAGGATATATTGGAGAAACATATTCTTATGATATAAGCATCACATGCCTATAATTTTTTTATATATTCAATAACCTATCACTTGCACTAAAATCCATAAGTAATTTATGTTAACCATCACGACTCTTTATAAATCCATCCAAACTATTTTGGATATAGTTTATCAATATTAGTTTATTTTTGAAAAAATGAGTTTCCAAAAACATAATACTTATTCAAAGTGGTGATGACTATAGGGGAATCCAACTGGGTTGTTAGTAGGAGTGAAATATGTCATTTTCATGCCTAATCTTTTTTCATGAAATATGATTAACAACATATACCTTAAACAACTCCCGAAATCACCAAAGAAGATAAAGATGGAGTTTCTGAGAGCTCAAGTGGTGATGACTATAGGGGAAAGAGGTCTCGATTTCCATAATGAAATAAATGTGGAAGGAGACACAGGGGAAATTTTCTAAATGGAATGGGTAAATAATTTATTTCTAGTATGGAGGGACATAAATCAAATAATTTCTGTAGAAAAATGAAGAGTATGATGTAAGGAAATAAATATCATCATGATGATCCATTTATAGTTCATTTCCTTAACTATTGGGAACCTAGGAATTACCTAAGTTAATTCCCTATTCTAATGGTTAAAATATAGACCAAGTAATTACCTATATGGAATTAAATGGATGATGTATTTATGTATTGGGGATGTATTGAAATCCTTAGTTAAATGTCAATTTGATGGTTAAATTTAAAATATTTCCATCAAATTTTTGAAATTATTTTAATACGTTTTTAGAAAAAGGAAAACTTGTATATCGGGTGATAACCCATAAAATCTGGAAATGTTGTGGGGCTTGAACCCATGGCCAATGGATGATATGGGTTTCATTCCTATCACTATCCTATGTGATATCTTGGTTAATATATCATTTTTTTAGATAAAGAATTTAAAGAATAAATATTAATGGTAAAGTAGTAGTATCCCTTTGGGGGTTTAGATATTAATATATTAACCATATTAATTTTTTAAAATAGTTAGAGACAAATGTAAAGACATTTTTTTGGGATATTATAATTCATAAAAACTAAATTTGATTGCCTGAGGAATAAAAAAATATCATTTTTTATATCCATTTCATGGAGTATTGGATGAATTAGAATCTGATCCAAGCATAACCAAAAAATAAAATTTTTCTTATGAAATTGAGATGTATCAATTATATATATTTTCTTATATTCATGGTCAATAATTGAATTCCCTAAAAAAAGGAAAAGGATATTAATAAAAAGCAAATTATCCTAATACCATAATTTTTGTTCAACTGATGGTCTTTTAAATCATTCTAGATTTATGGATTTGAGGACCTCAACTTTCCATTGAACATTCACTTATTTGTGATAAATGACCTAAATCACTCCCAATAATTATGTATTATTGTCTTCCGATTCCATATTTTCACTTTCTACAAATGTTATCCTTTTTAGAAATGTAGTTATACTTCCTTCCATGTGACCTCTGTACTTATAATTCTATCTTATTAAGAGGATATTTGATTATATCTTCTCACGATGTGGAATTTAAACAAAGTAATTTTCAAATATCAAACCCTATATTTCTGCGATCAAGTTTAAATTTAAAGTACACAATTTAATTAAAGAGGGGAGAATATAACACCCTAGAAATTCTAAATGAGTAACTTTTATTCGATAATGTGTATAACAAACAAAACCAAGCGTAGAAAAGAATAGAAAGTCACATGACATTAAGAAATATTTAATATTTTAAATAAATATTTTCTATAGTTTTTAATCATGCAACACTAAGTAAGATTGTGTTACACACAAGAACAATGTTTTTTGATAGTTTGTGTTATATGCAAGATCAAGTCTTACCGAACAATATATTATTAAAATATAATTCTTTAATATAATAAGATATAACATAGCTTTTAAATTAGAAGTTATATCTAGGATTGACTAGAATATTAATATATATTATTTAATTAATTGTTTACCAATTATTTAGAAATTAATATAAGAACTAATTGAATTTAAAGGGGGACTTTTTTGAAAAACTATTAATATGTACCGAAGATTTTTTATCATAATAAATTAAATTAATTACTATTTGTCAATGATATTAATGAAATATATATATATATATATATTGATTAAATTATTTTTTATATTCATCCAATATAATTTATAGCCATAAGATAAGAATAAATGCAGTTTTACGCATAAAAATAGTATTTTTCTAAAAAATAAATTTTACCAACTTTTAATGGTGCACCAATTTTAAAAATAAATTTTTGAAATTGTATAAATTTTATACATCAATATAAACTTAATTTTTTAAATTGTAATAGAAAAACTTTTTTAGGGTGAATTTTTAGTATTTTTCTGTGAAGTTTTATTTTTTGATAAATAATGAAGAAATACTAAATTTAAATTGAAAACTGATTTTTCATATAATTTATTTATATAGTTAAATTATATTTTAATTAAAATTTGAATGCATATTTAGTTCAATTATAAGTAAATTATTATAATTTATATCAGTGGAATCAATATCACATTGAAATTTGATATAAAAATATTTCAAATTTTTGAACATTTTTTAATTTAAAACCCCGCTTTGTTGTTCCATCTATGGGATTACATTTAAATTAATTTCTTCCTATTATGTGATTTTAATTTGTAAAAATGGATTAAATATTTTTAATCAGAATAATTTATTATTTATAATAAGTTTAAATTTTTTTTGACCAAAAATTTTAGGGAAATTTATTAAAATTAATTACAGCAATTAAGAGAAAAAAATAGCTTAACAAGGGGATAAACATTAAACCTAATGAAAAAAATAACATAGAATATTTTTCAAAAGTAATTGGATGGAAAAATTTATACCATATCGTCCCTTTTATCAAATCTAGACCATTCTTGGAGTCACATGACGTGGGAAAAACATGGGTGGAATTCCCTATTTCAAAAATTTACAACAATACCACTCCTCCTCCACTATAAACAATCACTCACCCCTCCCACTTATTAACATCTATAAATCCATATGGATCATAAAATACATACCTAAATAATATCCAAACGTCCCTAACATCATTATATAATCATAAATGTGGTCATAAATCTTTCCAAGAAATTATTTTTTCTTAAACAAAAAGTAGTTACCCGAATAAGAGGAAGCTCTCCTCAATGATCACTTATGATTTATTTACCTCTCCACCCCTTAAATTATATTTATATAATTATTTTTTAAAATAAACATTATATAAAATATACTAATATTTTTTATCCTAATATTTTTACCTATACTTTCACACACATCCATCAAATGGGATACACAATCATCATTCTTGTGTAAGGTGGACTACTGCCTCGCAAACTGAAGTCATTTGTTATTCCATTTACCACCTCTAAATGTTATAATAATGATGGATTTATGGTTTATATATGATATATATATTATTTATAATGTATTTATTCTCATTTAACTTTTTATATGACCATAATTTTATGTATTAAATTATTGGGAATGTGATAACATCATTTCTGGACATGTGGACTTCTGCTTCCTCAAAGTAATGTGATTCGATCACACGATAAAAGGAATGTATAAAGTATGGTTTTAATTATAATATGTGAAATATATGACATAAATTTTATACAAGAAATATAATATACATATATATATCATTTATGTTTCATTCTTTTAAATATAATAATGTAACGGAATTTGTGTTCTTGTGTACGTACAATCTACTGTCTCCATGAACGGTGCTTTTTTATTTCCTATCTCAAAATATTATGGATTATTATAAATAAATATATAATGAATATATATTATAATTAAATAATCTTTTAAATTATTTATATTATGGAATCATTATTAACATACGAAGAACAAAAAAAATAACATTTCAAAACATACTAAAAAAACAAAGTAGTTATTACCTGAAATGAGGAAAATAAGGAAATATCATTAATGGAAATGTACTAAGATATTATAAATGAATAATATATTATATTATATTTATAATTATATTTATGGAATAAGTTAATAACATTATTAAAACCATTATATAAGAATTTAAAGGACTTTCACCCAAAAAAATCACAGGGTAAGGGATTCTTGCCTCACTTTTACCTTCATGAGGGATATATCATATTCACCACTTATTTCATTTGTGTGGTGTATATACTAAACCTATTTTATTTTATTTAATGAATAAATTTTTATTAATTGTATTTAATGTTTCAATTTATGTCATTTATTTCACGGGGCTTATGATTCAAAATTTACCAAGCGGTAATGGATTTCGCCTCAATTTCACTTCATTGAGATAGATTATAATATCATGGACCTTGATTCTTTTATATGGGGAATATAATTCCACTTTTACATTTAATATCAAGAATAATTCTTTATTAATTTTATTTTGAGTTTCAATTTGAATTATTTCATCTAAGGGGATTTGAACTTGAATTTAACAGGTGGTAGTGAAATTTGATAACTCAATTCCTTTTTATTGGGTTATATTACATCCAAATTATCATTAATATTATATGATTATATGTATAAAAAAATTGAATATATATTGATTTATTTCACTTTTTATATATGTATTTAAAATTTAAACACATAATCAATTCATTTATTAATCCTCAATTCAACGTTATGATCATTTTAAGGGTTTGTTTAACAATCTCATTCTAATCGTGATTGACTGTTATTAAAATTCCATTAAATAAATTTATATGATAATAATCCAATAATACCTTTCATTTTATTTTACTCTGGTTATTAATTACCTTGTTGAAGTAGTAGTATCATTTTCCTCCTATTTGGTACTCAAAATATTTTAGAAAATGCTTTCATTAAAACCCGACATTATTTCTCTCTTTAGTCACAAAACCTATTTTATTTTAAAAACTATTTCCTCTAAAAATGATTTAATTTTTTTAAAATTTCCAAAATTATTTATTAAATATATTTTTACCCTTTTTTCTTTTACAAGTTTCTTCAAAGGAATCTTCTTGTCACTTTCCGAACAATGCACTTTTCTATCCTCATTACCATGAAAAATGAATATTCTTTTAACCTCTTAAAAAAATTACCTACCATCATTTCATTTAATATTCCTTTTCAAATTTACATAGTTAATTTTTAAAGATAAGTTTTTTAAAAATGATTTCTCAGGGAAAAGGATTTTCAAAAAAAATTTCAAAATAAAAAGGATATTTTGCTCAATAATTTTCTTAAAATATGTTTTTATAGTATTTATTTTCCTTAATAACAACAACAATTTATTTTACTCCACATGGGATATGTTATATTGATACCATTCTTATTCTCTTATAGGTGTTTTATAATTGATTTGGACAAAAATAATATTAAAAAACACTTCCTTGATTCATTTTTATACTCCCCTTGAAATCTTAAATTTATAATGACCATTAAACATTATTTTCCCCCTAAATATCCAAATCATTTCTCAGGGATAGGATAATTTCCTAAACCATATATCATTTTTACAAATGGTGTTTACTTTTAAATTTATTTGATATCTGGGGAAATATTAATAAATTTTCATCTTTTACTCAATGTGGATATCTGATAAGGAATACTGTTCATGAATTAAATTCATTATTAGATATATGAGGAATTATTTCGATAGGTATGAAATGGGTGGATCCCGGTTATAGATATCCCCTCAATGGATCAGTAGTCTGATGAGACAAGTCAGTTGGCCAGCCTTAGTAGGTTTTCCACCAAGTATGTTCTTCAATGTCTTTGGAAAGGGTTTGGTAGTAAAGGTATCACATACCTTGGAAACAAGGAATCTAGTAAATAATAATTGCCTTAATTTGGATTCAGTTATTATTATCCATGATATTTTAACTATAATAAAATATATGGATGCATTTCATTCCCTGTTTACTGATTAAATGGAATGTTTTTTAGTTATTTACCTCTCTATATTGATTTATCCTTATCCAACTATTTTAAATGAAATTTGTGTTTAGTTATTTTCCCTTCCATATTTTTTTCACTCCTTATTAATTTATTGATTGCATGTAATGTGTATTCAGTTATTTACATTTTCATATTTATTATTATGATTGATTCATTATTATTTTCATTATAGTTAACCATTACTAGGCATTTGATCTCACCCTTATTTTTTTCCTTTCCCTAGGAATCCAAGAACTATAATAAGAATGATATGAAAGGATATGATAAGTGGGAATATAGTAATACTTGAATGAAAAAATATGTTTCAATTAGTGTATTCATTTATAACACAAGACTCATATATGTATCTGGATTACCAATACTACTAAACTCTTCGATCCTTCAAGATTTGATTCCATTTAATCATGACAATGTAATGGTATTAGGCACCAACTCTAGGATTCTAGGTTTGAGGTGATATAATCAGGCTTAGTAAATATCAAAATATGATATAGTGTCAGAATTCATTCCAATACCTTAAAATAATTCTAACACTTGGCATGCCAATTTAATTCCACCCCTTTCTTGATAAGATTAAATAAAGGTGGTGTTAACTTTAAAAATCCTTGATAAATCATTGATAATATCCAACTACACCTATAATGATTTGTATATCAAAGAAATTCCATTTTTCCTCCCATTTCAAGGTAGCCATCACCTTCTTAGGATCTAATGAAAGGCCATGTTCTAAAATTAAATGCCCAAAGAAATTCACTTCTTGGATAAAAAAATTGCTTTCAGAAAGCGTCACATAAAGATGGTGACTCCTAAACTATTTCAATAACTTATTTCAAATTGTGCTCATACTCCTTCTTAGATCTCAAATAAACCAAGATATCATCAAAAAATACCATGAAAAGTTTGTCAATATACTAATGGGATATCCAGTTCATAAAATACATAATCATTATAAGAGTGTTATTTGGGACAAAATTCATCACAATATATTAATAATCTCTATAACTACTCTTGGAAGTGGTATTCAAGATATCTGACTCCTGGACACTAAGATGATGATATCCTATTCATAGATTGATCTTAAAAATCATTTTACCCCAATTCATTGATTAAAAAATCATAAATATGGGGTAAAGGATATTTATTCTTTACTTACTCCTGGTTTAACATTCATTAGTCAATATAGAGACACAAGAAACCATCAGACTTGTTTTCAATGAACACAAGGGACACCCACGGTGAATTGGAATGAATAAATCTATTCCCAATATGATTGTCCAACTAAACCTTGAGTGTTTTCATCTCACTGGGTTTTATATGATAAGACTATATAGAAATTGGATGCATACTTGACATGATATCGATCAAAAACTTTACCTCTCTCAATGGATGAAAACCAGAGAATTCATATGTTAAAACCTTGAGTAAATACTATACAACTAAGGGAAGATAAAAAAATATGGCACATCATTAGGAACAACTGAAATGGTAGATAATAGACTCCTAAGATCTTGGTTAGAAGGTTCCACATGACTAGACCTCGGATCCCACTCTCCGTAGTGCACTTGAGATCTCCCATCGGCAGAAAATAATATGAAATGTTAATTGTAACAATCTATATCATCTTGGTGAGTGATCACCCAATCTATATTGATGATGACATCAAAAAGATATTGATTGAGGACCAGGAAATATCATACCTTCTCTGCATCATCCATCAAAATAGAATAATATTGACAATGAAACTCATGTTATATCCACTTTATAAGAGGTTTCTTTATCTCTATAATAAAGGACTTGATCTCCATTGGGATTTTTTGCATATTAACAAAATAAGAAGATATAAATGAGTTTGACGAACCTATATCAAATAGATAAGTTTCTATATAATATGAAATAAATATTGTATCTCTCACTATAGTTGGGATCGAAACAACCTTCATGAGAATCTCATCCACTATGTGAATTTTCTTCACTCATGTGGCATGTGTCTAAATCCATATGGACTTTGAAACTTCAAGATATTCCATAGTATACTTTATAGTTAAAGATATATGACCATAATGCATCATTTAAATATTGAGGAATAATCTCTAGAGATGGCCCCAATGGCCACAAGAACTGAAAATATTAGAAGGTGAGGGATAAGATAAGAGAGTTTACCCTGCCTTGTCACACTAATATAAATTAAGGGAAATAATATTGGCTATTATTGATAATGTGGTAGAGTTCCACTACAGAGAAACACCACAAATACCATGATAATTATAACTCCACCCCCTCTTTTTCCCTCACGCACCACCGGAATTTCCATTGTCTAGAAGAGAAGAGTTCGACAATCAAATCTTTCCAGCAAGTTTATTTCTACCATTATAAACATGTCAACTATCTCAACATAGGTGGTAAGATTCAACAAGTATACCTATAATCATATGTCTAGTTTCATTCCCTATAGGTATTTATAACCCTTAAACTTATCATTCAACACAACCCATAGAGAAAAATGGACTATCTTCATGAAACAGTTGGGGTACTTTGACACCAAACACTCTCCTTATAGAAAAAAGAGGAACTCCAAAGGCTTTATTATCATCAGATACTCTGGGTAGAATAACTAAGAGAAGTGGGTCTTGAAACTCTTCCAATCCAAGCCCAAATTATAGTTAAACGAAACCATGGAATCTCACCACTACTTTCTTGGTACCTCGATCTTGAATGTTGAATATTTCACCTTGATAAACTGAGTTGTATCCAAGAATTATAAGACCTGATCCATCTTTTCTATGTAGTCCTATGCTTCTTGGGGTTCATTTATACCCTTAAATTATGGGGTATTCTCACATAAGAACTCTAAAACTTTATCCCTATAACCTCCCACTCCTGGTTTCACCTCAACATCATGTTTCTAAACCACTCATACATTCTTGTCCATAGAATCAACTTCCCATAAGATAGTTTCTAAAATATTTTTTTTCAAAGGATGATTACCTTGATTAACATCTCCTGCTACACCCTTTTAAGGAACTCATGGAATAAATCTCATATACATGTTACTATATTCCATAAATAGAATAAAACAATCACACAATAGAATAATATAGTTTTAAACTAGACGATAGTAAACAAAAACTGATATTAAGGTAAAAACCCCATATAGGATACACACATCCTAAAATCCCATGGTTACTTAAGGCTCATCATGTAAAGAGTTATCCAGGTACTCACCATAACCTACCCATCAAGTCTTGACAATCATATCTCCTATCTAACTACTTAT
This sequence comes from Viscum album, assembly GCA_963277665.1. Classification (NCBI taxonomy): domain Eukaryota; kingdom Viridiplantae; phylum Streptophyta; class Magnoliopsida; order Santalales; family Viscaceae; genus Viscum; species Viscum album. The sequence continues at coordinate 731,181,954 of OY728130.1, forward strand.
AAAGACTAAGAACTACCTCCTTTAATACCAAATTTCCATGACTGAGCCCAGACAACCCATTTAACTATGTGTCAGATCAGACCATAAAAGACCTGAAGGGCATTCAAAATCCCCAAAAATTGGTGAATATCACCTAGGCATCAAAAAAACAATGGGAATGATTTTTCCAAACCTAGAATTAGATGTATGGAATGTATATTCATATAAAGATAACCAAAAAAGAAATATACCATAACCAAAAGAGAGACAATGTTAGTGATACAACCCAAGTTAGAAATAGAAAAACCCATGTAAATTTCCTAAAAAACATCCAATATAATGGACACACAATGTAAAAAATGATACTCTATGTGAAATGTGGGAAATGTGTAACCAACTCATCACCATATACCCATACCCAATTGACAAAAACCCCCACCACATCAATGTGGTGTCTCTCCCTTTCATGTATCAAAAAAACAATGTCTACAAACCTATAAGAGAGTGTATAGGGTTTGTGATAAACACGCTCAGTAGGATTGCACCCAGGTGTTCCATAATAATTCTCTATAAAATAATCCCAATATTATTAATTTAAAAGAAAAAATGGAATGATATGTTGTTACGTCGATTTATATTAAAAGCATGGTAAATAGTTTCCCTTTTCAAAATCTTTTACAAACCAGGTAAAACAATTTCAATCATAATTTCAAAATAATAATATGCATCTATCAAATCATTTATCTTGTCATTTCAATACAAATAGTTAAAATCCAACACAAAATGGTAAGACCCCCTTGGATAACAAATGATAGGATAGATTGGTCACTTGTACCTCAATCACAATCATGACTAGTATGCACACACAAGTATCTTGAGTTAATGCATCAATGTTTAGTGAATAGAGAAACACCCCAATAAGTTAACCTTCTAAAATGTCAATCCAGTTCCTAGAGACAAGTTATCTACAATATAGTAATGAAGGATAACCTTATAAAGTTAACCCCCTACAATATCTAATGGATAATGCCTAATAATACACCTTACATTTAGGTACCCAAGGATCCCATGTTCTTCATACATCAAATCAGTTTCAATGGGATTTTACATTTCATGATAATTGAAAAGAACACATTATTCAGAAATATTCCTTGAAATACAATTTCTAAATCCTTTTAAAAATTATTTGAAAATATCTTTATTTATCCAAAACATGGGGAAAATTTCATTTTATTCAAAAATACATTTACACATGCATAATAATAATTTAAAGGATCATGACTATTCATTTAGAAAACTATTTATAAAATAAAGAGCATTCATGGTTTATCATAATAGTCTAGATACCAAACAACCTACCTCAAACATGTGTTTCATACCACCCATAATGAGATCCACACCCCAAAGTGGGAATATAATTCAAGGGTAATAAATGAGGGAACTTGAAAATCTCATGTGTCACACTACAATCAATAAAAGATCCGGGCTGTGGATGAAAATTTCATAATAGATATAAAATAGATGGAGAATATATCAAAGAATGATCAATTGATCCAAAAAAATGTAGTATATATCCACTACCAATTCCAAATGGAAAAGAAGAACCAAGAGGAAGTTAGATAATAATTAAAAAAGGATAAGAAACCAACCAATTGAAGATCAAAGCTCTAGGAAAAGGATTTCGGTGGGAGGTGGATCACACAAAATCACCTAGAGTATACCTAGGGTTCTAAGGAGAGAGTAATAAGGAAAATGATAAAGTAGTATGGTGATCAATGCATTTTATCTACAAGATATTTATGATTCATGATGTGAATTATGAATTCATGATATAAAATTTTGGAATGCAAGATACACCACAAAATGTATCACCTCAACATAAAATCCCAAAAGACATATCCAAAACATTTATATAATCTCACAAAATTAATGGTTTTCACATCCTTAAACAAAATCATGGCTTCTTCCCAAAAGTCATTCACACTGTGAATATATATTTCATGGCGTGAACTAGATCCAACAGCCATCATTCAACCCAACTCCTTTAGAAAACCCCTTGATCACCTATGACACGACTTAAACCCAAAAATAAACCTCTTAAAATTAAAAATAGGGCATATCATAATAATGATGTTACAATTATCCCCCCCCCCCATAGTACTTTTTCCAAAAAATTCATCTGGAAGAAGGATTCTCCAAAAAAGCTGAGGCCTCTTTTCCATTTTGACGATTCATGATCCCATGTCTTTGTAGAATTTTATCTTTTCTACCATAAAACACTGACCAATGAAATGTAATTATCACACAATACTTTCATTTTAGAATCAATGATCTCCAAAGGTTTCTCCACTATATAAATATCTAAATCCAACTCAATCCGCTCCCACCCCAGAAAATAGGTAGGATTTGGGTGGGACTTCCTAAACGTGGATATGTGGAAGAATCCATATTTTCATATCAACTAAATAGGTAATTCCAAATGATAAGAATAGTTACCAAGCCACTAAATTATCTTAGATAGTACAAGATATCTCAGATCCATCTTCCCCTGTTTCACAATAAGATGCTGACCCAACTGAGGAGAAACATTCAATAAGACCTAGTCACCTACAGAAAACTCCAAAGGACAATATTGATGATCAACATATGATTTTTATAAACTCTATGTTGTAACCAATAATATATGTATATCATGAATACTCACCAATATCTCCTGAATAAAACTATATCCCATGAGGGAGGCCTCACCCACCTCTGACCAACAAATAGGTGACTGGTATAGGTGACCATACAAAGCCTCAAAGGGATTCATTCTGATTTAAGACTAGTAACTATTAGTATAATTGAACTTGACTAGTCCTGGATGGCTATCTAATGATCCATGACAATCTAAGATATAAGCATAGATTATATCCTATAGAATCTATATAGAACACTCTTTATGACAATCCTTCTATGGATGATAAGTTTTAATCAATCTAAATTGTGTCCCCATTACTTCTTGGAGACTCTTAAATAATCTAAAAGTAAATTTGGGATCCCTATTAGAGACAATGAAGAGGGGACCCCATGTAACCTCACAATATCTTATATGTACAACTTATACAAAACTTCAACTATGGTGGTGTCTTTAATTGGAATTAAATGAGATGATTTCATCAACTGGTCAATCACTAACTAGATATAATTATTTATTTAGGGATTCCATGATAGTCCAACAATAAAGTCCACAGACACATCATCCCTTTCTAAACTTTCACTAGAATAGGCTCGAGCAGTCCAGAAGTCTTCAAGTGCTTTGCTTTTATCTGTTGGTTGATGTAACAGTAGGACACATAATTAGAAATGTCATAACCAGACTCCAACAATGATGTATCATGTTATAATTCCATGACCCCAGTTACCCAGAGTTCATGCATTATTACATAACATTGTCATGATCACAAAAGATCAAGTCTCGAAAGACAGATTAATTTAGTATCCTTGGAAACACTACATACATTCATAAGGTTTTCATTTCATCCTAAAATAGAAAACAACAACAACATTGTTTCCAAAGAAAATATTGAGATCCCATAGACTATCCCTACAGTTCAGTCATAATATACTTCTTCGCATCTTGGGAAAAATTAAACATAGAAAGGGGTGAGCCCAGATGCTCAGTAAGGATAAAAATATAGCAGAAACATTCATAAATAAGCATAAAAATTTAAGGCAATGTATAAATAAAACAAAATCCCTTTAAACTTGATTTTCAGCATAATATAGAAAAAATAAAATGAAATAATGTCATTTAATTATTCACATGTATATTCTACTACTCGAATAATCACATACAATATCAATAACGACTTTCATAATGACGGAATGCATAATACCAGGCTTACATAACCACATAGTCAAGGCCTTGTGCCAAGTCGACAAATTATATTTTGTCAAGGGCTTGTGCCAAGATACTAATTTGTCTCATGAGACCTACCGATGCATCGATGAGCTATATCAAGCTCCACCCATTACTTACTAAGTCAAATGCATTCCTTATATGAACAGGTTTAAACATAACATAAACATTAGTATTAAAACTAGTATACGAAATGTCAATACATTCTCCATAAACCATGAATGGTATAAAAATAACACATCAATAGTCAAACATATCACAAAACCTTCAACACAACATGCAATTTTTGTATCATAATAAATCAACTTCAAATAATCATAAAATCCATCAAAGGATGTTGACATAGAAAAAAAAAACTATTTGAGGGAAATATCTCTTTTTTGAAATCATTTACAAGTAACATTATTATAAAAGAAAAAATTTACATTGAAAATATTTTTATAAGATTGTAAGGGAAGGTGCGATGATTTTAGAACGTCAGAAAATAGTCGCACTCGCCGTATAAGTTAAAAAAGACATTCTTGCCTTAATTTTTTCGAAAAGGATAAAAGGACCTTGTTTGGAAGAAGACGGAAATATTACTTTATAAATATATTATAAAAAGTAAAAAAAGGGTATAAGTGACTTTAACCCATAGTATATAAAATATTAATAATGTTTTGAAATACATTTTTAAGAAACATGGATGTGGATGATAAAGAGGTCCAAGTAGATAATTACGTATAAACAACCTCGGATAATGAAGAGATTATGAAATGAACCCTTACTGTGTACTTTTCCATGGTTGAGGGTAGGTTAACCTCCTGTATAATGGTGAAATAATTGTTATTAAATTATACAATAATCATATACATTAATATGATATCATATATGATCTTTTAACATTGCTTCATTAATAATATCTTAGTATTATCGTTGTTTCGGGTGTTAACGGTTTCATTTTCATTTATATTATTCGTTATGTGAGTCATATTTGTTATATATGGGATGTATCTTATTCATATTCAGAATTATATCAAGTCTTTAAATATTATTTTTAATCATCAAATTAATATTATTCTTGAATGGATATGATGGGGAGTGAATCTCATCGCGTTCATGGAGACGGTAATCCGTACGTACGCAAGAGCGAAAATATCATTATTTTGATAAATAATATATAATTGGATGGTATATCATATATACTGAATCATTATCATGTTATATTTATTATTTACATCAATTAAACATCATTATTATAACCATCCAAATAATAACGTATTGAATAACAATTACACCATGTCGTGGAGACGGTAATCCGTATGTACGCACGTATGGTGACATGTCATTCAAAGGATGGATAGAATTATTAATATTGTTGTACCATATTCAAAATAAAATCACAGAATATATAAGATACTGAATTTATTATTTTATTATGGAAACAAAAAATAAAGAGGAAGTGGAAGAAGAAAGAAACTTGAAAGAGGTGATGACATATTTACCTCTTCTTCAGGTTCTTCCTTTTGATTTGATCAAAATGGCTCCATAGATTGGATTTTTGACTAAAGGAGGGGATATAGGATGAAGTGAGGCCATTTTATAGGTTATTTTACTTGGGTTTGGCAGATCCAAATGGATTTGAAGGTGTGAATTAGAGAGAAGGGGTAGTTCCCTTTTATAAGAGGGGTGAGGGTAACCTTAAGAAAAACTAGAAGTATTATTTTATAATAAAATAATTTTCGGTTTCTAATGGCTCAAGAATGGATTATTTAAATTTGAATGTAATTTTGGGTCAAAACCCACTCAACCAATAGGTTTTAGACAGGTTTGGGTCACTATATTAACCATAACTTGTAAATCTAACTCTTAGTTAAATAGTTTGACATTTAGCATGTCTCATTGAATTTTAATATTATATGGTCAAAAAACATACTATATACTTCCACGAAAACCCCAAGTGGTTCATTAATGATACACCTATCATTATATAAAGTCTTTTTTCTGAACCTTATATTTTTAGAAATATAATATCAATTAATAATACAATATTGTTTTTAAAAACTGTTTTATGTCAATTTTGACACTATTTGGTATTTTGTTTTTTCTAAATTCATAACAACATTATTATTTCGAAACAGATTCATATAACCAACCCTAATATGTATTATTAACATAGAAAAGTAGTGTAATTCATAAAAAGTATCAAATTAAATTAATTTTGATATTTATGATATCATTTATTTTAATATTTCATTAATTAGGTAATTACTACATCATCATTGTGTCATAAATAAATTAAATTATTTATTGTATAAAAAATATAAATAAAATACCATTATGTAGGAAATATTTTTATCTTTCAAATGAATATTTATAGTTGAATTTATCTTATGTGTATCTTTATGTTAAAAATGTTTTCGTTATTAAATGTTGATTTTAACTCATTTAACTCTTCTTTGAATTAAATAATAATAAATGTCCTAATCTAATCCATGTGGACCAAAGAGGTTCATATTTTATTAAAAAGGTTTTTTTGGTCTAATTATACTTACCCAATAGAATTATGACATGTTTTGGGTAATAATAATAATATCATTTTTACCCTTAATTACCATATTTCCTTTTAACCGTGGTAAATAAAAGTAAAAAGTTGCAATTCAGAAAAAATTATTTTTATCTTATTGAACCACATTTTACTTATTGATATCAACTGTGTCTCTCATAGTTTTTAAATTCTACTCACAGAAGCAATAAAATTATGTTTTATGTGAATTCGCAAATTCTCCTATGATGTGGGTAAAAGACAGTGAGAAGTTCTGTAAAATAATTTCTATATCTAAAATTATTATCAATTGACTCCAATGAATTACATTGAACTTATATAGGTATTATGTATCTATTTTGTCCTAAAATAAATTTAAATAAAATAAATAATTATAAAAATTTTGTTTTAAACTATAACTTAGTGTTTTTTTCACTATTCATCAAAAATTGAACGTTTTAAGAAAAATAACAAAAAATCACCCTAGGCTAATTTTGATATTTTGAATCCAAAAATGAAGTCTATTTTGAAAGATAAAATTTATAAAATTTCAAATATTGGGTATTACTATTCATAATGGCTAGTTTGATTGGTTGTGGTGTGTATTAGAACTCGAATTTGTGCACGATACATGCTATTGTACTATTCAAAGAGAATCATACTGTGGAAGATTGGGGTGTTACATTCTCCGCTCCATCAAATAATTTCATCCTCAAAATTTCTAGAATATTACTCCATAAAAAGATTTGGGTGGTTCTTCATCATAAGTTCCTCAGGTTCCCACGTTGCCTCTTCCATCTTGTGGATTGTCTATAGAACTTTTACCAAACGAGTCATCCAGCTTCTCAGAACTTGTTCTCTTGTATCAAGAATATTGACAGGCTCTTCGCAATAAGATAGATCAGGTTCTAGTTCCAATTCCTCATAGGTGGGTACATGCGTTGGGTCAGGCATGTATTTTCTCAACAGTGATATGTGGAATACATCGTGAACTTTGGAGAGACTTGGAGGCACTGTCAAACAGTTAGCTACATCACCAATTAGTTCTAGAATTTTGAAAGGTCCGATGTACTTGGGACTCAATTTTCCCTTCTTACTGAAACGTATAAGATCCTTCCCTGTAGATACCTTCAAGAAAACATGATCTCCTACCTGAAATTCCAAATCCTTCCTTTGGTTATTGTCATAGCTCTTCTTCCTAATTTGATCTGCTTTGATGTGGTTTTGGATTACCGTCACCTTTTCCATCGTTTCCTCCACAAGTTCTGGGCCTATGAGTTTACTTTCACTAACATCATCCCAAGAGGTTGGTGTGCGACATCTATTTTCGTATAATACATCATATGGTGCCATTTGAATACTTGAATGGAAGCTATTTTTATAGTAAAAATCTACCAGAGGTAAATATTGATCCCACATACCTTGAAAGTCAAGTGAGAATGATCTCAACATATCTTTTAAGGTTTGAATAATCCATTCAGATTGTCCATCAGTTTGGGGGTGGTAGGTAGTGCTCAAATTAAGTTCAGTATCCAGGTCTTTCTAAAGACTTCTCCAGAATCTTGATGTAAAACATGGATCATGATCAGAAACAATCGATAGGGGTACTCCATGAAGTCTCACTACTTCATTAATATATACTATTACTAGACGTTCAAGTGGTAAATCTTCTCTTAAAACAAGAAAATGTGCCGAAATGGTAAGATGATCAATAATGACCCACATTGCATCATTCCTTCTAAGAATCATTGGTAGTCCCATGACAAATTCTATCGTGATATTATCCTATTTCCACTCAGGTATGGGAAGAAGTTCCAAGACTCCTCCAGGATGTTGCCTTCTAGCTTTTAATTGTTGACAAACTATACATCTTGACACAAAATCAGCAATCTCCCACTTCATGATGTCCCACAAAAAGTTTTCCTTCAAATCTCTATACATCTTAGTGCTAACAGAGTGTATAGAAAAATTGGAACTATGAGCATCATCTAAAAATTCCCTTTTTAGATCAAGTATATCGGGAACAAAAAGTCTCTTCCCAAATTTCAAAATTCCATTGTCATACACAAAGTCACTCAATCTCCAATCAGTCACAACTTTAATCTTCTTTTGAAACTCTTAATCATCATTCTAAGAACTCTTTTTCCATTCTAGTAAAGATGGTTTGGAAAACATTTGAAAAATTATTGATGTTTCACCTTCCATGGTTATTCTCATATGCATCTTTACTAGATCTGTGAAAATAAGATCCCTTTCAACTCTCATCTTGTGCAAAACTCCATGATCCTTTCTGCTCAAAGCATCTTCCACATTATTTTCCTTCCCCGAGTGGTAGTGTATGGTGAAATCATAATCCTTTAGTAGTTCAAGCCATATCCTTTGCCTCAAGTTGAGTTATTTATATGAGAAACTATACTTCAAACTCTTGTGATCGGTATATATCTCATATTTTCACCCTAGAGATAATGTCTCCATATCTTCAAAGAAAATATTATAGCTGCTAACTTAATATCATAAGTAGGATAGTTTTCCTCGTGAATTTTTAGCTGTCGTGATGTATAAGAAATAACCCTATCATTCAACATATGGACACAAACAAGTCATTTCTTTGAAGCATCACTATATATAACAAACCCATCATTACCTGATGGTAGAGTCAAGATAAGATCATTGACTAATATTCTCATTAGTTCTTTGAAACATTCTTCAAACTCTTTTGTCAAAACAAATTTAACCCCTTTACATGTGAGGTTTGTTAATGGGTTAGCCAATCGGGCAAAATTCTGAACGAAACGTCAATAATAACCTGTTAAACCAATAAAATGGTGTACCTAGGTTATACTCGTTGATGCTGGCCATTCTTGGATTGCTCTTGTCTTAGAAGGATCAACAAATATTCTTTCCTTAGAGACAATATGTCCAAGAAAAGAAATCACTTGAAGCCAGAATTTACAATTTCTAAACTTCCCATATAATTCATTTCTTCAAAGAGACTTAAGGATAATGCGCAATTTATTTTCATAATCTTCATATATTTTGGAGTATACCAAGATATTATCAATAAATACCACTATAAATTCATCAAGATATTATTTGGAAACTCGGTTCATTTGATCCATGAAAATTGAGCGTGCATTATTCAGCCCAAAAGGCATTATTGTAAACTGGTAATGCTCATACCTGGTTCGAAATGTTGTTTTCGGAATGTATTCCTTAATCACACACAACTGATGATATCCATATCGAAGGTCAATCTTTGAAAAATATTGAGCTCCATGAAGTTGGTCGAATAAATCATCAATGCGAGGTAGGGGATACTTGTTCATTATTATTATAGCATTGATCTCCCTGTAGTCAATGCACAACCTCCTAGATCCATATTTCTTCTTATCAAAAAGAACAGGGGCTCCCCATGGAGAAAAACATGGGTGAATAAATCCCTTTTTACTCAATTACTCTAGTTGTTTCTTTAGTTCCACTAATTCCATAGTGGCCATTCTATAAGGCATCTTCGATATGGGCCTTGAACCAGGAATTAAATCAATCGAAAACTCAATTTCTCATTCTGGAGGATGTCCAGGTAAATCTTATGGAAACACATCAACATATTCTTTCACAATAAGTACATACTCTATTAGAACATTCCTTTCCTCACCCACAATCATTTCATTCCCTTCCACCCCAATAATTGAATTTAGTTGAGCTACTGGGGGTGGATCTAGATAAAAATTAGGTGGTGACGATTCTACTCTAAAGATAAGGTATTCCTTATCTTCGTCATCAAAAATAGTAACCTCCTTCTTCTTATAATAAATTTTTACATCATGGTCCGAAATCCAATCCATAACTGGGATTATATCAAATTCAATCATGGGTAAGACGATGAGATCAGCAGATAAAGAACATTTATACACTCTAATGGGAAATATTTCACAGAACATTGTAGCAATAGTGCTTCCCCTAGGAGTTTTGACTGACAAAACCCTTGTTAAATCAAATTGAAAATATCAAATTTTCTTAGCAAACTGGGAAGATATGAAACAATGTGATGATCCAGAATCAAATAAAGCACTGGCTAAACTTGAGGAAACCATTAGATTACCTACCACCGTGTCTTTCGGAGCTTCAAACTCTATAGTAGTGATCGCATAAGCTTGGCCTTGATCCCTAGGCCTTTTCTAAGGTAAGTTTCCCTGATGCTTAGGACATTGATTTTCATAATTTTCCATCTCCCTGTAATTGTACCATTGAACATCGGTAGCTTCTTTCTTCTCTTTGCAATCACGAGATTGGTGTCCTTTTTCACCACACTTTTAACAGACTCCCATTCCCTTCAAAAAAGTACTGGGGTGTTTCTTCCCACATTTACTATAGGATGGATATTCAAATTTTCCCTTATTCCCCTTATTTTCATTTCCATAGTGATCAGCTGATCTCTTCTTCTCTTTATTTTCTTTAAAGTCGTAAGACTTTGAGAATTACTTTTTTGTCCTGATAGCACATGAGACAATATCTTCATACGACGAGAAGGATTGTGAGACTAATGCTTGATGGAGAAATGGTTTTAACCCATCAAAGAAATGATCAATCTTACTTCTTTGGTTACATATATAATCTTCAGCATGCCTTGCTAACCTTGTAATGTTGGACTCATACTTTGCAACATTCTCATCCTCCTTTTACCTCAAACTCAAAAATTGTCCTTCCATATCTACTTGATGGTCATAATGAAAGTATTTTTCTAAGAAAATCTATTTAAACTCCTTCCATTACATATTTGTTAATTCATCATCTTCCTTCATGTTTTGAATCAATGACCACCATTGATCAGCATCTCCAATGAGGCGGTAAACTGCCATGATAACATTTTCACTTTCGATACTCCCCAAATAGTGGAATATTTTCTCTAAGAAATTTATCCATTTCTCATCTACTAGTGGATTTGTACCCCCATTGAATGTTAGTGCTTTTTGCCTCATGAAGCTATCTAACATTGATCCTCCACACTGCTGATCAGGGTGCTCCATATGGGTAAGGTTATTATTCATAACCTGGGTGAGTTGTCCATGTATGGTGATTAGCTGATCAGTATTAGTTGCATCACCAGCTCCACTATAATTATCTTGAGTATGAGGGAAATCCCTACATGGAGTGTGTGCACTGATACAGTTTCCATTCCTTCTATTAGGTGTCATTTCTAAACAATGTCATAAACTAGATTAGTTTATGAATCGCAATACATAAACTCAAACTTGTAAAACACTTAACATAAATTGAACAGTTTATGGATATAATCCATAATCATAAAAAGGTTTTCATTGAGTAAGTATATACTCATAAACCCTTCATAATGTTTTGTAATGAAAATGAGAATTATACCAAGCGTATCACCCGGGAGTTTCATAACCAAGAGTGCAGCAAGGCCCGTTGTCTTACACTAGTTCCCGTTCAATTCTAGCTCAAAGCTGTGTTTTTGGGTTTTACCCCTAGGTACATCTGTGCTAGAGCTGCCTCTACTTGCTCATATCTGTAAAGGTATGTATTTCTTGGAAAACTCACAAAATCTCAACAATACCAAAATTATAGGAAGTTATTCTATACTAATCCTCAAAGTCTATCTTAGGTCTATGTGCTCTAATAAGAGTTTATCTAAATCTAGTTTCCTAGGTTTGTACTAAACTTCCTCTGATACCAACTATAACACCCCGACCCCAGTTACCCATATTCGGAGCATTATCACATAACATTTTCATGATCAAAAAAGATCAAGTCTCGAAAGAACGATTAGTTTATTAGACTTGTAAACACTAGATACATTCATAAGGTTTTCCTTACATCATAAAATGGAAAACTACACAACATTGTCTCCAAAGAAAATACAGAGATCCCATAGACTATCCCTGTAGGATAGTCATAACATACTTCTTCGCATCCTGGAAAAAATAAAACATATAAAGGGGTGATCTCAAATTCTTAGTAAGGATAAAAATATAGCAGAAACTTTCATAAAAAAGCATAAAGATTTAAGGGAATGTATATCTAAAACAAAAGCCTTTTAAACTTGAACTTCATCATAATATGGAAAAAAATAAAAAGAAATAATGCCATTTACTTAATCAAAAGGATATTCTACTAGTAGAATAATCACATGAAATAACAATAACCACTTTCATAATGATGGAATGCATAATACCATACCTTCATAACCACATAGTCAAGGCCTTATGCCAATAATACAAATACAATTTTGTCAAGGAATTGTTCCAAGACACTAGTTTGTCTCATGAGACCTACCGATGTATCGAGGAGCTATAACAAGCTCCACCCATCACTTACTAAGTCCAATGCATTCCTCATATGAACAGGTTTAAACATAACATAAACATTCATATTAAAACTAGCATAATAAATTTCAATACTTTCTCCATAAACCATTAATACTATAAAAATAACACATACACAGTCAAACATATCATAAAACCTTCAATATAATATGGAAGTTTTTTATCATAATAAATCAACTTCAAATAAGCATAAAATCCATCAAAGGATGTTGACATAGATGAAAACAAAACTATTTGAGAGAAATATCTCTTTTTTGAAATCATTACAGAATTATAAAAGAAAAAATTTACTTTGAAAATATTTTTATAATCTTGTAAGGGAAGATTCAACGATTTTATAATGGCGGTAAAAAAAAGACATTCTTACCTTAATTTTGTCGAAAATGTTATAAGGACCTTGTTTGGAAAATGATGGGAAGATTCGTTTATAAATATCTTATAAGAACTCAAAAAAGGGTATAAATGACTTTAACCCATAGTCTATAAAATATTAATAATTATTTGAAATACATTTTTGAGAAACATGGATGTGGATGATAAAGAGGTCCCAATAGATAATTACGTATAAACAACCTCAGATAATGAAGAGATTGTGAAATAAACCCTTACCTTGTACTTTTCCTTGGTTGAGGGTAGGTTAACCTCCTGTATAATGGTGAAATAATTGTTATTAAATTATACATAAATCATATACATTAATCTGATATCATATATGATCTTTTAACATTGATTCATTAATAATATCTTAGTATTATCGTTTGTTTCGGGTGTTAACGATTTCATTTTACTCTATATTCTTTGTTATGTGAGTCATATTTGTTATGGATGGGATGTATCTTATTAATATCCAGAATTATATCATGTATTTAAAGATTATTTTTAATCATGAAATGAAAATTAGTCTTGAATGGATATAATGGGGAATGAATCTCATCGCATTCGTAGAGACGGTAATCCGTACGTACGCACGAGCGACAATATAATTATTTTTATATTAAAATAATTTATGATTGGATGTTATATAATATACACATAATCATTATCATGTTATATTTATTATTTACATCAATTAAACATCATTATTATACCCATCCAAATAATAATGTTTTGAATAAAAATTACACCATGACGTGGAGACGGTAATCCGTACGTACGCACGTATGGTGACATATCATTCAAAAGATGGATAGAATAATGAATATGTTTGTACCATATTCTTAATAACATCACAGTATATAGAATATACTGGAGTTATTATTTTATAATGGAAACAACAAAGAAAGAGGAAGTGGAAGAATAGAGAAACTTGAAAGAGGTGATGAAATATTTACCTCTTCTTTGAGTTCTTCCTTTTGATTTGATCAAAAGGGATCATTAGGATGGATTTATGACTAATGGAGTGCCTATAGGATTAAGGTAGGATAGTTTATAGGTTATTTGTCCAGGTTTTGGCCAAGACAAATGGCTATTAATGAGTGAATTAGAGATAAGGGGTGGTTCACTTTTATAAGAGGGGTGTGGGGCACCTTAGGAAAAGCTAGCAATATTATTTTATAATAAAATCATTTTCAGTTTATAATGGCTCCAAAATGGATTATTTAAAGTCTAAGGTTGGGATGGGTCGCAAACCAATCAACCAATAGGTTTTAGATAGGTTTGGGTCACTATATTAACCTTATCTTTTATATTTAACTCTTAGTTAAATAGATTGACCTTTACCATGTCTCATTGTATTTTTATATTATATGGTTAATAAACATTCTATACACCTCCAAGTGAATCCCAATTGGTTCATTAATGATACACCTATAATTACATAAGTCTTTTGGATGAACCTTAGATTTTTATAAATAGATTATCAATTAATTATATAATATTTGTTTCAAAAACTCTTTTATGTCAATTTTGACACAATTTGGTATTTTGTATTTTATATATTTATAATAGCATTATTACTTAGAAAACAATTCATCTAACCAACCCTAATATGTCATATTTACTTATAAAATTATTTTAATTCATAAAAAGTCTCAAATTACATTTATTTTAATTTTATAATATCAACTATTTTAATATTTCCTTAATTAGTTAATTACTACATCATCATTTTGTCATAAATAAATTAAATTATTTAATGTCTAAAAAATATAAACAAAATAAAATTATGTAGGAAATCTTTTTATATTTTTAATTCATATTTATAGCCTAATTTATCTTATGTGTAACTCTATATTAATAATGTTTTATTTATTAAACTTTGATTTTAACTCTTTTAACTCTTCTTTGAATTAAATAATAATAAATGCCTTAAACTAATCCATGTTGACCAAAGAGGTTCATATTTTATTCCTAAGGTTTTTTTGGTCGAATTATACTTATCCAATAGAATTAGGACATGTGTTAGGGTAATAATAATATCATTTTTACCCTTAATTACCCTATTTACTTTTAACCGTGGTAAATAAAAGTAAAAAGTTACTATTCACCAAAAATTATTTTATCTTATTGAACCAAATTTTACTTACTGATATCAACCGTGTCTCTCGGTTTTTTGAAATTCCACTCACAAAAGCGGTAAAATTATATTTTATGTAAATTTGCAAATTCTCCTAGGATGTGGGTAAAAGACTATGAAAAGTTCTATATAAATTTAATATATATCTAAAATTATTATAAATTGACTCCAATGAATTAAATTGAACTTATATATGTATAATGTATCTATTTGACCTAAAATATATTTAAATAAAATAAATAACTATAAAAATTTGGTTTTAAACTATAACTTAGTGTTTTTTTCACTATTCATCAAAAATTGAACATTTTCAGAAAAATACCAAAAAATCACCCTAGGCTAATTTCGATATTCCAAATCCAAAAATGAATTCCATTTTGAAATGAAAAATTTATAAAATTTCAAAAAGTGGGTATTACTATTCATAACGGGTAGTTTGATTGGTTGTGGTGTGTGTTAAAACTCGAAGTTGTGTACAACACATGCTATTGTATTATTCAAAGAGAAGCGTATCGTGGAAGCTTGGGGTGTTACACATGTCATATAAAATTTCAATCAATCTAGGTCACTTTCACCTCAATCATAATTATGACTAGTGTTCACTCATTTCCCTAGATCCCATGTATCAATGTATAGGAAACATAGAAACACCCTAAAAGTGAGCCCCATACAATGATAATCAAGTTCCTAGACCCAATGTATCTATGATCATGGAATGGAGGATCACCCAAGAAAGTGAACACCCTTGTAATATCCAATGTCCAAGTCCCAATACTAAACCTTCCACTTAGGTACCCTAGGGAACCATGTGTGGAATACATCAAATGGGTTCCAAATATCCTTTATATTTCTTAAAAATTAAAAAAACCATTAATTAAAAAACATGCATCGAAACCCAATTCCACAATCCATTACAAAATGTTTTTGGAAATATCTTTATTTTACCAAAATAAGGGAAAATCTATATTATATTCAAAAACACATTTACACACATATAAAAATCATTTCAATAGTTATTCCAATTTATTTAGAAAACTATTTATAAAATTGATAGCATTGAAGTTTTCATCCAAAATAGGCTGGACATGGAACCATCTACCTCAAGAATTGGTTTCACACAACCTATAATAGGATCTACACACCAAAAAAGAGAAGATAACATAAGAGAGATAAATGTAGGCCCTCTAGAATTTCATGCATCATACCATGACCAACATTAGATCTCGCCTCTGAAAGAAAATCGCATAAATAATCTATAATACATCGAGAAGTGATCATCAAAAAAATCGATAGATCTAAAAATTGAAAAATAGATCCACCTCCAATTACTTCAATAAAATAAGAACTAAAAGTAAATTGAATCATACTTACCAAATGAGAAGAAACCAACCAACCAGAGATCAATGTGCCGAAAGAACGAGGTCAGAGGGATCTAGATCACCCAAAATCTACAAGATCAAACCTAGGTTTTGGGGGCGATAAGAGAAAGGTGAATAAGAAAGGAGTTGGGTGACCAAGCCATTTAATCTACTATACATACATGATTCACAACATGAATTATGAATCCATGATGTAATGTTTTATAATCTATTGTATGACAAAAAATGTGTCACGTTAACTTATAATCCTAAAACTCCCATTCACAACATGAATATAATCACACATCATTACTTTTTTTCATCCTGAACTAGAATCATGGGTTCCTTCCAGAATTCATTCACATCGTGAATATATGTTTCATGGTGTTATCTGACTCATAAATCCAATTTTTGTCCCAAGTCCTTTATAAATCCCCCTAGATCACTTTTTACACCACGTAAACCGAAAAGGAAACCTCTTAAATGTAAAAATACTGAAAGCCTTAACCAGTATATTCCTAAACACCCTCAAAAACTCAAAAAACTACCCAAAACAACCCAATAAAATTGAATAAAAAAAATTTGTCAAAAAGAAAGGTCATAAGTACCTTAAAGTGACATTGGGGTGTGACTATTATACAAACCATATAACTTTATTCCCCCCAAAAGAAAATTTAATGAAGGTGGTCTCTTGAAAAGTTGAGGTCGCTACTCCCCCGTAATTGATTCTCATTCCCAAGTCTCATGTGAATCCATTCCATGTTTCTAAAGAACGTGGACCAACAAAATAGACTTCCCTATTATGATCATTTACTAAGAATAAATTATGTGAATAGGTTGCTCAATAATCGATAAATATGATTCCAACTCAAGATCCTCCCAACTCAGAACATGTGAGTGGTCTAAATTATACTTCTTGAGCTAAGATATAGGGAATATGTTATGAATTTAATTAAACAAACAATGTAATTCCAGAAAATATTGCACCATCCGGATCTACTTAATGATCTCAAAATGTCTCATGTGTCTTGGAGCTAACTTTTATTTCTTTCCCAAATACTGATGTCCCAATTGAGGTGAAACTTTCAAGAATACACGGTCACCAACCGTGAACTCCAAAGGTAATAACTCATGATCGGTATAGTATTTATTCCAAAACATATCTATAACCATCTATTCATTCATGATTTGGATATTTTTTTTATACCTTCTAAATGATTCTCAACACTATCATGGAAGTTTCACCCATATTCAACCAACAAAGAGGTGATTTTCAAGGTCGGACATATAAATAATGGAAGGATTCTATTTTTATGGGAAATTAGTAACTATTGTAATAAGTAAACTCAATATATTATAAATGGTTATCCCAATATCCTCTAAATTCCAGGATTCAAGAATGGATCATGTCCTCCTGAATTTTAATAGTTTACTCCACATGTCCATCCATATGGGGATTATAAGTTTTTCTCTGTCTAATATAATATCCCATAATCTCTTGAATAAAATTATAGAAGTGGGAGAAAAAATGAGTGCCACTATCTAATATAATGGATGATGGAAATTTTTACAACCTCTCAATCTCATTCATGTATAACATACCCAACTCTACAACTCTAGTGGTCTAAAAAATTAGAAATAAGTGAGCCTACTTAGTGAGTCATTCGGTCACCACCCATACAGCATTTCTCCATTAGGGAGTCCATGGTAGTGCAATGATAAAATCCATGGACTCTTCATCTCATTTCTATATTTTCACAGGGAGTGGTTTAAGTAACCCAAATGTTTATTGGTTTTCTACCTTAACTTATTGATAGGTATAAGAATGAGATTTTAAGCTCGGTATATCTCATATCTAACGTGGCCACCAAAAATAACGCTTCACGTCATAGTAAATCTTTTTAGTGCCTAGACGAATGGTCCACTTTGTTTAATGGAATGCCTCTAACATGGTCTATCTCACAGACTATGTAACTAACCATCGATTCATAAAACAATGAACACCTTCTTATGGAGAGATACCACTTGGACATGGTCTCCCAACTATATAAATAATCCTTTATTATTTAAAATTCATTATAACATTGTTTCTCTTGGGAAACCAACTCAATAAGAGATGGTGTTAGTTTAATTATTTCCAAAAAGATACAAGTTTCTTCCTTCTTTTCACGCAAGTGAATTATAGAAATGATACTAATGAAATTCCACTCGTCCTCTGATTATTTAATGGCCTAAGAGGGAAACTTCCTACTAATATTATCTAGAAAAACATTTTGTTTTCACAATGTATTGAAAATCTCAAAATAAAATGAATTAAGATACTCAATGGATCACCTCTTCTTAAGATTAAATTATTTTAGAGAAAGGAGGTAACTCTAACTCTTATGATCTGAGTAAACAGTGAACCTTTCTATAAAAAGGAGGTGTCATCAATAATTAAGGATTTTCATAACCACAGAAAGTTATAAATTATGAGTGGGGTAATTATTCTCATGTGTTTGAAGTTAACAAGAACCATATTTCATCACATCATCTCCCTAAATAAGAACACAAATCAAACTTGCATCTCAAACATCACAACAGACCACATATCCTTGACAGGTCTCTGGAAAAATTATGATAGGTGTTATGACCAATCATTGTTTTAACTCATTGAAAGAAGTTTAAAATTTTGAGTTCCATATTAAATTTCCCCCCTTTTATGTAACAGTGGTTAATGGTGATGCAATCTCAAAGAAATCCTTCAAGAAATATATGTAGTATCCTTATAATCCTAATAAAATATTAATCTCAAAGACATTCCATGGTTCCTAACATTATATTAAAACTCTCACCTTATCAGGGTCAACTAAGATGCCACTTTTTGAGACCATGTGTCCTAAGAAGATATGTTCTTGGATCCAGAAATGAAATTTTGATAACCTATCATAAAATATTATTTCTTTTAGGATTACCAAAAAACCCAATGGTGAAACTCATGCTCTTCTATGGTTCTTGAGTATAATAGAATATCATACATAGATAACACAATGAAGGAATCAAGGTATTGGTAGAATATTTGGTTCATCTGATCCCTGAAAAATATAGGATTGTTGATCCTACTGAAAAGGAATAATAATATATTCAAAATATCCATACCTACGCCTAAAAGTTGACTTAGTGATGTTAAATTCCTTATCTTGCAACTGGTGACACCTCGATTGATGGTCATTTTTTTATGACCACATTTCCCCATTCAACTTATCAAAAAAAATCATTGATATAGGGAAAAGGTTACTTATTATTTATCTTTACACAATTAATATTCTAAAAAAGGACACATAAATAAAGAGTCCCATTTTCACCAGTGCTACCCAAGGTGACACACTCAGATAGCTAAAACCCTTGGATTTCAAATCATACAATTATATCTTTAACTCCTTTAACTCCTTCAGTGACATTTGGTTTGAAGGAATATATATTGGATGGGTTCTTGACATTAGATCTATTGAGATCACCACCTACATCTCTGTAGGTAGACCAGAGATGTCATCTATAATTACTTCAGCAAATTCATTGACCACTAGATAAGGATCATAAAGTTCCCTCTTCATGTTTAACTAAAAAGAAGATATTTATTTCACAAACTCTAAAAACAAAGGTCCAACTCATCTAGACCTCATATCTATTTCCCCATGAAATTCCCAAGAACTCCCATCGAGGGTAGAAAAGGACCCCCATCAATGGTAACAATTGATCTTATCCTTATAGGTGAATAAACTATCCATCCTAAGGATAACATTATAGAGAAAAATATCAATGACTAAGATGTCCCATACCAACTCTACATTAGATATAGAGAAGGTATAAGAAGAAAATCAAAATCCATATTCCTTCCTCTTTCTAATAGGGTTTTTTAATTCCATAACATAAGGCATGATATCTATTGGTATTTTCAAGGATTTCAAGAAATGAGACAATATAAAATATTTAGAGGACCCCATATCAATTAAATAATACTTTATAGATGAGGAAATGAAAATAGTACATCTCATGGTTTTAGGACCATCCTCCACTTATACTTGGGATTCTTCAGTTGTGTGTAATTTCTTTAAACTGTAGATTTTCTATTTCCCACTAAAATTATATGGCTAAAAAACTACTACTATAGAGGAATAATTCCTTACTAAATACCCTCTATATTTTAAAAAAAAATTGTGTCTCTATGTAGAGATAAGATATCCTAATAGAACTTTTCAAATAGCCTCAACATCCACATAAAAGATACTTTTTCTGAGGTACCATGCATATTTGTTTCAAGTGACTTATCTTCACACATTGGTAGAAAGTAATAGGTTCCATACTACTTACGGAATACATGGGTTGAGATTTCTATAGATCAACACTATCACTTACTTTGTGAAAATCACTATAATTCCTCTTCTCTCTATAAAAGGCACTATAAATGGTATCGAGTGTGGGAGGAAAACAAGGAGCCCAGTCTTACTTGACTGGTAAATCTTTTCTATAAGTTCCCTATCCACCATATCAACATGGGTGGAAAGATTATATATGAATAAAAATGAAACATGTCTGTTCATATGCCCATTATATACCCCTGATCCTTAGTATATTTATTCAATAAAACCTCTTGAAAGAATTATTAATGTTTGGAAAAGCGATTAGCATACTACATCGTTTTCTGATCACCTTGTTGAAGGTTAAGAAACTTAATAAACTTTTAATAATTAAATATATATATATATTTTAAAATATATTGAGAGGAGATGAGATATATGTATTTCCACTCCAATGCCTCATGTTTTTACCAAAATTAATGTATACCACCATCTCCTTCTAAGGCCTTCAACTTTGAAAGCAGTGCACTTCACCTTATGTAGGTCAAAGGATTCCAAAAATCAAATATACTTTAAATATTTTTCATCAAATCCTTTACTTTTTAAGTATTATTCATCCCTTATAAGGAAGGTTTTTTTTTTGGTATAGAAACTCCTGCACTCGATCCCTTCCTCCTCCAACTTCTGGTTCGACTTCATTAGCTGGAACTAGAATATGGTTGGCACCTCGATCTATGACATAGACTATCCACACCACATACTCAACAATATTTTTTCTTAATAGGGGATTCTCCCATAGAACATTATTCATAAAAACAACCTGAAATTGATAAGATGTCTTCTAGGAGACATGGTATTACAAAACATTAAGGATAAATAAGGAAAATCAACAAATATTAATCTCTATTCAATTGAAAGTCACCATTAATGATGGATTTTTTAAATAAGAAAACTAAATTCACATCAAGATTTGAATCAAAGAATATTTTTTTCACACCACATAGTAACTCAAGTATCATTATAACAATAGCTAGTTAGGCACTTTCTTGTAACATACCCCTTAAGTCCCAACAACAATACCTCTTATATTCCCTAACTAACTACCAATAAATTAACAACCTCCCTTTGTTGCTGATTTCTAATGAACCATACCATATCACCCATTAAACTATGAACCTGAGCCATCTCACTAAAAAATAGAATATCATCCCTAATCACTGTGGGTTAGAATCTATTTCATGTCCATATATGAACACCTTTGGGAATAATTTTTCCCACACAATAAAATAGATATCAAACAATTCAAGTATAGTATAACATAACTATGAAAAATCAATGCAGAGGTACAAAACAAAAACATGTACAGACTATGAAAAAAGACAAAAAGTGTTGTTCCAACAAAAAAACTAACAAAAAAACCAAAATCCTTACCCCATGTGAAATTAGGGTCTTCATCCCACCGTGGCATGTCCAATATTTTACACCCTCTAACCCACATACTCATCATCAACAAGAAACACCTTTCCTTTTCCTATACTTAAAAAAACAAGGTTTATATATACCCAATGGTATGTGATTGGTGTGAGCATAATAATCCCAATAGAGTCCCCCAAAGTGTTCCATAAGTAATCTTTAATAAATAAACAACATTTTTTCATTTAAATGGAATAAATAAAAACAAAACATGTTTTCTCCAATTTTGTAGAAGGCATGGAGAAATAATCATCTTCATATCATTTAATAAAATATTTGTCAAATAATCATTTATAAAACTATGAGTAAATATTTAATATGATGAATATATTGAAGTTTCATTTTTAAATTGAAAAATCCATAAATATATTTGAAAGGAATAAATAGTTAAGAATTTCGTGAAGCTAGCACCATCGGGTAAATCCCTCGAGTAAGTTAGGTATTATTCAACTAAGATATTCACACTTATTTGATCAATGGCATATAAAGTTTTCATAAAAATCCCCTAGTGATAGATATATCAAGTCCAAGGTAAGGATACCACACAGTCTAATGGCTCCCCATCATGTCTAACAAATGTTTAGTTAATGTTGTGGCGTAAATACATTGTTAGGTAGTCTCAAAACATCCTAGAATTATTTCCCTAGATATCCCACTTGAATACATAGGTTCCTATGTGATATCATCATTACATATTCAAAAAAATTATTTAAGGAATTTCAACAAACAAAATTAGTTCATCAATTATAAAACAGTGACCCCAAAACCATTTTCACGTGCCATTTAATTTCAATGTAAAAACATTTTCAAAAATGCATTCTTCAAATATTTTCATCATTAAAAACATATATCATGAAGACATTACATTATTCAAAAATAATTTAGGAAAAACCATTGAAACATGTGCAGGAATCATATGTTTATAGATAGAATTTAACTTATCAAACCACCTACCTTAACGTTCACAGTCCTAAATAAAACACACCCGGTCTACGAAAACCTAGAATCTCTACCCATATAATTAGATAAATAAAATATTATTTATGTTATATCATTCATAAAACCATAGATCTTTCCATGATATTTTAGATCTATCATTACTTTAAAGGAGAAAGTAGGATATCTAGAAGAGTGGTGAAGAATGGGTGAAGAAATGACATATACCTTTAATTTCAAAGATCCAACACACTCAGAATCAATGGAATCACTCTCAAAATAAATATAAATCACCAAATTAATAAATTTCTATCATTATTTTTTATTTCATATAACATATGATAATGAATGATGGATTCGGGTGGAAAATTAGATAAAAACAATAATTTTCCTATTATTAAAACCAATCATCATGGTTTTCCCACATGGTTAGACAAACCATGCACCAACTATATGAGGACTAATTAATCATATGATATCCACTTGATTTGGTAAAACATCTAAATAAACCTATTACAAAAATTTCAATATGCCATTGTCCTAAGAAACATTCTTTACAATAGAATCCCACACAATTTTCCCAAACCATGCACTAATAGTGCACCCCTCCTGGAAACATCAGCATTCTGAATGATTTCCTAGGAAATTTGAACAATTTAAACTTATCATGAACCAACCATATACCATACCAAGAACTCCAAAAACTCTATAAAATTCCCAAAATGATCTGATAAAATCTAGGAACAAAACATGATCAAAAGGAAAATTTATAAGTACCTAAAAGTGACATAGAGGTGTGGAAATATTATCCATTTACAAAAATGGTTTCCTTTATTATTTTAAAATTCAAATATGTATTATATATTTTGATCTTAATATTTATCATTAAGTATTTTAAAAATTAATTTTTATTACTCTTTTAATTTTTGGGTTTCAATAAAGCTATTTTGAAATATTAAAAAGTAATTTATTTTCATGTCTACCTGTTTTATCTTTCACACCACATTTTCTGACATAAAATTTATTTATTTTTGAAGTTTAATTATTGTTATTTATTTCTAAATAATTTTATAATATGTATTCATATCACCTCACAAAAATTAATTTTTAATATGACCCATAACGTTAAATTTTTATAACAAGGTTAAAAATATTTATGAAATCTCTTTTTATGATTTCGCTTCAATTTACATCAATATTTCCAAAGGATAAATCTCCTATGGAGTTATTTTTCATGAATAAACATATAATTTCATTATAGAATACTCCTTTTAGTTGATATAATTTTTTGTATAAAACGATCCAATTCTTTAATTCATTTTATGTGATACTATTTGAAAATATTATGAAACACAGTCTATTTCTATGTGTTTTTCATGATATCATTATTGATTTAATATATCACATATATGTATGGATAGTATATAATGTGTGGGATCCTATATAAACGTTCAATAAATTAGATAATGTTTTATATATCATAACATAATGAAGTTATGTGTGTACCAATTTTCATTTGGACAGGTTTTATAGTTCTATGTGTGGAATTGATTTCATCTCCATAACTTTTTCATTTACCTATTTGTATTTATACATGTTCACAATGTTATGATTTCATATACTTATGCTACATTTCTATGGTATATACCTATGTTATATTCCATGGATTGTGTTTAGTTTCTCATATTTTCACATGCTTCAACTGTAACACCCCAACATTGCATGGTACGCTTCTCTTTGAATAATAGAGCAGCGTGTGTTGTATGCAACCTCGAGTTCTAACACACCGTGACCAATAAAAGTAGCAGTTATGAATAGTGATACCCACGTTTTGAAATTATATAAATTTTATATTTCAAAATGGACTTCATTTTTGTATTCGGAATATCAAAATTATCCTAAGTTGAATTTTTTGTAATTTTCTGAGAACTTCCAATTTTCTAAGAATAAAGAAAGTACTTAAAAACAACTTTTTTAATCAAAATAATTTATAGTGATAAATTATACTATTTAGTGGTTTTAAATTATAATTAGAATATATTTTTACAATTTTATCCAATGGTGGTCATTAGAATTAATTTCACTTTGAAATTGGACCTAAAAAATTGTCAATCTTTTGATATATATTGCATCTTAAAAACACGCTATTTTTTATGACAGCGGGAATTAATTATTAAATTAATTAAATCAACTTATATGTTTTGAATTTTTTAAAATATACATCCTTTTTGAATTAGGAATATCAAAAATATCTTAGGGTGAATTTTTGGTATTTTTCTGAAAAACATCAATTTTTGATGAATAGTGAAACCACTAAGTGGTAGTTTAAAAACTGATTTTTCGTTTAAATGAAATTTTACCACCTCTGTGACTTGAATTTTAAAAATCTGACATACATCATTTTCATTAGGAATTAAAATTTGGTTCAATTGGATTAAAATAATTTTTGTTGAATAGTAACTTTTATGTTTTATTAATCACGATTAAAGGTAATTAGTGAAATTTAAGGTAAAAATGACATTATAAAAATATGAAAATATCTTGACACTTGTCCTAAACATATTGTATGAGTCATGTCCGACCAAGAAAATCCATGGGTCAACTTGGGTACCCCATGGAACCACTTGTTTAAGAAAATGACATTAATAACTTTTTATTTAAAGTAAAAATAAAATTGTCACAAACATGTGTTGTTTTACTAAAACAATTATTAAATGGGGTTATATAAGTTAACTTTTCGACTATAAATATTCATTAGAAAGATAAAACAATTTCCTAAATCATTATAGTTTTTTTATAATTTTTATACATTAAATATAATAAATATTTTATGACACCATGATGATGTAGTGATTACCTCATTAATTAACGATTTAAATAAAATGAAAATATAATGTAAAATCTAAGACTTAAACTTGTCAAAAACCTATTTTATGAGTATATTTAGAACCCTTATCACCTTATCCTCTAAATTTAAAATTATGGTACCTCTAAAATCCGAAAATCATTTCATAATAATGAAACATTTCATTACTTTCCATGAGTGCCCCTCCTCTCCTCTTATAAAAGGCCCCCACCACTACCACCTTATTCACACTTTAAATCCATTTGGCTCAGACAAACTCTTCCAAAATACTCTATAAACTTCCCTATATGACTCCTAGAATCCCCACTTTGGGCAGAAGTCTTCCCAAGGAAGCCTCTGGCTCAAATCAAAAAGAGTTACCCGATTTTAAGGTAATGTCTTCTCTTATGTTATTTTTTTATTTTTCTTCTCCAACCCTTTAAACTCTTTTTATTCCATTATTTTGTAACAACGCCAGTATATTAAATATACTAGGATATTGTTATGAGAATTATTTGATTTACACTTACACACACCTTCGTCTAATGGTTAAAGAACATACAGTTTCTATGGTTGGCAAATTTCTACCTCATGAAATGATGATTGTTCAATCTTCTTTTAACACCTCTCATTGTGTCCATTAAGATTTCACTATATTTATATATGATATATATTATGTTTATGTTTTCCTTATGCTTATGTATTTCTCATTTATGGCATACCATTATGATTTCCATTATGGGTAAACGCGATAATTTCATTTTAGGAAGTGCGGACTACCGCCCCCTCAAAGTGATTTGAATCATTAATTTCATATGTGGGATGTATAAAGTATGGAGTGAATGATATTATATATGATAATATACTGGAATTATAATATACATTTATTTCATTATGATTTCATTCCATTAAATATGAAATAGAAATGAAAGTAGTGTTCATGCGTACGTACGGCTTACCGTCTCCATGAACGGTGCATTTCATTTCTTACCTCTAAATGTTACATAATATTATGAATGAATGTATATACTATATATATATGATATTTATGATATCTACATCATGAATATAATTCTAGAGATAACGGATATTCTACCACATAAAGAACTTGTAATTAGAAGATGTTTATTTTTTACTCAAGTACCAAAGATCAACAAAACAATCGTTATTAACTTAAATGACTAAATAATTTTCGTAACATTGTAATAAGTGATATAAAAGGGATAATGAACTTGAAAAAGGTTCTTATGAAAGTAGAGATTAACTCTAGTTTATTATTCAGGAGATTAAATAATGGTTGAGTGAAGTCGGACATGAGGTAAGGGAACTTCTTAACCCAATTTTTTTTCTTTGGGTTAATCTCCTACGTTCAAATTATGTCATGATATTATTATGTCCTATCTTGTATTTGTACATTCTTTATTTGTACTTATAGTGAATACACATAATAGATCTATTTTATTTAAAAAATGTTCTTTTTATGGTACTTTGTCTAAATCTCCTTTCATTGAGGCATATTTTGTTTTATACACAACATTCTTTTATATGGTGTATAAACCCCTTTGACTTTTACGTTTACTCAAAAGGAATCTTTTTTATACGAAGAGTTTTACTAAACAAGAAAAGGAAATGTTTTTTTGGTTGTACGTATGTGGAGACAATGACTTCTCCGCCGCCGTGACCATTATTTTAGTTTCGGCTTCCTTCACAAGCCTTAACTTTTTTTTTAAATGAAAAATAAATACTATGTTTTAATCTTCTTTTATTTTGGTATTGAAAATGGTTTTGATAATGTTTTATTATATCAATGTGTTGTATTGATATATTTTGATTGGAATGTGGAAATGTTATGTTTCCTTTATGCATGTTTTATGTGATACGATTATGTTATGGTTTATGATATGTTTAAACCTGTTCAAATAAAGAATGCATTGGACTTAATAAGTGACGGGTGGAGCCCGCTATAGCTCCTCGATGCATCAGCAAGTCTCATGAGACAAACTAGTGTCTTGGCATGAGGCCTTGAAAAAATATTATTTGTAGTATTGGCGCGAGGCCTTGGCTATGTGGTTATAATTGTCTGGCATTATGCATTCCATCATTATTAAAGTGGTTATTGATATTGCATGTGATTATTAGACCAGTAGAATATCCATGTCAATAAGTAAATTGCATTATTTCATTTTATTTTTTCCATATTATGCTGAAGTTCAAGTTTAAAAGGCTTTTGTTTTAGTTATACATTGCCTTAAATGTTAATGTTTATTTATTAAAGCTTCTGCTATATTGTTATCCTTAATGAGCATCTGAGATCACCCCTTCCAATGTTTTAATTTTTCCAGGATGTGAAGATGTATATTATGAATGACCTGCAGGGGTAGTATGAGGGGATATAAAGACAATATGTTTTTGAAGTTTTGTTTTACTTTATAATGTAATGTAAGACTTCTGAATGTATCTAGTGTTTCCAAGGCTACTAAACTAATTGGTCTTTCGAGACTTGATCTTTGTGATCATGCCAATGTTACGTAATAATGCACCGACTTTGGGTAACTGGGGTCGGGGTGTTACAGTTGGTATCAGAGGAAATTTAGTACTAACCTTGGAAGATAGATTTAGATAAACTCTGATTAGAGCACATAGACCTAAGATAAAATTTGAGGATTAGTATAGAAGAACTTCATAGAATTTTGGTATTATAGAAATTTTGTGAGTTTTCCTAGCAATACATCCCTCTCTGGATACAAGCAAGTAGAGGCAACTCTGGCAAAGATGTACCAAGGGGTGAAACCCGAAAACACCGCTTTGAGCTAGACTCGAATGGGAACTTATGCATGACAACGGGCCTTGCTGCACTCTTGGTTACGAAACTCCCGGGGGATATGATTAGGATTATTCTCATTTTCTTTACAAACCATTATGAAGGGTTTATGAGTGTATACTTCTTTAAAGGAAACATTTTTATGATTATAGATTATATCCATAAGTATTTTAATTTATGTTAAGTGTTTTTCAAGTTTGTTATTGTTTATATCAATTCATAAACTAATCTAATTTATGACATTGTTTAGAAATGGCATCTAGTGGAAGGAATGGAAACCCTATCAATACACGCACTCCATGTTGGGATTTCCCTCCTACTTATGATAATTATAATAGAGCTGGTGATACAACTGGTGTGGATCAGCTTATCACCATATTGGGACAACTCACTCAGGTTATGAATAATAACCTTACTCGTATGGAGCACCCTGATCCGCAACGTGGAGGATCAATTTTAGACCGCTTCATGAGGCAACAACCGCCAAAATTTAATGGGGGTACAAATCCATTAGTATCTGAGCAATAGATAAACTCGTTAGAGAAAATATTCCATGCCTTGGGGAGTAGCGAAAGGGAGAAGGTTGTCCTGGCAGTTTACCGCCTCACTGGAGATGTCGATCAATGGTTGTCACTGATTCAAAATAAAAAGGAAGATGAAGAAGTATCAAGTATGGAATGGAGGGATTTTAAGGAAATTTTCTAAGAAAAATACTGTCCACATGACCATCAAGCAGATATGGAAAGGCAATTTCTGAGTCTGAGGTAGAAGGAGGATGAGAATGTCGCAAAGTATGAGGCTAACTTTACAAGGTTAGTAATGCATGCTCCAGATTATATACGTAACCCAAGAAGTAAGATTTATCGTTTCTTTGATGGGTTAAAACCATTTCTCTGTCGACCATTAGTCTCACAAACCTTCTCATCGTACGAAGATATAGTCTCATGTTCTATCAAGACAGAAAAGGAATTCTCAATGTCTTATGACAACAAAGTAAAGAAAGAGATGAAGAGAACGATGGAATAAGAGACAGATAAAGGGAAAAGGGAAAGAAGGATTTTCCATGATGCGATAATTGTGGGAAGAATCACCCCGGTACTTGCCTAAAAAGAATGGGAGTTTGTTATAAATGTGGAGAAAAAGGTCACCAGGCTCGTGATTGCAAGGGAAAGAAAGAGGCTATCAATGTTGAATGCTACAATTTTAGAGAAATGGGGTATTATGCAAATGAATGTCCTAAGAGTCAGGGAAACTTACCTCAAAAAAGGCCAAGGGATCAAGGAAAATCTTATGTTGTTACTACAGTTGAAGTGGAATAATTAATTTATTGGTGCTTTTGGACTCATGGATTATATTCTAGTTATAAGAATAATGTCATATATATAAGGATTGTACTACCGTACTTGTTGTTTTCATTAAGGTTTTAATATGATGAAGTTAATAATATTTTTTTATGTGACAATAAGAGAAACTTTACTTTATTTGAGGAATCTGATGATACAATTGATTTTGGAATTTAAAGACCTTTTAGAAAAAGTCTGGACAGAGTTATTTTGGATAACTATAAAGGTTGGAGTGGATTAAGTTGAACTTTGGATAGTATTGTTTAAGGTTAAAACATTTCTGAAGATTATTTTTGGAATATTATAATACTATATTTTTAGGAAAAGGACAACCTGTAGGTCGGGGAATAACCCGTCGCGTCAGACAAAGCTGTAGGAATCGAACCCACAACCATTGTGCGATAGGCCGTTATTACCTACCACTAGCCTACAGGAAGCCCCTGGTTATTATAAAATATTTTTCCTAACTAAATGGTATGTGTTAATATTTCTAACCTTGTACAATTAGGATAAATATAATATTTTTTAGTTCTGTTATCTTTTTGAGTGAAAGATGGGTTTGTGGTAAAAATTTATTACAGAATGAAAGTCTACATGACAAGTATGTATATTCCCTTATGTTCTTAGTAAATCTCCTAAATAAATTTATCAACTTTAAAAAAGGAAACTTAAAACAAAAATGTTTTTGGTTAACTTTTCCTAATGGGGAATCAATTATCGTTTAACCAATCACAAGTTTGTGATTTTCTTGTAGTTAACTTTATCTTAATAGTATTTTCTACAACTCTCCATCACACCTTGATGGTTTTTTTCCTCTATATCCATATTTTCATATAATTCTAGTATGGGCTACCTCGGGTGACCTTTGTACTTCTCTTTCTTTCTTTTAATGTTATATTTTTATTAACCTTATTTCCGGTGTGGGTTTTCCACAAAGGTATTTTCTATTTTCAACCTTTTATTTTCAAAGGAAAATTTCAAATTTCTAGGATGCAATTTATTGAAGGAGGGGAGAATGTAACACCCCAAGCTTCCGTGGTACGCTTCTCTTTGAATAATAGAGCAGTGTGTGTTGTACGTAACCTCGACTTCTAACACACCACGACCAATCAAAGTAGCAACTATGAACAGTAATACCCACTTTTTGAAATTATATAAATTTTATATTTCAAAATGGACTTCATTTTTGTATTCGTAATATTGAAATTATCCTAAGTTGATTTTTTTTGTAATTTTCTGAGAACTTCCAATTTTCTATGAATAGAGAAAATACTTAAAAACAACTTTTTTAATAAAAAGAATTTATAGTGATAAATTATAATATTGAGTGGTTTTGAAGTATAATTAGAATATATTTTTACCATTTTATTCAATGGTGGTCATTAGAATTAATTTAACATTGAAATTGGACATAAACCATTGTCAATCTTTTGATATATATTGCATCTTAAAAACATGCTATTTGTTGTGACAGCGGGAATTAATTATTAAATTAATTAAATCAACTTATATGTTTTGAATTTTCTAAAATAGGAATCATTTTTGAATTGGGAATATCAAAAATATCTTAGGGTGAATTTTTGGTATTTTTCTGAAAAACATCAATTTTTGATGAATAGTGAAACCACTAAGTGGTAGTTTAAAAACTGATTTTTCGTTTAAATGAAATTTTACCACCTCTGTGATTTGAATTTTAGAAATACGACATACATCATTATCATTAGGAAGTAAAATGTGGTTCAATGGGATTAAAATAATTTTTGGTGAATAGTAACTTTTATGTTTTATTAATCGTGATTAAAGGTAATCTGTGAAATTTAAGGTAAAAATGATATTATAAAAATATGAAAAATATCTTGAAACTTGTCCTAAACTTATTTTATGAGTCATGTCCGACCAAGACAATCCATGGGTCAACTTTGGTACCCCATTGAGCCACTTGGGTAAGATAATGACATTAATAACTTTTTATTTAAAGTAAAAATAAAATTGTCACAAACATGTGTTGTTTTACTAAAAAAATTATTACATGTGGTTATATAAGTTATCTTTTCGACTATAAATATTCATTGGAAATCTAAAAAAATTTCCTACATCATTATATTTTTTTTTATAATTTTTAGACCTTAAATAAATTAATTTTTTTATGACACCATGATGATGCAGCGATTATTTCATTAATTAATGATTTAAATAAAATGAAAAGATAATGTAAAATCTAAGACTTACACTTGTCAAAAACCTATTGGATGAGTATATTTCGAACCCTTATCACCTTATCCTCTAAATATATAATTCTGGGACCTCTAAAATCCGAAAATCCTTTCATAATAATGTAACATTTCATTACTTTCCAAGAGTTCCCCTCCTCTCCTCTTATAAAAGGCCCCAACCACTACCACCTTATTCACACCTTCAAGCCATTTGGCTCAGCCAACCTCTGCCCAAATACTCTATCAAATTCCCTATATTACTCCTAGAAGCCTCAATTTGGGCATAAGTCTTCCCAAAGAAGCCTTTGGCTCAAATCAAAAAGAGTTACCTGATTTTAAGGTAATGTCTTCTCTTATGTTATTTTGTTTTATTTTGCTTCTCCAACCCCTTAAACGCTTTTTATTCCTTTATTTTGTAACAAAACCAGTATCTTCAATATACTAGTATGTTTTTATGAGAAGAATTTGATTTAAATTTACACACACCTTCATCTAATAGTTAAAGAACATACGGTTTCTGTGGTTGGCGAATTTCTGCCTCACGAAACTATGATTGTTCAATATTCTTTTAACACCTCTAATGGTGGCCATTAAGATGTCACTATATTTATATATGATATATATTATTTTTATTTTTTCCTTATGCTTCTGTATTTCTCATTTATGGAATAACATTATGATTTCCATTATTGGTAAATGAGATAATCTTATTTTAGGAAGTGTGGACTACTGCCCCCTCAAAGTGATTTGAATCGTTAATTCCATATGTGGGATGTATGAAGGATGGAGTAAATGATATTATATATGATAATATATTGGAATTATAATATACCTTTATATAATTATGATTGCATTCCATTAAATACGAAATAGAAATGAAAGTAGCGTTCATGCGTACGTACGGCTTACCGTCTCCATGAACGGTGCATTTCATTTATTACCTCTAACTATTACATAATATTATGAATGAATGTATATACTGTATATATATTATATTTATGATATCTACATCATGAATATAATTCTATAGATAATGGATATTATACTACATAAACAACTTGTAATTATAAGATGTTTATTTTTGACTCAAGTACCAAAGATCGACAAAACGACCGTTATTAACTTAAATGACTACATAATTTTCATAAAATTGTAATAAGTGATATAAAAGGGATAATGAAATTGAAAAGGGTTATTAAGAAAGTATAGATTAACTCTAGTTTATTATTCAGGAGATTAAAGAATGGTCGAGTGAAGTCGGACACGAGGTAAGGGAAGTTCTTAACCCAATTTCCGTTCTTTGGGTTAATCTCCTACTTTCAAATTATGTCATGATATTAATATGTCCTATCTTGTATTTGTACTTTATTTATGTGTAATTATAGTGAATACACATAATAGATCCATTTTATTTAAAAAATGATCTTTGTATGGGACTTTGTCTCAATCTCCTTTCATTGAGGCATATTTTGTTTTATACACAACTTTCTTTTATACGGTGTATAAACCCCTTTGACTTTTACATTTATTCAAAAGGAATCTTTTTTATACGAATCATTTTACTAAACGATAAAAGGAAATGTTTTGTTGTTCGTACGTCTGTGGTGACAATTACTTCTCCGCCGTCGTGACCATTATTTGAGTTTCGGCTTCCTTCACAAGCCTTATCTTTTTTTAAATGAAAAATAAATACGAAGTTTTAATCTTCTTTTATTTTGCTATTGAAAATGGTTTTGATGATGTTTTATTATATCAATGTGTTGTATTGATATCTTGTGACTGAAATATGGAAATGTTATGTTTCCTTTATGCATGTTTTATGTGATACAATTATGTTATGGTTTATGATATGTTTAAACCTGTTCATATGAGGAATGCATTGGACTTAATAAGTGATGGGTGGATCCCGCTATAGCTCCTCGATGCATCAGAAGGTCTCATGAGACAAAATAGTGTCTTGGCACGAGGCCTTGACAAAATCTTATTTGTAGTCTTGGCACGAGGCCTTGGCTACGTGGTTATGATAGTCTGGAATTATGCATTCCATCATTATGAAAGTGGTTATTGATATTGCATGTGATTATTCGACCAGTAGAATATCCATGTGAATAAGTAAATGGAATTATTTCATTTTATATTTTCCATATTATGTGGAAGTTCAAGTTTAAAGGTCTTTTTTTTAGGTTATACATTGCCTTAAATGTTAATGTTTATTTATGAAAGATTCTACTATATTGTTATCCTTACTAAGCATCTGAGCTCACCCCTTCCAATGTTTTAATTTTTCTAGGATTTGAAGATGTATATTATAAATTTCCTGGAGGGATAGTATGTGGGGATATGAAGACAATATGTTGTTGTAGTTTTGTTTTACTTTATAATTTAATATAAGACTTATGAATGTATCTAGTGTTTCCAAGGCTACTAAACTAATCGATCTTTCGAGACTTGATCTTTGTGATCATGCCAATGCTACATAATAATGCACCAACTCTGGATAACTGGGGTCGGGGCATTACATCAACCATGGTATTTATTTGATTATTTGAGATTACATCTCCTTATATTATCCCTTATGGACAACAGTAATTATTCCATATTATTTTTAATCAAATATTTCTATAATTATAATTTTTTCTCATGTGGTTATGATTTAACCCATAATTTAATGTTTATAAGTATTTAATTTATTGAGCGTTTGAGATCATCCATTATTTTGTTTCTATTTTTCATAACGAATTATGTGCAGGACAATATTTAGATGGAATTCCTTTATAGATATGTTGTGAGGGAGATATTAAATAAATAATGCGCAATCATATTTTAAAATATCTAATCTTCAAAGTCTCTAAACCATTGGGTTCTGAGTATTTTTGAGTATTTATGATATTTAGTGTTTAAATTATGAAAATGGTGAGAAATATATTCAAGTTTAGGTTGGTTCAACTCACCTAGTATCAAAACCCGTTGGTATAGTATAGTGACCATGAAATAACTATCTCATAATTACATGAATTATAGAAAATATTTCATTATGTAAATTCCCAAGACCTTTTAGGTTTAGAGTTTTAGAGAGTTAGGAAAAAACATTAACTAATGAAACCCATAACTTTTTCAACTGACAGTCCTTTTTTCTACTATATAAGAAACTAAATAATCCATAAAAAGATTTCAACATCTCCCAAAAATCATCCACACAAGATACTCTTCTAGACATATCATGTTTATTACTTTACATCATATCCTAGGGAAATAGAAACATAATAAAATTGTCAGTTTAGATGCTCAGAAGGGAGAAACAATGAAATCAGAACATATCCTGGGTAATACTTGGTCATAACATAAGAACATTAACATAAGAACGAGTGATATAACATCATCATAAGAACATGAAACATAATTTGGAAATTTTTCTACAATATAAACATGAGAATTTCATAACTATATCACCAACTTTCACCAATAAGGTGTAATAAAATAACATTGCCATGGTTATTCAACAAGGTATGAGAAAACATTGCCAAATAATGCTTCCAAGGTATCATAAACATGTCACCTATATAGATTAATTATTTACCCAATGTATTAGAGAGCTATCAGGGCGCACCCATCCATACATTACCAAGTTATCATAAAACATTATCAAGTCATGTTTTCAAGTTCTAATAAACATATCATATCTAGATATTAATTCTTTACACAATTCATTGGATCACTATCAGGTTGAACCCTTAATATTTAAAACACTATATGGTCCATATATGAAAATAATACATAATTCCTTCGAAGAAAAATTAACCTAATAATGAAATGGATTTCATGATAATAAAAAACATAAGAATATTTTATCCAAAGAAATAAGGTTGATGTTATCATAAGATAATATCATAATAAATAATACAGGGTGTTGACATTAATGAAAAGTACCTTTTTTACAAGCATTTGTAAAAGTGGTTTGGAATTAAGAAATATCCTTGAAAACTTGAAAGAATTTATTTCTTAAAACTAAGAGAGTACAAATTAATTTTAGAAACCAAGAAGGTTTATCGAGTAATATTCTAATAAAAAACAAAAAATGCGGACTTATTTGTTCAAATGTAAGAAATACTTAATTATAGATATTATAAAAAATTAACATTATCATTTAAAGGAGAAGTTATTAATCTCTTTCAAAAGTTATTTTCAAAAAACAGACATAAAAACTTTAAAAAAAAATTAATTTTGAAAAATTAAATTCAAAAATATATCCTTGAAAATATATAAATGTTATAAAAATAAAATTGGGGTGAAAGATAAAAAAATTTATTTTGAAATTATGGAAAACCCTTAAATGTTTTTAAATACCTTTATAGAAAATCCACATCTTAAAAAGAGTAAAAATTTATTTTTTAAAAGTGTATAAGGTAAATAGAAATTTAATATAAGATAAAACATAATTGGGCATCCAAATATAATGGATAACATTGTTGGGGAAGAAAATATGGAAAAATATGGGAAGTCATCATTAAAGGTGATATGAATTATTCCCAACAATGAAATAATTTTTAAGGAATAATTTTATCAAGGAAAAAACATTAAATTAAAAAGTAATTATCCCTAGATATGAAGATAAAGTACCTTTAAATAAAATTTTAGGGTGTAAGAAACCAAGAATATAAGAAAATATTACAATAAGAGGTGTTATAACACAATGAAGGGAGTTTTTTTAACAAAAAAACACTTTCAAATTAAGTATATCTTGAATCAAGAGTCATTTGAAGAAAGAAAATGATATGACCCTTCAAAACCCATGAATTTAATAAATATGGAAAAATAAATTCAATATGGATTAATCACACCAAATTAAATATAATGGAGTCTAATAATAAATAAGTCTCAAATAAATAAATTTGAGGCAAAGGACCCCTCACCTTAAT
Source organism: Viscum album (assembly GCA_963277665.1). Classification (NCBI taxonomy): domain Eukaryota; kingdom Viridiplantae; phylum Streptophyta; class Magnoliopsida; order Santalales; family Viscaceae; genus Viscum; species Viscum album. Next base: position 731,219,459 of record OY728130.1, read on the forward strand.
TTTTAACATCCACTAAAGTAATTGAATATATTTTATAAAAAATAACTTTCTTAATCACCAATTTCATAAACCTTTTCATATATATAAACATTTAGAAACATTATTTGTAATAATTTTCTACATGTATATTAGTTATCAATTTTCACTATTGAGTGTGAGTAATCTTGATTGTTGTAAAATAGTTTCATAATAGTGGTGTTGTTATTCGTTATTCTCCAAAATTTAATCATTCATAGATTTTACATGGTACTTTAATTTTTGTTTTGTAATTATTTAATATGTTATAATTTCATTTCATAAGTATTTTAGTTATTAGTTACAAAGTCGGTGATGAGCTTGTTTTGGTAATTTATAAAGAAAAAACACGGTTTTATTAATTAATGTGTTAAATATTTATATTCAGACTCCATAAAAACAATTATTTATTTATTAATATCCAATAATAATTTTTTGAATCCATCCTTGATATAAATTTTTATCATTATTTATCTAGGTGGTTAAACCCACCTAATAAGAATATTCACTAATCTATGTATGAGTATTTTTATGGAAGGGATTATTTTGTTATAATATCATTATCACAAAAGTATAATGAAATTATATAGATATTATTTTGGTGATTAATTTAAATTAGCGGGATTTATAATAATAATCTAAATGAAAAATAATTTTTCACTTATAAATAAATCGCTTTTCATCTTGGTATCTTTATTTTAAGCGGTTAGTTTAACAATGATGTCTTAGTTATAATATTAATTATATGACTCATAATATATATTTATAAAATATAAATCACAAAATGAATAAAATATATTTTCACTAAACACATTTATATAACCATCATTGAATGTTATTGATGAAAAAATAAATGCATCATTCATAGAAGCGGCAGTCCACACACAACCAAGAGCAATGTTTTCATTTTTTTTCATTTGAATGGAAGGGTAATAGATAATGAATATACAATCATTATTATAAAATTTTATTGTATTATTTATAAAAATTTCATTAGATTCTTATGTTTTATATTTTTTTTATTAAAGTGGATTATAAGGATAACGAAAGAAAGTCAAAGTTTAAGTAATACTTACATTGAGAATTTTGATCTTTTCTTGAATTATCCTTTGGAAATGAAAGATTTGGGGAACATTGTTGAGGATAGAGGATTCCAAATGTTTTTAAGGGATCCAGAAGAAGTAAATTTGGTACATTTTAATGGGAATTTTGAACTAGTTGTGAGGCATAAAAAGGGTGGAAGTGATCTCCTTTTATACGTGAAAAATAGGGATAAATCATTGGAGAATAATGTTAGGTAATGAGTAAGAATGTAATTACATCAGATTTAGATGAATTAGGGGGATAAATGTTGGAGAGATTTTTATTTCTGAATTTAAAACATACAAATTTATTCTTTATGGTCTAATTTTTAATTTTATTTAGTAAAATTTGAGCCAAGTTAGATACCTTATTTTTACACTAATTAATCTAGATTGAAATTTATCCATGTTAATTATTTTAATAATAAAAATATAATATGCCTCTTATTACCAAAATTTAACCTGATTAATATAAATTTTGACTCAATTTAATATAATTAAATTTCTAAATATGATAAAATTATCTTCTAAATTAATACTTATAATGTCTTGAAAACTATTTTCATAGAAAAATGTCATTGAAATAATTAAGTTTTATTAATTTTATTTAACATTTATTTAAAATTAAATGATTTTTAATTTTTTTTTATATATGTTTAAAAATAATTTTAGTTTCTTCATTTAAATTGTATCCATTAAATTTAAAAATAATCAACATTTAAAAAAGTTTCATTCTTTGAAAAATAAATTTTTTATTATATTAAACAATATTTACCATGGAAAATTAATTTTATATCTAAAATTAAATTTACCTCATTAACTAAATTGAAAATTATGATTACAATTATTCAAATAATTTTATATTATTCAATTTCTCTAAGTGATAAAAAATTTAATATAGTTTCCCATAACACATATTTTCTTAAGAAACATGTATCTTCTAAGCATAAAATAAATTTATTACTTTCCTCATAAAAATTATTGGATAAATTTTAAGTTATTTTAATGAATATATTATCAATACATTAAATTTAATCCATTATTTAACAATAATATAATAAACATCATGGCACTTGAAAAGTAATTTTTTTATGAAAATATACTTTTATGTATAAAATGATTTTATTTATTATTTAGTTATACTAATTGAGTGTGTTGTTTAAAATATTGTTGTTTCATGTGAATTAAACTATTAAACACGTTGTATTTTAAATGAAAATAAATATTTTAAAATCTTTAGGTGTTCCATTATCCCCCCTTAAATAAATTACATCATTATAATTTCAATTATCACTCACCGATAAAATTAGTTTTGGGTATCTAAAAGGTAAGCATAACTCAGAATATTTTTTCAAATGAAGTTTCTAACTTGATATCTTAGATACAACCAGGAAACACATATTTTCCCTTAATTATGTTAACTAACTTACTCATTTTTCCTCTATAGATATTTTCTTTATTCCCTCCTTTTCTACACATGAAACATATTCTAGTTCCCTTGAAACATTCCCCTAGGTTCCTCTACGCACATTCTTGAAATGTAGAAAATTGAATATTCATTACTTCATCGCCATTTTCACCCAAACTTCCATGGGACTTTATCCTTCAATCCTTTGGTTTTTTTTTTAATTACACTATGTTAACTTTGTTAATCATAATTTTTGATAGCTAGGTTAAATTAGTCACAATAATTTTCACTTAAATTATTATATTTTTAGGTTTCTCATTGGGAAAATCTATTTATTTTATACAGTACACATTGTTATTAAGATTGATTTGGGCTTAAAAAATTTCTAAAACCAAAATAAAAAACATGTGTGATGACCAATTTAAAACCATAACAGAATTATTTTAAGATGAAAATTTCATCCTCAAAATATCTTACTCTTAAAAATTATTACATTTGCTTTTAGTCAACCTAAATCACTCTGTGTTCAATCTATGTTTCTTTATGTTGGGTTCTCTAATATTCATTCATTTAATTCCTTAGAATATTAAATCCTTTATAATCACTTGTAAAAATAATTTGATTAACAAAAACATATCCCCTAAGAGTGTCTATCTAGGTAAGAAGTATTAGTCCCACTCACCATACAACAGAGTGGATATTGATTTAGTACTCAACCATCCTTTTTCTAGGTGATTTCCCATTGGTGAATTTGTAAAATAGCCACATACACATTCTTATATATAGAAAATGATGTAATTTTTAGGAGAACCACACAATCTTAACTTTACAGAAAAATTGGGATGTTATCCTATACTTGGACTTATTCTTTAGAATTATATCTATGGTCTCACTAATTCGTTCTTATCTTAATAACTAAATTATTAAATATTACCTTAACTAACCTAAAGGGTCATCTATACCTTTTAAATTGTGATCAACATTAGCTTATCAACCCTTTAATTATCTTCAACTGAAATCCTAACCTCTAAATTTATCTAAACCATACTTTGATACCAACTATAGTTCCCCATACATAATTGTCTCATAATTACATAACTTATATAAAATATTTCATTACATACATTTCCAATACCTTTTTGATTTAGATTTTTATATAGTAAGGAAAAATATAAATTACTGAAACTCGTGAATTTTTTAACTGATGAACAATTTTTTCACTATATAAGAAACTTCTTAGTCCAAAACAATATTTAAATGTCTACCACAAATCATATACACAATATACTCTTCTAGACTCATCATGTGTATTACCTTTATTCATAACCTGTGGAAATGGAAACATGGGAAAGAAGTGAGCTCAGATGCTCGGTAAGTGATAAAAATGAAATCAGATCATATCACGGGTAAGAATTTGAGCATAGAATAAGAAAATGAACATAATAAAAATAGGAATAACATGATAATAAGTATAAAAACATAACTTTTAAAAGTTTATATAATATAAAAATGATACATTAACTATGGTTTCTTTGAACATTACCAATGCTTTCTTTAAAGGTATCATAAATATATTATCTTTAGAGATTAATTCATTACTCAATGCATTAGAAAACTATCAGGAAGAACCCTTCTATATATTACCAATTTTTTACACTAAGTTATAATAAAACATTGTTTAGGCATGCTTTCAAGGTATCATAAACATATCATCTCTATAGATTAATTCTTTATCCAAAGCATTAGTGTGTTATCAGGGTGCACCCTTCATATGTCTAACATTATGTGTTCCACATAAGGAAGTCATATATAATTCCATGAAATAATAATTAACTCAATAAGTAAATGGGAAATATGATAATACACAACATAATAATAATACATATAGATAAATAAGGTGGATGATATTATAATATAATATCATAGGAATGAATAGAGGGTGTCGACATGGATATAAAATAAATTTTTAAGAGCATTAAGAAAAATACTTTGGAAATAAGAATTATCCTTAACCATTTGAAAAAAATTATTTTATATAATTTCATTGAGAAAAAATCAAGTTTTAGAGATGAATTTGCATAGAAAAAAAGAAAAGAAAAGGATTAAAATGTGTTCACATGGAAGAAATACATAAAAATATATTTTAGAAAACATTTTTATCATTATCCTAAAAAGATAAAGCTACAGGTCATATTCAATAGTTATTTTTAAAATGGTGAAGTGAAGACTTTCTAAAACATTTACTTTTGAAAAATAAACTTCAATAATATATCCTTTAAAGAAAATAAAGGCTATCAAAATAAATGCGTGGTTGAAGATAGAATATTTTATTTTAAAATAATGGAATCCTTTTTAATGTTTTGAAATATCTAATTCAAACCCCCACATATTAAGTAGTAGAAAATACATAATTTTTTAAATATTTGAAGTTAATATATGAAGGTAACATGATATAACACAAAATTATGTTTCTAAATATAAAGGATAACATTGACAGGAAAGAAAATATGTACAGGGAGGGTAACCCGTTATTAAAGACGATGTGAATTATTCTTAAAAATGATACACATTTTGTCGAAGAATTATATCAAGGTATAAAAATTTAATTAAAAAATTAATTACCCATGGAGAGGAATATAAAGTGACTTGAAATAAAATTTTAGTGTGGAAGAAACCAATAATAGGATAAAAAAGTTCAAGAAAAGGCATTATAACCTAATGAAGATAGTTGAGTAAACAAAAACACTTTCAACTATGGTATCTTTTGAATCAATTTTTATCTGAAAAAATAACATGATATGGCTCTTTAAAACCCATTAATTTCATGAATATATAAAAATAAATTCAATAGGTAGTAATCACACTATATCAAAGATATCATGATGCATAATAATAAATATCTCTCAAAGAATCAAGTTTGAGACAAAGAACCTCTTACATTAATTATTGAATTCCATTAAAGTGATTAAATATCCTATATTAAAAAATAACTATATTAATCACCTGTTTAAAAAATTATTTCACGTATATAACCTTTTATAAAACTTATTTACAATTATTCACTATGTTTATATTAGTTATCTATTTTTAATATCATGTGTGAATAATTTTTATCATTTTGAACTAGTTTCATAATAGCGATGTTGTTCTTCATTATTATTCCAAATTTCATCATTAAAAGATCATACAAGGTACCTGAATTTATTATTTAAAATTATTTAATATTTCATTACTTCATTTAATTAGTATTTTAGTTATTATTCCAGATGATGAAGACGGTGATGGGATTGTTTTCATAATTTATAAAGAATGTACAGGATTTTATTAAATAATGAGTTAAATATTTATATTACCATTACATAAAAAACAATTATTTATATATTAATATTAAATATTAAGTTTAAAAAATCATACTTAATAGAAATTTATATCATTGTTCGTTAAGGTAGTTAAATCGACCCAACAATAATATGCTAAAATATATGTGTGAGTATTTTTTTTAAAGGTTGGGGTTGAAGCCTCAATTTATTATTTAAAGCAAATACCTCCTTAGACTGGGTAGAGGGAGACCCATTAAATATCCCAAAGGCTCAAGGCCAAGTGGCCTGAATAAAAGGCTTGAAAGCCCATTTTTTCCCAAAGGACCCCTCGGTGAACAGTACTGTTATAGTACCCACGATGCTACAGTACCTGCTACAGTACAGCCACCGCTATAGTCCCTGCTACAATCCCTCCGCCGCTACAGTGTCGTCACTACAACAGTTCTACCGCTTCTATAGTTCCCTACTATAAATACTGCTACAGTACCCTCCGGAAATTCACCTCTACCCGGATTTGATCCCGGGTCTTTTGGATGCCAAGCAGGAGCCTGTACCACTAGGGTGCAGGCTCGCTGGCTATCTGCGTGAGTATGTCTATGGAAGATATTATTTTGTTATAATATCATTATTATAAAATTTTTAATGAAATTTTGATATAATTAATTTTATGAGTCATAATTATGAAGTGTTTTAATAAAAAAATTAAATAAAAATATATATAAGTAAATTTCCATTCATCTCGGTATGTTCATCGTAGGCTATTAATTTTACAATGATTTCTTATTTCTAATACTAATTATAGAATGACTAATTTAAATTTCCAGAATATAAATCATGAAATAAATAACATATATATTCATTTAACCAAGTTATAGAACCATTATTTCAGGGTGGTGATGAAAAATGAAATTTGTCATTCATGGAGGTGGTAGTCCTCACACGCACATGAGCAACATTTTCATTTTTTTATTGAATTGGAGGGGAATAGATAATTGTTATAAAATAAATATTATAACATATATGTTTATTATTTCTAGTTATTTAATAATAATCATATGGTTATAATGGGATTCATGGAGGGTGGATTTGAAGGATAAATAAAGGAAGTTAAAGGTTTTGTAATACGTATGTTGAGAAATTTAATCTTCTCTAAATTTTCCCTTTAGAAATGAAGGAGTTGTGGTAATATATTGAGGATAGAGTCTATAAAATGTGTAAAATAGATCTAGAATAATTAAATTGGGTATAGTTTCATGATAATTTTTAATTGGGGGTGTGGGTTGAAAATGGTATTAGTGAGCTCGTTTTATAGGTGAAAATAAGGGATAAAACTTCGTAAAATAATGTTAGGTAAGGGGTAAGAGTTGAATTGAATGAGATTTAGGTGAGTTAATTTAGTAAATGTTGGTGATACAAATATTTATTACTTTAAATCCTAATTAATTAATTATATAAGGTCTATGTTTCAAATTTATTTATTCAAATTTGAGCCACATTAGATTACTCGTTTTAACAATTATTAATCTTGATTAAAATTTAAGCATGGTAATTATTTTATTATAAAAAATATTATATAACCATTATTACAAAATTTCAACATGATTAATCCAAATTTAGAATCAATATAATTTAATTTAATTTTTAAATATGAGAAAATTTTCTTTTAGATTAAAATATATAATTTGTTGTAACAATGTTTTTTTATACTTTTTTTTATTTAATAATTATGTGTTATTAGTATTGTTTTACATTGATTATAAACTTAATTATTGTTAATTTATTTTTATATATGTTTAAACATAATTTTAGAGTCTTAATTTAAAATAGATCTCTTTAATTTAAAAAGAAATAATAGTTAGAAAAATATTATTCATTGAAAAATAATTGTTTTACCGCGGTAACTAATATTTACCTTGGTAACTTAATTTCATTACTTAAAATGAAATTGATACAATTACATAAATTTAAAATTATGATCAAAAAAATCAAAACATTTTATATGATTCAATTTCTAAAAGTGATAAAAATCAATTTTAATATAAGTGAGCATTACGGATAAAAACAACTTTAAGAACCATGTATCTTCTAAGTATAAAACAAATTATATACTTTCCTGGTAAAAACTATTGGATGGATGCTAAAATATTTTATCATATATATTATCAATATTTTATATTTAAACCGTTATTTAAATATTATATTATAAACTTTATGGTGCATTAAAAGATACTTTTTTTAACGAAAAATATTTTTATGCATTAAATGATTTTATTTTTTATTTAGCTATACTAATTGAACTTTATCAATGAATTATTTTTAAAAATGAAATTTATTTTTATTTCTACAGATATTTCATATTTTCTTTACCTATTTATTTACCTTCCAATTCAAAAACAACATTTTAACTATTATATAATGTTATATAGTCCATTTGGTTCGGTGTTGTGTGTGAAGAAAGTTATTGAACACATTATGTTTTAAAGTAAAAAACATATATTAAAATCCAAAGGTGTTACATAAAGAATGTTTTTTGGTACTAGACCCGGGAGTGGGAGTCTGAGTCATATCACTCTGATTGGGAAATAACACCATTATTTTCATGGTAAAGCTTGATTTTTCCTTTGATGTTAGGATCCGCCCCTAGTCCAGAGATAACTTCTCGATCCAAATATCTTACTCTATGGAATATGATACAATGATCTATTCTACCTATGATGTTGATTCTTCTATAGTGGATTATTCGAAACTCTCTTAATAGATATTTTCACTATTATGTAAAAACTTGAAACCAAATTAATATTTCATGTCATCTCTATCAGATTAGATACTTGCATATGTGTAACCCTTTACACAGAACTCATCTGATCCTTTAATGATCAATAACATATCATTAGTCCTTATGAATTTCTTAATAATTCTCCTTGTAGTAATTCATTAACTATCACTAGGATTGGGTTGTTATCTAGATGTAATTCTAAGAGCATAAGTAACATTAGGTTAATTAAAAACATGAAATACATGATATAACCTATGGAGGATCATTCGGAATTATATCTATCGTTACTAACTACATAAAATGATCATGAATATTTATAATATTTGTACCATGAAACACTGGTAAACACCCCTTCTTGGAGTTCTCCAGGTGAAACCACTTTATCAGTCTACCAAAATAAGTATCCTAATTGAGTCCAAGAAACTTTTAGATATATAACTATAGATATTCATACACAATATGTGGTTTTTTTCACCTATGTATTTCTTCATGAAGCACTTACCCAACCACATATTCAAGGAGTTATGAGTTGTGATATAATATTTGATCAGGAACATGTCATCTAAATTAATATGATAAATACTAAAACAATGCCATTAAACTACTTAAACACACAATAATCATCCATGTTTTTTATGAAACCAAGCTATTTGATAACATCATCAAACAAAATATTCCAACTCCAAGAAGATTATTTTAATGAATAAATTTATTTCTATAACTTCCATACCTTAAAATTCCCATTTGGAACTTCAAAAACTTCAAGTTGTATCATATACATGTCCTAAACTAAATTCCCAGTAATGAAATTGGTTTTGACATCAATTTGATATATCTAATAATCAAATTAAGCTTCTATGGTGAGTAATATACTAATGTAATTTATCATTTCAATATGAGAAAAGGTTCCTTCATAGTTAATGCCATGAATTTATATGAAACCTTCTATAACCAATGTGATTTATAGGTAGAAAATACTCCATAAATGTCTATTTTGTTACAGAAAACACACTTGAACCTAATGGGTCTCACCCCTCCAAGTGAATATACTATGTTTTAAACATCGTTCATGTACATCGATTCTGTATTAGATTCCATGTATTTTCACTATTTCTCAAAATAAAAACTCTATATGTCCACCAACTAGGTATTAGGTGTTGACCTAGAGTGTGATAGTGAGATTGTCTAAGGGGGTGAATAGACCTTTTCAAACTTTAACAAATTAAAGTAGTCAGAGTAAATTATAACAATAAGGTGCAACAGAATTAACATATATAAAAATATCAGTACAATGGAGGTTCAATTGTGATCATAATAATATACAGCCAAAAATAAAAAAATGAACATTGGATTTCCATAATAGTTTGTATCAACTTAATCCTATATCTACTCTTCACACCCATTTAACTCGGTGAGAATAATAGTATACACTAAAACAAGAATATCACTTTTGAAATAGAGTAAAAAAACCAATTAAAACCCCTATCATTTTCTTACCTATAGGCAAAACCCAATCCCCTTATCTTATATAGGTTAGGAAAAATAACCCATCCTTTAATAAGAGCAGACCACCTTGAACATTATAAGTTATAGTCCTAACCTATCAATGTTACTTTTAAATTAGTATGAAAAAAGAAACCTTTATTTTTATAGGTTGAAGAAAATCCTTATGAATATGCCTTTTGGTCAAGTGGGTAAAAATTGTTACCATTTTAATCATGGTATAATCATGTTAACTTTACAACATAGATGAATAAATGAAAATAGAAAGAATAAAACAAAGAAACTCAAGTAAGAGTTACTGAACTAATTGTTGGAATTGAAAAAAATATTATCAATTCAAGTTTAAAGATAAATTATGAAACCTAATATAGACCATAAATGCCTCAAAATATTAGAAACTATAGTTTATAAATGATAGAGCTCATGGAATTTCAAATTACTTTGAATAATTCTCTCAAATGCATTTATTATTGTAAAATTCATGAATTATACGTCTTTATTCATTCTATATTTAAATATAGTTCTTTAATATCTATATTTATCATCATAAAATCTATAATATTCTTGATCACATTTATTTATTGAAAATAAATCTTAGTATAATACAGTAAGAATGAATAAATTAAGAAACAAACTCATTGCCTGATATTTGAAACAACACACTCATTCAAAAATTGAATTCCTGCTCCATTCCTACATAAAATTATTTGAAAACACGTTTCATGGTTTTTTTATATTTAATATATAATTATATAATAGTTAAATCAATGAAAATAAACCAAATATAATTGAAATAAGTGTAAATATGAAAACATTATAAAAACATAGAATCATAACCAATGCGAACTTTGTATAGAAAAAATGGTCATGTCCATAGTTTAGTAGAAATATTTTCCATATTTCTCACTAACTATGGAATATAGGTGAATACCAATATGTAGTTATGGTAATACCATTTATCAAAATAATTATCCTACAAGTGATATGTGTGAGTATAAAAACATTAAAATTCATGTGCTTGTTTCACTATAACTTGTAGAATATTTCCTTTGAGTTCATAAAACTCATATACTATAGCTTCTATATAATCTTCTTGTGGAAAAATTGTTTTAAGTAATTTTTCATAATACATGTGTAGTTTAATAACTATATGTGAACACTTGAATTGTGGTTTCCTGTATACAATGAAGATAATCTTGTAGACTATAATCATAAATTTTTTATGTATATGAATGCATGAATTTACTACAACTCATATCTTTGAATGAACATTATCCTTAATGTGATACATAAAGGTAATATACATGGGTTGCGTAAAGGTAACTCGTAGATTCTTCATATTGTGTAATGATAATATCTATATCTTATATACTTATTTTAAGGGAAAGTGTATTGTGTAAAGGTCAGGAGTAGATCCATGTAAAGGTAACAAGTATGTACATGAAGGTAAAATGTAGAAAGATATCTTATGTAATAGGGATATGTAAATATATATATATATATAATGGTATAGAAGAAAATTATGAACATTGTAAAGGTAAATAACAATTCAGTATAAGGGTAAGGTATTAAAATCAAAATTTAGGTAATAGTCAAAGCTTCTTCTATGAAAAACTAAAATAGTATTTCAAAAATTCATAAACTATAGAAAAATTTGATTTACAAAGAATATAAACAAAAAATGATAAATAAAACATTAATAATATAACTAAATCAACATTGAAACACCTAAATAAATAATACCCATAGAACAAAAATTAAATTCAACAATAATAATAATTTAAAATATAATAATGAAAATTAGTAAATTTTTTAGTCATTTCAAAATTCAAAATAATATAATAAACAAAAAAATCATCAAGGATACAATAAAAATTTCTCATTAAAAATTAGCATTAACAATCTACTGCTTTTTGAAAATTACAAAACCCAGAAAATTAATAAACTTAAAAACATTTTTATAATTCATAATAAATTAAAACTATTAATATTTTTTACAAAAACTATCCATAAAATATTTAAAACTAATTTTCAACATTCTCCCCTTTTCAGAAACTATGTAAAATTAATATATTTTTTAATAAATTAGAGATTTTAATATAGAATATAATAAACATGTATACTCCGTTTAAATAAAATAATAATAAACATAAAGTGAAAAAATGTGTTTAAAAAAATATAATATTCTAAACCTATAGTTACATGATTGAAAGACAAATTAGTAATGTGATTTTTTATAATTAAGGAAATGTAATATTAACTATTAAATTTAAGTACCACTCCTACATAAACATAATTATAGTAGAAATGTAAAATTATTTTCAACTTATTGGATTAGTGGAAAACAAAAAAACCAACTTGAATATCCAAAATATTTTTTTAAAGATGGAATAAGTTCAGCAAAATAGTTTTCATAAGTAAACAGATACCAACATTTAAAATTGTATCAATTTTACATGAAATATCCATTATTCCAAGTTCAATATTTATTTTATAAACCTTAAAACCATCAATAATTTTAGTAAATAAAATTATATAATTTTTTTTTTAAATATATCCCTTATAAAATAACTAAACACTATCAATCATCCAATAAAAATACATTTCATGACTTAATATAATTAATGTTAAAAATATGACTAAAATAATAAACTTATTAAAAAAAAATTTAAAATAAAAATTGAAAACATCAAGTTCAAAAAATAATAAATAATTTCCTTTAAATATATTAGATGCGTGATTTAAAAAAATATATTTATAAAAATTTAATAGACAAAAAAAAGTAAATTTCCCCTTTTAAATTTCAACTTCCTTTCCCAAAAAATAAAATTTGTTTATGTAGATTTCAATTTTTATATATAAAGTTATATATTTCATGTTAAAAAGGTATAAAAATAGTGATATATATTTTTAAAAAAAATCCTCAAAATAAACATACAAACTGTTAAAAACACTAGTAAATCATACATAAGTGAAATAATAAAAAAATCAAATCAACAGGCTTCAATTAGTTTATAAAAAATATTGAAAAGAAACTTACGTTTAAAAAAATTGAGTTTTAAAGAAAATAACTTTCTATTTTAAAATAAGTTTCTTTTACAATATTAAGAATCTTATATAAAATACCCACCATTTTATTAAATGACATTCAATGAATTTATAAAATGATATGTAAGAATTTAAAATGAATAATATTTATAATACATAATATTAAACCAAAATTTAAAAAATAATTACATGATAACATTAAAAATGATAAATCATGATATACATTCATGTTAACCACAAAAAATTAATTTGGGTGGTAAATAAGGTTTAATTACTCTATACTCCTCACAGTTCCTCTGCAAACCAGAACTGAATAAACATTAACAACATCGGCAGTCATTTGAGATGTAATATTAAATGAATTTTTTTCCCAAGTGGTTATCTAAATAAAATGAATCATTTATAATAATAATTTCAATATAAATTACATTTAAATAAAGTAACCGAAGAATATGAATCCTTTCTATTACATTCATTGGCATACTTCTTAAAATAATCATATTTTCCAAAGATGTGAGGTCCAAGCCTTAAACATCACATAATATAGTATCCTTAGACGAGAATTTACATTCTCACATTCTAAAAGATCTTTTAGGTTTATAGCCTTATAGAGTTATTCCATAACTCTTACATAACAAACCCATATATATACCAAGTGGATACTTCTATTCATTATCCATTTTTTAAAAATATAAAATTTATAAAATAAACATGATTTTTTTATGAAAAATGTTCATGATTTTTAACATGACCTATTTATTTCCATTACCCATCCTTAAACCCTATGAAATTTTTTTTAAATTTTTGATGAGAAAAACAGTCTTAGTAAGGGACATAAAATGAAATAAATAAATCGTTAGTCTATGAATACATATAATAATTTTCCATTTTCAAAATAAACTTCAGGGTCAAAATAAAAATTTTCAAACCCAAAAAAATAAACTCCTCTACAATAATATTTTCATAAAACAATTCAGAATAATTCTTAAAGGTAAAGAAAAAGTCATAAATATTTCTTTAGAAACATGAAGAATTAATAATAACATTTTCAAAAAGTTAATATTTTCACCCCTTAAAAGTAGAATATGTTTCCCTTTAAACATAAAAACATTATATTACCTTGATAAATAATAATATTCCTATAAAAACCCATAAAAATAATAGATAAAAAAATTTGGTCACTTAGGATATCATTTTCATATCACTCATACAATCACTATTACAAATGTAATAACCATAAGGTTGATTCCCTTACCCAATCTATTGGAGGGTTATCATGAACCCACATGTCCTTGGTTTATCTCAAAATCCATCATCAATTAATAATGTAACTACACCTACTTGGTTTATAATATAACTACACATTATTATAAAATTTCCAAGAACTATAAAACATCAAATCTTTCATTTTCATCATTACACTCACAAAATATTATTGAGGAAAATAACCTTTCCATTTTGAAATTACTTATTTAAAAATTGAAAACATAAAAAGGAAAATATTATCTTTGAAAGTAGACTTGTAATACAGTAAATTAATTTCCAAATCATTGAGGTTTCATGATGATGGGAAATTCTATTCATATCATATAAGTTTAAAAACCTTTCTACCATAGTTTTTTCGGAAAAGTCACAAAATACCTTGTTTAAGAAAAACAAGATTTATTTCAAAAAATTTAGTAAACATTAAAACATGAAAAAAATTAATTTAAAGAATAATAATATAATAGTAAAATCATGTTGTATAATTTTTTTTAGAAAAAATGGTTATACAAGAAAATGAGAGTTTAAATGGAAATATTAAAATATAATTTTTTTAAAAGAAAGTCATTCACCTTAAGTCTGACTTATTAAATATGTTCTATATATTTCAGAATAAAAAACATATATTAATTTTATACTATATTAAGAAACTTTTCCAAGTTACTTATTCCTTAATTTCATTTAATACCATATTATATACAATTATTTAATCAATTAAATGTACATCGGGCATTTGGATGATATTCAACTCATTTGTTAGAAATGACTTCAGTAGATTAACTATCATCAATGAGTTCATTATTAAAGAATATATGGAATAATAATCATAAAATAATTATCATTTTTATATATCAATTATACTTTTAAATCCAACCATTATATATGGTTTTGAAAAATTAACTATATTACAATTATGGAGATGGTAGTCCATATGTACGCATGAGTAACGTTTCCATTTTCCAATGATCATTATGGAAAAAGGTAAGTATTATTTTAAAAAAAATAATTATAATAGTATAATAATTATTTTATTACTCATCTAAATATACTTATATATATAATCTATGTTATTTGGTGATGTAAACTGAATCACATCGTTCCATGAAGGTGGTAGTCCACACGTACACACGAACGACATTATCAATTTTATTTAATGGGAATTTAAGAAAGTAAATGATATAATATATTTTCAAAATGATAAACGTGTCATTAATATCATATATAAACATTAATTCTCTCATTATAATTGATCATTGAGATATGGTGATGGAAATAAATTACATCGGTTCGCGAGGCCGTAGTCTGTCGTATACATGAACGATGGTTTTGTTTCCCATGTGATGGAAGAGGAGATGGGTATAGGTTGTAACATTAACATAAAAACGCATAATTATATTTAAGGAACTATTTTTATTATATACTAATGGTTAAGGAATATCTGAAGAAGTTCTAATAAGAAATAAAATATAAATGCTCGATTGAAATGATATCTCTTCTTCAGACAGCCTCCTTTTCTTAACACAATAAGACCACTGAGGTCGATGTTATTCAATATATAAGGAAACTAGAATGTGTTTATGGATTTTGGGAAAGTATTTAGGTATATATATTACTATCCAATAGGTTTTTTAAGTGATAATTAAAGGGAATAAGAGGTTCCCTTTTAGGAGAGAGGGAATGCACTCTTGGAATTTCCCAAAATATTCAATTAATATAAATTAATATTAAATTCCAAATGGATAAAAAACTGATCAATTTTTTTTATAAGATGATTATGGGTCTAATTGATCTCATAAATTAAACATTAGACAAGTTTTTTCCATAATTATACCCTTATCTTTTTTTAACCCCTCGTTAACCACATTCACACTTTCAATGACAATAAGTATTTTTACTCTTTAAGGGTCAATATAGGTACTATAAATGGAAAAACAGCCCCTAAATGGACCATGGTTGGTATCATAAACCATATACTAATTAATTGGTATAAATTTATATTTTTATGAGTTTTATATCATTTAATAAATTATTATTTTGTATAATTTATCATCAATGTCAATTTTTATAACTGTTCACAACATTTATTTTAATAACATCAAGAAATGAAGTAAAATTAGAAAAAAAAAATTAAAACATACATAAAATTTTATTTTTATCAATTAAATTATTTTAAAAAATTAATTATCTCAAATTATATTACTTTTAATATTTTTAATATCATTTATTATATTTTTGAATTAATTGAATAATCATTGTATCATTATTGTCTAAATTTTTAGGGTAATTATTTATTCAATAAAATTTAAAAATAAATTTACATGATTAATATAAAAAATTTATATTTCTAAATAATATTTCTAAATAAACATATCTTCTAGTTATCCTTATTTTAAAAATATTATTGTTAATAAAAACAGGTGTGTGAAATTTTTTGACCTTTCATTAAATAAAATATTATAAAAGTAATAATCTCATCCAAGTGGTAAAAAATGACATATAAAAAATATTCGATTAGTATGGAAGAAAATAACTCATCAAATAAAATTTAGTCAAGTTTTAGGGTCATTTAATAGTCATTGTCATTAAATTTTTAACTTTAATTGTCTGATTTACCCTCTACTTTGGTAACAAAAATGATAAGGTAATTATTCATAATGAACAAAAATAATATGAACCTATTTACCAAATTTGAATCCACTAGTTCCAAATATGGAATCCATTTTTCAAAATTAAAAACACATATTTTAAATAATTTTATTTAAAATTAAACTGACTAGACGTAACAAAAAAACTGTTTTTTAGAAAAATGTCCTTTTAAAATATATAATATTTTTATACTAAATTCAAGCATAAAATTAATATAAAAATTATAATTATATAATTTTAAATAAAAATGAAAAATAAAATTTTAAAAATAATCAACAATAGAATTTTACTTTATAAATACTTTAAACGAAAATTCAGGTTTCAATTAAAAACAATATTTTTCACTCTTTATTGAAAAATAAATATTTTCATAAAATCCAAAAAAAATTAATCCTAAGTTAATATTAAAATTATTAGATCAAAAATAAAATTAATTTTATCAAATAAATTTTCAAAAATTCTGAAAAATTAATTATAATATTCACTCATAAAATAATACGAAACCCCATTTTTGAAGAAAATGTATTTTTGATGAATAAAATGACTTTACTAAAAATCAAGTGATTATTTAAAAGTTGTTAATTAATACATTATAAATGAGTAGGACAATTATATATTTCATAATTTAGTAAATACTATTCATTCCAGTCAATTTAATGACTATGTTATAATACTCACATTTAAATATTATTAATTCATTTTTCATTTAATCTCGGTGTCGTGTATCTTGTACGCTATCAAACATAGTATTTATTTTTTTTAAATATCATAATATTACATCCACCTCTAATTTAAGGAATATTTCCCTCAAAATTTTAACTTAGGATCAAAACCAGGGGTTCAACTTTTCAATATGCCTTTTTTGAAATCCCACATCATAAATAGGGTTAATGAAACTGCTTCTTGGAATGCGAGAAATGGAGTATGAGGGTCATATGTAATAAAAAATAAGGGGTTTTCATATAGGATAACATAATTTGGAATTGAAAACATGGATATAGAAGAAAAACCTAACTCCCAAGGATTGATAGAGAGTGATAGAGAACATGTTTATGAGAAAGTTAACCATAAAAAAACCATAAATCAGTGACTGGTTAAAAGGCCAATCACTTCCCAATAAGAAATGTAAAAGGATAATAATTTTATTTCAAGATCATATTCATAGATTTGATGAATTTATTTGTCATATATACTAAAATAATAGGTAAATAAACTTACTTATAAAATAGAATTTCATTCTTTAATCAATTTCTTCTATAATATCATTTGTTACTCCAAAAAATGAGTATTCGAGATGATGTTTTCATGACCAAAGAACTAGAATAAAACTATATGGATCCAAAAATCCATAAAATGTCAAAACTTATTCCTTCTATCTTTATAAATTAACCAAAAACCAAAATGGTAAGAATAAGATAAGATATTTCCCAAAAAATTAATAAACCTTAATATAAAGAAAAAAACTTTAACTTACAAAATTCAACAGTAATATCTATAGTTTAACTTGAATCATTAAATAAATAACTATACTTAAAATTCATCAAAATATTCTAGAATAATATTGAAAACAAAAAATTATAAGGATTTGTTCATATAGTCTTCCAAGATAAATTTAGTATTTATCACCAAATATCAGTCACTTGTAATGACTTGTTCCAAAGAGTATATACCCTAATCATATAATTTCCAAGATATAATAATCATTTACATAAATAACCTAAATCCTCATAAGAAAAATTAAAATCATATATGCTTCCAAAATTAAATTTAACCTTTATTCCTCAAATAAAATCCTATAATATTTGTTTTACCATAATCAAATAATGTTCCAAAAACAGTGTACATCTTCTGAAATCACATAATCACCAAATCACTTCCAATCTCATGGTTATCTATACAATAACCCAAAAATAAATAAATTTTATCTATTATATCTTTTTAATAAATTGAATCAAATTCATACTAACCAGGAGATCACATATACCAGTGCTAGGTGATTCACCTTTGTCGCCTTTTAGTTGTGGGTTCAAGACTCACGGCCCTATTAGATGTAACAAGTTATCACCCAATATATGGGTTTTCCTTTTTCTAAAACTATATTAAGATAATACTTATAAAATTCCAATAAATGTGATAAACGTAGTAAAAATAACCTTATCATATTCGATATTAAATAAATCGTTTTCCGTCAATGGTTATCTCATACCTTTCATTTTGTGTCCCTAAAAATGTAATAACCCATAACTACCTCAAAATAAAAGATCATATAAACCCTAAGGTTATCCATTACATTAAACTTATGTTAAAAAAACTAAAATATCATTATTCCTAAAATAAATATTTCACATGATAAACTTAAGGGTTACATATACCTCTAAAAACTATGAAAACATCATACAATTCTCCCATATTACTCCCATCATCAATAGAGTATTAATTATTTCAAACTTATGATAATCCGTATATATACTATAATTCTTAAATTCCTTATATGTATAAATATAAATAATTTATCATTATTCATAATCCATTAACCATTATCTTAAATATTATACATTAATACTTCTTTCCCATAAACAAAAATATGAATCATGCTCTAAGACTCGATAACATCAAAACATAATCTAAGAAATAATGCATACATTTCATATTTCATTTTCAGTTTCCACATCTTAAAATATTTTGACATTTGGTATTTATAAATATATATATATATATATAGTATTGTTGGTCACATTAATGATATTTCCCCATAGTAAATCAATTTATATAATGACCTTTCTCCCCACATTTTAAACATTCAATTCATACCCCCGGAAAAACTTCTTCCCTCTTCATGGTGTCTATTGAGTGCTTCCTTTTTCAATAGTATATTGTTTTTCTGACCTCCTTTATGACATAAAATATCTTCATCTTATTTTTGATACATTTTCATGGGTTCTTATTTTCACATTTTTTACACATAGTCTATTGAATAGATTTACCTTTATGATCATTATCACTAGAACATCCATGGGGCTTCATTTCTATCATATCATTGAGAAACTGACCAAGGTTCAGGTTGTTAATCCATAATCTTGATAGTTGTCTAATAATAACAAAAATATTTCTCACTATATGTCCCATTTCGTTTGGTTTCTCATTCATACAACCACTAAATTTTCCTTTACTTCCATTGTTACTTTTGTTCCTCCTAGATCCATCCATTTACTAAAACCAAAAAGGTGATTGTGAGAATATCATAATAAACTATCTTATAAGGAGAGTAAAAATTAAAATAACTTTATTTATGTTATCTAAAACTATTTATATCTATCCAAAATAACTATGATTATACCCACAATATTAACAATTATAGTTATATAGTAATTTAAACTTATACTCAATTAACATCATATCCTCTAAAGTCATATAAATTGTACTCTAATACCAATGGTAAGGATCCATCCTTAATCATCACATAATTGAATATCTTAAGACTATAATTCAATTTATCACATTCCAAAACATATTTTAGGTTTATATATTGATATATTTTGGTCATAACTCTTACATAAAAAAACCATATATATACAAAATAGACACTTATATTCAGTATCCATTTTTTCACAGTGTAAAAATTTTAAAATAAACATGAATTATTTTCATGAAAAATATTTTAAACTTTCATATTTACTTCTTATTTTACCTTAACCATCCTTAAACGATATTTAAACCATTTTTAAATGTTGAATGAGAAAAAATGTCACTAAGTTATATAAAAAATAAACTATTAGTTTATGAATAATTATAAATATTTCCATTTTTGAAATTAACATTGGGCTCAAGTAAAAATTTCTTACCTAATAAATCACCTTATCTTCACCAATAATTTCTTAAAACTTTTCATAAAAAAAATTAAAATTAAAATAAAACTCATAAGGTTTATATGAAAACATTAAAAATCATCATAACCTTTTCAAAAAGCTAAACTATGAACACCTCGAAAGTATCATGTGGTTCCATTTAAAAGTAAGACAATTACATTACCTTGATAAATTATAATATTCCTTTAAACCCCCATAAAAATTATAGATAAAACATATATGTTACATGGAAAATAATTCACATATCACTCTTACACACACTCTTATAAATGGAATATCTATAAGGTCAACATTCATACCCAATGTCTTATAGAGATATCATGGACCCACCCATACTTCATTTATCACGAAACCACACGTTATCTATTAATAACATAACCATGCATCCATAGTTTATAATAGAACCATAGTTTATCATAAAAAATTTGAAAAACCATTAACCATGAAATCTTTAATTTTAATCAATACACTCTTAAAATATTATTGATAAAAATAACCTTTCCATTTTGAAATTACTTATTTAAAAATTATACAATTGAAAAGGAAAAAATTATCTTTGAAAAGAACCTTTAATACTATAATGTAAACATCAATGAATTGAGGTATCATTATATCGGTAAATTTAATTCATTCAATATAAGTTAAAAACCTTTCTTCCATACTTTTTTTGGAAAAATCACAAAATACATCATTTGGAAGACGATAAAAAGATTCCATTCAAATTATTTTGTAAAAAATAAAATATGGGTAAAAATGAATTTAGAAAATAATAATATTATAGTAAAAAACTTTTAGAAAACATTTTTTTAAAATATAGATATGGAGGAAAAAATGAATTTTAAGGGAAACATTAAATTATTTTTTTAAAAGAAATCTCTTACCTTGATTATGAATCATCATGTATGTTCTTTATCATTCTAAATAACAAATTTGTGTTAATTTTATATTTTATTAAAAAACATTTTCATGTTACTTATCCATTTTTATAATTTAACTACATATTTTATATAATTACTTAATCAATTAAATGCACATCCGATATTTTAATGATATTTGGCACATATATCAGAAATGAAATCAGTATAATGACTATGGTCAAATAGTTCATTATTCTATAATCTCCAAAATAACAATCAAGAAATAATTATCATTTTATACATCAATTATACTAGTAAATCCAACCATTAAATGTTTTTTTAGAATTGAACTATGTTACAATCATGGAGAGGGTAGACCGTACATACTCATGAGTAACGTTTCCATTTTTCAACGATCATTATAGAAAGACGGTAAAAATTATTTTATTTTTAAATAATGATAATAATATCATAAATATCATATTAAAAATTTAAATATAATTATATATATCATCACTGGTTTGTGGTGATGAAAAATGAATCACATTGCTTTGTGGTGGTGGTGGTCTACATGTATACACGAACGATGTTATCAATTTTTAGTGAATGGAATGTAAAAAGGTAAATGATATATTATATTTTAATAATAATAAATATGTCATTAATATAATATATAAATATTAATTCCATCATTATAACTCGTCCATGAGATATGGTGATGGAAAATGAATTAATCAGTTTGTGATGCGGTAGTCCGTTGTAAACACAAATGATGGTTTTGTTTCCCATGTGATTGTGAAGAGATGAATATTGGTTGTACCATTAAAATGAAAACACCTAGGTATATTTAAGATATTTATTTATATATTAAGGGTTAAAAAAAATTTATGTAGTTTGAAGAAGAAATAAAATAGAAACACTCGGTTAAAAAACGATACCTCTTCTTCAGACAGCCTCATTTACTTAATGCCTTAAGACCACTATAATTGATATTCTATCCTATATAAGTCCTATGAAATTTGGTTAGGGATGTTATTAATTTATTATTTCAGAAAAATAAAAAACTAAAAGTGTTTTTAAGTGTGAAGTAAATGGAATAAGAGGTTCCAATTTATAAGAGAGGGGAGGGGCACTCTTGAAATTTCTCAAAATAATAAATTAATATAAATTAATATTCAATTATGAATGTATTCAAAATGAATTATTTATAATATATAATTATTATGGGTTTAAGTCCTCTTAAAAAATAAAAATTATACAAGTTTTTACTACATTTTTACCCTTATTGTTTTAACAGCTCGTTGAACTCTTTCATACTTATTGTGACAACGATGATTACTACAATTTTAGGGTCAATATAGTTACTATAAATATAATAAAAGTTCATAAATTGACCATATTTGATATAATAAACCAAATAATAATCACTTGGTTGAATCTAATATTTTTAGGAATTTTATATCATTTAATAAAATATTATTTATTATAATATATCATTTTTGTAAATTTTTTAAACTATTAATTACTATGATTTTAATAAAATCAAGAAAAGAAGTAAAATTAAAACAAAATATTTTAATAAATTCATAAAAAATGTTGTTCTTATATAATTTTTTTTATCATGTTAGTTTTCTCAAATTATATTACTTTTCATATTTTAATATCACAAATTTAATGTTTCTATTAATTTAATAATTATTGTATCTGTGTTGTGTAAATTTTTAAGATAATTATTTATTAACATGAAATGAAAAATAATTTCCCATGATAAATATAAATAATTTATATTTTCAAAAAATATTTATAACTGAAAATATTTTTGGGTTAACCTTATGTTAAAAATATTATAGTTAATAAAAATAGGAGTGTGACATTTTAGACTTTTCTTTAAATAAAATATAATAAAAGTTATATTCTCATTCAAATGGTCAACATAAGTCATATAATCGAATCATGGATGATTATTAATGAAATGGAATGTAAAAATAAAATGTATTCAAGTTTTAGTTTTATTTTATAGTCCTTATCATTTTTTTAAAATTTTAATGAGAATATTTACCATGAATTGTGGTAAGAAAAAAAATTTAGATTACTATTAATATTGACCTAAAATAAAAATAACCTATTAAAAAAATTTAACCCACTGATTAAAAAGATTGAATAAATTTTTTAAAACTCATAGCACATAATTTAATGAATTTACTTTAAAATTAAATGAGTAAGACATAACGAAAGTAGATTTTTTCTGGAAAAATATCCTTTTTAAATATAAAATATTTTTATACTAAATTATAGTATAAAATGTATTTCAAAAACATTAATTGGATCATTTAAAATAAAAATTGTTAAATAAGATTTTAAATTTAATCCAAAATAAATTAGAATTTAAAAATATTTTAAAATAAAATAGAGGTTTCAATTAAAAATCAGTATTTTTTACTATTCATTAAAAATCAATCTACTCCGACAAATCTCAAAAATTTATCCTAAGATAATTTTTTCATTATTAATTCGAAAATTAAATTAATTTTTCCAAATAAATTTTCTAAAATTCCAAAACAAATTATAATATTCACTCATAAAAATCAAGAAAACTCATTTTTGAAGAAAATGTATTTTTTAAGAATAAAATTATTTTACTAAAAATTGAGTGATTATTTCAAAATAATTAATTAATTAATTATAATTTTGTAGTGAAATAATATATTTCATAATATAGTTAATAGTATTCATTCCTTTTAATTTAAGGACTAGGTTATAGTGGTCACATTTAAATAATAATAAATTTTTTTTATGGTCGGTATTGTGTAACTTGTACGCTATTGAATATAGAATTTATTTATATAAAAAATTAGGGTATTACAAAATGTAACAATTGAAATTATGTTATTAGTAATTAGATTTCTTAAACATGCTCTATGTTCAATAATTTTATCCAAATATTTTTTTCAGACTTTTATTCTATTTTTAAAAAGATTCTAAATCATCATAGACTTTCTCATTTTGAACATTAATATGTATTTCTTAATATTTTATTTTATTTCTTGATCTTATTATATTATTTATTAACTTTAGTCAAATCATATAACACTACATTAAATTTTTTCTATCTTCTTCATTATTCTTTGAATGAAAATATTTTACACTATCATTCACATATTTAAGTTTCTCATATTCTAATCTATGTTTTGATACTTTAGAATCATCATCCTTTTTCCTTTATTTATTCTTAGAAACAGATTATTTATGTTTTTCATTTTCCTCTTAATGAATCTCATTTTATTTTATTTCAATTTATAAATTCCTATAAACCTTTTCATTATACTTTGAAATTATATTTTTTAGATTCTAATTTCATTTAATTAAGTTATTATTCTATTTAAAAAAAAAATTTCTTTTCATAATGCTTTCCATACCATTCAACATGTCACAAACCATTTTTCTTAAATATATTATTCTCTTTAGAAAATTGTTTATTATCAAAATTTTCAATGTCTGAATTATAATTTGAACTAGAATGTGAATCGAAATTAATTTCACCTTTAGTATTAGAAGTATAACAACCATTATTAAGTTTTAACAATTGAGTAAATGGTGATTAAATAACCTTAAAACACTAAGTCCCTAAACATAGATTAATAGATTTTCTTGGTGATTCATTCAAATAACTTGAAAAATAGAAATGGTGAGGTGAAAATGTTACCGTAGAATGTTTTTTTGTCATAGAAATGTTATCATATTCCTTTATGACTCTTGATTCACTAATTGAATCTAAATTTTTATAATCTCTTTATGTATTAAAATACTTATTATCTTCCTTCTTAAAGTTCATATGTCTCTTTTAATTATTCAATCATGAATAATCAGATTTTATGTACCCTTTCTTCTTGAACTCATACCAAGTAAGCCTTTAATGATTTAAATTCAAATTTTAAATACCTTATAAATAGGAAAATATATTTTTAATAAACCATATTTCCCTTGAATTTTTTTTTTACTTTTTCTTATTTGGTCACTCCATTTGAACATGGTCAAACTTAATATAACTAAAGAAAACAAGTTTCATATAATTTCCTTCCTTAAAAGTGGTTGTCGCCAGTTGTATTTGGATTTCATAAGTAATATTGCATCTATAAATTTTTTTATAAATACTTATAGAAAATTAAAAATAAAATATATTCATAACTTTGAAATTAACATCATATATAAAAAATATAAACATTTTAAATTCACTGGATTAGAAACATGAAAATCAAAATACTTTATGTCAACATACCTATAAAGAACATCAATACTTTTAAGATAAGACTCCATGTAGATCCTCCACTGAAAATAATTACAACCATTGAATTATATTGGGATTGTAGCATTTAAAATATTATAATTCTTTTCTTGAAATGTCATCTTAGAAAGATATTTCTCGTAGTATTATTAAGGACTATAATAAACACGTTAGCTCAAAACAAATAATAATCAAGAAAATATAAGAAGGAGGAGCAGAAATATATTTTAAAGGTATGGATCTAACACTAATCATTAGACCATATTGTGATGGATATATTTTCAATATGGGAGTATAATAGACCTTATAAGTCAAATTAATTAGAGTAAATTTTCATATGTGGGTGAAACATAATTAACATACACAACAATATCAGTGTAGTGTAGATTCATTAGTGTTTATAATAAAATACATTCAAAAATAAAATACATGAACATTATATTTTTATATTAGTTTGAATCTAATTGATCCTACATATACTCTTCAATCCCCTCTAGCTCAGTGAGAGTAATGGTACTCAATAAAATAATAAACACACTTTTGATAGAGAGAAACAACCTATTTATAGAGCCTAAATTTTTCATACCTAGAGGCACAATCCAGTCCCCTTGTCTTTTACACGTTAAAATATATAATCCATACTTTTATAAGATCATAACCAACCAAGAATTTTTATAGTGAAATCCTAACCTATTTATGTTTCTTTTGAGTTGGTGGGAATAGCATTCCATTCTTTTAATAGGTTAAAGCAGAACCATGTAAATTTTATTTTTATTCCGGTTGGAAAAAATCATTACCTTTTTATTGGTGGTATAACTTTACTAACTTTACAATTCATACACCTAAATGTGAATATAAAGAATAAAAAACAACTGATGTAAGTGTTGTAGAGGTTATTACTATTATATAAAATATTTCTTCAACCCTTCAAGGATGAAGATGGAAAATGAATCCTTGGTTATACTATCATAGTTTCAAAAATTTAGTAATGAAAGTATATAAATGATGAGACTCAAGAAATTTTGAAACACTTTGAATAATTATCTAAATTTCATTTCACATTGTTAAAACTTTAAAATTTCCTTACTTGATTCATCCTGTATTTAAAAATGATTCTACAATAGAAATATTTTTCATTATAAACTCCATGATCTTCTTGATCAAGTGGGTTTCCAGAGAACAAGTCATAGTATTCCATGATTAGAGTGAATAAATAAAAAATAAACTTATTACCTAATATTTGAAGTAACATTATCATTTAGAAAGTGAATTACCTCTTAATTCCTACATCAAACACTTTTAAAAGACTTTGTATGGCTTCATTAGATTTAATATGTAATTATACTATAGATAAAAAATAAAATAAAGCATATAAAATTTCAGAAAGAGAAAATATGAAAAAAAAAATTAAAATAGATCATCCTAACCAATGCTAAATTTGTATAGTATAAATAGTATTGTCCATGGTGTAATAGAAATGTTTTCCCCATTTCTCACACACTATAGTGTGTGGATAAATACCATGGTTTAGTTATGATAATTCCATTTATCATAATAATCATTCTGTAAGTGATGAAAGTGAGTATAATTATTTCAAACATCATGTGTGAGCTTTACTCTAAATTGAGGAACATTTCTTTTGAGTTCATAAAACTCGTATAAAATAAATTTTATATGATCTTTTCATGGTAAGATCATTTAAATTAGTTTTTATACTACTTGTGTGATTCAATCACTTCATGTGTACACTTAAACCATGGTTTCCTGTATATGAAAATAGAGTCTTGAATACTATAATCATAAAGTTTTTATATATATGAATACAAAACTTTACTTCAATTCATAGCATTAAATGAAAATGATCATTCATGTACTGTGTAAAGGTAATATGAATGTTCTATGAAAAGGTAACCCCTATGTTATTCATATCTCATAAAGTTAAGATGTACACCCTATAAACTACATGTAAGCGAAATTTTACTATATAAATTTCAAAATAAATCCACATAAAGGTAATATGGATCTATATAAAGGTAAATTATAGGATGGTATCTTGAGATAAGTTGATATATAGATTAGTGTAAGGGTATACATGAAAATTGTAATCAGTGTAAATGTAAATAATATTATTTTTTAAGGGTAAAGTATTAAACAAAAAAATTATGTAATATTCAAAAATGATTCTATATAAAGGTAAAAAAATTCAAAAATTCATAAGTTATAGAAAATCCAGTTCTACATAGAATATAATAAAAAATAAAAAATGATAATAAAAGCATTTAGAAGATAATGAAATAAACACTAAAAATATAAATAAATAATAATAATAGAAGAAACATTCAATATAATAATAATATTTTACAACATAATAATTGAAATTAATAAATTTTGGAGGTATTTTAATAATCATAATAATAGAATAAACAAACATAATCATCAACCTCTATGCTTGAAGTAGAAACCCGGTATTCAAGTATTGAGAAGTGCTGCCTGGAATTAATCTTTGCAGTTCAGAAGTTGAGACACTACCTACAACATCACGAGGTCCAATTGGTATCTTGCAATAACCCGCTCAAATTCATCCTTAGTCATAAAATACTTACAGGACGTCTGGCAAGGTGGGCAGTTATTTTGCAACAATTCGACATTCAGTATGTGTCTCAAAACGTGATAAAGGGCCAAGATCTGGCTGATTTCCTGGCTGAACACCCTTCAGTGGAATACGCATCTTCAGATATTGAACTCCCTGATGAGGAAGTCTTCTCTATTCATGAAATTCCTCAAGCATGGGAAATTTATTTTGATGGTTCTTCTAGAAGTCCAACAGGGAGGAAAATGGAAAATCCTAAATTCAACAAAGTTGGCTTAAAAATTGTGCTCATTTCTCCAGAAAAGGCAGTGTTACCTTATTCCTTCTTATTGTGGTAAGGTGGTACCAATAATGAAGTAGAATACCAAGCTCTCATCGCAGGCTTGGAATTAGCGCTTCAAGCACAAGTGAACCACATAAAGGTGAAAGGTGATTCAGACCTACTAATCAAACAAGTCAATGGGGATTATGCCATCAGAAAAGAAGAACTAATCCCTTTGTATGATTATGTCAGAGAGATAATGGCGGAATTACCTTCCGAAACGACATTTTCTTATGCCCCAAGATCACAAAATGCTCAAGCTGATGCACTGGATAATATAGCCACAGCTCTGGAAGATCCAAATTGGGACGAGACAACCATCATTATTTTCCCACCATCGTGCAATTTCACCTTATGTTCGAATCAGAAAAGAGGAAATTAATGAAATTAGTCCCATTCCTGAACCGTATGGTCATACTACATGATGGATGTCACCTATCAGGGAACACCTACAAAATGGAACACTTCTACCTGATAGAGCCGAAAAAGAACAAATCTGGCGGCATGTGGTCAATTTTACTCTTTATTATAGCCTAGATCACCTAGAGAAAATTCTCTAAAAATTTGGTTTTGATGGAGTTCTCTTCAGATGCATTGATGGTGAAGAGACAATGGCTATCATGAAAGAAGTGAATGCATAAGTCTGTGGTGCCCACCGGTCTAGACATAGACTGTCTGATCGTATTCGAAGGCTTGGATACTTTTGTCCTTCAATGATATAAGATTGTGTTGATTTCACAAAGAAGTGACATTCATGCCAAGTACATGCCAACTTCATTCATCAACCTCTAGAGTTGCTTCATACAGCTAAATACTCATGGCCATTTGCCACATGGGGAATGGTTGTGGTGGGACCTTACCCTTCGGCTACGACCAAGCAATTTAAGTACATTATTACTGCTACTGACTTCTTTTCCAAATGGGCAGAGGCAATACCTCTCAAGGAAGTCAGTTCTAAATGTGTTGTTAGATTCATCAAGTCTAACATCATTACCAGATTTGGTGTCCCTCATACCATATTGACGGACAATGGCACCAACTTCTCTTCATCTGAGGTGAAGAAGTTGTATCAATAATACAACATCAAATCCAACAATTCATCTCGGTATCAAGCAGTGGCCAATGGCCAGATAGAAGCCTTCAACAAGACTCTTTCAAATATACTGCAAAAGATGGTGGATAAAGATAAGAATTCATCGCCTGATAAAATCTTTCATGCTTTATTGGATTATCGGACTACCACCCGCACTACAACACGGTCAACTCCATATTCATTGGTATATGGAACGGAAGTAGTCTTGCCAATTGAAGTTCAACTACCCTCGCTCAGAGTTTCCATTTGTGATCAATCATCTACATATGAACAATCTCAAAAGCGATTGAATGAATTGTAACGGTTAGATGAGAAAATATTGTGCACTTTTCACCACTTAGAAGTCTATCAGAATCGAATAGCATGAGCTTTTAACAAAAAATTTCATCTTCGTTCATTCACTCAAGGAGAATTGGTATTATTTCTCAGAACTCCAATGATACCAGGAAGGAAACCTCCCAAGCTTGAGCCAAAA
Organism: Viscum album; assembly: GCA_963277665.1. Taxonomy (NCBI): domain Eukaryota; kingdom Viridiplantae; phylum Streptophyta; class Magnoliopsida; order Santalales; family Viscaceae; genus Viscum; species Viscum album. The sequence goes on from OY728130.1 coordinate 731,250,005, forward strand.
TGGGAAGGACCTTACTCAATACATAGGGTCTACTCAAATGGAGCTTATTCATTAATCTCGATGGATGGAGAACTCATCACTACTCCATCCAATGACAGTTTTTTGAAGAAATATTTTGTATAAACACAAAATATATCATCTGAAAGGTCTTGTATGACCTTAAACTACACCACCGTCCAGCAAGACATTAAACTGCATAACCAACGGTCCATGCATAAAACTCTAAACTATTTTCACATACGTCCAACATGATGTTAAACTATGAAACAATTTCCCTAATTCATCCAACATAACGTTAAATGGTGTACTCTTTTGTCCTCACTACATGACAGTAAACTGCACAGTCCCCCTTTCGTCCAACATGACGTTAAACTATATTGTCCCCATCTTCCTAACTACATGATGCTAAACTGTACATAAAGTCCTTGATACGTCCTACATGACATTAAACTGTACTTTGTCCCTACTGCATGATACTAAACTATGCATCACCAATATTCCTAATTGCAAGACTTTAAACTCCATAGTCCCTTTATATTTCCTACATGACATTAAACTATGCATCGTTAAGGTTGTTGTTACCTCTTGTTTCTCACATCGAGTATGACTCACGTGAGCTTAGATCAAACCTCAACCATAACACTATCTCTGGGCTACTAACCATGTGTAAGTCCCAACAACATCTTTTTTTTAGGTTGTTGTCCCCAAGAACAACTTGATCATTAATTCATTCTTTAATTGAACTACGCGGACTTTGATCCTTACCTTCCAGGCTGGGTATGTAGGCAACCTCTCAAGGTTCAAGCCCAAAACCAATCTCTTCACATCGGTTCACCTCCATCTTATACAATGTTGATTCATGAAACTGCCCCTAGAATCAATATCTTTACATTGGTTCACTTTCGTCCTTGTTATACGACGTTAAACTATACAACACTTTTGTCCTGTATAACAATAAACGACAATATTCTTTGATACCCTCACCTAAGATGGAACCATTATTTACATTGATTTTTCAATCATGTTTCATTTCAAATACTACGTGCATACATGGCAATTCTCGAACCTTTTATCTTGGGTTAAACCATCATTGCACTAAAGTCCCCTTTCAACCTTCACATGTATGAACCAAATCTGTACAGAGGGTATTTCTAGAACTACGTGGGCTTGATTCCCATCCTTATGGGATATGTAGGAACATTCGAGTATCCCTAAAATCCAGCCCCGAGTCTTTTGGGCCTAACCCCAAACTCCTCTTTCAGTCCCCTGGCTGAAAAGTCCCCATAAAAAACACACACTGTGTATTTCTTACAATGGTCCAAGATCTATGACCCTAAACTAAGATCTCCAATACTTTTGTCCCACACGATGTTAAACTGTAATTTAAGAAATATGTATGGCTTGATTCCCATCCTTATGGGATACGTAGTGAAGTCTAACATTACAATTCAGGTTCCATCCACAACATGATTATGGTTAGAATTGATCTGTGTATCTTTGTATACATTGGACAATACCCATCTTTATGTATCATAATCCTAACCTTAAATATTTTCAGATCTTCATATCCCTTTTCTTGACTTTTAGTCACAAAAATGTCAAATTTCTGAGAATTCTTTTACCTGACTATGCAGCACATGCCCTTAGGCGGCCTTGCATAAACAGTCTACATAACAGACTTCTCAGCCAAAAGATATTATTATTTGACTATGCATCCAATTCCCTTAGGTGGCCCTGCATAATTCAACCCCCTAACAGGTTTGTTAAATAATGGTAACTTAATTCATGGGAAGAAAGCCTCTTTTTTCCTTATTGGTCTTAAATGACAGTATGTAGGGATCCGCAAAAATAGCCATCCTTAATATATTTTTCCCATATCCTTTTTCATGATCTAAAAGTATTCAAGTCTATGGTTTATATTCTCCTTCCCTACATTTGGGTCAGACCTTCGTAGGAGTAATACCCATCCAGTTCTTCGATAATCTTGTTTGGAAATATCTTATCCATATTCAAGTAACTCTTTCCATACAGCAAACTCTATACTTTGGAAAATTTGACCTCCATAAACTTTCACTAGCTTTTAGCACTAGGAATGTAAATTTCTGAGAGTTCTTTTTCCTGACTATGCAGCACGTGCCCATCGGCGGCCTTGCATAAACAGTCTACATAACAGACATGTTAGCCAAAAGATACTATTTATTTGAGTATGTAGCCAATTCCCATAGGTGGCCCTGCATAATTCAACTCCCTAACAGGTTTGTTAAATAATGGTAACTTCATTCTTGGGAACTACTTCTTCTAATCCCTTTTATCTCTTTTTCATATCATTCCTCAGGTTCAAATATTCTTAAGTCATAGTTTACATATTTTCCCTCATACTTGAGTATGGTAATATGTTTTCAGATAAATTGTCAAGGAATTGAGTCAATTTTAATTCATTCGGTCAAAGCTATTTCGACCTTAAACATTAGCCTTTTTATATCCAACGTGCATGACATTAAACTGCCCACAAAAGACAAAGGAACTCTGAATAAAAGTCAAGTTCAAGCTCATTAAACATACATTTTGTATGATTTAGGTAATATTGAGCAATTAAGAGATTCAAAGTTTGTAGGGTTATTTATATTAATCCTAGTAAAAAAATCAAACTATCCTCACTAGGCCCATTGGCTTAAGTAAATTTAAAGCAGGTAGCAGGAAAATACGTGCACAAGTGATTGAAGATAAAATCATTCTTTCCATTTGATGCACAAGAATTGGAGGGACATCCACAGATTGGAGCCTCTTCTCTTTTTTAGGAATTACAAAATACTTTCAACATAACTCTTCATTTTATTTATGGGATCCCAAGCTTCATCCGCAGCCACCTAGAATTAATTCATTAAACTGGATACCATAAGAGATGCAGTGATACCAGATCTTCTTGGAACAATTGTAAAAGAATGTTCTTGAGTGCGGTTTGAGAAAATTTTCTACTGATCAAACAGTGACTCTGTTTCTGTCCAAGAGACTTGGAAGATGGATACATGGATTTGAGAATGAAGAATTGGAAGTAAAGAGCCATTTGGAGAGAGTAATATTTTCAAATATTGTTCTAATGCCATGTTTGTCTTCTCTCCACCAACCGGTAGTGGAAAACATTTCATCCCATGGGTTTACCGTTTTCATATCTGCAAGGAAATGGCATGCAGAAAAATTTGAAATTTCATGCCAATGTTGTTGCTCTTAATGCACATCATAACCGGAATAGAGGAGTAGCAGTGCAGCTGCATATCAGGCGTATAGTTCTTTTCATCTGGAACTTTTACTCCTTGCAGATGACCATGACCACACAGAGAAAGATAGATGCTCTGTGGGAAATTAAGATGATATTTCTTCAAGTACTTAGCCAAATCTGGGAGAGTGTTGTCGCAGATATCATAGTAATCATGGCCAATGATGTTCATCATATCATGAATCCGCTTGCTAGCCAGTTCATCAGCTATTCCGATTCTAAGAGCCATTGATTCTGCATAAAATTTGAGTAAATTAACTTTTAAGTAAGTTGATTTTTCATAAAATTTCTGAAGGAATTTCAGAAAAAAAAATGACAAAGGCATTAAGGCATGAAAGTCTAAACTTGGTGCGCAAGTATGGATGTGCCGCGCAAGTATTAATGTGCCACACAAGTTTCTGTGGCGCAAGTATCACCGCGTAATTCCTATTACCTTGACAGCAGCGCGACGACGAAGAAACAGCAGAAAACGAGAGACTTGCGCGGCGAAGGTGACCTGAGCGGCGAGAGCTCGAGAATCCAGGAATCCGATGTTATGCGCGGCAAAGGACAGCGTATTTATAGGCCAGGCTACCCACCTTCACGCCTACAGCAGACGCACTCTAGCCCTACGCGACTCATACATGCGCGCCACCCTCTGCACCATCAACACTTGTGCGCCTCTTTTCCTTTGGTTTTCTTCTTTTCCTCAGAGTTACATCCTCATTTATTTCGGATCCAACTCTGAGGGGGGACTTTTGTTGATGCTCATTTTTCGTCACATTGTCTAAAATAATGGAAAGGGAAATTACTTATCTCAAATTGACAAATCCTTTGAATAAAACATCAAAAATAGACAAAGGCATGAACAAGGCTTCAAAAGCACATGTGTCGCGCAAGTTCCATCACTGTCGCGCAAGTATACTTCCGCGCCCCCTAATGGTCGCACAAGTGACTTTCGCGACATGAAGGATAACCACCCATGGTCTTCTCTAGCCAATAAATACCCCCGGTGGGCCCCCCATAGAAGAGGGAAATTTTTCCAGAATTCAGATTTAGAGCTCTGAACACCCAAGTCTCTTCTTCAGGTCTTCCGAACACTTCTAAGGTAATTCTTTACCTAGAATGGAAGGTCTAAAAAAGAGGAGTAAGGTTGAAGTGTTATAATTTACTAACACTTGCACGCCTAAGGTGTTTTACCATTAAGGGAAATGAACATACTTGTGCGCCGCCCTACTCCCTCACCAAAACTTGTGTGCCTCTATTCTAGAAGTACCTCAGGATAATTCTAAAGGTATTGGTCAAGGATCTCCTAAGTATTACCATGCTGGTTTACAAAATGCACAAGTACCCATGTGTCATGCAGGTATACCTGCGCGACCAAGACTTGCGCGCCCACGCAGTACTTGCACGCCTTCCAGGACTTGCGTGCCCCTGCCTTTTTTGGTGCCTTTCTTTCCCATTTAACCCTTCTTATGCCATTCAACCTCTCCTATTCAAGATTTAGTCTTCAAGACACTATTCAAATCCATTTATGGCATGATTTCTTGATTTGGATTCCTTATCTGAAGGGAAATCCGTGGAACATCTCTCAAAATCTAGTGATTCACACATCTTTATGTCACTAAAGATTGAGATTTCATTCATTCAACCTCATCATTTAAGATGAGAGAACTCTTTCAACTCTGGGCCTCCTTTTTAGGAGTAAGCCCCAGTCATAATTTCCAAATATGGGCATCCTCCTCAGGAGTAAGACCCAACCATAATTCTCTTAACCCGGGCCTCCTTTTCAGGAGTAAGACCCATTCTCAAATATGGGCATCCTCTTCAGAAGTAAGCCCCAAGTCCCTTATTTTTTTCAAGTCCCTTAACCTGGGCCTCCTTCTCATGAGTAAGCCACAGTCTTAATTTCTATTAACCAGTCCTAATTTACCTTTGATCTGGGATTCCTTCTCAGGAGTATAACCCAATCATAAGTCCTCTCTTAATTTGGTCCCCCTTTTCAGGAGTAATTCCCAAGTTAGAATATTCAAATCTCCATGAAGAACATATACCTTTATGGACCCTGTTCCTAGATTTCTTCCCTGAATTAAATCCTAATCTTCATATATCTGGGCAGTCATACATACATAATCCCCATATTATTTCTTATGATTGCATCTTTTATGGCACAATTATCTATTTTTTACCAATACCTCCTGTTTCTCACAATGAGCATGACTCATGTGATCTTAGAGTGTAAAAGTAATTATGACATCCTTCTTTAATCCATCAATCATAAACATCATACTCCATTACTCGAACTATGTGGGTTCTGATTCCTTTTCTAAACAAAGGATACATGGGTATCCCATCTGCAGGTTCCATCCCAACTTTGAAATAATTCATTTCCTTCTGAATAATAATTAACTTCAAGTGCCCCACTGAGTGGCTTTGAAACCAGTATGGTCATCATAATGACTAAGAGACTTTTAGGTACCAAAGGATACCATTGACTAAGAATCTATAACAAATACAGATGATTCTCTATCAATGAAGAACCTCGTATACATATAAAAGATTCTCTAAATTTCCTACATATCGATCATTGATTGTCAGATCTAAAGGAAAGCTCATTTAATACTTGGTAATGTAATAAGGATTCACGAACATAACTTAAATCTATAAAGAGAGTCCCGGAGTAGAAAATAATTCCCCTCAAAAAGGTGTGATGAGTCTGACCTCCCATCCTCTTGACCAATGAAAATTCCTAAGCCTCATCAGTCCACAACTAATGAGCGCCTACCTTTGGAAAGTAGGTCCAAATGGATGTGGAATCATTGGCTATTTCTGGTTCTACAAACAAACCCGTTAGAAACTGATTGGAATGTTTGAACCTTCAATCAAGGAGTTCATCCCCAAATTCCAAGGGAAACAGTGAATAATAAATGAATCTATATGAGGTAAATACTTAATTATTGGATTTCATATTTCCTAGGTACATGGAACCGTTATCATCAAGATCTATTCTCAAAATAGTTTAAACTACTTTAATTTTCTCAACTAATTCGTCTCATGAGACAACTGATGCATCGAGGGGCTTTCATTAACGAGACCCCAAGCCGTGGGGCTTGCCTCAAATTATCCCCACCCATTGCATGTTCAAGTAATTCCTCATATCAAATAAACAATATGACTTATCAAACATTCGTATGGAGTAGAAGGTATGTATTTATCAATATTTCCCCAAATAATCAAATTAATTTCAATGTAAACACCAAATGATGAACGGTATATGGTTTAATAAATGTATATATCCATAAAAAAATTTATGGATAATTAGGGGAAATTCAATTTTCAATAATCATAATAAATTTAATATTTCAATGGGGACTAAAAATGAAATCAAGGAAGTGATGGGGACTAACAAAGAAATCAAGGAAGTGAATGTGAATATTATCCTTGGAAAAATAAATCATAAAATTTCCATGGGAAGATTAAGGATGGTATCAATACAATATAAACTAAGTGGAGTAAAATAAAGCAATGTTTTTATCAATATAAATATTATAGAAATTTATTTTAAAAACAATTTTGATGAAAATATACTTTCTTTTAAAAAACATTTTGAATAAACTTTTCCCCGAAAATAAATGTTAAAAACATTTTATTTAAAAATTAACCTTTTAAAAATGATAATAAATCTTCAAAGGAATAATGGTGGGAAAATATGTACATGTCATAAAAGTTAAAAATAACATTCATTTTTCATAGTAAAAAGGTTATAAGAAAGCCTTGTTCGGAAAGTGACGAGAATATTTCATTGAAAACATTGATAAAAAATAAAAAATTTAAAAATTTCTTTACCAAATCATTTTAAAAACATGTTTTAAAAAATTTAATAAAACATGGGTTTTAGAATAAAATAGGGTCTCCGGCTAAAGAGAGAAACAAAGATGAGTTTTCTTAAAAACATTTTCTAAAACACCTTGAGTACCAAAGAGTGTAAAAATTATAATAATACTTAAAAAAGATCCTGATTAACCAAAGGAGAGTAAAATTCATGTTTTATTGAAAAATGGTAATATAATTTCATCAAATTTAAATGAATGTTGAGTAAAATTATTCTTAAGTAAAATAATCATTAAACATTCCAAAGTGTCTCATACCACTTTGAAACAATTTAAATCATAAGCCTCATGAAGGAACAAGATAAAGTTAAAGATATAATATAATGAGAGTAATGATATTTATGATATATCATGTAAAAGGTTAGTATATACATTATATAAAAGAAACTAGGTACATAACAATAGATAAGTCTCAATGGAATGTAAATTGAGACAAAATCCCTTACCTTGTGTTTCCTTTCGGATGAACGTCCTTTAAATTCCTATATAATAAACTTATCTTAATTATATAATTTCTTGAGATCATTTTTCATTTTTATAATTACTTTTATTTCACCTATTACCATTTTATATACAACTACTTAATTAATTACATTTACGTCAGGTGTTTTGGCCAAATTTGGTTTATATATCAAAAACAACTTTAGTAGGTCAACTATGATCAAAGGGGTCATTATATAACATATACATAATAATAATCATGGAATAATTATTATATATATACATTAATTATAATTTTAAAAACAATAATAAAATATTATTATGAAAAAAAATCACCGTTACAATTAAGGAGACGGTGGGTTGTACGTACGCATGGGTGACATTCTCAATTTTCAATGATCGTTATAGGAAGAAGGTAATTATAATAAATTTTTCATATAATGATAATTATATAATAAAGTACATAGTATTTAATCATATATAATTATATATACAATTCTTGTGATGTAAAAGGAATCACATCATGTTGAGGAGGTGGTAGTCCATATGTCCATGAATAATGTTATCACTTTTTAATTGTATGAATGGGTAATAAAGAAAATGATGTATATTAAATTTCCTAAAAGGTAACTGTAACACCCCAAGTTTTTCTGAAAAAAAATTGAAATTATTGAAAAAAAATTTATTGTAGATATTTATATGTATCCTTTAAACATAATTTTACTGCTTCGATGTTTTGAATTTCGAAAAATGGTCATCTACAATTGTGTTCAATATGTTATTTGGAGTCTATTAGAACCAACTTGTTTTTTTGTGAATAGTAACATACCCTTATGAATATTAATATGACCCTAATGAATAGTAAATTTTATTATTATTTTATTTTCTTAAGGCATTTATATAATAACAACTTGATTAATTTTTAAATGTGATATAAAAGAAATTATAGTTTTTAAATTATTTATTTTTGAATTAAGTATGATTTTATTTAAAAATTAAATTAAAAATATTTATAAAATTATTTTCAAAAAATGGATTTCATGTGTAATTCTTCACGTTGATAAATGGTTAGGATGAATTTTTGGGATTTTTCTGAAACAGATGATTTTTTAGTGAATAGTAAAAAATGCGGTTTTGAGTTTTAGTGTGTTAATGACATCATTAATGATGTAATAATGATGTAATAAATCTGGTGAACTTGTGTACTATATATTAGGTTATTAGGTTTCCCAAGTGTCTTATACCAAGGGAAAATACCATGGGCAAGACCATGGTTTTTCAAATACCACTAATGTGGTGTCCCTTGGAAGTTATTAAAATAATCCCTCGCTTTTTCTAAAAATACCGATCTTTAATAACTTCATTAAAAATTCATCATCAATGGATCTCTAGCCTCATTACCTCCCTAGTAGTCCTCCTAATGTTTCATCAAGACCCAAAGGTCCCAACCTTTATGTTCTACGAGTTACTCTACAAGGTAATAAAATTCTCAATTTCTTTCTTTTCTCATTCATGTTCTCTTTTATGTGGTATAACTTTAAATTTTCCATACCATGTTCTTATTTCCTTCTTATTTATGATCTATTATATATTATTATTAATTTTTTTATGGGTTACCCTTGTCCCCTCTCTTTTTAATATTTTCTATAACCATGTTGTATAGCCATTAGGCTTCCGAATATTTGTAAGGGATTTCTCAATTATTCTTTTATTTTGTGTTCCTTTACTTTCTTATTTATTATTCATATACTCTTACCCAAGAGGAATGAAATCTCCAGAAATAATTTATATTATTGATTTTATCATGTTCATGGAAAATTCATCATCATTATTCTTCTCCTCTCCAACTTATTAAAGGAATAAAAACATTATCTGTGATGTGTCGAATTACCGACATCGTGGATGATGTGTTTTCAATTTCCAATAATTATTTAAAGTATGGTAATGAAACCATTTCTCTAGTTTAATAAAGTTATAATATATTTATTATTTCTCATCCATGGTTCTATAATTATTTTTTACTCATGTTTTAAATTTATTAGACAAAATGAGGTTGTTATTATCAAAGAGCCACTAAAATGATCTAAACGAACATCGTTAATGTTTTAGCTTATGAATAATCCTAATATAAAACATCAAAATTATAAATGGAATAAATTATGGTAATATAAATATGTAAATACTTTACCATTCAAATTCTGGAGTTTCACTTCCAATCGACAAGAACATCCATCATGAACCAATCCTGGAAATCTTATAAGGAACTCACCCAAAATAGGGAAACGATCAAAATAATAACACTTAAGGGGTGATATGGGGTTATGAAATGATAATATAATATGTTATAAACATTAAAAAAAATTTAAAATACTAATAATACTATTTTAACCATTATACAGGAATTTTAAACAAGTTTGAAGTAAGACAAGCCTAGGCTAAGGGAATTCTTAACCCGATTCCCATTCTTTGGGTTAACCGTCTACTTCATTATTTATGTGGTATTAAAATTTATTGTGGGATGATTTTTTCTTATATTATGTTGAATTATGTATAATTACAGTGTATATATATATTTCATCCACTCTATTAAGTCTCTATTCAATTGTATGATATTTATATGGGGATATTCTTTTAAAATCCTCTTTTAAAATTATGTTTTACAAAATTAAAAAGTAATGTTTTTATGCTATTATTAATGTTTTTTGATGTTCTGGTTCTTGAGAATTTTTTATGATGAATGTTGGGACCTATATCTCCCTAAAATTCATTGGGTATGTTTAAGTTGGAGGTCGTCCATATATTTATTCCAAGTGTAACTACGATGGTTGCACAAATAGTAAGGTAGTCATGAGGGTTACAAATTATAAAGTAGCCGAGAGGGTTACAAGATTATGTAAGTAATTCCCCATGATACCTTTATTTTTCTACTTATGTTCTTATGTATTTTGGAAATCTCATGTTTCAAAAAGTAAGTATATATATATAGTAAATAAGTATTTCTTTTGAAAATGATTTCATACGTTACAAGTATTCATGGACAAATGTGTTATTTCCTTATTTTTATATCCCTTACTCAGCTTTTGTGATCATACCATGTTTTAAATGATTTTCAAAGGTTAATGGATGTGTAATACAAAGAAGTAATCCATGTTGAATGTTGAATAATTCTCAAGGAATCATGTTTTATGTTTTAATGTTTTATATTTTGAAAAAAAAATGGAAAAATATTTTATGGTATCCACTCTGAAACAATGTGTAATGTTATAAATTTGTTATGTCCTGTTATTTAAAGCTCTAAACTTGAAAAGATCCTCAAAGTAAAAGGAATTGTTTTCATAACTAAATTCAAGTGTATGTATGTAATAAGGCTGGGTCCTTATAGAAATTATGTCATTAATATAACATATAGGTTTTTTATGTCACATATTTTTAATTGAAACTGTCCTTTATACATTACAGGTATAGTGTGAATGAATCTTAGTGGTTTTAGGAGGCGGTAGTCCACACTTCCATAAATGATGTTATCGTATTTATAAAAAATTGAAAGTATAAGTGTATGTGTTATAGAATAATTAAATAATAATAAAGAAATAATTAATATTATATAAAACATATATAAATAGATTTTACCTCATAATGGTCACCATAAGAGGTGGTAAAGTAAAAATGAATAATCATCGTTTTTTGAGGTAGTAGTACGTCGTACACAGAAATAGTATGTTTGTTGCCCATTAGATTGAAGTGTCTGAATGTGTAGACTTAAATATTATCATAACAACAAATTAGTATATTTAGGATACTTTTGTTGTAAAATAATTGAATAAGAATATTTTTGGGGTTGTATAATGAGAATGAAACTAAATAGCTTCAGGAAAGATGTTACCTCTTAATCGGGAAACTTTTATAGGTTTGTAAAAAAAGGCTTCCTTGGATAGATTTATGAAAAATTAAAGGATTATATGATTAGGGGATGGATTTTTAGGAGATATTTTGGCAGATCTTGGTTGAGCCAAAGTGGCTTTAGAGGTAAGAGTAAGTGGGATGAGAGGAGACCTTTTATAGTGGATGAGGAGTGGCACTCTTGTAATATTTGGAGAAAGGAATTCCATACGTGCTTTTTACATTGAAATTGGATCCAATAATGTATAAAAATAGATAAAAGGTAGTATAGGATCTAAATATTTCTATAAAATGACTCTTTTACAAGTTTATAGTCTATTTGGGCCCTTTCGTTTAAGGTTTAGTCCCTTATTAGTCTTAATTTTTCCTTAATGGTTTTAATTAATTTTAATTAAATTCACTAATATTTTTTGTCAAAAACTATATTTAAATTATTATACACTATAAAGTATTATGATTCCAAATTTTTAATCCATTTTTACAAATTTTAATCACATAAGTGGCTAAAATTAGTTTAAATTTAATACTGTATATGGGATTACAATACAGGTTTTTAAATTAAAACATATAAATGTTTGCTACGTTTTTTATATTCAATTTCAAATTGAGATTTCTTCCAATGACTTAAATTGGGTTAATTTATAAAAACTATATCTAATTAAACTTTGAAACCAATTTAAAATAAAAATTTTCCTTATAAATAAATCATATTAAAAGGCAGTTTTGAACTAAAATTCAGTATTTATCACTATACATAAAAAAATAAACTTCACAAAAAATACCAAGAATATAAAATAAACTAGTTTTTATTTTTCTCTTCAAAATATGAAGTTTATTTTGACATATTAAATTTATAAAATATTCAAAAATATATATTTAAAATGGGCTCTCCATTAAAAGATGGTGTAAATTCCATAATAAAAATATAGTATTTTATGCATAAGATTGGGTTTGTATTTATCTTAAACCCATAAAATCTATTAAATGAATGTCAAAAATATTATATTGAATATAATATATATATCAAATTAATATAACTCAAAAATTTAAATTAATTTAATTTATTAGGGAAATACAGCTTTGTTAGCACGATAATAATAACATTTTACTTTAAATTAAATTTGTTTTCATATTCATTTATAACCAATTTGTAACTAATAAATTCATTATATATTTTTGTAAACCATATATTTTCATGATTTAGTGAAAACTATTTATAACTGCCATTTTATATCTTATTATATTAAAAAATAATATTTTATTAATATATTATTGTTCAGTAAAACTCAGTCTTTCATGTAACGTAATCCATTGAAGAAACTTGTTTTTGTGTATGTCATATGCTAAATCAGTGTCACATGAATTACAAGATATAAAATATGTTTAATTTATTTAAAATAGTAAATATATTTTAAATTCTAAGGATATTATATTCTCTTACATTCTTGGTTTTGTGTTTCATACACGCTATTGAATACAATGTTCCTACTTTAGATTTTCATGGAAATATTTGGAATCATCTGAATCATAATAGTTGTGACTCTTTGAAAGTTGATAAGATAACTCTTTATAAAAATCCATCATATGTATTCACTAAAATATATTCCTCTAGTTTCCTTCCTAGTGGTTTCCCAGTTAACTGTAACCCAAAACAAATGTCAAAAATATATTAACAAAAGAAAACCTATGAGAACCTTGTATGGAAAAACCTTCCCAAGGATGATCTAGTGTCACCATTACTTGATTTTATTACACAAGATAATGCTTCACCCTTTTATAGTAGAACTTACCCAGTATGATGATCGATGTCTTATCATGTGTTGTTTTGGAAGGAATCTAACACTTACTATTTTTAGTGGATTTTTAATCACACAATCTTATCTCATGTAAGTCCCTTTTATATATGTATGATCCTAGTAATTTAGTTTAGAATTATATTATCTTCACTAAAATAATATGATAAAACCATATTGATGTATAACTCATTAAACAACATATTTTTTTGTGTTACTCACTTGAAAATAAAGGTCAAACATATTCATACATATATGAATACATCGTATGAATAAGGTACATGAAAACTTCATGTAAAGTTTTATATTTATATGAGATAACCAATCTCTTCATTAGTAATCCTAGAGCAAAAACATCCAACCCCATTCACCATCCTAGAAAAGTCATAAGCCTTTGAGTAGGTAGGTAGTATGACCACAAGTCCTTCAACTTGGTAATACTTTACTCAAGAGAGAATTCAATTAATAATAACTCTAAAATCTAATATGAAAAAACTGTACCCAAATAATAAATTAATGCTCATAAGTTCAAATAAAATTTGAGTATAAGGTTGATGAAAAAATAAATTTATTAACAAAACCTAACATGGAATTCTTGGCTAAATATAGATATATTTTAACAAGTAAACTAAAGCATACACAATATTCACATTTCTTAAACAATTAACAAAACATTAATATTGTAGGGAATAATCTTTTAAATAAAAGAAAAATTCGAATATTTAAACATGAGATGATTATTTAGGAGAAAATAATAAATAAAAGATAATTATAAACACTTGTATAATTTTACCTTTAACATTTATAGACATTATATAATTTTGAATATAAATATTTTATATTCATTCTAATATGAACTCTTTCATATTTACCATTATTTGGAATTTTTATTTTAAATATTTTATATTATATGAATTATAAATTATTTATAATAAAATTTATATTATGTAAACTTTTTACTTAATATATATATTATTTAATTAATATTATTTAAACCAGGATCATATCATTCATCAAAACACTTTTGATGTGGCATAAATTATAAACAAATAAATCCCCTTTAATTTGACCAATTCGAATTAATTAATTCAAAATTCTACAATTTTAATATAAAAATTTTATATTTTGTCCTTACTTTGTAATTTATAAACCTTTATAAATTATTTCTTATGGTTTTTAAACAAACACTTTTATTTATATATCTTAATAATTTATATATAATTTGGTTAAAAGCCATTTCAAATACTAAAATTTAATATTTGGGAATATAAAAGTTCCATTTGAATTTATTTATTTAATTAAAAATAATTTATAATTAATTTATTAATTTATAAGTTCCGTATAAATTAAATATTCGCAAAATACATTTTAATATGATTTATAAACATTTTGTAAATCATAGAAACCATTTAAAATTTTTAACATGATTTTTAAAACTTCTCCCACTCAGCCTTATATAGAATTCATATTCTGTGTATGGGTATATACCCTATACCCTTATATAGAAAATAAATGTAAGGGTAAATAGACGTGAACCCTATGTAGCGTATATCGGACAAGGGTGTTGAGATCGAACCTTTACGTGAACCCTTCACATAAAGGTAAGGAATGGATTACCCTTGTTTGAACTCCCTTAAGAAAAGGTAACAACTTCATGTAAAGCTAACTAAGTGCAGACCATTTTGTAATCCTTTAAAATTGATAAATTTATTTATGTAAATGTAAATCCCTCGTTGTGTCAAGATATCTTGTAGTAACCCTTACACAAGATTTAAAACCATTTCATAACCTTTACACAATAACATTTACACTTCTTTAAGAGTTCCTTGAATACATTTAGTTCAATGATCACTTATAGATAATTAAGATATGACCTTTTCATGAGATCCTAAATATAATTTGAAAGTACCAATTTGGGATATACCTCACACTAAGAGGGGGTGAATCGGTGTTGGGGACTTTTTAATCCAATTGCGTCTTTTTATCCCATTTCCTCTTTGACCTATTAGGATATAAATTCTATTATTTTTTATTCTTGTATAATGAAATATTATTAAATAAGTAAAGATTAGCACATGATATTTTTACAAGGTTCACTACTCAATAAGAGTAGCTAGTTCTTGGCATGGTCTGGAAATAATCTTGACCACAAAACCACTAGAAAATAATCCATTAAATGTGGTTACAGTAAGTATTAAATACCATTTCACTTGAGAATCACAATAGTCAATTAACATTGTTTGTTTTCAACCTATTGGTTGGATATTTACACTACCTCTGAAGATATTCTTTACCTTATTGATAAGTTTCTTTGTAACACCAATATATTCTTCCACCTGTTGAGACTATTGTTCTATGTTAGAGTGATGCTTTTATCTTTCACAAACTTCATCTTCTTTACTTAGTTACTTTCACATCAGTAGGAAAGAAACCTTCCTTTTTTCATAGCATCACACTAAAAGATTCACTTATTCTTCTGAATTCATTCATAATAGTATGAATATGGTGTAGATTGATAATCACATAATTATTCTTTGACCTAAATGAATATTTACTGATATCAATTTGGTCATAAAATATTCCTCACATTCTCTCCCTTTCTTCTTTAGTGAAAAACAAAATACACTGAATCAAATTCTTCAAATATTTCTAAAATCACAAACCCCTCGTTGATTATTAAATCAATAAAGATAATATTTTCTTGGAATCATCACAATTAATTCTTCTTTTTCAATACAAAATATCAACACTTGTTTTTATATCAGTAATTCTATATTCTTCATAGTGTGGTAGATATTTATTCAACTATATTTCACCATACATTCAATTTTATTTCATTTAATAATTATCTCACAAATAAAAAAATTAAAATATTCTTTAATTACAAACCGATTAGATCACATTCACTTTATGAATCAATTTTTTTATTGATATTTTATGTGAAATCATCATGTTTTTTTCGGGTATCTTGAATGCGTAACAATTTACATGTGAATGAGCATTAACATATGCATGAAAGCATGAATACATTATTTATGTTTGCTTTTATTTTCTTTTCACACACTGATATGTGCGCGAACATCTCTTATATATGTTAACTCCTTCAAGGGATCATAAATATGCATCTCTTGTCCTTTTATATCATACCTTTTTCAAGGAATGAGCCTTATTTTGTTTTTATTCACATGTATAGGAACTTCATGCTGGTACATAACATGGATTCCTCCTCATTATGATATTTTTACCCAAGTGAAACTATGAAAAACAACCTTCTTCTTCATATAAATGACAAAAAGAAAAAGATATATATCACACAACTATTTATTTGTTAAAACCAGGTGTATCACACCGATAATACTATATTTGTGTAAATAGACTGAAGTAGTATGTGTTTCTTCTTTTCATAACTCAATGGGAGTGAACAAATCAACATTGTCTCATAGAAATAATCATCCCTACGAAGCAAGATGAGGGTGTATAAACTCCATTCGAATGTATGTGGTTCTCATCCACATGACAGATTCATGGAACACCCCACTTCATGATGCTAATGAGTATTGAAATTATCTTTTGTTGGTTCACATAACAATAAAGTGGAGATTATCTATTTTTCATGAAAAATAGATCTCTCAAAGAATTATAAGAGTGGTGAAACTTTCATATGGTTCGGTTAATGGATATTTATAGGTTATATTCACACCACCATTGCACCACCTCTATTCTACTTTTCAATATGTGTTGATAAACCATTCAAGAGATGAATATATCGGCATTGAATTTTTCAAATACATATTTAAATGATTCTGAATATCATTGTGTTTTTCCTTCTCAATCTTGGATTATCCTATCAGTGAATATGTCATGTGAATGCTTTCATAAACACATAAAACTAATTTTCAATAAATATTGAAGTTATCCTTACTGATCGACTACTTGAACGGCCTCCTGAAACTATGTTTTTAATTCAGTTAAAGCTCCTTCATATTTAACATTCAAACAAAGTTGTTTGATATTTTCGTTCATGTTCAGTTTTCTAAGATAAACAGATATCAATATCAAAAAAGCTCAGTTCATTCTTTCATCATTGCGGAATACAGATACCAGTGAACAGACATGAACCAATGAGGATACAGGAGGAAGAGGATGTTGCGTATTTAAACGCATAAGCATGAGAGATACCATAGTGTTAATTATATGTATCAAATCGCAATGGAAATGTCTCACTATTTTTAAGTAGGTGAACAATGCATCAAACTCTAAATCCCACATCAGTTCTTCAAAGGCACTCTGACCCTCTTTATAATTGAAAGCATGACCATTGATTATTTTAGCTGGTGACTAGGGATCAGTATCAGCATACATCACACACAATCCACAAGCCTCAAACCTACGGTATTATGGCCAAACCTCTACTCGCTTGTGGGTGTGTACAATTTGAGCCTTATACATAGGCCCACCGAGGGATTATACACTGCCCTCCATAACTCTTCCTCCATGCATGGTGGCTCGACCTAACCTCCTAAGGGAATGGTTAACCTTTATGTCCAACATATGCCCTGGTTGAGGTTGGCTTGTCTACCTTCTGTGGTTAGCAATATTTTTGCTAACACTTAGAATAAATTCTATAGAAAATATTCCATCATTTAAAAAAAAGTTCATGGATTCTTATTCTTCATCCTCAAATAACTATTTATGAAGTAATAATAATATTTCGTAGTTCTCCTTCATGATAAATAATATTTTTAACTATCATCAAATAATATCTTGCATGGTTCTCTCTTTTTAAATGATCATCTATTCTTACATAGTCCTTATGAAATAAGGATATATTTCATAAACTTCTTTAATTCATCTTATTCTGTTCCTTTTGTAATATAAATTCCAATGATCTTATTAATATAAAAACCTCATGTAAATAAATATTTTCATGGTATTAAATTTCTATTCATCCACAAATGGATGGTACTTAAATCAAATTCATTATTGTAGATAATTTTTCACCATTGAAACATGTATTTTGAACTTAGAACAAGTTCAACAGTCAATATAGTTAGAAACTCAAAGTCTTCAAAAGTATTTCCTTAAGATCATAAGACTTGAACAATTCTCTTCCTTTCTTTTTCATTCAATCACCCAAAATATTCTTGGATACTCCACTTCTACCAACTTATTTATTTCAAACTCCTTCAACATATTAACATCAATGAAATAGATATGTCATTGATCAATATTTACAACCACTATAAATCATTGAAGAAACATACAAATCATACACAAAGTTTGATCATCAATATCCCCCATTGTATTTTTTGGAAGTTCCTTTAATGTTATTTCCAAATGAATGTGTCGATATGTGAATCAGTATCTTCTCTATCCCCTTTAATATTCCATCTTTTATTTCACTTTAAATCCCCTATATTAACAAGAAATAAAAAGTTCACGGGAAAGGGGTGTCATTCCATACTTAAGTAACATTTCATCTATCATTTCACTCTAAGTCTACTTGAGGTATGCTTCATGTAGAAAACAAGAGGATTTAATTTAGGAAAAAACATTTTCCCTTACCAATGATAATGATACTTCAAGAAATGATAACTCATATAATTTTCTTAAAGGGTTATTCAATTTCGTTCTTGGAAAAAGGCACTACATGTGAGATGAATATTTTTAATAACAATCAACTTAAAACCCCTTCACTCACTTTAATAAATATATCGAAAACATTTAAGTGCAATAGGCAGGATAAGTGGACTTGGGGAACTTCCATTCTTCTTATATCATTGATTAATTCAATTACCCCCCCCCCCTAGTAAAATGATATTTATTTTGAGAAACCAAGGATGAGAGTTTGATAAA
The DNA here is from genome assembly GCA_963277665.1 of Viscum album. Classification (NCBI taxonomy): domain Eukaryota; kingdom Viridiplantae; phylum Streptophyta; class Magnoliopsida; order Santalales; family Viscaceae; genus Viscum; species Viscum album. The sequence goes on from OY728130.1 coordinate 731,269,138, forward strand.
AATATAAATTTTCCAATGACACGATCATCAATAAATTTCTAATATAATCATGTTTTGATATCAATTGAAATAATTATTTTGGTAGCTTATAAATTTGTCTCCTCCTCAAGGGAAACACTTCTAAACATCTTCATAATAGTGGATCTCAACAATAATATGTTTTAAGAAATTATGGTATGGATAATACATGAGAATGGATCTTCATCTTGTGATTGTACAAATAGGAAAACTTTAATAAGTTCACCAAGGATGATATTCTTCAATACTTGTTCATCAGGATACCAAATATAATATCAAACCAATTTTCAATCTTCTTTATCATAACTATCTATAATAGGAAATAACATTCTTCAACTTAATCAAAAAATTATCCTCCATTATATTTTTATTGGAATATCACTTGAGGAATATTTCAAGGATGGTAACTTCTTTAACTTTTCTATCAATAATTGACATCACTCAATGATTCTTAGGTTCTCCCCTTGATAAAATTATTCACCTTTAATTACCTAAATTATAAGAACAACTAACATATATAAAGATTAAGGAAACAGGTTGGATCTTCCTTGCTTCATCAATATGAACAATAAGGTTGAGATGGTTTTATCAACCAAGTTTCTCCATTTACTCTATTATTTATGCCTGTATATCTGAAATTATGTTCTACATTATGTTAGGTTAGCATGGATATATTCACATTAAATTATTCTTTGTGTGGAGAAATTTTTTTCTTAACATCATTCATATATTATACATCCTTACTCTTCTTGAGGACTTCTTCTTGTTCTAGTAGAAAGGTTAAACAACCTTTTGCAATATGATCAGATTTCTTACATATCTCACATAGAACATATTTAATAAAATGTTTATCTTTAATTAATAAACTCTCATGAACTATTTCTTCATTATGTGGAATATTTTTCCCTTTTTTACCAGCTTTAGGTTGTGCATCTTTCAATTTTGTCTTTTTAAGAAATTATGTCCAGATAACTAACATATCATTTAGATCTGTGGTAGTAATTTTTTATCATCCAGATGGGTTCTTATGAGTGAAATAATTTTTCAGTTCTTTTGGATACGCTTATCTTTAAATTGTTGGATTTGAGATTGAATTACTTATCAGCTTCCTTACTTGAAATATTCTTGGGTTAATTTGTGGTCACAAAATTATTTTTATTTCTTCCTAAGGCATATTATTTTTTATTAACTAACTTTTGTGGTATTATTTTCTTACCAACCTTGGATAAATGTTGAGATGAACACGTACTATCCTTGTGATCATTATCATTGCATAAATCAAATATATTATCAAGATTTATAAATATATTTGCAGTATATAGATTCCCTAGACCTATGGATGTTTCTTCTTCTTCTATACCTTTTTCCCCCATTAGATGGGATACCTTTATTCTTTTGTAATTAGAGGATTGTGCTTGTAATCAAATGAGAAATATTGAATCTATTACAACACCAACATTAACCCAGAAATCATGATTTCCGGATATCTTATATATAAGGTTTTTGGAACTTCTTCATAACTTTTTGTTCTCTTTGTGGGGAACCATATTCCACACTCTTTTTCATATTCACCCTAGTCATTGTGGTAGGTTTATCATCACATTTATTCATCCATAATTTTTATGAATTTGTTTTCTAACCTACATTATTCATAATATTAAATTTAGAAACAATTTTATAGGATGGTATGGTGGTACCTTTTTCTTCACATATTCTTGAGATATATCATCAATGGATTTCATGGTCCTATAATCACATGTTATCAGTATTTCAACCTTATAATCCTTCAACAAACATTGAGTAGTAGTAGCAACATTTTCCTTCTTTTGTGAAGACTCAATATGTGTCTTTTAAAGATTGGATAAATGACCTTACAATTATAGACATTTAATATTGAGTATTATTTTATGATCATAAATAATAATCATCTTCTTCTTATAAGCCTTCTTTATTCTATCAATTTCATCATCATTTAGCTTCACTTTGTTCTGAATCAAAGAGTCATGTTCCTTGAAATTATTGGATTTTTTTTTCTATTCTAAACCCCTAACATCAGTGTTATTTTTCAATTTTTATTCATGTTTATGGATATTTTCTTCTAGAGTCTTATTGACTCCCTCTTTCTCTTCAACTTCTTTGTGAAATTTTCTTGAAATTATACCTAGTTTCCTCTTTATTTATTCAAATGTTCCAACCTTTCTATAGATATTTAAGCATTCTAATTTTTTTTACTAAAATTCCTTATTCAATACATCATCTTCTCCTTCTATCTGGGTGATCTCTTCCTGTATATATTGAAATACACCACTAGTAAGAGAGACTGTTTATATGGGTATATTGTGGAAAATGTATCTTAATTAATCAACTAGTATTTCTTGAGAAGTTAGAGATTAATCATCACCACTTGTGCTATAATTTTCATATTAAAGAAAAATTTAAAAGGTACTAACAAAAAACTCCTAGTCACATGAGGTAAGATTTTTTTCCTTCTCTTTCATGGAAACTTGTGCCACCTTCTCTTTTCCTTACAAGCTTTTTATGTCTTTGTTTTCATCAAGACATTGAGAAATGGATACTTCCTTTTCATTAGATAAAAGGGTATTCTTCTTCAAAATTCTTTTACCTTTTTTTTTCTTGTTCATCATGGTCTTGGTATAAATAGAATTATTATCACAAATAACTAGATCTTCACAGAAATTTCACTTCATTATCAACACAGGAAAGAAACTCAAATCATTAAAAAATAATAGTTATAATGTATAGAATCTAATAAAGGTGAACCTTGCCACTGATTCCACTTAAAAGTACTAGTATAAGATATTCCTGACACTGAGAGAGGTGAATTAGTGTTGGAGAATTTTTAATCCAATCACAACTTTTTATCCCATTACCTCTATGACCTTTTAGGATCTAGATTCTCTTATTCTCTTTTCCTATCACATGAAAGTATATAAAATTATTAAAAATTAACAAATGATATTTTTACAAAGTTTGCTACCCAATCAGAGTAGCAAGTCCTTAGCATGGTATGGAAATAATTCTAACTTCAAAACCACTAGAAAATAGACCTTTAAATGTGGTTACAAAAAGTATTAAATACCCTTACACTTGTTAAGAACTATATTAAATTGATAATGCTAGTTCTAAAGCACTTGGATGGATCTTTATACCAACTCTAAAGACAGCCTTCACATTATTGATAAGGTTATTTTTAAACACAATAATGTACTCCACCTATCAAGACTACTACTAGATGTTATAGTGTTTCATTGATATTCCACAAACTTCTTATTATTTACTTAGTAAATTGAAGAGAAGTGGGAAAGAAAACTTCCTTTTCTTCACAGTAGTACACTAAAAGTTTCACTTTTTTTTCTACTTATTACTCCAATCACAATAGTATGAATATGATGTAGACTGATAATCATATAATTATTCTTTGACCCAACTGATGATTGAATGGTATTAATTTTGTCATCAACTCATCTTCTCTCTTTCTTCTTAAGTGAAAAACTAACTGTAGTGAATCACCTTATTCAATTATTGCTAGAGTCACAAAACTCTTTTTTGATTTTTAAATCAATGATGTTATTATCATCTTGTAATCATCACAATTAATTCTTCTACTTCGATACAAAATATTATCAATTATTTTTGTATAAGTTTTCTCTATTATAATTGGTGAAATAGATATTGTTTCAAATGGATTTTATCATGCTTTGAATTTCATTTCATGCATGAATTATCTTTCACATAAACAAATTAATCCTTTCTTGAATTACAACCTGGTCATATCTCATGCACTTCATGCATCAATTTTTTTATTGATATTTTATGTGAAATATTAATGTCTATTTTGGGTATCTCAAATTCATAACCATTTATATTTTCATGATCATTCTCATACACATGAAATAATGCATAAACTATTCATTTTAACTTTTATTTTCTTATCCAACACTGATATATACACACACTAACCTTCTTTATATTCACTTCCTTGTGCGATTACAAATATGCACCTCCAGCCATTTTATATCATACCTTTGTAAAGAATGAGTCTCATTTTTTTTCACAAGAATAGGACCTTAAAGTTGGTATTTAACATGGGTGTCCTCTCCTTATGATATTTTCATGCAAGTAAAACTATTTGAAACAACCTTCTACTTCATGTATACCACAAAAAGTGAGAGATATATATTTCACAACAATTTCTTTTCAAAAACCATGTGAAACGCTGCTAATATTGGATTCATGTAAATACATTGAATAAGTATGTGTTTCTTATTCACATAACTTAGTGGGAGTGAACAACTCAACACTGGATAATGGAATTTATCATCTTCACGAAGCATGATGAGGGTGTATAGACACCAGTCACATGTCCATGGTTCTCCTTCGCACATGATGTGTGTGGTACTTCTTCCTTCATGCAACAGATGTGTGGAACACCCCACTTCATGATTTCAAGGATTCTCATAGCTCTCTTCTACAAGTTAGTGTAATAGTAAAGTATATATTCCCTATTTTTTAAGAAAATAGGATATCTCAAAGAATTATGTGTGTATTAGAACTCTCATATGGCTTGATGCTTGGATATTTATAGGCAAGATTCACACCTCCTTTACACCAGATCTTTCCCTATTTTCAAGCAATATTTATGACCCATTCAAGAGCCAAATATATCATATTTTAATTATTAAAATATGGATTTACATTTTGTCTAATATCATGTCATTTTTCCTTTATGATCTTGACTTATCCTCTTAGTGAATATATCATATACATGTGATCCTAAATGCATGAAACTCATTTTCCTAAAAGCTTAATGTTATCTATGGTGATCAACTCCTCAAATAGCCTCTAAAAACTTAGTTTTTAGTTCATCTAAATCATCTTTATATTTTAATTAAAATAAAGTTTAATAATATTTTTGGTTGCGCTGCGTTTTACAATATAATCATATATCACGATCACAAAAAAGATCACTTAGTTCATCCATCATTGAGACATGTAGATTATGGCTAATAAAAATCCTATGATGATGTTGGAGGAGGATAAAGACACCACTCATTTAAGAAAATGAGCATAGGATATTAGATGATTCTGATTACACAGATCAAATTGTGGTGGAAATGTCTAAATATTTTTAAGTGGGTGAACAGTGCAGTTCACTCCATGTCCCACATTGGTTCTTGAAAGTCATTATACTATGCTTTATAATATAAATCATGACTAATTATCATTCGATCTAGTGACAAGGGATCAACATCTTTACACATCGAACAAACTTCCTGAGCCTCATCCTGGTGAGGTTTTGGAAAAATTTCTACGCACCTAGGAGTGTGTGCACTATGGGATTTATACATAGGTCTAATGAGGGCTTATACACAGCCATGTACTCCCCTTCTACCATACATTGTGTCCCAAGATAACCTCCCAAGGGTGTGGATGAGCTTTGGGTAATATATGTGCCCAAGTTGAGGTTGGATTTTCTTCCTCGTGTGGTTGGAAATATTTTTTCAAACACTTTGAATAAATATTATGTGAAATATGCCATCATATAAAAAACAAGTGCATGGATTCCTCTTATTAATCTTAAAATAACCCTTCATGTAATAATGATAACATTTCATGGTTATACATCATGAAAAAAATGTTTTTCACCCACTTAAATTTAGATATTGTGTGTTTCCCTCTTTTTAAATGATATTCAATCGTTATATAATCCTTATACAATAAGAAAATATTGTATAAACTTATTTAAATTCTATTCTTCTATTCATCTTGGAATATAAATTTCAATGAGATTCTTAACATAAAAACCTCATGAAAATAAATATTTCCATGATCTTCAACTTTTATTCATCTACAAATGGATGGTACTTCAATCATCTTCATTATTATAGAAAATGTTTCACCTTTGAAACATGTATTTTGAAATCAAAACCAGTTCAACAATTATCAGAGTTAAAAACTCAAAGTATATATAATTATATCCTTATGTTCATAATACTTGAACATTTATCTTCCTTTCTTCTTCATTAAATCATCCAATATATTATTAGATGATCCACTTCCATCAATTTCATACTTTCAAACTCCTTCAAAATATTGAAATCAATTAAATAATTTTGTCATTGATCAACATTAAAACCCAATATCAATCATTGAAAACAAATAAAACTCATAGAAAAAGTTGGATTGTCATAAGTAAAAAAGTTGTTTACCTTCACATGACCCATATATATAAATTTTACACTATTAATACATTTATGTAGCCCTATTATATAAGGGTAAATCATATTTCTATATTTTTGAAAAACCTGAAAAATGATGGTGTATTTTGTTTTCTTCATTTTAAAGTTATTTTTCAAAAATCTAAAACATAGGTACCTTTGATACCATTAAAGGGTGGAAAATATTAATTCTTCATATGAACATGTCTAATTTTACATCTATATAAACCTATAAAATCACCCTATCTCCCCCAATCTTTTGGAATGTAACTCTTTGCGTCACAATGGTTCTCCTATGTGGAGAGACACACTTTTTCAAAAATTCAGGAATGAGAGTTCCTAGGAATTGGTTAACTATCTAGACTCTAGATAGATACTATTAAAGGATTTTTTAAAAATATAATAATAACTATAAAATGAATAAATAATTATTTAAACCCTTTTCTAAGGATCTCCATATAAGAAATATGAAACCTATTTGAAAATAGAAATGAATAAATATTATTGGAAATCTGTGAACCTTAAAATAAAAATAATATATAACACCCAACCTTGATTTTATATGCTCAATAAATATCACTAAGGGTATCCAAAATACATCCCCTCTTTGAGGTGTGACGCACTGACTTTTCATTCCTAATGCTAAACATTTTTTAAATGATGTTGAAGGATTTTAATAAATATGTCCTCTGAATTTCAATGTTTTACTAAAATATGGGATATTTCAAATGTCGAATTAAAATGATCTAAAATGGGTAATTTTTGAATGATTTGAAGTTTTTATATATTTTAACATTTTTTTGAAGTTATATTAAGATTTTTTAATGACTTCCAGATGTTTAACCAAAAAAATGGGTCAAACCTCAAGCTAGACCATCAAATAGGGGTATCCCACCACTTAGTCAGGCCATAAGGGGTCGGTATTTCAAGCCACCACTAGGAAGGTCTGCTCAAGCTCGCAGGGCCACACTAGGGATCAAGCCTGTGTAGTGGCCTATGGGGAGGAGCTTGTGGGGAGTATAGCTCGGCCAGGGGCCCATGTGAGTGCATAGGTATGTTGTGGTCAAGAAAACGTTGCTATGAGAGGAGCGTATCACTAGCACGAGGTGGAGTACAATGGAGAGTGGGGGTCCTCCAGCAACTATCTGACTTCATTGCGGTTGTGGATCCACAACATGATATTCAAACAATTGTTTAGTTGTGTCACCATTCCAACATGGGATAACATTTCCTATATATTATTCATCGTTTAAATATATGATGTCATACTACCTTTTTCTCTCATGTGTACCTCGGACACAAGCCTCCACCATCCTCCATTGTCTATGTCACCCGACGCAGACCCTGTCCACCACTACAACACTGAAAATGTTTTCTCCACAATTAGAGAATCTCAGATCAAGTTATAGAACCACCGGTGATTCCCCTGATCATCATAGATCATATTAGGGACCTCAATTGATCACCTTGGACCCCCTTTTCAAGATAAATGAATCTATTCAATGTCATTTTAATCTCCCTCCAGCCACTGTGAAGGTTAGAGGGATTGATGAAGGCCACTAATTCCATGAACGTGACCTCCTAAGTTTGAGTTAAAACTCAAATACACTATTGGAGCCTAAGAGAAACCCATTATGACATCCATTGACCCTTTCTTAGCACTTCCATGGGCAAGTGTCGCTACCTTCACTACCAAACAAGATTTGTTACCAATGTTCCAATATTATATGTGATCTACCATTAATAAAATGGTAGATATGATCTACCGTTGATCCAAGGGTATATGTGATCCACTTTTATGACAATAATGGATCTAGTGAATGTCATCGCAACCTTATGCTACTCTCTATTGACTACCACCACTCTTTGCCACCTGTTTTCATCAAGAACCATTATAGGTGCTTCTATGGAATCTCTAATTGAGATCCTTTTGAAGTCTATAATCTCATTGTAAAAGAGGATCCACCACTATAATTCCCACCAATCTGCTACAACACCTCATTAAATACCCATTCCTCAATGCATGTTGATTTGGAAGATTCCCTTATCAAACAGTGCCACTGTTCGACACCAGCCTAATTCAACTCACTAACACCACAAGCCAACTTCCACTCACTACCACCTTACCTCACCAGTTCAGTGCCTTCTATAAAGCCTATATTTTTCACTACCACTCCTTCTAAGAAGTCACCATTGAGGTCATATGTCCAAAATTACATGCTTGATCCAATATTGATTACCATGAGGCACCAGTTGATGTAGATAATGAACCTATCATGATCTTCCAAGGAGGATGATGATGTTGTGGTTTATTCCACTATTTAGGTTGGATAAAGGATGGGGAATATGATGGGATAAATGTAGAAATGATTAGTGTTGTTTTCTTCTAACGGTAGGTGTGATCTACTGTTTGGCCAATGGTGGGTGTGATCCACCATTGGTTCAATAGTAGATGTGATCTACTGTTAATCTAATGGTTAATGTGATATAACTTCACTAATAAATTACATCTTAGCACTGGGATTTAGAAACACTCCGGAATTCAGTAGATTGGACACTGAATATCATTAAAATAATACATTCCACTATTGAAAAGATATTGGAAGATATAGTCGAGTAAGATAAATAGGTTACCTCCCTCTATAAATACAAGGATGTTATGAACAATAGAGGGGATCAGAGGATCAAGAGAGCATAAACTCCACTACTATTGGATAATATTTTTCTATGGTTTTTATTTTTTTTACATGTATAATGTCTTTTTCCCCTTATCCCCCCCCCCCTTCTTCTATTATGTAGGGGTAGAAACTTTTGGTGACTCGGAGAAAGGTAGGTGACCTCATGTAATGATTGATTCATAGTTTTAATAAAATTATTTTATCTATTTTTATTTGTTAAAATTTTTTCAATTCATGATTTAATAATTTCAATGTGATATGATTGTATTTTTATTTAAAATCCATATATTATAAATTTCCATTTTTAAGAAATTTGTTCTCCCTCTTCTTGGTTTGGGATCACACTGATTGGGTTATCTAGGGTCATGTAGAGAAGTGTTTAGTGATTACTAAACACATGAAGGATAAATAGTGGACTAATTTAGACACCAAGGAAACTCAATACCTAAATTTGTATTGCTTAGGTGATCCGAAGGAGGCCCACTATGAATTTCACACCTTGAAAGGAGAATAGTCCAACCAAGGCAATTGTGTGGAATATTTTTATTTCCTATCAACCTTAATCAAGGTTTAAATATGATAAATTATTGTTAATCCATTCATTAAACCATTTATTAGGGAAAAATATTCAATTTAAAATAATGATGATAGAATTACAGTGTTAGAATTGGTGTCCTAGGAAAAATTGATTGTACTTTGATTACATATATATTCAAAGTATTGAATATTAATTTAATATCTTGTTGCATATTTTTTATTTTTCAGCATGACTTTAATGTAATAATTCCCTATACTATTTGTTTCATTTATAAGGTCATAGTAGTTCCCTGCTATTATGAGAACCTTGAGGTGTTATGAAAATATTCTCAATATAGTTCTGAGTTTGGATAACATACTATGATTGGAAACATAGTATTTAGAACATTAGGTGAGAGTTATCGTAAGTGAATGAGGCTTATTCTCAGGAATATGTCACTTTATAATCTTCAAGATAGAATATAATGAGAATAATCCTCTAGAAGGAATTGTGCATGTTTAGTGCCGTTGGATATTCCTATCTGTGAGCATGTATAATGTTCCTTAGACTTTATCATTATCATTAGTTTATGTCATGACTCGTGCACTTAGATTTACTAACCAAAAATGTCATACCATATGATGGTGGGAAGTAGCTTATGTTGGGTACGTCATGATTGAGATATCATTATTGGATAATTTGAGGAAGGATTATACCCTTACATCTTTAAGAAATATAATATCTTGTAGTTTTTATTAGAATAGAATCATCACATTAAATTCCATGAAAATGGTGTAAGGACATGTTTATTTTAGTTAGTCAAGGAAAGACGTATCGAGTAAATATATTGAGGACACCATCACGCAACCTTCTTGATGAGATATCGTAATAAAGAGATTATATTACACATTTAGGATTTGTATGTGGTTTTAGATGTTGTGACATTATGTTTTTTATCTTGGTATCCTTGACCCATTTATATATAGTAATATTGGAATTTAGGAAAGATAACCTAATGATAATAAGAAAATATCATATAGGATCACACACTAAGTGTTTCTATTGATCTAGATTAATTTATATTTGATTTTAATTAATGGAATAAATATTATTCTCAACTCCGAGGAATAATTTTATTAAAGTTATATTGATTTCATAAATTAAATAAACATTTATTTTCTTGTATGTGCATAAAAATAAATTTATTTATTTTATTGAATATTTAATAAATATTTATTCCCTGGTATGTGAATGAAATATCTATTTATAAATAAAATTTTATCTGAGTATTCAATAAATGAAAGAGGAGTTTGAATGGACCAAGACCGTGTCCAGTGAAAATTGTTAATTAACAATCCGGTTAAATAATATTTGTTATTGGATAAGTTATTTCACTCCAAAAATTAATAATTTTATCATTATTATTATGATTCATGGGGTTTATTAAAGGTAAAAAATGTTATTTAATGGTCAACATATAATTAAATAATATTTTAACCTAAATTCTAACTCTATAAATAGATGGGTATGCCTATTTTGTAGAGCATCCAATATTGATAATAGAAAATTGTTGTGCACAATTAATTATCTCTAAACTTATATTTCTTTATCCCTCTTTAAAATGATAATTATAAGATAGATTTCATCAAGACTGAAGAATTAGTGATCAATAACAAACAACACAAGACATTTGAATCATCATGTTAGCACCCAGAGATCGATTTGTGTTGCTCAAAGATCATTGGAGAAGGTGTGGGTCATTTCTAGAAGGATTCTATCCTTGGATCCTCAAAGAATAATGAAGGTATTATGAAAGGGTATTTTATATGATAAACATTCACCAATGATGAAATTTCTCAATCCCATGTATTTATTTCTTTAAATATTTAATAAATTAACTATAAATTTGATATGAAATATCCTCTCTCTTGGTTTCAGGCAATGATTATTAAAAAAATTAATATATTGGAAACCACCACACACTTCCTCTATTCCTAGAACCAATATACAAAAGGGAATTAAAACCTAAACCCAATCACTTTTCTATAATCTGATTGTTACAAACCATGTTCTTCACTACCTATTTGTTTAATTCATGTTCTTTTGTTTTCTTTCACACTCGTGATAACTTGATTCAAAACACTACTCTATAGAGATGACTTTGGTCACTACTACCACTACACCCTAAGGGTGGAAATAATTAGCTTTATTCCCACCCCACAACTGGTGTGTGTCAAAGTTGGCATCATTGTTAGGGCGTAGGTGCAAATCAAACCCATAACTTGCATGACTAGGACCTCCAATGAGTACCTATTTGATTTTGGTCCTAAGATAGATAGGACTTTTCTAACAAGGATTTAGACTCTTAATATTGAAAATAAATTTGAAAAAAAATAAAATTATAATAACCGAGTGAAACATCAATTGTTCAGTCAGAGCTAACAAACATGGCCCTTAACCAACAACAAACCTTAAGGGACCTTTGTGCCCCAACATTTTCTAGCCAGAATGAAAAATTAACTATTATTTTGTAACAAAATGATTTCTAATTACATCAATATAATTCCTATATTGATCATGTTTTATATCCTTATAGGATAAGACTTGAACTGACACATTCAATAGTTCATCTAGATTTGTTCGAGCTTAAATATAAGAGGAGTGTTTTAGGAACAGGTTAAGTGTAGGTCTTCCCCTTTTCACTTGAGAGAGCTTCCAAAGAGTGGTTGTACAACCTATAACCTGGAGATATCCATGACTAGGATGATCTCTAAATAAGTTTCATTCATAGATTCTTCCCAGCCTCCCTGAGCACCACAATGAGGAATGAGATCTACAGCATCAAATAAGATCCAGTATAAACCCTTTATGAATATTGGGAAAGATTCAAAAATGTGTGTGCAATTTTTCCTCACCAAGATATGAAATATCATCACTTCCTAGTCTTCTTCTACCAAGGGATACTGGAAAAATAGAGAAACCTCTTAGATGTATCATTTTAAGGATCATTGATTGACAAGTCACCCATGGAAGCTAGGAGGCTAGTCGAGAAGATTTAACAAAATTATCAATAGTTTGGGTTAAGAGGTATAAGAACAAGAGGCATTTAAGTGGTAAAAAATTATGACTCATCACCCTTAATTGAAACCAAACATAAAGAATTAAAAAACCTAATAATACAACTTGTTGTAAAATAAGTGAATGAACAACCTACCCCACCTTAGTTATGTGGTTTATGTTCATCACCCCATCACTTCACTGATCAGTGTGATAATGTACAAAGTATGAAAACTCATGTAGCCAAATTCTATCTAATAGAGTTTAAACAGAACTAACCATAGATATAAGTGCAATCCCAATAGGTATTTATAGGATAACAAAGTTATATTGTACCACCTTTCCAGTAGAAATTTCTAAATACACCCACTTTCCAACAACCACACAAGAAACAATACCAACAAAAAATCTATAAAACACTCCCTTTAAAATATAAAACCTATGTAAAACCCTCATCTATTTCACCACTAGTCGAACTAAGTAAAGGAATAGATGTGGAGAATTTGAAAAATACAATGAAGGATTTATCAAATAAATTTTATAAACTCATGAACATTCTATCCAAAAACCTATGAAAAATCCTAGCTCAAACAATCCCAAACCTAAAGGGAAGTGTGAGAATGATCATCACAAGGATTGTCAAGATATAGCCACAAAAACTCAAGGAATCTCAAACTTAACCACAATAAGGTGAGTTTGTAAATTCTAAAAATTATGGACAGATTTTGGAAGAGAAAACAACTCACCCTGGACAAGAAGAAAAAATGAGAGAGGAAGAACCCAAGATAATATTTAGGAAGGAAAGAGCATGAAATCCATATCAAGTTAAGAAAATGGAGAATAAATACTATCTTCTTCCATTCCTTTCTAATTTTACATAATTAAAGAAAATTTTGGAAGAAAAACTTCAAAGGGGTATCCAAGAGGCATTTAAAAAGGATAAAATTAACAAACCCATCTTAAAATTCATTAATAAAATTCAAAAATATTCATAATTACTCAAATATATTTTCATCAAGAGGGATTGGAAGTATGGTAATGAAAGAATCAACCTAGGATAGAGTGTCTCAGCCATGATCACACCACTGTTACCCAAAAAATATCAATATCTAGGGACATTATATATTCCCTAAATAATTTGTTTTTTAAAATCTTATGATGCACTATGTGATATTGGTTCTTCCATTAATGTCATGTCAAACTCTGTCTTTTAATATATGAAAATATATAATATGAATCCCATAATAGTGGTTGTCCAACTGGAAAATAGATCCCCTATTTCTTCAACTGTTGTTTTGGAAGATTTTCTTGTGGGAGTAGAAGGAATTTTTTACCCATAATATTTTTATGTGCTCTCCATGTAGTAAGATAAAGCATAAGTGAATTAATCCATTTTTTTGGGAAGACCATTCCTAAAGATAGAAAACACAATCATTTATATAGATGAAGGACCCCTCGCTATGGATCTGGGAGATGGCAATTTTCACTTTAATGCTCTTGAATCTAAGAGAAATAATTCAAATAATCATTCACACTTTGAAATTTTCCACAAATAAGGCATTGATCCCATTAAAGACTCAGTTATTATTAGAGAATTTTTATCCTTAAGATATAATCTTAGTGAGAAAAATATCAGGGAATAAGTGAGCATTCAAAAATATGGTAATTCTCTTTTTAATGATCAAGAATAAATAAAATCCAAATTATTTGATAATTTTCAAGAATAAACTAATATGAAACCCCTAGTTAATGATATTAAATCTTTTGAAGAAGGAAATTTTAATTTAATATAATCTCTGTAACAACCCAAAAATATTGAACTAAAACCTCTCTCATGTGACCTAAAATATGTGTGTCTTATGGAATGTGAAATTTTTCCAGTAATCATGGCTAACCACCTATCTTAAGACCAAGAGAAAAATTTAATTAAACTTTTGAAAAGAAACATTAAATCCATAGGGTGGAGACTTTGAGACATCCTTGAAATAAACTCTAAGGTATACTCCTAGATAATTTTCTATAAGGTGACTCCTGGCCTATTAGGAAACCCTAGAGAAGACTTAACACCACCATTATGGAGGTCTTAAAAAAGGAAACTAAAAAATATTATCATTAGACATAATATACCTAATTTATGACTCATAATGGGTTATACCCATCCATGTGGTTACAAAGAAAACTAGTTTGATAACAGTGGAAAATGATAATAATGGATTAATTTCTGTGAGAGTTCATAACATTTTTAGGGTGAGAGTTGACTACAGAAAGATGAACCAAGTCACTTAAAAAAGACCACTTCCCAGTCCCATTCATAGACCAAATACTAGAAATGTTGGAAGAAATGAAACATTTCTATTTATTTTATGTATATTCGGGTTATTTTCATGTACCCATTTCCTTATAAGACCAAGAGAAAACAACATTCAACATCCCTTTTAGGACCTTTTCTTACAAGAGTATTCATTTATAATTATGTAATACTCCATGTAGATTTCAGTGGTGTTTGTTAATTATTTTCTCAAAACATGTGGAGGACTTTATAAAGGTATTTCTTAATGAATTTACTATTTTTAGAAACTCCTTTCATCATTGATTATGAAATCTAGAAAAAAAATTTGAAATCATAAATAGAGAAAAAAACTCATTTTAATATTTGAGAAGCGTCATTTTATTGTTGAAAAAGGGATACTGATGAGTCATATAATTTCATAAAATGGAATAAATGTGGATAAGTCTAATATTTAATTAATCAATTCTCTTCCATATCCCACCTTTGTGAGACATATTAGATTATTTTGGGTCCATGTGGTATTTTAGAAAATATTCATCAAGGAATTTAGTAAAATTTATCTTCCCATTTCAATATTTCTTTTAAGAGGATGGTGTTTTTTCAATGATAATTGTATGGAGAAATTTGATAATATTAAGTAAAAGTTGATTAACCCGCTAATTTATCAACCCCTAAATTTGGATCACCCATTTGATTCACTTTGTGGTGCTTAAAACCAAGATATAGGGGTATTCCTTTCCCAAATAATTAGAGGATTTCCACAAGTAATGACATATTCCTCTAGAACATTGGATTAAAATCAACTCAATTACACAACTACAGAAAAATAATTTCTTACTATTTTATTTTTATTGGATAAATTTAAATATTATTTATTGGGAACTAAAGTAGCTTTATTTTTCGATCATGCAACACTTAGGTACTTGATGAAGAAGGATAATTCCAAACCAAGGCTGGTGATATGTATATTAATCTTTAAAGAGTTTTACTTAGAGATCAAGGATGGAAAGGGAGTCAAAATTAAAGTGGCATATCACCTTAGTATACTCCTTATCACTGTTGAAATATAAATTCTAGAACTGATTATGCTTAATGATCAGATACCTGGAGAGGAACTCTATATAAGGGAAGGTGAATTATCATGGTACGTCAATTTAATAAATTATTTTCCCACCTCTCAGGTACCTTCTCAACTTAAATATCATTAAAATAAAAAACTTAAGGCTTAATATAGATTCTATATTTGGGAAGATCCATTTATATGGAAAATTTTTAATGATAAATTCATAAGAAGGTTCTAACCAGAAAGTGATACTGGATCTATATTTGAATTTTATTTCAAACATTTCCTTGTGGAGGCCATGTTAGATATTAAATAATTACCAAAATGTATTCAAATACATAATTTATTTTCCAAACTTATTTAAATATTCTCATGAATATTTTAACAAATTTCAGGACTGTGGATATTATTAAAATATTTGAAAAATATAGGTTATGCCTAAAAAACTGATCATTTTTTTGTGAAATCATTAAAGTGTGTGGAATTGGTTTTATGGGACTCTTTCCTATTGCTTTTGGTAATTATTAAATTTTATTTATTGTATATTATGTCTCTAAATGTGTGGAATATTATGCCACCATGATTAATGATACCAAATTTATATGTGATTTTGTCAGGACTAACATATTTTGTAGGTTTAGAGTGCCAAGGGTCATCTTCAGTGACCAAGGGACTCATTTTTTCAATATAAATATAGAGGTTTTTCTTAAAACGTATGGGGTCCATAAGACAACTACACCTTATCGTCCTCAAAAAAATGTCCAAGATGAATTGTCCAATTAGGATATTAAAGTTATTTTCAAGAAAATGGTTAAACCAAACTATGAGGATTATAGAAATAGGCTTGAAGACACCATGTGGGAATACCAGACAACATACAAAACACCTATAGTTATGAGACCCTACCAAATGATTTATGGAAAGATCATTCATCTACCAGTGTATTTGGACCACCAAGCACATTTGGTTTTAAAATAGATGAATTTGGATTTGGTAAGTGTTGGGAAAGATAGAAATCACCAATTATAAGAACATGAGGAAATTAGAAAAGTGTATTTAAAAAACTCAAGAATTTACAAAGAGAGAACCTGGGTGGCGCATGAAATAATGAACCATAAAAATACCTTTCATTCTAGATACCAATCATACTCTAGAATTCTATACTAAAGTTAATTATAGGTAATATTTTTTCTTAGTTTGTAGGACCTTTTATAATTACTATTTTCTATCATTTTGGTTTATTTTATATTAAGAGATAAGTAGAAGGATAATCATTCATTTTCAATGGTTAGAGGCTAAAAAAGTTCAATGGGAATATACCTTAAGAACTGATGGAGTAGCTTATACTTATCTAACCTATCTACTAATTTCTTTCCATGAGGTTATGATGATCCAACGATTTTAACCAAAGGCTCTTCTGGGAGGTAACATGAGTTTTATTATTTTCTTAGTATTTAGGATTTAGTTACCTCAACTTCACCCATGTTGAACGTTAATGGCCCTTATACTAGTATGACCTTTTTTTAGGACCACCATGATGGAAGTAAATAGGAACTCCAAAAAACTAAAATGGAAGTACAGGAAAAGACACATGTTTACAAGGATACCATTCTTTCATTATTTATGTTTATTACTTCTTGTATATTTCTAAAACATCATTTTAAACTGAAAATTACAACAACTATGTTAACCTGAAAATTGCATACCCATACTGGAATCCTTTCCATACATGACTTATCTAGGATACATTAGTTTCTTAGGAATACTATAATTAAATTTTTTAGATTTCAATTTTAATGAAATTGAATGATTAAAATAGAAACTTGAATTAGAGTGGAGCGTGGATATTAAAATGAGGACTCATGATTTAAGGGAATTAGTTGATTCATGTAAATGAAATTTCCCTATCATTTTTCATGATTTTAATTTCTAATATCTATGTAAATTGATTTCTTATTATTATTCATTCCATGATTAATTGATAAATGTTATAATTTCCATTACTGATAGGATTTCTAGACTAAATGTTTTCTATTCTATCATGATCATATTTCTTGAGTGATCTTGGGACATGTCACCTACTTGAACTTTCATTTGAACGTTTCATAGCTATAACTATGAAAAACAACATTTAAAATGATTCATACATCTTTTGAAAAACCCTTATAAATAATCCCTTCTTATATAGTAATCCTTTTTGGACCATAGAGACCATGAATGACCTTTTTGTGGATTATACATATTTCAATACATTTCTATTCATTCCTACCCTACCCATAGTATTTTCATGATATTTTAAAGTTTAAGCATGGGGGTTGGGAAATTCATGATGAAAGGGATGATCTACATTGTAAGGAAAATGTGTGGGGTTTTAATCTTGATTATTGGTAAAGGTTTATTAATTAATTAATTATGTTTTATTATTTTCACTTATTGAAAAAAAATTTAAAAAAATTAAAAAAATTATGAACAAATAAGAATGGGTTGTGACTTGTAAGAATCAAGAATAATTATTATGAGACAGGTGATTTTTATAATATGTGGTCAGGTGGTGGGTGTGAAATTCATTCTAAACATAAATTTTGAAAAATTAAAAATAATTACTTTGAAAAAAAGTAGAATAGTAGAAGAAAAAATCAATAGGGTGAAAAAAACATTCACTATTCTTTATTTGATCATAACCTCTGATTTGAGTTTGGGAAAATTGGGAGTTTCCACTTTTAAGGAGAGAATGTCATTTAGATTTTACTTTAGATATAATTCTTTATAATTTACAAGAAATCTCCCCCTTTGAGCCTTAATTTTTAAACATCAACCCCTACCCTTGTTAAGACTCATATTCATTAGAACCTTAATTTAAAATCCCTAATGATTTTATATGAATTTTTTATTTATAGAGTATATAAAGTAGTTCATTTGAAAGAATATGGATAAGGATAATTCTATCCTGGTATGAGCACAAATATACCTGAATTAATATCATGAGTGTTGAGATAAAACATTCAATAGAGGTATATAACTAATTGGAATGTTTGATAATAATGAATTAAGGAGATTTAATAGACAAAAGAAGAAGTTCCCTCATTTTGAAAAGAGGGAAAGTAAAAAATATTGAATTTATTATTTCTTTGAAAAAGGTTAAATTGATTTGATATTTTATGTTGAATTTGAAACTTCGATTTAACAACAATAATTGACTTATTACTTTGATACTTTAATAGTTGTAACATTAGGGCCCTCTAAATTCAATTTTTATATTTTATTCTTGAGAACAAGCATAGTTTAAGCGTGGGGGTATTTTGAGCACTCAATAATTATGCCTAATTTTAATCATTTTTAACTTATTTTTCATGATTTTAATGAAACTTCCCCCTAAATTTCAATATTTTATTAAAATATGGTAAATTTAAAATATGAAATTAAAATTCTATAAAATGGATAAGTTGTGAAATCTTTGAAGTTTTTATATATTTAAAAAATTTACTAAAGCTATATTAAGAATATTTTAATTATTTTTATGTGTTCACCCAAAAAAATGGACCATGCCTCAAGAAACCCCCATCAACCAGTGGTATCCCTCCAATTATCTAGCCCACAAGGGGTCGGCCGGCCAGCCCACCATCAAGAGGGCCTAGTCAAGCTGGAAGGACAGCACTGGGGATCAGGCCCATGTGGTGGACCACAGGGAGGATCCCATAGGGTGTATATTTGGGACAAGGTCTTGTGTGAGCATGAAAGTGTGTGGTGGTCAATACCATGTGGTAATGGGGGGAGAGACCCACTGGCATGAGGTGATGCACAGTGGAAGGCCGGGGTCCTCTGGCCCCCAACTAACTTCATTGAGGCTAGAGATCTGTAACTTGATATTTAAATGATTTCCAAGGCATGTCGCTATTTCGAGGAGGGAATAATTTCCCAGGTACCATTCATAATTTAAATATATGATGTAATCCTGCCTTTTTCTCTCGTGTGTGCCTCAAACATGATCTATCATTGTCCTCCATCTTCTTTGTCACCTGAAGATGGCCCCAACCACCACTACAACACTAGAAAATTCCATCTCTACCACTGGAGAATCTCGGCTTGAGATAGACAACCACCGCTGACACCCTTGATTACCTTGGATCATCACTGGGACCTCGGTTGACCACTGTGGTCCACCTTTTGAATATAATTGAATCCATGAAATTCAATTTCAATCTCTCTCCATCCACTTTGAAGGATGGAGGGATTGATGAAGGATGCTTCCACCTTGACTGTCACCACTTAAGATTGAGTTCAAACCAAAATGCATTATCGAGGCTTGGGAGAATTCTATTCTAACTGCCACTGACCCATACTCATCACTTCCATGTCAAAGCACCACTACCTTCATTTCTTAATAGGATGTTATACCATTATTCCAATGATATATGTGATCTACCATTGAGCTAATTGTAGATTTTATCAACAATTTATCCAATGGTAGAAGTGTTCCACCATTGATCAAATTGTGACATGATCCACCATTAGTAAAATGGTAGATTTGGTGAATTCCATCACTGCCACCACTCTCCATTGTAGACCGCCACTTTTCTCCACCTGTTTTCATCAATAACTACCATAGGAGCTACCTTGGAAACTCTGCTCGAGCTCCTTCTGAACTCTAGAAACCCACTGTCAAACAGGATTCACCACTACCATATCCACCAAGATATCTATTCACATCATGTAACTCCAATTCATTTATGAATATAGATTTAAAAGGAACTCTCAATGACCACTACCTCTTATTAACACAATCCTACTTCCACTCATCACCCCAACTAGCCAACTTCCACTCACTTCCACCTTACCTCACCATTTTAGAACCATCTGTGAAGCACGGATTTTCCACTACCTCTCATTCCAAAGAGTCACCACTGAGGTCACATGTCAACAATTCTATGCTTGATCATCTATTTATTACCATGAGGCACCAGTTAATATAGATAATGTACCTATCATGATCTACCAAGGAGGAGGATGAGGTTGTGGATGATTCCACTATGTTGGTCGGATGAAGAAGGTGAATATTATGGGATTAATGAAGAAATTATCGGTACTGGTTACTTCCAACAGTAGATATGATCCACCATTGGGCCAACGATAAATGTGATCCTATGTTATTCCAATGGTGGATGTGATCCACCTTTTTTCTAATGGTGGATGTGATCATCCATCGCTAGGAAATTACATCTCAGTGTTGGGATTTGGAAACACCCAAGAATGTACCATATTCAACATTTAATATCTTGAAAAATATACATTAAATGATTGAGAAGATATTGGAAGATAAATTCTAGTGAGTTAAAGAGGTTACCTCCCTCTACAAATACAAGGATTCCAAAAACAATGGAGTGAATGGAGGATCAGGAGAGGAAAATCATTTCTACTGCATGATAATATATTTCTACTACTTTTATTTCTTTTTTTACTTGTATTTTGTTTTTTACCCCTTCTTACCACATTGTTTCTTCTATTATAGAGGGGTAGAACCTTTTTTTTATTGGTTGAAGGGTAGTTGAACTTTTGTAATTATTTAGTCCTAGTTTTTATCAAATTACCTTCTCTTTTTATTTGTAAAAAGGATTTCAATTTTTGATTTCACAATTTTAATGGGATATGATTGTATTTTAATTTCAAATATGAATATTTTAAATTTCCTTGAGGAAGAAATTTATTCTCTCTCTGTTTGGTTTCAGATCACACTAATTGGGTGATCTATTGTCATGTGGAGAAGTGTTTGGTGATTACTAAACACCTAAGGAAGAAATATTATACAAATTTGGACAACTGGGAAAATCAATACTTGATTTGGTATTACCTAGGTGATATGAAGGATACCCATAGTCACTTTGACTCATTTGAAGGAGAATAGTCCAACCAAAGAAATTGTGAGGACTATTTTCATTTTCTATTAACCTTAATAAAGAGAGGAATAGGAGAAATTATTTTTAATCCTTTAATTAAACCAATTAATAAATAAAAAATATTCAATTTCAAAAGATAATGATATCATTATAGAAGGGAATCCAAACATAAACCTAATTACTTTTCTCTAATATGATCTTCACAAACCAATTTCTTCATTGCCTAGTCCTTTAATTCCTATTTTTTGTTTACTTTTTCAATCATGACTACTTGATTCAAAACACTACTATCTAGAGATTAATTTGGTCACTACTACTACACCCTTAGGGGGAAAATAATAATCTTATACCACACCCCGTGATTAGTGTGTGTCAAGGTGTATCAATGGGTTGTTCCTAAATCATCTATCATATGGATGAGATCTATCCTTCATCCATAACATGATAAATATTATAACCCAAAATAGAAATATAAAGAGATATTTGGGTGCATATGAGTCTCTTCCTAACATGAAGAAATCATCACCCACATTGTTATCGAATGATAGTGATTTATAAACACCTGAGGATTATCCTTGGGTGTTTCTGGATTTATTAATGCATTATAACACATGAATAAATGTTATGTATAGTATATGTATGAAATACATTAATACAACTCCACTCTTTCATTATATCCCTTGTAACTCTTTAATAAATGATATCATTATGTGATTTGAACTATTTGAATATTAACACACTTAATATTAAATTTTTAAAAAGATTTAAGGTTGTATCATGTATGAATACTTATTTCATAAATGAATCATGGTTTTATGAATCCCATGCATATAGATTTATGGAACATATCTTCTTTATACATGAGAGCAAGTGGAATCATGGCGAGGCTGATGCCCAAGAATTCAACAGCTCGCTATAGAATGTGTGGGGTAATAAAGTAGTGAATGTCTAAGTTGAAATATGATGACGGGTTATCTCGGTACATGGGGATTGTTATTTAATTAATCAAGTGTGTCCCTCATAATATATTAATACTCAACATAATGTTGAGTGAGTGTCATACATTACATTGACACTCAATGTAATGTTAAGCATACCAAAAAAAATACTCTATTTTTAATGATATGTGATGTGTACTACATTAACTTAATAATAAACATAAAACCTTATACCCCATATTACATAAACTACATAACAAAGTATTATCTATCAATTAAAAATAGGTTATCATAAAAGAATATATTTAGGGACTCATTGATATTACATTACATCTTAATATAATGTCAAGGTGGATGACCTAATATTATGTTATCTTACAATGTAATCTCAGGTAGAGATCATATCATTATGTTATATAATAACATAATATAAATTTGGTAATACCATTATATGTTTCATAAAACATGTTCTTCCTAAAAAAATTAAATAAACATATTTATTCGTCAAAGAATATGGTTTTGATACCACTGATGTGTTTTGTTTGTTCATCATATGAATGAAGCTAGCAAAAACAAACCCACATGTTTCCCGATCAATCTTCACTGATCAACATGTCAAGGAAAAATGGATAACAACTACCTAAAGTGGTAATTAATCCATGTTTAACTCTTCTCTATATGCGTGATAAAGATCACAAAGTAGTAGAAAAAATCCTTCTACCTCTGAGGGGATTACATCAGCCAATGGATCTCAGTTTGTAACCCGAGGATTACCATACACCGAGAGGGGTGTTAGAGCTTTCATTGATTATTATTAATGATGTTACAGGAAAGAATATAGATTTATATATGTTTTCATGTATTAATATTTCACCATAACAAGGGAACTCATTTCCTTTTATAGTCCATTATTGATACTATTTATTAAATAAATATTATCAGTTGTATTATGATACATTATTGTATGTTGGTTGACATTACCATTTAAACATTTCAAATTTATCAACATGGAGTAAATGAATCAAATCTTTGATTCATTACTAATGAAACTTAATAGGTAGGATGTGGTGTTATTTCCATTCACTAAGAATATATCACATTGGGAATGACATAGTTTCCGGTTTCATCATATGCTCACCATAGTACATT
Organism: Viscum album; assembly: GCA_963277665.1. NCBI lineage: Eukaryota > Viridiplantae > Streptophyta > Magnoliopsida > Santalales > Viscaceae > Viscum > Viscum album. Next base: position 731,292,978 of record OY728130.1, read on the forward strand.
TCACCAATGTAAACTCAGGCTCTTACTTAAGGATACATTAGAAACAATGTATACTAAATCTATATGCATTGCATAAATATAATCTTAGTGCACATCCAAAAATTTAATCATATTGTATGATTAATATGGTCATTAAAATATAAAATGTTAACATATATGAAATATTCCTTATATGGATATCATTGATAGAAACATTTCATAAGATAAAACACATGGGAGAATTGATTTCACTTCAGTGTTATGTGATTGGATAGTTTTGAAGGAGATATTACCTTAACCTTTTAGGAATATGATGTATTTAATATTACATCATAGCATAAGATATGAAGATATCATTTGGTATAACATAAATGGTATAAAAATGCATTTTGAATATCTTTGGGTATATTATTAAATATGAAATGGGGATATAATAATGTTTTTTCCAATATATTTATATTGTATTAATATCTAGATCATAAGGCATAAAGAATTATTTTTTGAAATTAAAATAACATCCTATAATAGGGAATAGTAGTCGAACATTAAGAGTTAATGTTTGGGTGATCTTCCATATAATCAATGTTATCATTAATTATAAATTTCAAAAGATGAACTGTAAGGAATAATTAATGGTTCATTTTTATGAAAAATTATTGGGAAATCAATGTATTTATTCATATATTTCTTAATATAGGGGTAAATGCTACAGAGGCTTGAAGAGTGTACTTGGGGCCTTTATAAGGAGGAAATACCCATTTTGATGGGTTGATTAAGATTTAACTTATCTCATATTGATTATTCTTCTGTTGATTTCTTTTATTATAGCTCTCTTCTTATACTTCATTAGATTTCAAGATATTCTAGAATTTTATGGATGAGAGAAGAATCCTGCCTAAATGTCAATTGATTCATTTGAACCATGGATTCACTATAAAGAAGGAGTTTTTTGTTTACCACTCAATGATATTCATCAATAAAATATTTGAAGATAATATATTTGGTAACCATTATATGTGTATGGTATTCATGTTCTTCATTTATATTTATATTTTTTTATTTCATATCATAGTTGATTTTTGGATTTGAGTTTTCTATCATCTTTCACTGTGTTGAAAAAGTGTTTTCAGTCCTTAAAAATTTATAAGTGGTATCAGAGCCTCCCCATTCTTCTTAATTCATGAAGTCATGTTGAAAAATGAAAAAAAAATTATAATGATATAGTATTTTCTATCATTAAAAATGATATAAAATTTGAACTATCGTTATCCTTATGACATAGGATTTTATAACCTAAAATTGTACCATGCCATATGATATGTGATATTTTAGTGAACAACACAGTTCAATTTCATCTGTTTTTCACATGTCGTGGAATATGATAAAATATTTCATAAAGTATGATGGAATTGCATTGAGTTAGGAAAAATAGAGTATCACATAACCTTTATGATATTACATCATATCATAAGTATTGATTTTCTAGACACCAGAGGGTTACTCTTACATGGACCATGGAGCGTTGTTGGGTTATTATTATACATAGCCTATTGTATGAAAGGATTGTCGATCACCACTTTTTTAATCCTACACAGACCACCCCAACTATCAAAAGCTAGACTACTTATCATTAGATATTATTGATAAAAATAAAAGGGTTTTGAGCACCACTATATATCAATTATATAGTACAACATGCCTAAACCATTAAATATGATATTATGGATATTTTAATCATTCTATATTTTCAATTGTGAATTGAATTATATAATTTATAAATTGTTTATAAATTATAGAAAAAGAAATTTGATATATTTATTTAATTTATTAAGTTTTTTATAAATTTATTAGTTGTAAAATGTTTATAATTAATTATTTAATGTTTATGAAACATTTTTTAAATTAATATCTATAATATTAAATTCTAATATTGATTATCTTTAGAATTATGTGGCCTGATTTATAATTTTCATATAAAATTTTTATATGGAAATTACAAGTATATTTTATAAAAAAATTAAATAAAAAAATATAAAATATAAAAGTGTATATATTTAATATTATGCATTATTCATAATATTTCATTTTAATTGTTTAAATTAAAATGCCTTATTTCGTAAATTTATTTAAACCATATCAAAATGTATTTCGATAATTTATTTGGTTAAGGTTCAACAAATGATAACTATATGATATTTAGATTACGTAAATTGTCTTCATAATAAAATTAAAATATAAAATATTTATATTTAATTTAATATTATATATTTAAGTAAAATTCTATATAAAATATAATATGAAGGAGTTAATATTGGAAATAAAAATAACGTATTTTTATTTATCCAGTTGTGGGATATCTATAATTCATGGATAAATTATAAAGTATTTATAATTTATTTATTTATAAATTATTCATAACATTTTATCTCGTGTTTAAATATATTAATTTTTCAGTTATTTGGTTTATTTCTTAAATTATTCATGAATATAATTATTTTATTATGAATTTATTTATTCTTTAGTTTAATTCATTAAACAAATTTTATAAATTATCATACATACATCCAATGAGTTTCATGTTTTGTATGAAAATTGATTTAGTTTTCCTCTACCTTAACATTAGATTGTACTAGATTATAATCATTAATTAAGAATTTAATTATAGTTTATTTATATTGGGTGTTAAAATTGTGATGAAATGAAAATATATCTTGACTAAAGTGTCCTTGGGTAGGGGGACTATGGGTTAGACTACTCATTGGCATTGAGGTTTATGCTTTTTTCTAGAAAATTCGGGGTTGGTTGTCTATCACTCTAAGCTTAATCCTATGGGAATTTTTGATTTTATATGATTCTAAGACATTACATGAAAAGGTTTAATATACCATATTGATTTGATTTATTTTGATATGTATAAATATAGTTGTATTTTAATTTAGGTTAGAAACAAAATATATGGGTGGTGTAAAGAGTCATACATCAACATGTTCTAAATATATTGATTTAGTCGAATGAATAAGATTAAAAACTCAATATTTGTAAGAATTAAAATATTTAAATGGAATACAATAATATAAGATAGTGATATTAAATTCCCATTTAAAAATATTAAGTGTTAGATTCCTTCAAAAGAAAACACATGTCAAGACCTCGATCATTCAACCATGTTGGTTTTTCCAAATCATGGTGCACGTGGATTATCTTATTAAGGCATGGTGAAAATGGATAAATATAAGAGTTAAGTAACTAAATACCGTTATAATCATTGAGATACACTTATTCGGGAAATCCTAAGATTTAATATACCAGAATAATGGTGTTGAGTTTATCCATATGATAGATTAGACAAAGGGTTGTTCGCTTGACCATCCAAGGGTCATATGTGATATGATTGGAATGATAAAACACCAAAATTGATAAATGGTGAGAGTAACACCAAATAATAATCATTTCACTATGAAATATGGATATTTTCACAATAATGGATATGATGGATTTAAAATATTTTATCATTTCAATGGGATCACATTTAATAAATGTATTTATAAAATGAATGTAAAACATCATACTCATTTGATAAAATCTTTTTTTGTAGATATAATAAAATCCTCATTATTGAACATAAAATTGAGATCAATCATTAGAAAGTAAAATCTAAGAATAATAAAATTATTAAACTTATAAATAAACTTAATAAATATTCTTATGTGGTAGTAAAATTATATGTGATAGAGTAATACCTTCCTAAGTAACCAGTTGTTGAATATTTTTAACAATTGAATCTATATTCTTATAATAATCAAAGAAGGATTCACTTATGGTTTAAAAGGAATTGGATTCAAAGTGATGAGAGAAAATTTAGTCACCAGTCATACACTCAATGTGATTGAGTGTTTTAATGATTTGGAGAGACTGAAGGTTTCAATTAAGGCTTATTCTAGTTAGGTAATTAATTATGTGATCAATGCTAGAAATATTCCAATAAAGATAATGATTTTAATGAAAACATTTACCCTATTTTCTCAATTTTTTAGGATAGATGAATCAGTTCATTTGATGTCTAGGTTATCGTGTTGTATTAACATTACATGTATGTAACAACCCATGATTTTAGTATGTATTTCCCCTTAAATAAATATGTGTTCAATAGGTTTTGACACATGAAACACAGAAAAAAAATAAAAAATTCTTTCTTTCATTTATATAAAATTTTAAAATACAGAATAAACTAAAATATGAGATGACTAAATGAATTATAATTAGTAAAATTACTAAATTAATGAAACTACACAAAAATAAAAACCCTAAAATGTTAAAATTTATAACATCATGATATGTCATGAAGATCATACCGCTGATGATAACTATAGAAATAATATAGCATGTTAGATATATGATAAATATCTTGATAGGAAAATTAGAGAATAGGATGAATTATTTTATAAATGTTTGTAATTCTATATGTAGGAATGTACTATGATTGTTATATATATAGTCATTGGACAAATAGTCCTTGGATATATGGTTGTTGGGTATATAGCTATTACAAATTTGGTTATTGGATATACTTGTATCTAATATGTACATGGAATTTTTTTGATTATTTATAAAAAATTAAAAATAATATAATTCACATATAATAAATTATTCTATAAATAAATATATAATAATAATTAATTAGAATATTTTATTACAAAAATATGTGGTTTTATTCGTTATATATTATTATTATTAAAGAATAATTTTATATTTTTATAAAATAAAAATAAATATTCTAATACTAATGGATTAATAAAATTTAATAGTAAGAAGATATATACTAGTATTTTATTACATTCATTTAGAAATGGGTAAATTTTAAAGATTATTTTTCCTTATATTGGGCATTTTAAATTCATAAATTAAATTGATCACTATTGAAGATTTATTTTTATAAAATTTTATATATATATATATATATATTATTTGGTTCTTAGTGGTACAAATACATTAAATACACACACCACACACACCTAGGCCCGAAAGGCAGGTCATAGCCCCCCCCCCCCCCCCCCCCCAGGGATAACCCACCCAACCAACTGCTTTATTGCATTTTTTTTCTGAAGACCCAATGGGCATGAAGCCCATTAAATGGACAATAGACCCGAAAGTTTATCCCAATGACCAATATACATTTATGAATGGGTATTGGTGAAAATTAAACTCAAGAATCACATAAAAAGAACCCATCCTTTACACCCCCCCCCCCCACCCCCACCACCACCACCACCATTCTCTTTATTTAGTTTTCTCACAAATACATACAAAAATACCTTATCCTCAAGACTTAGTATATGTTTTGTATAATTTGGTGTAAATAATTTAACCCTATAAGACTAGATCTGGTGGTTACATTATTAAATTGGTACAACATTCAAGCGAATACATCCCAAAGGACTGAATAGTTTAGTAGTCTTAGAAAACTAGATACATGCTTAAATCTCACATTAAATTTGAAAATATAAAATATAACATATTTTTTTATTTTAGAACATCATTATTACATATAGAATATCATTTCAAGTTAATCATAATACACTTCCTAGAATCATAGGGAAAGGAAGCATGAGAAAGAGGTGATCTCAGATGCTCGGTAAGGGAATGCATACAACAGAAGCTCTCACAGAGTAAATAAGGCATTGGTAATATGGCCAGAATAAATGAGGATAAAATAATGTCATATAAATATCTAGATGAGATTGAAACATATCTATAGATAAAATAACTATTCAAATAAACACATGTACATCAATAACTGATTTCGTAATAGTAGAATTCATAATACAAAACATCTTAAACTTACCATTAAGGCCTCATGCTAAGACATATTACATAAATGGGTATGGCCTCATCCCAATACATAACATGTCTTGTCTCATTAGACCTATCAAATAATATATGGTCTATGTAATTTTAATCCCAATCTGTCACTTAATAATTCCAATGCATTCATTATATGAATAAACAATACAACTTAATAACATGCCTTTTAATCAATAACAATCCTTATTAGAAAAAGTAAAATATGAAATATCAGTAATTTTCCATATGAGACTAATGATAAAACATCTACGTAAATATTCTGGATGGTATCATTATACTATATACTTATTATCTCATAATATTCATTAAAGGATACTGACATATATGAAAATACTTTTAAAATCACAGAAATATTTCTTGAGGAAAATACACTTTTTATTTTGAAATCACTTATTTAAAATATAAAAATTTAAAAACTATTAAGGGACGCATTTTCTATAAAAATAATCTTTAAAACTTTTAAATTTAGCTTCAAATCATTGAGTAGTCATGATAGTGGGAAATTTTGTTTATTCCATGCATGTAAAAATAAAGACTCCTTTTACATTTTCAGTAAAAAGCCAAAAGTATCTTCTTCAAAAAAAAGAAAAGAAGATTGATTTTAAAAAAATTATAGAAATTTAAACACAGGTAAACATTTTTTTAATAAAATATTATATAATAGTAAAAATATTCATGAAAACATTATAAATAAAATATGGACATGGAATAAAACATTTCCTGGCTGAATAGAAAACAAAGTCGGTTTTCTTTAAAAGCATTCTTTCAGTCTCTTGAGTACTTAAAGAGAGGAAAACGAAATGAAGACTTATAATTTCTAGAAATAACCATTGTATAATAAAATATATTTATTTATGATATAAATATCATATAATTCCCCCAATGGATACTTAAATATAAAATATCCTGAATAATGATGAGATTGTTAAATAAACCCTTACCTCAAGTTTGTCTTACTTTGAAAGCGTTATAACCTTGTCTTTAATAAATTTAAATTTATTATAAATATATATAATAATAAATAACATTATTATAATATCATATAAAATTCATTTATAATATTTCAACACCCTTTAATTAATAGTTCCTTATTAAAATCATTATTTTCAGGTGTGAACTATTACATTTTTCATGAAAGTTTTATTTTGGCAGTTCTAATCCTTGAAATTTGATCAGGGTTCAATAATATCGATAATTTTAATTTTGATAAAAAATATCATATATATTAAGTATATATATATATATTCATCCTTAAAAGTTATATATAGAAAAATGATTTGCATCGTTCATGAAATGCTAGGGTATACGTAAGCATTAATGTTGTCTATATTTTCTAATGAAAAGAATGAAAGAAATATGGATATTATTTAATAATTAAATAATTATAATTATATAATTATATATATATATATATATATACTTGAAACTATATTTATTTTTTTCCAAGTAAAATGGAAATAAAAAATGAATCACATAACTTTATGGAGGTGGTAGTCCACACGTATGCTTGAGCGGCGTTATCATTTTTCAATGGATGGGAAGGTAAGAAGGTACATCATATATTTTAACTCAAAAATAATAATTATTTAATATATATAATATATATACTTTAAACCCATCATAATAACCATCCATTAAATATGGTGATGGAAAAATTATATCGCTATGTGGAGACGATAGTCCACACGTACGCCTGAACGATACTTTCAGTTATCATTTAATGAAAAAGAGGGTGAATAAATGTGTTCACATAATAATAATAACATTATATCATATTTATTATACTTATTTTATTACTTTATGATATTTAATATAGGTTTATTGAAGTTATATGAAGAAATAAAGTGAAAGAGGTTGAGTAGGATGTTTACCACTTCTTCGGTTGGCTTCATTTAGATCCTTTCTTAGGACCCCTAGAATGGTCCTTTAAGAATACCAGAACCTATAATTTATGGATATAAAAGTTTGTAAGATATTTTTATATTTATTTTTCGAGATTTATGACTCAAAGTGGTTTAAATAAAGGTGGAGAGGGGTGTCCTTTTATAAGTGAGGGGTGGGGCACTTTTGGAAATTCATGTTATATTATAATATAATATGAGTCTAAATCATGTAAAGTGGTTAAAAATGACATGGATTATAAGATAAGTATTATATGGTATTAATATAATCATACAATCAAATTTAGATAGGTTTAGTTATTATTTTAAATCTTATATTTTGATTTAACCCCTAGGTTAACCAATTTTAACCTTAATCGTGGTTATGACTTCTTAACATTAAAGGGCTTTAATTTTACTTATAAGGTGAAAATTACATCACAAATGTCCAAGGAATGAAATTTTAGACCATTTATTATCGTAATTTTCCTCTTGAAATGTTTTTATAAATTTTAAATAATTTAATAAAATATTATTTCACATAAAATATCATAAATGTCATTTTTAAACTATTCATTTAATTTGACATTAAATATATGATGAGAGTAATGGAATTAAAATATAATCCATTTATTAATCAATAATTAATTTTTATTAACTATAAAAAAATTTAACTATAACTCATCCTAAATAGATTACTTTTAATGTTTTTAAAATTATTTACTTTGAGTTGCCCACTACTTTCACAAGTTTAGTGTAAACGTTGTATAAGCATTTAAGGTAATTATATAATAACTAAAAATTTTAAATTAATTAACATCATGAAAATAATTTTATTATAATCAAAATAAAAATTAATATTTATCCAAAAATTATTTTTATCTCTATATAAAAATATAATAGAAATTTTAAAGTGAGAGAGTGACATTTTTTATTTTTCTTTACATAAAATATTATATATGTAATTTTCATGGAAAATTGTATCATAAACAATTAAATATAAATAATAAAAAGATAAGGGTCTAAATAAATTCATCAAATAATAATTAATATGAAAATTATGGCCTTATTACTTAGTTTTATCCAAGACTAACCTGATTTATCACTTTACTGTTGTGAAATTTGTTTACTTCTTTCACTATTAATTATGATAAAAAAAAATTAATTTAGCCATATTAAATCATATTAATTATGAATATTTCAAGTATGAAAATTATGTTACAAAATTTAATCTCTATAAGTGGAATAAATTCATTTTATAATAAAACCACAAAGCGCGACAAAAATATCTTTTCTGAGAAATGCCTTTTAAATTATACAAGTATTTTTATACCATGATCAAGTTTAATGTTGAAAAAAGGTATAAATTGAATTATTTAAAAACGAAAAACTATAATTTTAAAACAAATACTAATCATAATTACTTGTTTAAAATACTAGAAAAGTAAATATTGTTTTCTTTAAAAATATGTATTTTCACTTTTCACCTAAAAATTAAATTTTTCAGAAATTCCCAAAAAAATCACCTTGATCTAAATTTGATCTGATAATTTAAAAAATTAAATCCTTTTTAAAAAAATTAATTTCTAAAATTATAATAAACTAATTATAATATTTTCTCACAAAAAAATAATAAATCATTTTTCAAGAAAATTTATTTTTGAAGCGTAGAATCATTTTACTAAAAATTGGGTACTTATTTATCAATGAATGAACATTATATAAACAATTTATACATATTTTTTATAATATGGATATTCTTATTCATACTTCCAATTTTAACAGAAAAATTGCAATGGTTATGTTTAAAAAAATAAAATTTATATCATGGTTCATTTAAACTTGGTGTTTCTTATAAAGAAAACTATAAATAAAATTTATTTAAAGGGAAATATATTCTAAAATATAAGGGTGTTACATTATACCCCACTTAAATAAATCACACCATCACAATTTTTTCTCGGTCATTGAAGGTTAATATTTGAAAATACCTTTGTTGAAAATGAACATCGTACATAGGGGTAATAAAACTTCCTTTGAAAACGAAAGTGGGAAACATAAAGGATGCCGAAAATAAAAAATAACTAGGATCTCAGATAAGGGAAACATTAATGGGAAGATAAAATATATACATATAAGATAAAATAACATACATGTAATAATATAGGTTGATAGGTAACATGGTTCTGATAAATTTAATGACTGCAAAACCCTAAATCAGTTTAGGGTTAAAATATTATCAATTCATAAGAAATAAAGGTAAAAGAATTACATTTTTATTTCAAGATACGGTTCCTAAAGTTGATGGATTATTTTAATATCAACATAGATAACACTAAAAAATATACTTACTTTATATATTTATATTTCATGAACACAGTTTCATCCTTTAGTTGTGACTTGATCATTTTCCATTTCAAATCTTACTCCATTAAATGGATATTCAATAGTAATTTTCCATACCTGAAGCACTAAAACAAACTTTTAACAGATCATATTATATATAAAATAGTAAAAAGTTATTCTTTTTATCTTTAAATATTTACTAAAACCAAAATGGTTACATTAAGTTATCCAATACTGATAAATATAATACCTTAATCTCTAAAACATCAACAGTAATACTCAATGTTAAAGATAATCCATTCCATAAATATTTAACATTAAGACTGCTCTAAAATATGTCTGGCCAAATTCAAATCCCAAACATTTGATCACATATTTTTTTAATATTAACTTTAACATGTATCCCTAGACAACATGAAGTATCTCATAATTTCACAAACCAAACGTATAAATTTCATGATGATATATTATCCCAAAACATGTTAATAATTTCCCAAAATTATCTAAATTACCATAAAAACTAAATTAAACCTTTAATTATTACTTTAATTAACTCTATCCAATATATTCTATAAATCCAAAAAAATTAATAAAATTTATTCAAGATGACCTAAATCATTTTTTCTTCAAATCACTAACCAATTTCAAGGTCACAATATTATCCAATTTACTCTATCAATGTCAATCAAATCTTTAACTAAACTAAACATTATTATATCAACATTGGTAACATATTAAGGATTATCTTTCCCCCAATCATACGTTTTCCAAAAATATCTCCTTACAACTAAATCACTTTTCATTTTTATCAGTACTGTTCAACATATTCTTGAAAATATTTAAAAAAAATATTATCAAACAATCCTTATATGTTTCATGGTTATAATAACTATAAAACCATAATTCTAAAATATAATTCTCAAATACCAATATATAAACACTTCAATAATTTCACTTCATTACTAAACCATTAACTAGGCTTCATCATCGTATTACTTAATACCTATTTCCTTTCATATGTCATTTATATTCTCTTCATAATCAATATTAAATCCTTTACGGATATAATCTTTTTGATCCCATTCTCTATCTTTCCCCATAAGAAATAGATTTTTATAATTCTCATACTTTTCACTTTTAAAACATTTAACCATTGACGATACCTTAGGTAAACCATTATTCTCATTCATTACATTAACCAAACATTTCATTTTTTTCATTAGTAATTACTTTCTCTATATCCTTCTTTTCTATGCCCAAAACATCTTTTTGTTCCTTTGAGACATTACCTTGAGTAATTATTGTCACATTCTCATCATGTAGGAAGTTGAATCTTCTTTCCTCTATAGTTTCTATGAAGCTCCATTTTTCTCTTATTAGGTTTGTTAAGAATCTCATATAAGATGAGGTTGTTAATTATTTAACAAGATAGATGATAGGGTATAATCACAAGTTTTATCATTCAATTTCCTTTTTAATTTGGTTTATTATGAATACAATCATTCCATTTTCAATCACATTCAGCATTAACATGAATATTATTGCTTCCATCCATTGACTAAACCCAAAAAATCATAGTTTGAGAAAACAATATCATAGTGATTAATCATATAATCATGACAAATCATTAAAAATATGTCTAGAACATGACACGTTATTTTCAATAAATTTAACCTTAGGTTTAAAATAGGTCATACATGGTTGTTATATATTAATATCCCTTCATAATGGTTCAAAAATAAAATGTGAATTAACCCATTAAAATCCCTCAGAAGTGTCAAAAAATGTGCATAGAAAGGGCACACTCACCATACAATATAATAATGGATAATATATACTTAGATAACTATTTTCAGGGTTATTACCCCTATATTAATCTATTATATAACCATTTTGACTTTTAATATAAATATAGGGATTTATTTTTAACAGCCTAGAATTTTTATCAATGGAATTTTCCTTCTGAATATATAGTTGTGTCATATTTAGTAAAATAATATTATATAATGCACACACACTACATGATAAAACCAACTACATTTTATTATATTAATTTGAAAATTAAATTGATAGAATAAAAATTTCTATATGAAATAAAATTATTAAAACGTTACAAAACAAATAAAATAAGATAACAACAAAAGGAAAATTTGGAACTCCTCGATCCCCCAAAATAATCAAACTCATGAACAAAACTATAGAAATGAAGTAAGACGTTAGTAATACTACATAAATTATAAAACTTAAAAAATATATCCTTGATATAGAATACAATTTAATGAATAATGAATGAAATGTGAGGTATTTATAGAAATCAGGTAACTCATATGACCGTTACAAATTTGATCCATGGAATTGTAATCAAATCATTAAAATATTAATTTGATTATTATGAATAATAACCATATAATTAAATTAGTATCCTCACCTATGAAAGTGTAAAATAAAATTTTTTATCTTATTAAAATAAAATATATTATATTTATACCATTTTACAGGTAAATAAATGTTTTAAAAATGATAAATTAAGTGTTTGTATTTATGTAAAATATAAATATTTTAATTGCATATTTATAATAAATATAATAATTTAAAATAAATTTTATTTTCCTAAAATGGGAATATAAATTAATATTAAGATTTATTATAATGATATTATAATTTTATGATACTGTAATAAATGTTTCAAAGGGTTAGAAAATTGATAATAATATTAAAATTAGTATTTTTCAAATAAATAAGGATTTTATTTGAAAATTAAATTTCTGATATTTAGATAATTGTTTTCAAAAAATGTAATGTATTTTTTGATTCTACACATTAAAAAATAGTTAGTATGAAATTTTGGTATTTTTCTAAAATAGTTGAATTTTTTGTGAATAGTGAAATGTGGTGAAATACGGTATTTAACATTATAAGCTAAATACATGGGATTTTGAGTTATAAATGATGTAAGAACCCATTATTTCAAACTCAATTGCACAATTTACTATATATAGTCACATGAATCAATACTATTTGTATTCTTGATACCCAATAACAAACTAATGATTATAATATTCACAAACACTCCTCTCCTCCCCATGTAAATATCACCACTCACAACCCATTCTCCTCACAAATTATAAACCTTGTAGCTTGAAACTTTTCATTCCAATTATCTTCCCAATCCTCTCCCCCACATCCTAGTACTTCTGCTATCACCAAAAGACCAATTCCAAATTCCTAGAGTAGTTTTTCAAGGAGATGACATTCAAGATGTAATATTCTCAAACTACCACTCTTAAATTTTTTTTATTCTTCTACCTTATTCTCAAATACCTGATACTAAATTGAATAATAGCTTTTTCAATATATATATATACTTTAATTTTATAATTATAATGGAATATATACCATTCATCCTCTTCTCTTCTCCTCTTATTCTAAAAATGATACCATTTTCCATATTATGTTGGTCCATCGCCTCTATGGATAATGAGTTTTCATTTTCTATTACATTCTTCATGGAAGGATTAAATTCACTTATAATGGTTTAAAATGACCTAAATATATATTATATATTTTTCACATTTTTGAATGAATATATATACATAATATTAAATAAAATGAAAGTGGTTATTGATGGTCAATAAAACTGCCTAAATAAACTAAACGCATAACATTAACATTTTTAATATGTGAATAGTGTCTGTATTAGAAGAAAAAGGATATCTGGTACCATTAAATTTTTTTAAGGAAATTAATATCATTTTATTTCAATTCTAGCTTTTCATTCTCATTTTATAATAACTTCCATAATTATACATAAGTGATCCAACCATGGAACCATGTAATGAACACACTCAAAAAGTGAAATTAAACATTAAATCTCATTAAAATTGTGTAATTTAAGATTTATGTATCATATATAAGTTATTACTTCTATAATCAGAGTTTATATTTTAATATTATTTTTAGTTTAAGTATTCCCATCCCTAAGTTTATTTTTTATATAGTAAATGACTATAAAAATAATCAAATAGTTAAAGGGGTGATCATTATTAATTCATGAGATTCAAATTTCATATATTATTATAGTTATATGCATTATTTCATACCTTTCAATTTTATTATAACTATTCAAACACCACCTCAAAACATGGAGGTTGAGTTATCTATGAGAATAAAAAATGGGGAAATTATTGAATACTAATTACATAACTCCTCCCAATCAATTTTTAAGGACTAAAACTCTCAAAAAAATATTTTTTTACTTCATTTAGTGGAGTATGATTCTATATTGGGCATGTATTGGTTGACCTTATGTAAATATAACATTAAATATTGGGAGAGGAAGATAACTCTTCACATCCCAAGTCATACTCCAATTCTATATAAGAGTAAAGAGGAGGATTTATATCCTTTGGAATCTTCATATCAAGTGAGGATATTATTACCTTATAAATAATAATATTTATCTTAAATGATTGAGACAAAAGAGAGAATAATCCTTGAAGACATTCTCATTATGAGGGGATATACTAATGTATTCGCTGAATAGTTTCCTAATCTTCCTCTGGATCGAGAGGTTGATTTCTCAATCAAACTTATACATGTATCTCTATAAATATTCAAGTCTCCCTAAAAATAACAACCATTGAGTTGGAATAATTTAATAAGCAGTTACAAGCGTATCTGGACAAGGTTTTTATACACTTGAGTGCTTCGTTGTGGGGTTTGTTTGTCCTCTTCATCCAAAAAAGGATGGTTCAATACGCCTCTTTGTTGATTATCATCAACTCAAGAAAATCATGATAAAGAATAATTATCCACTACCATGGATATTTGACTTGTTTAATGAACTAAGTGGGGGTAATTATTTATATAAGGTGGACCTTCGGTCTGGATATCACAAATTAAAGGTGAATAAGGAATAAATTCACAAAACGTCCTTTCAAAAATGTTATGGACACTGGGAGTTCATATTAATTCCCTTCGGACTCGCTAATGCTCTAATAATCTTTATATAATTAATGAATAGAGAATTTAGAGATTATCTCAAGAAATTTGTGATATTATTTACATATAATATTATGATATACTCCAAAATAAAGGAGGATCATAAGGATAATTTGAATACTATGTTACATACATTGAAAAGGGATAAAATATATGAAAATTATAGTAAATGTGAGTTTTGGATAGAGGAAGTATCATTCTTGGGATATGTTATCACCAGAAAATGGATATCTATAGACCCTTCTAAGATAAAAGAAATTAAAAGGTGTCCCATACTAACATCTGTAATGGAAATCTGTCGTTTACTTAAAATATTCGGTTATTTCCACTGATTTTGGAGAAACTTATTGATATTTTAAAACCCACTAACCAGTTTTACTTAGAAGGGACTAAATTGTTTTGGATAGATGAATGTGAAGAGAGCTTTAAGTAATTGAAAAAGAGGCTTACCGTTGAACTAGTCCTCATACTTCCCTTAAGTGGGTAACTTTTTTTGCGGTATACAACAATGCTTTAAATATGTTATTAGGATGTTTATTGAAAAAAATTTACAAAGTTCCCACCTACAACTCAAGGCATTTGAAATTTCATGAGCAGAATGACCCAATTCATGCTATGGACTTGGCTGCAATGATCATCACATTAAATATTTGGTGGAATTATCTTTATGGGGTGAATTTTAAGATATATATAGATCTTAATAGAATCAAATATATATTCACATAAGAGGATATTGATATGTTTTATTGTATATAGTTAGTACTGATCAAGTATTATGACTGCTCAATCCATTACCATCCTAGGAAAGAAAATAAAGAGGCAGATGCTCTAAGTAGAAAGGATATAAAAAACCCAATCCATGGTGAGAATTGAAAAGGATTAAATATTATTTAATGTGAAAATAATGGACATAGGGATTATAAATGAAGTAATATCATCATTACTTTATCAAATGATTTTTCAACCATCCCTTTTTGAGAAGATAAAGAATACTCAAGGAGATAATGCATAAATATAAAATAAGGTGAAAGTTATAAAAAAAGGGAAATACTCAAATTTCAAATTTGATGAATAAGGAGTTGTCAAATTTGGGTCTTGACTATCTGTATCATAGAATACTATGATAAAGAAGGAGCTATTGAATAGTACATATAGCTCGACCTTCTTAATACACCTAGCGAGCATGTCGATGTATCGAGATCTTTGAGAGCACTATTGGTGAGACCATATAAATAAGAATAACACAAAATATAAATCAAAATTCTTGGTATGTCATTATGTGAAGGATAAAAGGAAAATGTATAATGGGATAATGAAACTATTACCCATACCAATATAGAAATTGTAAAACATCACCACATAATGTTTCGCTGGTCTTCGGATGAAAAATAGAAGAAATAATGATCAATGAGTTATGGTAGAACATCTTACAAATATTTGTCACTTCATTGCAATTTTATAGGACTTCTCACTTTATTAACATGCAAGGATATACATCAGAAAAATGTTGAGTCTTCATGGAACACCACTATTGATTATACCTGATTGAGATCTGAGATTCACCTCTAAGTTTTGAAAGAGTATCCAACATGCTCTAAACACTAAGTTAAACTTCATTATAGATTATCACCCCCAAACAGATTACCAATCTAAACAAAATATATTGAAACTGGAAGACATGTTGAGAATATACTCGATGGACTTTAAAGGATGATGGGATCAACATATTCATCTGGTTGAGTCCTAATACAATAATAGCTTTCACTCAAGAATCCAAATGGATCCCTATGAATCCCTTTATGGAAGAGATGTATAATAAATACATTCAAGTTTGAAGTTACTTAACACAATCTGATAGCACCTAAAATGTTCAATGAAATAGTAGAAAATGTCAAGATTATTTATCAGCACATCAAGGTTGCTTAGAGTATATGAAAGATTTATTCTGATAATAATTGATGATACCTAGAGTTTGAGGTTAGCGATAAAGTGTTTCTCTACATATCTTTATGGAATAGAGTCATGATATTTGGGAATAATGGTAAGTTAAGTCCCAGGTACATAGGCCCCATTGATATTCTTAATCACATTGGAGCCATTTCTTATCAATTGTCACTCTCATTAACCTTGTCTCAGTACCACGACATATTCTACGTATCCATCTTGAGAAAGTACATAACATATCCCTTGCATATACTAAATTAAGTGGTGGTAAAAGTAGAAAATTATCTCTCTTATTATGAGAAAATAGTGAAGAACTTGGACTATAGAGATAAATTTATCACAACAAGACAAATCTCCTAGTAAAAGTACTATAGTGAAACCACTAGTATAAAGAGGTGACCTGGGAACCTAAGGAATCCATGAAGTAGAATAACCCTCACTTATTTTCACCTTAGTAAGTAAAATAAATCTTTTAGGGTGAAATTTATTAAGGGGTGGAAAATGTAATGACTTGAAATTTTTATCAATGGAATTTCCATTCTAAATATCAAATTGTGTCATATTTCTTAATATAATATTATATAATCCACATGAAACAGATGATAAAAACAAGTAAATTTTATTATATTGATTTTAACATTACATATGTAGAATAAAATGGTCATAACAATTAAATGTATTGTAATAAAAAATTTAGAAACTAAGGTGAAACTAATATGAAAATTTGGATCTGCTGGATCCCCCAAAATAATTACACTCATGGACAACACTATGGAAATGAATAGTAATTTAACCATTGGAATAGTAATTTGGTAGTTAGGAATACTAAAATGATTGTTATAATAGTATCTTCAATTATGTAAGTATAAAATAATGTTTAGTAATCTTATAAAATGAAATTTTAATATATTTAAACCATGGTACAAGTAAATAAATGTTTTAAAAATGATAAATTAAGTGTTTATATTTTTGTAAAACATAAATGTTTTAATTGCGTGTTTATAAAAAATATAATAATTTTAAAGAAAGTATATTTTTGTAAAATGGTTTTATAGATTAATGTTCGGATTTATTATAATGATAATATAATTTCATGAGGCTATAAGTAAATTTTCAAAGGGGCAGAAAATTGATCACAATATTAAAATTGGTATTTTTCAAATAAATATAGATTTTAGTGAAAAATTAAATTTTTAATATTTAGAAAATTATTTTCATAAGATTTATTTTATTTTCTTAATATAAACATTAAAAATCATTTGGGCGAATTTTTTATATTTTTATAAAATAATTGAATTTTTGGTGAATGGTGAAATACAGTAAAATACATTATTTAACATTATAAGATAAATACAATAATTTTTTAGTCATGAATGATGTAAGGACCCATTAGTTTAAACTCACAAGATACTTTTAATATATATATTCAAAATAATCAATACTATTGGTGGCCTTGATCCTAAATAATAAATTAATGATTATAATATTCAAAAACACCTCTCTCATCCCATTAAATACCACCCCTCACAACCCCTTCTCCTCACACCTTATATGTATTGTAGTTTGAAAATTTTATACCCAATTATTTTTACAATACTCTCCTATGATTAATAGTTTTTCTATTCTCACTAAAATACCAATTCTAAGTGCCTTAAGTAGTTTTTCAAGGAGATGACATTCAAGGTGTAATATTCTCCAACTATCTCTTTTAAATTCTTTTATTTTTATACTTTATCATCACCTACCTAATCAAACATGAAATAATTACTCCAGTATAATATATATTTTTTATTTTTATAATTATAATGGAATATATACCATATATCATATTCTCTTCTCCTCTTATTCTAAAAATGAAACAATTTTCAATATGATGTCGGTTCACCACCTCTGTGGACATTGAGTCTTCATTTTCTATTAACACCTTCATGGTAGGTTTAAATTCACTTATAATGCTTTAAAATTCCCTAAATATGTATATTATATATTTTTTCAAATCTTTAATTAATATACATACATAATATTAAATTAAATGAAACTGGTTTGTGATGGTTATTATAACCACCAAAATGAACAAACCGCATAACATTAACAGTTTTACTAAGTGAAACATACCTATGTAAGATCAAAAAAGTATATTTGGTACCATTTTAAATTATTCAAGTACATTAATATCATTTAATTTCACTTTAGGAGTTTTATTACCATTCTACTAGAGCTTCTATAATTATACACAAGTGATCTGACAATGGAACCGTGAACTGAATGCTCTTGAAAAACTGAAATTAAACATTATATATCATATAAATTGTTATAAACCAACATAATAAAATTATATTAAATAAAATATAGATGATAAAATTTCTTAATTAAGTAATTAATTTAATTTTATTATTCATTAAACTATGTAAAATTGCATAATGATTCTACAATATAAGGTATGGGCTCTCACTGAACCACCCTTTTTTTGTTTGGGTTATATCCTTTATTTTTGACTCACTTTCTATTTATATTTGACGTTATTAAATGATTATAAATTATATATATATTCTCTAAACTATATACCTATATTATTTTCCAATAATTTAAATTCTTTATTACCAATCATGATTTCACTAAATAAAGGAATATTTTAGGTATAACCATTCTGGTATACCTCTGGTTTTCAAAGATAATGACATGCTTACTCTTTCGCCAAAATTCTTTAGTCGATTCCTTAAAACACCATTTTGGATGTTCATTTCTATACCCAATTATATACCCCTTATCGTGATGTTTTTTTGAAATGAATATCAAATTTTAAGACCTATACTTATATACTCAAATTCTAATGTACAAAATATTTAATTCCTTCTTCTCTTTGAAAACTTTATGAAATATAATTTGATTAAGATATGAGAAAATATTATGAAACTCACTTATTTACATGGGTAATTCTTATTTTTATTCATTTTTATTGATTTCCTTTTGTGTCACACATAAGTATGAACATGTTATGATGGGTGTTCCTAGATAGCACTCCAATGAATTTGGTAATGTTTTTGTCTCATGATACATTATGTATAATATTAGGGAGTAGACCTGATCCATTATGGGAAATTTTCCACCATGTGATGTTGTCTTGGCAGTTAGCCTTTACATATGTTTGTGTCATGTTTTTTGTTTTTTCCACATTCCTATGTTTCAAAGATCTTAATATTCCATGTTATTTATCTTATGACTTCATTTTATTATTCATGAGCCTTGTCTTTTATGATATCATATTCTACCTTTTGACTCATTTGTTATGATTCATTATCATGTTTATTCTCTTACTTGGATTTTTAGCTCACAAATTTTGTATATGTATTCCCTAGTTTATCCTATATAATTCTATAAGCTCAAAGTTATTTAGGATATAATTATGTGGATTAAAATAAAGAAATTTTATTTTAGTTTCAGGTTGATTTTTTATGTACCTTGTATTCCAAAGACAGAAGGCCTTTAGATACTCAATTTTAATTTATTGTAATATTTGTGTTAAATATCATGTAATAATATCTATAAAATGATTGGTTAAATGTAGTATTTCTAAGAAGACCATATAATTTATACCTTACCAAAAACTTTGTGAAATTATTCTATAATTAGACATATCCTCAATTTTTTTCATAGGGTTTTGTTCCCTAATCTATGTTTTACAAAATCTAGTTCTCAAGGTTTCTACTAAACTTCCTTTAATACAGACTATAAATACCATAACCCTAGGAGCCCATATCCAGTGGTAAATTTATTACATTGGTACTATATACAAGTGATCACATCATAAAGGACCAAATTGCTTATTAGTCTTGGAAAACTTGATACATAAATAAATATCAAATTAAATTTGAAAACATAAAATACAACATAGTAATTTCTTTGAGAACATCATTATTCCCTCAAGAATATCTTGTCATATAAATCATAATAAACTTATTGGAATTATATATAAAGGAAAAAAATAAAGGGTTGATCTCATATTCTCAGTAATGGAATGCGTACAGTGGAAGCTATCATAGAATAAATAAGCCTAGAATAACATGGTAGGAATAAATATTAATAAAAACGTGCCATATAAATATTCACATGATCTATACAATTATCCATGGATGGCATAGCTATTTGAATAATCAAATTTATATCAATAAATCATTTTATAATAATGGAATGCATAATATCATATATCTCAAACTTACTGTCAAGGCCTCATGCCAAAACATCTTAAATAAATGGGTAAGGCCTCAGGAAAATTCTGAAACTATTTTTTCCCGTGATAAATATCAATTCATAATAGGTATATTTAATTATGGACCCCATAAATCACTTAATAAGTCCAATTTATTCATTATATGAATAAAAAACAACTTCATCAACACGCCTTAAAATCAATAACTTTTGGTATTTCAAAAACTAAAATGGGGAATGTCAATAATTTACTTATCAAAACTGATCATAAACCGTACATGTAAATATTCTGGATTATATCACTATATTATAACCGCATTTAATCATAATATTATTCAAATTATGATGCCATTTATTAAAATAATTTTAAAATATAACTGAAATCTTTCTTGAAAAAAATACCCATTTCATTTGGAAATCACTTATTTAAATATAGAAATTTATAAAATATTAAGGAAAGTATTTTCTTTGAAATGAACCTAGTAAAATTTTAAATTAATCTAAAAATAATTTAATGGTACCAATGGTGGAAAATTCCATTCATTACATGTATGTAAAAACAAATATTCCTTTAACATTTTCAGTAAAAAGTTAAAAATATCTCGTTCATAAAATGAAAAAACATATTCCTTTTAAAATAATTATAGAGATTAAAACATGGGTAAAAATTTCTTTAATAAATCATTCCATAATATTAAAAACATTACTAAAATTATTTTAAATAAAATATGGTCATGGAAGAAAAATGTTCTCAATTGAATAGAAAAGAAAGTCACTTTTCTTTAAAAACATTCTTTTGGTCACTTCATTACTTAAAGAAATGAAAATTAAAGATAAAATTTAATTTAAAAAAATATATTAGGATAAAATATATTTATTTCAATATATAAATATCATATAATTCCCCCAATGGATAATTAAATCTAACAATATTGAATAATGATGAAATTGAGAAATAAACTCTTATCTCAAGATCGACTTTCTTCAAAAGTGTTATAACATCCTGTATAAAATATTAAAATTTACTATAATTATATAAAAAAAAATTCATAATTATAATATCATATATTATCCAATTATAATTTTTCATCACCCATTTATTAATAATTCCTTATTAATATTTTCGTCTCTCGGTGTTAATTATTTCGTTTTTCAGAGGAGTTTCAGTTCAGTAATTTTCTTCCTTGAACTTCTATTAGAGTTCCATAATCTTCATAATTTTAATAATGATATAAATATAATATTATATATATATATATATTCATCCATAAAAATTATTTATAGAAAAATGATTTACACTGTTCATAGAGATGGAATGTCGAACGCATGCATGAATGATGTTTTTATTTTCTAATAAAAATACTGAAAGAAAGATAGATATTATTTTATCATTATATAGCCATAATTACATCATAAATAACATATATATATATATATACATATATATTAAATCCATACTTATTAACATTCAATTAAAATGAAAATGAAAAATCAATCACATCACTTCATAGAGGTGGTAGTCCATGCGTACACAAGAGCGGTGTTGTCATTTTCCAAAAGATGGTAAGGTAAGAAGGTAGATTTTATATTATACTTATAGAAGTATAATTATTTTATAAATATTATATATAATTTCAAAACCCATCATAATAACCATCAATGAAATTTTTTGATGGAAAATGAATTATATCACTGTGTGGATGGGGTAGTCCACGCGTACACACGAGTGATACGTTCACTTACCATTTGATAAAAAAAATAAGGTTAATGAAGGTCATAAGATAATAATAATAACATTGAATTATATTTAGTATACTGAATTTATTATTTTATGATTAATACCATATGTTTAGAAGAGTTAAATAAAGAAATACATTGAAAGAGGTCGGGTAGGATGACTACCTCTTCTTCGGTTTTCCTCCGTTGGATACTTTCTTAAACACCTTTGGAATGGTATTTTAATAATACCATAACCTATAATTTTTATCTATTTAATTTTATAAGATAATTATTGATTTTTTGATTGATATTTATGGGTAAAAGTGGTATAAATAAGAGAGAAGGGAGGTGTCCTTTTATAAGTGAGGGGAGGGGCACTTTTGGAAATTTATGATATATTATAATATAATATGTGTCTCTACTCATGAAAAATGGATACAAAATTACATATATTAATATATAAGAACTATATTTTCTTAAAATTATCATCCAATAAAAATTTTATAGGTTTAGATATTATTTTAAACCTTATATTTGTTTTAACCCCTTGGTTAACTAATTTTATCCTTTACCATGGTAATGAATTTTTCAATATTAAATGGTTGTAATTTTTCTTATAAGGTGAAAATGGATCATAAATTTTAAATTAATGAATATTTAGACCATATATTATCCTAATTTTTCACTTGAAATATTTTTATAAATTTAAAATAATTTAATAAAATATTATTTAAAATAATATATCATAAATGTCATTTTGAAACTATTCATTTAATTTGACTTTAAAGATGTAAATATAGTGATGTAATTATAATATAATATATTTAATCATCAATAATACATTATTATTAACTATAAAAGTATTTTGAAACCATAAATCAGCCCAAATATATTACATTTAATGTTTTTAAAGTTATTTACTTTGAGATTTCCACTGCATGCACATGCTTAGTGTCAACGTCGTATAAGAGTTTAAGGTAATTATATAATCAATAAAAATTATAAATAAATTATCATAATTAAAATAATTTTATTATTATAAAAATATATTTTAATATTCATCCATAAATTATTTATATCCCTATTTGAAAATACAAGAGAAATTTAAAAGTAGGAGAGTGACATTTTGTATTTTTCTTTACATAAAATATTATATAGGTCATTTTCATGAAATGGTCTCCCATAAAAAAATTAAATATTATTCCTAAGGTTATGAGGGTATAAATTCCTATATATAATAAAAATTAAGATGAAAGGTTTTGGTATTATCACTTAGTTTTAACCTAGGTTAACCCGATTTAACCTTTTACGGTGGTGACAAATTTTTACTATTTTAATATTCATTATGACCAAAAATTAATTTTCACTTAATAAATAATATTTATTATGTTTATTATAAATATATAATATATTTTACCAAATTTAATCTATTTAATTGGAGAAAAACTATTTTATAATAATCTCACAAAGCGTGATGAAAACTGTTTTCGGGAAATGGGTGTTTTACGTGTAAAAGTATTTGTATACCAAGATCATGTTTAATATTGATAAAAAGGTATAAATTTAATTTTTTAAACAAAAATAAACTAATTTAATTTTATAACCAATAAAAAAATATTAGAAAATACTCGAAAATAAAATATAGTTTTCTTTTAAATCTGTATTTTCACTATTCACCTAAAAATTAACTTTTTTTGAAAATTCCGAAAAAAATCACCTTAAGATAATTTTGATATGATGATTTAAAAAATGATATGATTTTTTATAAAATTAAATTTCTAAAATTGGAAGATATTAATAATAATATTTTCTCAAAAAAATCAATAAGAACCATTTTTGAAGAAATTTTGAAGCATAAAATGATTCTACTAAAAATTAACTAATTATTTATCAATGAATTTATATTATATAAGAGCTTTATAAATATTTTTCATAATTTTGTTATTCATATTCATATCACCAATTTTAATGGCTATGTTAAAATGGTCATGTTTAAATAATAATATTTATATTGGGGTTCGTTTAAACTCAGTGTTGTGTATAAAGAAAGATATCGATAAAATTTATTTAAAGATAAATATATTCTAAGATCTATGGTCATCACATCTATTCACAATAATTATTTTTAAATCCCTCCTTTCCAATAATATCTCTAATAGGAGATTTAAGTCTTCAACGTAAGTGTTATCCTCTTCTTAATCATTGTTCTTTATCATCTTTATCTGCCTATTATTAAATATATTTTACTACTTTAATAACATATTTTTTAAATAAGTAATGTTTTTTTAAAGTTATATTATTATTATTAAATAACATTTTCTTACACATTAAGTGATTATAACACATTCTTATTTGGTTAGGTTTTACCACCTAGATAAATGATGTTATAACATTTACGTCATAAATGAATAATAGAACTTAAATACTAATAATATGATATAATAATGGTGAATTTAATTTTTTTTCCTAATTTTTTAATGGATATTTGTGTGTTTGTGTGTGTTTGTTAATAAAATCAATTCTTTTTGTTGAATCAAAATTCATAAAAAATGATATTTTAACTACTCTCAAAAATTAATCATCATAACTTCCATAAAATATCAATTAGAATTAAAAACTATATAAAACAAATATTCTTTATAGTCTTTAAAATTATAGACATTATGAACCCATGATCTATCTGTAGAGATCGAAACCTCCAAACTAAATCATACATGGAAAACAGAATAGTTAACCCCCGAATATTTGTTTTGAATGACAAACAATTAATATATGCATAATAAAAAATTATAAATGAATAGTCTGAAGTAAAATAAATATGATTAATGTTCTTATATATATGAATAATAAACCAAAATTTATAATGTAGATAATTAGAGTGTGTCTAACTAAGTGAATGTTTGAGATAATGGTTTCTTCCCAATTTCAATTTGTAATTGATATTATGTATATTTTTAAAGTTTTCGTTAGGGTAAATTGTTGTTATTTTACTTTAAACATCATCTATTTTCTTATCCTTTCATTTTTTTGGGGGTTTAAATGTCTTCTTAACATATCCCCTCCCTCTGACTCACATTCAACTAAACGGTTTCCTATAAGTAGATTTGGCCTTATCTCATCTTTTCATTTGGGAATCCTTCTCCTCTATGTTTATATTGTTTTGGTATTATAAATGTTCTAATATACACTTATATGATTACTTAATTATATTTTTTATTTTCTTTGAGTTTTTTTATAAAATATTGAAAGTAATTTCTTTTTAACATTTTTGGCACTGGTCAATTTCTATTATCTTTGATTTATTTACAAAAGTGTACAGGGAATATATTTTTTAAGGTTTTTCGCATGATCATATTTTCTCATCATCTTCTTTAGTTTTCATTAAAAATATTCCTCTACAAGTTTTCATTATTTAAAAATTAATTTTTATTCTCATTATTTTATAAATTACTTTTAAAAATAAAATATACCAATAAGTAAAGGATGTTTCTTATTATTTTTCAAATTAGTTTTCTAATTCTCTTATAAAAGAAATTTTCATCTAATGTAAATATCCTTCAATGTTTCTTATTCTTCTTTGGGGATATTTTATAATGATATAATCCACATGCTTACTATGGAAGGATTATGATCATGTCATGTGGAAATTTTCATGACATTAATTTCTTTTTCATTGCTTAACTAAGTTAAGATGGAATTATGAATTTTTTCATGCTTAAGAGGAACACATGTATATGGTTTTTCGTTATATAATGAGTTGTAATAGAATTATATAGACCTATAATTTCTTTGGTAAAGATTTATATCTCTTGATATGATAATTATAGGGGTTGGGGAGTGAATACAATCCACTATGGGACTCTATCCACAAAGTTTATCAGAATGGGGAGTGAACCGAATCCCATATAGAACTCTATTAACTATTTAATGATTGTATTAGCAGTGATACATGACATAATAAATGATTTTCTATGATTATTTATGGTCCAATTTCTTATACTATATCTCTATGATATGAAATTTTTTGTTTCTATAGGTCATGATTATTGAATTTTGTTTCCACACTCTTATGGAACATGTCTTATGTTATGACAAAATCCTTATACCATTACTCATGATTTATGTTCCACGTTTTATTATGTATGACTCTCTTATGTTTTTAACCTTTATTATATTCTCATAATCATATGTTCAGCTTATTCTTATCTTTGATTATTATCTCTTATGTTCACCTCTTACTGATCATTTCTGATCACCCTTTCTTATGTTTTTATTCCCTTGGTTATAAATAATAGTATTATGTATAGAATTTATTTAAGGGTATCATCTGTGGAGAAACATTGTGGAGGATGTTGAGTAATGTTTGTGAAATAAGTTGGTTTTGTATTTAATCTCAAAATACACTGAACCTATAGTTTCGGTGGTGTGATTTATTATGAGATGTAATGGATATATAAAATGAAGTAATATGAATGTATGTTATGTTTGGGTTTTCCTATCATGTTTGTAAGTTTAAACTGGGATAAGAAAAGTTATATAGATGTTACAAAAATATTTCTTCAAGTAGCCAGTCAAGGTCATTGAAACTTAAATAAGGTTCCAGTAAGGAGGGTAAATGTTTCTATAGGATGGAATTGTATGATATATCAATAGTAGTTTGTGAATATAATTGGAATTTTCAGGTTAATTATAGATGATATAGAAATAAATTCTTTTATTATGAAGGGTATGATAACAAATATATATTTTACACATTTTTTAAATATACAGGACTTCAAAATAAAATAAATAATTGATAGATATTTTATTTTTTATTCAATTGATGAAGAAAAAGGTTATTGGATCACGAATTTGAATACAAAGGAATGTATATCAAGATTATATGGATCAATATAAAATATGTGTACAATTATCCCATTTATCCTATATAATAAGAGAAGTTATTTATTAATCAGGAGTTATTATGAAAAATATGAGATGATATTTAATACATAAGGTTTTTGATTCATCATATTCTCAAACATAATTTATAAAAAAAGAAGGATAAAATGATTTATCTTGGATAATATTTTATCCTACATATTTTTTAAAATATGAGTAATTAGAATTCCTCCATATTTAAGAGGAATATATTAAAGAATAAATTTTTTTTATAATAATACACTAAACAAATAGAAGACCATATATGACATAAATGCAATTTTTCACTTGTTGAACATTCCCACTAAGATTAAATAAGTGTTGTTTCTTAAATACAAAGGAGTTTTATAATTTTAGAATTATATTCTGAGGGGTTAGGAAGGATTTATCTATATATATTTTTACTGCTTTTAAATATGAATATTATTTCCCATTTTCTTTATATTTTTCTTTCTTATTATCCCTATTGTGATCTCTAAACACCGTGGTTATAGAGAAATAACTTGAGGGTTAATCCTCTGGGGGTATTCCATGGGCTACCAAATCCCTATTCTTAAATTCTCTAATATTTTATTCACATTCTTGGTGCCGTAATGGATGGGTGGGGAAGTGGACTAATGGTTGTTGCATACTTCGCTTCACATTTCCAGTCATGTTATTACTTCTATAAATTATGTTATACATCCCTTATCTCTATGTTCTATTCATAAGGGTGGATTTTGGAATATAGGGGGATGAACTATATGTGATGGAATGGATTTTTAGGATAGTGAATGCATTGGTTGAGTGTGTATAACAATCATGCTCCTTATTACACAATTAAACATGATTTATTACATAAAATTGCACTTAAGAAAACTCTAAGGATCTATAGGTCTAGTGTCTTGTGAAATTAGGAACATTACATGACAACTTAAGACATAAAATACAACATCATTACTGAAAACTTCCTTTACATGACCACAACATTCCTTCAAACATAGAATTACGTGGGATAACCTGAGTACATGCATAAGAAAAGGGTGAGCTATAAATCCCCATAAGAGAGTAAACAAGGAATAACATGAATAATAAAATACATGTTAGTCAATAGGAATTTAAATAGAGAATAAGATAAATAAGAACATAAAGGAATGATATAGCATGATTATCATAACATGGAGATGTAGCAACAACATTTAACCTGATATTAGCATGAGTCAAGGCTCATTGGACATGGAGCATGATTAAACCCTCATTACACTTGAATTAGAATTATTAAACCCTAATTTCACTTGAATTATCATGAGTAAACCCTCATTGTATATGGATTATCATGATACTCTTCTTTACCCAATTCATTGGATCGCTATCAGAGTGACCCTTTATAAACATTTAAGTTTATGCATAAGTGTGCCATATGAATCATATAACATGGAATAATTCAACATCATAATTTATTCCAAGATAAATTAATGTTGAATACATACATGAAACTACATAATCAATAGGTAAATATGAATAATGGTGAATACCCTTGATAGAGAAATGGGAATGGTATTCACTACACAATGACTTTGGCTTGGAAAATCGTGGTGCAATTTCGGCAGCATAGCGGCATGACATAAAAATTCGTAAAATGGTTTATGAGAGAGAAATGTGTATATAATTATATTTAAATTAAATCTACAGTAAGGAGGTCATATAGATACATGTACCAACATATTTAATGGAATTTAGATGCATAATATAAAATAATTTCTTGAATGTAAATGAGGAGAGAGAAATCCATTACAGAATTTCAACATAGTAATGGGTGTACATGGGAGGAATTAATGAGAGATAAAGGAGTATATCATCATTCAAAAATAAGGAGATAATTATAAGGGAGGTTCGAAATCATACCCCAACATTTGTAATTGAAAATAAAAGGGCATAACAATATAAGGAAACATGGACATAAATAAGGAAGTCAGGATCCCTTACTTGGAAGTGTGATCCTGAAGGCTTCATAGAGGCTTGAGAGAGGATTCTTGGGAGCTTGGGATGACTTTGGAGGATTATATAGAGAGTAGGTAAGAGTTTTGGCGAGCTAAAAATGGTTTTAGTGAAGATTAATGTGAGATTTTGTGGGTTTATATAGGAAAGGAGAGGGAATTCTTTATTAATAAGGTTTTGGACACTACACATTAAACTAATCAAAACCACAAACCATACCATGGTTTTTGCCCATGTTTTTTTTTCCAAAGGGGAGTGGAAAAATTTATTTTATAAGTCCAATGGCCTAAATTATTAAAATATTAGGCATTATTATTAAAGGTGAGTCACACTCTCAAGGAAATCATTTTAAAAAGTTAAAATATTTTATAAGTCTTAGAGGGTCCACTAAGGCACCATAAAATTATTCAAACAAATATAAAATCACATTATTTTAAAGGTAAAACGTATATTGTCTGAATATACCTTTTATAGTATTTTATTACATCATATTGGGTCATTATGATGACATAAAACACATTATATATTTAAACGGTATTTAATTTTTTTACCCAAAAATTCAACTATCTCAGAAAATAATGAAAAATTCACCGTTAGATAATTTTGACTTCATGAATCCAAAAATAATATTAATTTAATCTAAATAATTTTTTAAATATGTGAATTTTTACTTTTAAAATAAAAACTGACATTTATTGAAAATTCATGGGTTTTGAAAAAAATAGTTTTCAAACCTAAATAAAAATTACAATTGTATTCATAAAAATTATACAATAATTTATATTTAATAAAATTAATTTAGTAATATTTTATGAAAATATTATTTAATTCAAAAATCCATCAATTCATGAAAATATATTTCTTAACTGGATATTAACAAAAAATACTATTTGTGCTTTAAAAAATATTTATAAAGTAACAATAATAAAATGAATGTCTATTATTTATACAAAAATAATGCACCAATAATAGTGCTAGGGTATTGTTACATAACCCCTTATAACACCATCATAAGGACTAAGGGTAAGGTGTGTGATGGTGA
Organism: Viscum album; assembly: GCA_963277665.1. Classification (NCBI taxonomy): domain Eukaryota; kingdom Viridiplantae; phylum Streptophyta; class Magnoliopsida; order Santalales; family Viscaceae; genus Viscum; species Viscum album. The sequence goes on from OY728130.1 coordinate 731,323,854, forward strand.
CAGGATCTTGGGGAGGCTCGGATAACATCACTCGGGTGATAATCCATTTTAACTTCCACTCCTCCAATAGGAAGTTCTGTTTAAGATTAACGTGTTGAAGCTCAGCTTGGGATTAGTCAGGAGAAAATCCCAATGACTCTACCTGCTTCCCAAACTCCAAAAAATGGGATTCATATGGAGAAATTCTACTGGATGAGGCAAGCGCTTCCTTTGTCTAAGTAAATTGGATCTGTTAAAGCCCTATATTTATACTAATCAAGTAATCACTATTCAACGGCTATATTAGCAATGGTAACATTTCTTAACAGTATTTTAAAAACCAAAGACATAAAACCAAGGAAGTTCATATGTCTTATATAACCATTTTACATAATAAGACACTTAATTAGATCAAGAGGAATTGTCATTAACAAAATTTAGGGTCGTTACAATCTTCCCCCCTTAAGAAATATTACCCTCAAATTTTCCTTTTACCACACTAAAATAGATAAGGGTAACTCTGCTTCATTACTTCCTATGATTCCCATGTCGCTTTTTCAAACATGTGGTTTCACCACAACACCTTGATGAGGGGCATTGTCTTATTCCGTATAACTTTTTTCCCTATGATCTAAGATCTTCACTGGATTCTCTTCATAGGAGAGGTCATTATCTAATGGTACCAAATCTAGATTGAGTAAAAGAAATAGTTCAGGTATGTACTTCCTCAAGAATAAAACATGTAATACATCGTGTACTTGAGACAGGTTCATTGGGAGTGTTAGTCTATAGGCCACTGCTCCAATATGATCAAGGATCTCAAAAGGGTTGATGTTCCTTAGACTAAGCTTTCCCTTCTTCCCAAATATCATAAATCTCTTCCATGGTGATATGTGTAGGAATTCCATCTCTCTAACATCAAACTCTAGGTCTTGTTGACGATTATCAACATAGCACATTTTTCAAATCTGAGAAGCTTTAATGTGCTGAAAGATGGTCTTAACCTTATCCACCATTTCTTCGACCATTTCTTGACCTAGGAGTTTTTTCTCCCCAACTTCATCCCAACAAGCCAGTGTTCTACACCACTTCCCATAAAGGGTTTCATAAGGATCCATTTGGATGATTGAGTGGAAACTGTTATTGTAAGATAACTCAACCAGAGGAAGATGTTGACCCCATCCTCCTTTGAAGTCCAATGATCATGCTCTCAAAATGTCCTCAGATATTTGGATAGTCCGCTCAGATTGACCATCAGTTTGAGGATGATAAGTCATACTAAAGTTCATCTCAGTATTCAAAGCGTTTTGGATACTCGTCCAGAACTTGTAGATGAATCTTTTATCTCGATCGGATATAATAGATAGTGGTACTCCATGTAGCCTTACCACTTCTCTGATGTATATCTATGCCGGTTTATCCAATAAGAAATCCTCTCTAATTTCAATGAAGTGTGTAGTATTTGTAAGACAATCCACAACTACCCATATATCATTGTTTCCTTTGGATTTTTTCGGAATTCCGGTGACAAAGTACATGGTGATGTTCTCCCATTTTCATGTTGGTATGGGTAACGGTTGCGTCATCCCCTTAGACTTCTGCCTCTTATCCTTCACTTGCTGACATACCATTTACTTTGATGTATATTCAGAAATCACCTTATTCATGTTATTCCACCAATAAAGATCTTATAGATCTCAATACATATTTGTGTTTCCTATGTGAATAGAGAAATTCACACTATTTTCTTCATCCAAAAGTTTATTTTTTAACTCTAGATTCGATGGAACGCCTAGTCTTGACCCAAATCTCACAATTCCTTCTTCATTAACATTGAACTTCGAGGATTTCCCTTTTATGATAGTCATATTTTTGAGAATACTTTAACCTTTCAAAAATAGAAGGTTGAGAAATAATTTGTGAAAGGATTGATGATTTTCCCTTCTTTATGATTCCCATGTCCATATTTATAAAATCTAATAAGATTGGATCCTTTTAAATTCTCATCAATTATAGAATTGTTGGTTCCATTCTACTTAAACCATATGCCACCTTGTTCGCTTTCATAGGGTGGTAATGGATTGAGTAGTCATAGTCTTTGATCAACTCTAACTATCTTCATTGGAACATGTTCAACTCTTTCTGCATGATTATATACATAAGGCTTTTGTGATCCATGTATATTTCACACTTCTCCCGAAAGAGGTGATGTTGACAAATTTTTTAAAGAGACGATTACTATATCCAACTCCAGATCATGTGTTGGATATGTTTTCTCATGAACTTTCAATTTTCTTGAGTCATAGGCACTAACTTTGTCTTTTTTCATCAACACGCAACCCAAGCCCTTCTTCGGAGCATCACTAAATACCACAAAGAGTTCTCCACTTGTGGATAATGTGATAACGGGTGTAGTGATAAGCCTCCTTTTCAACTCCTTGAAGTTATCTTTACATTCATCACTCTAAGAAAACTTGAATCCCTTCCAAGTTAACATGGTATGTGGGTTTAACAATCGTGATAAATTTCTTATAAATCGGCAATAATATCCAGCTAACCCCAGGAATCTACAAATATTCGTCATAGATGTTGGTCTCAGTCATCCCTCAATTGCATTTCTCTTAGAGGGATCCACATATATTCCATTGCTTGTGATGATATTACCTAATAATGAGAATTCCTTCAACCATAACTCACACTTGTTGTACTTTTTATACATAATATCCTTTTTCAAGGTCTCTAGTACAATGCTTAGATGCTCCTCATACTCCTCCTTGGTTTTTGAGTATATTAGAATATCGTTTATAAAGACTACCCTAAAAAATTTAGGTAATATATAAAGAATATATTCATCATGTACATGAAGATTGATGGATAATTAGTGATTCTGAAAGTCATTACTATGAATTCATAGTATATGTACCTTGTACGAAATTATGTCTTGGGGATATCCTCCTTATTCACCTTTACTTGGTAATATCTTGATCGCAAATCCACCTTAGATAAGTATTGTGCTCAACGTAACTGATTGAAAAATTCATCAATTCATGGAAGAGGATATTTTTTCTTTATCGTGATTTTGCTGAGATCATGATAATCAATGAAAAGGTGAATTGTCCCATCCTTCCTCTTGATGAAGAGGACTCGAACACCCCATAGCGAAGCACTTGGGCATATAAACCCTTTATCCAGATTCTCTTGTAGTTGTTTCTTTAGATCCTCAATCTCCACAACATCCATTCTATACGGAGTCTTAGATATTGGAAAAGACCTATGTATAAGATCAATCGATAATTCAACATCTATTCTAGGAGGAAGACTAGGAAATTCCTTAAGAAACACTTCAGTGAATTCCCTCCCAATAAGCATGTATTCAAGGATGGTTTCATCCTTAGACTCAATCATATGAGAAAGATACGCATACTCATAGGGCAGTAATATCCATGCTTGAGATGATGGTGATAAAGAAGATTCATCCTCCTCCTTAAACTTGTACAGAATCGGGGTTCGATTCACCATATGGAGAGTGATTTCCCTCTCACATAAATTTATGTTTCCTCTATATAGGGAAAGCCAATACATGCTAATAATTGCATAAAATTCCACTATATGGAGTATGAAGTGGTTATTCGGGAATTTCAATCCAAACATTATGATAGTGGAGGAGTTATATTCGTGGAATGAAATAATTGCCTCGTTTTCCGTTCTCACTAACATCTTTACTTCCATGATTTTTGGTGGTGTTAGGATTGTTCTACTAAACTTTCGGGATATAAAAGAATGCATAGAACTAGAATCAAAAAGTATGTTCTCTAGTATTGAATGAATAACTATCATACCTGTCACCACTTCATTTTTAGGGTTCTCTTCAGTAGTAGTGATGGAAAAATCTTGTCATTTCTACCTTGGAGGTTGTTTCTTGCCTTCGAAAACCCTTGGCCTAGGTAACTGGTTTGAAAATTGCCCTAGATCTTGGCATTTAAAGCAATGAAAAATGAATTGATTTTTGAACATAGTGTTCCTCTCCTTTTTTTACTGTTGTGGGTTTTTCTTGTCGGAAATTAATGGTAAGGTTCGCTTTTCTTCCACACCTAAAGCATTTTCTCATCCCCTTTAGTAAATTTATTGGGTTCTTCTTTCTGCACCATTGGAAAGAGGGTGGAGTAATTTCTTAGCACCATTGAATTTATCCATCGGACTACTAGAATTAATTCTACTTTCTGATTCTTATCCTCATGATACCCCTAAGATTATACGATCTCCATTTCTACTTTTAGGGAAAATCATAAAATTTCCTCATAGCCATCAAATTCATGGATTGATAGGACTTTCAATAGGCTAGGTTTTAGCCCACCAAAGAAGCGGTCAACCTATCATTTGGGGGTAACGACAAAGACAAAGGAATATCGTGAAATCCTTGTGATGTTTTCCTCATACGCTCTGATGGATTCATCATTTTTTTATTTATGGAAGGAAGTCCCTTTCCATCTTAAGTTGGAGGGTGCACAGAAAATATTTATTGAAAAATATTTTTTGGAAAACCTTCCATTCCAACACCTTGATATCTTCCTCAAGCTTCATATTTTCGATTGATGTCCACCATTTATCTACTTCACCCTTTATACGATAAGTTGTCATAAGAACCTTCTCTTTCTCGGAAAATTGAAGGATTGAGAATATCTTTTTAATGGATTTGATCCATTGTTCGAAGATTGAGGGATCAAATGATCCATTAAAAGTAGGAGGACTTTGTCTCATGAAGATCTCGATTAATGATAGTTCTTTCTTAGGGGGGGTTGAAAGTTTTTCTTGACCCATGATTCTATTCAAAACATGATTTGACTGAGAGACTATTGTGACAAAGCTTGTGATTCCCACTCCCATTGGATTTGACATCTCATTAAAACAGTCATCACATTGATCTTCATATCGATTGTTAGCTCGAGTCCTCCTATTACTAGCCATTATCTAGAATAAAAGGAAAATTTGAGGTAACACATAAAGGGGAATCCAATGAAAAAAAGGGATAACTTATAAATTATATTTATTTCCTTAATTTATGAATTTATAGGCTTCAATATATGCTATCCATGATCTATCTCCTAACGTATATTCCCATGGGATTTATTTCTCCCTTAATAATGGCTCATATTAAACTTATGAATTTACCAAAGCATATCCCCCAAGAGTTTCATAACCAAGAGTACAGCAAGGTCCATTTTCGTGCACCAGTTCTCATTCGAGTCTAGCTTAAAGTGGTGTTTTTAGGTTTTACCCCTAGATACATTTGTGCCAAAACCACCTCTATTTATTCATATCCAGATGGGGATTTATTTTCTTGATAAACCACTTACTATATACTCACAAAAATTTACTGATGTTTTTATTATACTTAGTTATATCTCTAAGGATTTAACTAGGTTTTTCTAATCCTAATCCCAAAAATAACTAAACATTTCCTCTGATGAAAACAATAATAACCATGCTCTTTATTACACACTTAAACATGATTTATTACATAAAATTGCACTCAAGAAAACTCCAAGGATTGATATTTCATGTGTCTTGGAAAATTAGGAACATTACATGACAACATTATACATAAAATACAACATCATTATTGAAAGCTTCCTTTACATGACTACAACATTCCTTCATACTTAGAATTACATGGGATAACCAAAGGACATGCATAATAAAATGGTGACTTATAAATCCCAGTAAGGTAGTAAAGAAGTAATAACATGAAGAATACAATACATGTTAGGAAATAGAGATTAAAATGTAGCATAATAGAAACATGAAATTAAATACATGATATATCATTATTATCATAACATGGAGATGTGGCAATGACATTTAACATAATATTAACATGAGCCAAGTCTCATTGCACATAGAGCATGAGTAAACCCTCATTTTACTTGAATTAGTATGAGTAAACCCTAATTTCACTTGAATTGTAATGATTAAACCCTTATTGCACATAGAGTATCATGATACTATTCTTTACCCAATGCATTAGAGCCCTATCAGGGCACACCCTTTATAAACATTTCATTACATGCATAAGTATGCCACACGGATCATACAACATGGAATCATTCAACATCATCATTTATTCCATGATAAAGGAATGTGTAACACATAAATTAAGCTCTGTAATCAATAAGTAAATGTTCATAATGTTGAATAACCTTGATAGAGAAATGGGCATGGTATTCACTACACAATGACTTTGGCTTTGAAAATTGCGTGCAATTTCGATAGCATAAAGGCGTGACATAAGAATTAATAAAAATGGTTTATGATAGATAAATGGTTATCTCATAATATTTATATTAAATTTAAATTAATGGGTTTATATAGATACATGTACCAACATATGTAATGGAATTTAGATGCATAATATAAAATAATTTCTCGAATGTAAATGATCAGAGAGAAATTTCTTACAGAATTTCGGCATGGTATTGGGTGTACATGGGAGGAATTAATGAGAGAGAAAGGGGTATATAATCATTAAAATATATGGAGGGAAGTATATGGGAGGTTCTAAATCATACCCCAACATTTGTAATTGAAAATAAAATGGCATAACAATATAAGGAAACGTGTACATAAATAAGGAAGTGAGGATCCCTTACTTGGAAGTGTGATCCCAAAGGCTTGGGAAAGGCTTTAGAGAGGCTTCATGGGAGCTTGGGAATATTGAGAGGATTATATACAGAGGAGTTAAGAGGATGGTGAATCTAGAAATGGTTTGAGTGAAGAGTAATGGGAGATTGAGTGGGTTTATATAGGGAAGGAGATGGAATTATTTTTTATTTAGATTTTGGACACATCACATTAAACTAATCAAAACCACAAACCATCCCATGTTTTTTGCCCATGTTTTTTGAAAAAGGTGAGTGGAAAAAAAAATTATAAGTCCAATATCAAAACTTATTAAAATATAAGTCTTACTTATGTGGAGGTGAGTCACACTCTCAAGGAACTCATTTTAAAAAGTTAAAATAATATATATGTCTTGGAGGGTCCACTAAGGCACCATAAATTTAATAAAACAAGTCTAAAATTACATAATTTTAAATTAAAAACTTATATTGGCTGAAGAAACCTTTTATAGAATTTTATTACATCACTATTGAGTCATTATGATGTCAAAAAATGCATTATATATTTAAACGGTATTTAATTTTTTTACCCAAAAAATCGACTGTCTCAGAAAATTATGAAAAATTTACAGTTAGATAATTTTGACATCTTGAATCTAAAAATAATATTAAATTTATCAAAATATGTTTCTAAATATGTGCATTTTCACTTTTAAAATAAAAACTGACATTTATTGAAAATTCATGGGTTTTGACCCAAACAGTTTTCAAACCATAATAAAAATTATAATTGTATTCATAAAAATTATACGCTCATTTATATTTAATAAAATTAATTTAGTAATATTTTATTAAAATATGATTTAATTCATCAATCCATTAATTCATCAAAATAGTTATCTTAATTGGATATTAACTAAAAATACTATTTTTTCTTTAAAAACTATATATAAAGTAATAATAATAAAATAAATGTATATTCTTTATACAAAAATAATGCACATAATCATAGTGATAGGATCTTGTTACATAACCCCTTATAACACCCATATAATACCTAAGGTTAAGGTGTGTGATGGTGACAAACTCTTGGGGAGGCTCGGATAACATCGCTCGGGTGGTAATCTCTATTAACTTCCACTTCTCCTCTAGACGGTTTCATTAAAGCTTAAAGTGTTGAAGCTCATCTTGGGATTTGTCAAGAGAAAAGCCCAATGATGCTACCTCATTTCTGAGATCTGGAAAATGGGCTTCGTATGGATCAATTATACTGGATGAGGCCATCGCTTCCTTTTCCTAAGTAAATTGGATTTTATAAAGCCCTATATTTATAATAATGATGTGATCAATATTCAACGGGTAAATTAGAAATGGTAAAAAAATTTAATGGTAGTTTAAAAACCAAAAACATAAAACCGAGGAAGTGAATATGTCTCATATAACCATATTACATAATAATACATTTAATTAGATCAAGAGGAATTTTCGTTAACAAAATTTTGGGTCGTTATAGTGTGTTCACTGCCTCTTCAGTGTGGAGGAGATGGGATGGACATTCATAGAAATATTTTCTATGTGTATTATATACAAAAATATATATATAGGGTAATAATAAATTATTGTTTATTACTTGATTATTATATGAGTTTAGAATATATCTTGGATAATAAAGTACCCATGTAATCTAACCTAGGGTCATCTACTTTCACCATAACATTTTTTCCTTTGTTTCATTTCATTCTTTTTTTCCTCAATTTCAAACTATAATCATGGTGGATATAGGCTAAGTTTTTGTAAAAACACTAAAAATATTAATAAGGGTGAAGAAAAGTGAATGTTTAGGCTTGAATCCTTGAGAGACAACCCCATGGTCATATCCTAGGATGTATTTATAGGGTATTTTAAAATATATTTGGATATCCCCATTACAATCGGTCTATAGAAAACAAAAATATGTGGTTGGAATTACATATATATATATATATATATATTTTATAAAACCCTAAAAGTGTTTAAAACATAAGTATAATCTAGAAGCCTATCATATGTGATATGATAATACAAATGCATATGTATTGTTTTTTAGTATTCCTAAAAGAGTTTAAGGATATAAAATGTGTCACGTTATAAAAAATGTAATCTCCTTTATCATTATTTTATGTTGTATATATATACTCATGAAGTTAAATGATAGTTGACCTCTAAAAGTATGACTTTGATTTATCCCTAATCAATATTTGTCATAGAGTATTATAAGTTGTGATGAAATGTTAATGTTAGCTTGAGTAGGATTCTTGTATCATTATATGGAATATTATGAGGAGGCAAAAAATAGGTTTTTTGTGCTTGAGGATTCATGAAGTATGCCATATAAAGTTTCATACACTATATCATTGGTATATTAGGGGTTTATGTTTAATATTTGGATTTCATCAATAACTAAGGTTGGTAAGATTCCTAACATGATAACTTTCACACTTTTATATTCCACTTATAAAATCCTTAAGGATTAGCTAACCAGGGGGTGGTTGGGTATATTTATGATCATGATATTGGTTGGTGCTTAACCATGATTATATTTATCCTTTCGGATGATGAGTATGAAATTTGGTCCCTCGATTGAGATAAACTAAGAAAGTGTATAGTCTGAAAAAATTTATTTTTTTATTTTCCATAAACCACTTTATCATTGAGTGGGAACCACAGAATTGTTTGATAGAAATTTCAAAACACCACAAACAAACTTCAAAATTTCAAAAAACTCACATTCCAACCCAAATGTAGGGTACTCCACAAAATTAAAATTTCAAACAAATATGTCACACCACCACATCATGCTGAAAACCTTAAGCTAACTGTTGCCTCAAGCCGAGAACCCTGATGCACCCAATCACCCATCATCATCCACAACATCGGTGAAAACCTTCCCTTTCTCATCGCTAGAACCACAACATACATGCCCACAAAAAACTTCACCAAAGAACCAAATAAAATCTAAGAACCACTGAAAGCCATCGAATTCACCGAGAAGAACCACCAAAAGTGAAGGTATCATCCATAGGTCGAAGAACTAAAAAACCCATAACCTTCTTTACACACCATAAAACCATTGATGTTGAAACCATCTTTGTAGTCACTAAAAAAACTTCGCCCATCACCAACAAAACTAATAAAATGAAAATGTCATTGACGTTAAGAAGAAAACCCATCACTGAACACTACTAATGTCATGAGAATGAAAACCAAAAAACAACAAACCACACCATCATTAAAAACTAATGATAGGAGAAATATGTTTGTAGCTCCACCATTATCAAATCACAAGGCCAAAAATCATTTGACAATGAACCGCACCACCAAGATCGAAGGACTACTAGTAAACATATAAGGACCAAATGAAAACCCTTAGGGAAAACTGAAACCCAAAATAATAATAGAACCAACACTAGTAGCGACTACTATGACCAGGCTCTAGATCCATACTACCGAGATGCGCACTGGACACTAAATTTATCCACCAACACCATCCCAAAACCACCAAAAACAACTTCATACCAGACTGAGATGGAGTCCAATATAATGGTAAAGGAAGAAAGAGTTGAGGTTGTAAAATTTCCCAATAGGATATCCACCAAGTATTAATACCAACTTAATCCCAAACCCCCATAGTGCCTTTGGTTCAAAAAAAGTGGAGTTTTTTCATGAAGGTTCAGGAAATAAGAGCATGGAAACAATATTCAGGGAACACAAATAAACAATAAACATTCAATTAACATAGAACAACAATGGAAAGGAGAACTGAAAGCTAAGAGATGAAAGAAACCTAAATAAAAAAGAAACCCTATGAAAGATATGAACAAAACATAGATCCCCCCACTGTGAAGGCCAGTGTAAGGGGAATTAGATAGAAGGAACAAGGATTACATGTGAAGAAAGGAAGAGGGAGTGAGATGGGAGGAAACCAGAAAAACATAGAAAGAGAAGGCTCTACCGGGGAAGGAGATGAGGAAACCCTATAACTTGAGATATGTATATATATATATATATATTCACCTAGAGAGAAAGGATTTGTTGGATTATGGGAAATTCTATATTCATGCCTAGATAAGACATATGATTTTCTTATCAATTGGATGAGGGGTGTGTGACTTTCTCATCCATAAGGGTGAATGACATGTGATATATTCATCAACAAAATTTTTCTATACTCATAGAATCGAGAATGTATGATTAGATATATAGAATTGACATACTTGGTTTCTTGTGGCTACTCAATTCCATAGAAAAAAGGGATCATATGAAAATTCATTATTTTATATGATACAATTGGTGGACATAGTTATATATATATATATATATTTTTACAGAGATCATGTCAGTTCCTTTTTTAACTTGAGTAGCACTAATACTATAATAGTGAATACTCTTTACTTACATCTATGAATTCAATATTTCATATTTTTTTCAATGTTATAAAGTCGTGTGGGGTCACACATTATGGTTGACTAAATGTGGATTGAGTTTTATGAAACTCAGATAGTTTCTATAAAAGTGTTTTCGGAATTATCAAGAAGGGGTTTTTTATAAATATTTACAATGTATTAAATATGATGTGGTACATGGTGAATTTGATGATAGATTTCCAAAAGTATTTAGGAAATATCCAAAAGGTTTTTTGGATATGGTTTCACAATTTATTTTATATGATACAATTTAGGTGAAAAGATACTAATTATATGAGCCTTTGGTGTAAGTGGGAGATTAAAGGAGATATTCCCTAAAACATTTATTCAAATGATGTGTTTAAGGATATATTTTAGTTTTCAATATGATTATATCATGTGGTAGACAATCCATGGTATAAAAATTAATTTTGAATATATTTTATATATCATTTTATATGACATGGAGGTATCATAATACTTCTACCCAAGCCATTCCTAATATAAAAAATAGTTATATTGTACGGCATGTAGATTCATTCTTGTAATGAACCGTCCTTTTCTTGCCTAATATGTCACTCAACTCATCATTCCACTAGGCCTGAAGAGTGTTCCAGATCCCCATGTGATATCGACTAGTTCTTGGGTCTTAGAAATTCAAACTTGGGAATTATTTTGTCCTTGATAAAATAATAAACTAACATTAAAATCTTACGGATATTTCAGAATGACCTATCCGGATAATACATATCCATTCATATCAAATAAGCATAAATGACACAACAACACATCAAAACATGGAATATCAAAATAAAAAACCATCTAAACATATAAAATTGAAATAAATATATAACAGAAGCACATATAAATAAAAATTCAATGCATAATGGCTGATACAACATCCCAAAAGAAATATAAAGAATATGTGACCCAAACAGCTCAAACATCACCACTAGTGACCCCTAGTAACTCATCACATCCCATTGTCTAACCATAGAATGACCAGAAATCTTGAGAATGTAGTAGTACTGGGAACCTGAAAAAAAATAGTTTCTTATACACTCAATCACCAGTTTATATGTAGTGTAACACCCCAAGCTTCTATGGTATGCTTCTCTTTGAATAATTCAATAGCGTGTGTTGTACGCAACATCAAGTTCTAACACACACCACAACCAATCAAACTAGCCGTTATGAATAGTAATACCTAATTTTTAAAATTTTATAAATTTTATCTCTCAAAATGGACTTTATTTTTGGATTTGGAGTATCAAATTTATCCTAAGGTGAAATTTTGGTACTTTTCGGATAACTTTAATATTTTGATGAATAGTGAAAATTACTAAATTTTAATTAAAAACAACTTTTTAAATAAAAATAATTAATAGTGATAAATTATGAATTTGAGTGGTTTTAAAGTATATTTAGAATATATTTTTTACCATTTAATACAATGTTGGTCATTGGAGTTAATATGTGACGAGTGGAGCTCGCTATAGCTCCTCGATGCATCGGTAGGTCTCGTGAGACAAACTAGTGTCTTGGCACAAGGACTTGAAAAAATATTATTTGTAGTCTTGGAACGAGGCCTTGGATATGTGGTTATTATAGTCTAGAATGATGCATTCCATCATTATGACATTGGTTATTGATATTGCATGTGATTATTCGATTAGTATAATATCCATGTGAATAAGTAAATGGCATTATTTCATTTTATTTCTTCCATATTATGTTGAAGTTCAAGTTTAAAAGGCTTTTGTTTTAGTTATACATTTCCTTAAATTTTTATTCCTATTTATGAAAGTTTCCTATATATGTTATATCCTTACTAGGCACATGATCTCATCCCTTTCTATGTTTTATTTTTTCCAGGATTTGAAGAAGTAATTTATGAATGACCTGTAGGGATAGTATGAGGGGATAAGAGTGTGGACTATGGAGACTATATTGTTGTAGTTTTCATTTTATGATGTAATTAAAACTTTATTAATGTATCTAGTTTTTTCAAGGCTACTAAACTAATCGGTCTTTTGAGACTTGATCTTTCTTCTGATCATGCCAATGTTATGTAATAATGCACCGACTCTGGGCAACTGAGGTCGGGGCATTACAGTTGGTATCAGAGGAAGTTTAGTACAAACCTTGGAAGATAGATTTAGATAAAATCTCATTAGATCACATAAGCCTAAGATGGAATTTGAGTATTAGTATAGAAGAACTTCCTAGAATTTTGGTATTGTAGAGGTTTTGTGAGTTTTCCGAGCAATACATCCATGTCTAGATATGAGCAGGTAGAGGTAGCTTTGGCACAGTTGTACCTAAGGCTAAAACCCGAAAACACTTCTTTGAGCTGGACTCGAACGGGAACTGGTGCATGACAACGGGCCTTGCTGCACCCTTGGTTACGACACTCCTATGGGATATGCTTAGATTAACTCTCATTTTCTTTACAAATCATTATGAAGGGTTTATGAGTATATAATTCTTAAAAGAAATCATTTTTATGATTATGGATTATATCCATAAATAGTTCAATTTATGTTAAGTGTTTTATAAGTATGAAATTATGTATTTTGATTCATAAACTGATCTAGTTTATGCCATTGTTTAGAAATGGCGTCTAGTGAAAGAAATGGAAACCGTATCAATGCACGCACTCCATGTAGGGATTTACCTCCTACTCAAGATAATTATAGTGGAGCTGGTGATGCAACTGGTGCCGATCAGCTAATCACCATATTGGGACAACTCACTCAGGTTATGAATAATAACCTTACCCGTATGGAGCACCCTGATCTTCAGCATGGAGGATCAATGTTAGATCACTTCATGAGGCAACAACCACCAACGTTCAATGGGAGTAAAAATCCCTTAGTAGCTGAGCAATGGATAAATTCCCTAGAGAAAATATTTCAGGCTTTTGGGAGTAGTGAAAGGGAAAAAGTTATCATGGCAGTTTACCACCTCACTGGAGATGATGATCAATGGTGATCATTGATTCAAAACACGAAGGAAGATAATGAAGTATCAAATATGGAATGGAGGGAGTTCAAAGATCTGTTTTTAGAAAAATACTTTCTTCGTGACCATCGAGCAGATATGGAAAGACAATTTATGAGTCTGAGATAAAAGGAGGATGAGAATGTCGCAAAGTATGAGGCTAACTTTACAAGGTTATCAAGGTATGCTAGAGATTATATACGTAACCCAAGAAGTAAGATTTATCGTTTCTTTGATGGGTTAAAACCATTTCTCCGTCGAGCAGTAGTCTCACAATCCTTCTCGTCGTACGAAGACATTGTCTCATGTGCTATCAAGACAGAGAAAGAATTCTCTAAGTCATATGACTTTAAAGCAAATCAAGAGAAGAAGAGATATACTGAGCAATTTGGGAATGAAAATAAAGGGAAGATAGTAAAAGTTGAATATCCATCCTGCAGTAAATGTGGGAAGAAACACCCTGGTACTTGCTTAAAAGGAACGGGAGTCTGTTACAAGTATGGTGAAAAAATCCACCAAGCTCATGATTGAAAGGGGAAGAAGGAAGCTATCGATGTACAATGATACAATTTCAGGGAGATGGGACATTATGCAAATTAATTTCCTAAGCGTTAGGGGAACTTACCTCAGAAAAGGCCAAGGGATCAAGGTCAAGCTTATGCTATCACTACTTCTGAGGTAGAATCTCCAAAAGACATGGTGGTAGGTAATTTAATGGTTTCCTCAAGTTTAGAAATTGCATTATTTGATTCTGGATCATCACATTGTTTCACATCTTCCCAGTTTCCTAATAAAATTAGATATTTCCAATTTGATTTAACAAGGGAGTTGTCAGTTAAAACTCCTAAGGGAAGTATCATTGCAACAATGTTTTTTGAATCAATCCCCATTAAGGCACATAAATGTTCTTTATCTGCTAATTTCATCATCATGTCTATGATTGAATTTGATATAATCCTCGGTATGGATTGGCTTTTAGGCCATGATGCGAATATTTATTGTAAAAAGAAATAGGTTATGATTCTTGATGATAATGATAAGGAACACCTTATCTTTAGAGCAGAATCGTCGCCACCTAATTCTTATATAGATCCAACCCCAATAGCTCAACTAAATTCAATTATTGGGGAGGAAGAGAATGAAATGAATGTGGGTGAGGAAAGTAATGTTCAATTAGAGGATGTACCTATTGTGAAAGAATATGTAGATGTGTTTCCGGAAGATTTACCTGGACATCCTCCAGAACGAGAAGTTGATTTTTCCATTGATTTAATTACTAGATCAAGGCCTATATCGAAGACCCCTTATAGAATGGCCACTGTAGAATTAGTTGAACTAAAGAAACTACTAGAGGAATTGAGTAATAAGGGATTTATTCTCCCTAGTGTTTCTCTATGGGGATCCCCTGTTCTTTTTATTAAAAAGAAAGATGGATCTATGAGGTTATGTATCGACTACAGGGAGATCAATGCTATAACAATAAAGAACAAGTATCTCCTACCTCACATTCATGATTTATTTGACCAACTGCATGGAGATCAATACTATTCAAAGATTGACCTTCGATCTGGATACCATCAGTTTTGTGTGAAGAAGGAAGACATTCTGAAGACAGCATTTCGAACAAGGTATGAGCATTACGAGTTTACAGTAATTCCTTTTGGGATGACTAATGCGCCCTCTGTATTCATGGATCTAATGAATAGATTTTTAAGGGAATATCTCGATGAATTTTTGGTGGTATTTATTGATGATATATTGGTATACTCCAAAAGCTACGAAGATCATGAAGATCACTTGCGAATTATCCTGAAGACTCTGAGAAGACATGAATTATATGGGAAGTTTAGAAAGTGTGAATTCTCGCTTCAGGAGATTTCTTTTCTTAGCCATATTGTATCTAAAGATGGAATCTCTGTTGATCCTTCTAAGACCAAGGCAATAAAATAATGGCATGCACCAATGAGTATAGATGAGGTACGTAGTTGTATCGGTTTAGCAGGTTATTATCGACGTTTCGTCCAGAATTTTTCCTGGTTGGCTAACCCATTAACAAAGCTCACACGTAAAGGGGTTAAATTTTTTTGGACAATAGAGTGTGAAGAATGTTTTGAAGAACTGAAGAGAAGATTAGTCAATGATCCTATATTGACTCTACCATCGGAGAATAATGGGTTCGTTATTTATAGTGATGCATCGAAGAAAAGAATTGGTTGTGTCCTTATGTGGAATGATAGGGTTATTGCCTATGCATCACAACAGTTGAAAATTCATGAACAAAACTATCCTACTCATGATCTAGAGTTAGCAGCTGTGATCTTTGCTTTGATGATATGGAGGCACTACCTCTATGGTGAAAAATGTGATATTTATACTGATCACAAGAGTTTGAAGTATATTTTCTAACAAAAATAACTCAACATGAGGAAAAGGAGATGGCTTGAATTACTCAAGGATTATGATTTTACGATACACTACCACCGGGGAAATAAAACAAGGTGGTAGATGCTTTGAGTAGAAAAGATCATGGAGTTTTGAACAATATGAGAATTTACAGGGATCCAATTTTCATGGATCTAGTGAAGATGGACATGGGAATAACCAGGGAAGGTGAAACATCAATTCTTTTTCAAATGTTTTCCAAACCATCTTTACTAGAAAGGATTAAGAGTTCTCAGACTGATAATGAAGAATTTCGAAAGAAGATTAAAGCTGTGAATGATGGGAGATTGAGAGACTTTGTGTATGAAGAAGGAATTTTGAAATTCAGGAAGGGAATTTTTGTTCCCGATATACCTAATCTAAAAAGGGAATTGATGGATGATTCTCATAGTTCCAATTTCTCTATACACCCTGGGAGCACCAAAATGTATAGAGATTTTAAGGAACATTTTTGGTGGGACAACATGAAGAGGGAGATTGCTGATTTTGTGTCAAGATGTATGGTTTGTCAACAAGTGAAATCTGGAAGGCAATATCCTGGTGGAGTATTGCAACCCCTTCCCATACCTGAGTGGAAATGGGATAATATCACGATGGACTTTGTCATGGGACTAAAAAAGTCTCCTAGAAGGAATGATGCAATATGGGTTATTGTTGATCGTCTTACCAAGTCAGCACATTTTCTTTCTATAAGAGAAGATCTACCACTAGAATTTCTAGCAAGACTATATATTGATGAAGTTGTGAGACTACATGGAGTACCCCTATCGGTTGTTTCTGATCGTGATCCCTGTTTTACTTCATGATTCTGGAAAGGTATTCAGAAAGCCTTGGATACTGAACTTCATTTGAGCACTGCCTACCACCCTCAAACAGATGGACAATCAGAACGAACTATTCAAACCTTAGAAGACATGTTGAGATCCTGCTCACTTGACTTTCAGGGTATGTGGGATCAATATTTACCTCTGGTATAATTTTCCTATAACAATAGCTTCCATTAGAGTATTCAGACGGCACCATATGAATCGTTATACGGAAAGAGATGTCTGCACCAACCTGTTGGGATGAGGTTGGTGAAATAATACTTGTAGGCCCAGAACTGGTGGAGGAAACGATGGAAAAGGTGAAGGTAATCCAAAACCACAACAAAGCAGCTCAAATTAGGCAGACGTGCTATGCTAATAATCAAAGGAAGGATTTGGAATTTCAAGTCGGTGATCATGTTTTCCTAAAGGTATCTCCAGGGAAGGGAGTCATACGTTTTGGTAAGAAAAGTAAATTGAGTCCCAGGTACATCGGACCTTTCGAAATTCTAGAACGAATTGGGGCTGTAGCTTACCGATTGGCAATGACGCCAAGTCTCTCCAAAGTTCACGATGTGTTCCATGTATCTCTGTTGAGGAGATACATGCCTGAACCAATGCATGTAATCACCTATGAGGAATTAGAACTGGAACACAATTTGTCTTATTGTGAAGATCCCATCAGGATTCTTGATACGAGAGAACAAGTGCTGAGAAACCGGACGACTCGTCGGGTAAAAGTTCTATGGAGAAACCATAAGATAGAAGAGGCAACGTGGGAACCCGAAGAACTTATGATGAAGAACCACCCAAGTCTTTTCATGCGGTAGTATTCTAGAAATTTCGAGGACGAAATTATTTGAAGGAGGGTAGAATGTAACACCCCAAGCTTCTACGGTACGCTTCTCTTTGAATAATTCAATAGCGTGTGTTGTACACAACATCGAGTTCTAACACACACCACAACCAATCAAACTAGCCGTTATGAATAGTAATACCTACTTTTTAAAATTATATAAATTTTATCTCTCAAAATTTACTTTATTTTTGGATTCGGAGTATCGAATTTAGCCTAAGGTGAAATTTTGGTACTTTTCGGATAACTTTAATATTTTGATGAATAGTTAAAATTACTAAATTTTAATTAAAAACAACTTTTTAAATAAAAATAATTAATAGTGATAAATTATGAATTTGAGTGGTTTTAAATTATATTTAGAATATATTTTTACCATTTAATACAATGTTGGTCATTGGACTTAATATGTGACGGGTAGAGCCCGCTATAGCTCCTCGATGCATCGGTAGGTCTCATGAGATAAACTAGTGTCTTGGCACAAGGCCTTGACAAAATCTTATTTTTAGTCTTGGAACGAGCCCTTGGCTATGTGGTTATGATAGTCTGGAATTATTCATTCCATCATTATGAAAGTGGTTATTGATATTGCATGTGATTATTCGATTAGTATAATATCCATGTGAATAAGTAAATGGCATTATTTCATTTTATTTATGCCATATTATGTTTAAGTTCAAGTTTAAAAGGCTTTTGTTTTAGTTATACATTTCCTTAAATGTTTATTCCTATTCATGAAAGTTTCCGCTATATTTTTATCCTTACTGGGCATTTGAGCTCACCCCTTTCTATGTTTTCTTTTTCCCAGGATGTGAAGAAGTAATTTATGAATGACCTGCAGGGATAGTATGAGGGGATAAGAGTGTGGACTATGGAGACTATATTGTTGTAGTTTTCATTTTATGATGTAATTTAAACTTTATTAATGTATATAGTTATTCTGAGGCTACTAAACTAATTGGTCTTTCGATACTTGATCTTTCTTATGATCATGCCAATGTTATGTAATAATGCACCGACTCTAGGAAACTGGGGTCGGGGCGTTACATACAGGGTGTGAGATAAGTGTGTTAGTAGGATCTAACCAATGAGTCTCTATAAATACCTTCATAATATTGTACATAAAATTATATTTTTAACATAATATATAAAATAAGTTTTGCACGTTATTTATAAGAAAAAGATAATAACATTCCACTTGCATATTTTAAAAAAATCATCATTTTCATAAAATATGGATTAATAAAAAATTAATTAAGAATTTTAAATCAAAGAAATATGGCCTTTAAAACATTACAAAATCGGTCAAATCACCCTTTATACCTCTTTGCAAACATTTCTCAAAAAAACTACATTTCCACAAAAATCCTCACTAAAAATCATTTCCTTAAACCCATTTAAGAAATAACCTAACCATTTCCCTTTTAAAACCTACACTTTAAAAAGAATTTTAGAAAACCCATTTGAAAGTAAACCAAAACACACTCAAGATGATACACAATAATAATATGCACCCAAGGAATCAAAGAACTATAATAAAATATAATAATCAAACAATGGTTTTGTGTAATCAATCGAACTAGAGGAGTAAAAATGTTCCGTGAAATGAAATTCCCTAAATTATGATGATAATGACCTAAGTGTCATTGGAAATTTCCTAAGGCCTGAGTATCTTGATATTGAACTAGAGATGAGGAATCTAGGTCTGGACTAATAAACCTATCCATGTCCTAATAGTCTCATGTAACTAACTAGATTCCATCATTATCAAGGATCTCAACAGAAAATTTGGGCCTTTTTAAAAATTATGAAAACATGAAAACTATCCCATGAACTAACTCGGTCTAATCGATCACCTTACCCTAGTCAAAGATCAATATTCAATAGGGATTAAACTCATCTCGATCTATACTTAGTCACTTAGGACTCTCATGAAATGTCAAAAAATTGAGGTGAGCAACAAAAAAACAATATATCATCACATAAAAATAATTTCAAGCATTTTAATTTAAACCTCATCACACCTCCTACATTCTCGCATGAAACAAAACCTTTTTAAATTGATGCATAATAATTGAATAAATAAAAATCAATATATATTATCACCCACCCACAATAAGGTCACAATCCAAAACAAGAATAATAATAATCACACAGGGCTTAATCAAGCATCTTGCACATTTTTAGAAATCAACTATTTAAAAATTCCAGCCAGGATTTTGAAAATAAGTGTGGGATTACAATACATTTAATGCTATTTTAAATCATATTTCAAAATAGTTCTTGAAATCCATTTATAAACCCATCCTTAAAAAATAATTTGTAAATCCAAATAATTTCTACAATTCTCTTTCAAAACCATAAAGGCTTTCTTTAAAAATAAATCACTTGGTGTTAAAGACCGTTTTCATTTCTAAAACCTCAATCCCCTCTTTAAAAAATAATTTCAAACCACTATGAGACCCAAATATATAAAAATAGTTTAAAGAGAATGGATTATAATTCCCTAATTTTATAAAAAAATCCCCTAAAACATCAAATGTCCCCTATTAAAATGGAACTAAAATCAAATATTCTTTCAAAATATTCAAAATATTTTAGAAATCCACTCAGATATTTTGATAATCACTTGGCATGAAACATAATCCTATTCCGAGAGTTTAAAGAATTTAAAATATATTTAAAACCTAACAAGAGTATTCCATATGAGTATAATTCGATAAGAAATCATTTAAAAACACTTAAGGATTTCATAACATGTATTATAAGGGAGTTCCAAAGAAACACATAAATCTTTCAAAAGGTACCCTTCCACACCATGTCACCTTCTACAGCAAACACATAATCAGTAAAGGATAATCCCTCACAAACCATTAAACATCAAAATGCATATCATATTATCCATAAAAACCCTAAAACCAACCTGAATAGTGGTTATAGTTTTCCAGTGAGTGGAAAATTAAAAGAGAGGGAAAGGGAAAACGTAAGGAGGAGAAAAGAGTAAGAAATGATTAATTATTTGAAATATGTGAAGAAAGATCCCCAAATAAAAATAATAATAATGGTATTAATCTCCAATTTTCACTCCTGGTTCGGTCAAGCAAGAGAGTTTAGGGAGTCCGAAATCATAAAAAAACATGATGGGGGAAATGTAATTTCAATTTTTTCATGAAATTCTGGAAATATGCATGATTTGGTCGCATGATTTTCCAAACCATGAACCAACTGTGTAGATTTAACTTCATAAAAAAAACACATTTTCATGGTTTGTATATATGATTTAAAAAATTTGATCCTACTTTATAAAAACTATTATAAAAATTTCATACATGTTCTCACTCTTGCCACACAGTTTCCTCTAACGTTGCGCAAGCCATGTTCCAATACTCCAAGATCAAAAAGGACCCGTAAAATTTCCCCTGGGCATTGAATGGTTTGGACCAAACCATGTGCTAACCATGTAGACTAACTATATGCTAATAAAAAAACCAAAAAAAAACTCTCAATGAAGAACATACACACTATTTATAATAAACCATAAACATAAGGAAAATCTCTAAATCTTCCATGTTTTCAGCTGAAAATCTTAGAAACTTAAATTACCCAACACTAAGGTAAAATAATATAAAATATAAAGTAACAGTGAAATTTGGTTATCAAAATTATCTCTACCATGATATGTTTCCCCTATAAAGTCCATGATAAAAATAAAGGTAACAAAAAAAGAAGAAATCTTGTTACGTTTTCCTAATAAGTGGAAGGGTCGGGGATAATTCAAGAGGACCTAAGACTAAGAAATAATTAAACATAATCTATCCTACAAAAGACCCACTAAAATCCTCAATAAACATCAGTAACCTCAAACATCATATGATGTTAGAATCTATGAGATAACTTATAACTCCAAAAATAAATAAATTAATGAACTGGGTTCCACCAACTATATAAATCCAAAAAAGCAGCTCAACCCCAAACGGAATCACGATCCATGAAACATTTGGAAGATCATAAAGCCAAGGAATATTCAAGATCATAAGATCGGGTCTTCAAAATGATCCAAAACCACTACCTCCAAAACATCCAAAGGTTACGAAACCATGTTACCAAATCCATAACATAACAATATCAAAATCACACAACAACTAAATCCATTCATCAATTAAATAAAAAACATGCGCTCTAGCCTCAGGTTACAAGATTTAGCATAAGGGGATAACTATGACCTCATATTCATGATGGTTTCAGATATAGATGAATCCTCTATTAGGCACATGGACAACTCATCTTTTGTCGAGTTCAATGGATAATCTGTAATGTACATTGGATGAACATCGTGACCAATGAAATTTTTCCAACGAACATTGACAAATGTTATTTCTAAAACCAAGAGAAGGTATTTTTTACATTAATTTATAATTATTTTAATATAAATAATAAATACATCGGTCTTGAGTTCTTTCTTCGATGAAGGTGTTGATCTTCAAAACTGAAGGACCCTGGGACACCATGAGAGGGTAGGGTGAATTAGGGTGTCGACATTTTCTTCTAAACTGTTGGATCTTGTTCCCAATTTGGTAGGAAACTATTAAACTTATTTGAAAAGGAAGTTCAGAAGAAAAACAAACAAACTCAATGTATGGACACAACAATTTTAGTTGGTTCACCACTAAGGGTTATGTCTAAGGAGCATATGCTGACAGTGTTTCAGTCGTATCAAAAACCACTAATCTTCACAATTTTTGGGTTACAATAGTTTAGCATAATCACTCTTTCCTAGGCACACTACCTTTACAAGGTTTTAAGGATAGCACACTGGGTCCCACGGATCACTTCTGATGACTCTCCTTTGCTCACTTCTTTGGAATAATCTTCACTCAGTTTAACAACTTGAAGGTTTATTCAATGGTTTAGCATTAATTAATGCATCCTAAATTATAAATGGATGCTATTTTGAAGTCCCATAATCACTAATATATGAAATTTATTATTATGTACACTGATATGTTTTGAAAATTAATTTTTCAAACTGATTTGGCAAATTTTCAGGCTTCCTTGGGTGTTTTGTGTACTACTGTTGTTTTCACGTACCACTGTTGACTTCGCGTACCATCCAACTCCTCTGCGTACCATCCAATTCCTTCATGAAATGTCCCTCTCGTTGTACTTCCCTACTCTTTGTACTTATCCACTCCTCTGTGTACCATCCTGCTCCGCGTACTGCCTTTCTCCATCGAGTACTACGAGAGCTTCCTGTGTGAAACGCACTCTCTTCTACAAACTATTTTTCTTACATGGATGATTCTATTTGTGTACCGTCTTCTCCTCCGCATACCACTTCAGACTATACCAAATTTATTCCCCAAATTTTAATCTTCAATCTCATCCCTTAACAAAGGGGATTATTGTTCCTTAAATAATCACGTAACTAAGAAAATTTTGGTAATATGATTTTCCCAAATTTCCAATGTGGGACAAACTGAACTCCATCGGTATACTATTAGCCTCCACCGCATACTGCAATCCTTTGAACTTTGAACCTTTATCACATACCATTAGCCTTCCATATATCGTATGTTTTTCGGCCTGCATACTACATCTCCTCACTACGTACTATCTTTGCGAACCATTTCCGGCATCATTTTGCATACAGCATGCCTTCATTGTGTATCGTCGCTGCAAACTATTTTCAGTTCTGCGCATTGTTCCGCGTACTGCATGCCTTCACTGTGTACCACGCACTTTCACCGCATACCTCATGCCTTCACCATGTACTGCATGCCTTCACCATGTACCGTTGCTGCGAACTATTACCAAACTCCCAATTTTTGAAGCCCAAAAATTGGGCAAACACTGGGAAACTGTGCTACCTTAAATACTTCTTTTAGCGTCAAACGTATGACCTCATTTATTTCAAAATCCATAGTCATCCATGTACATATTGACAATAGACTGAAACCAAACTCCATAATTATCAACGAATTGTGCCACCTTCAATACTGCTTTCACCCTCGAACATATGACCGCATTCCTTGAAAACTCCATAGTCATCCATGTGCAGATTGAAAACAAACACAAACCAAACTCCATTATTATCAACAAACTATGCCACCTTTAATACTTCTTTCCGCCTCAAATGTATGACCTCATTCCTTGCAAACTCCATAGTCATCCTGGTGCATAATGACAACAAACACAAACCAAACTCCATTACTATCAACAAATAACCTTGGTTCCAACAGAAACACTGTCCAGTTTAATTTTCATGAATAAATTATATATTTTAATATTCACATAATTAAATAAATTATATATTAATAAATTATTATGTATTACCTTTTGAATAATAGAATATAATTTTTATACACTCAATAAATAAATAAATATTATATTCATAGTCTAGATAATAAAAAATTTATTTTAATATTCACATAATTTAATAAATTATTTATTAATCAATAAATAATTATTTATTACCTTGTTAATTATAATATATAATTAAATATTATATTTATCCTTGTAATCAAACAATTACCTTATGAATAAATATTTATTTAATATTTTTGATCAGTTAATTGTAAATAAATATTACTTATTCATCTAGAGACTAATATTCACTCAAAATAATAAATATAAATAATATTTAACTAAGATCAATGGAATAAATTTTTATACGACCATCTAGACTTTTTCCTGAGTCTCATTAGGTGGGATTTCCAAAAGTACAACATTATTGTATAGAAATAGGTCAAAGGACCCAAAATGGAAAGAGGTATGTTTCAATGATAATAACCACAAATGAATGCTCACTATGTAATATAATCATTTTTTCATGACACCTCATTAATAAGTCTACACACCCATGTCATCAACCTATATTCTTGATATGTATTTCTTTAACTACCAACTATAAACATGTTGTTACACCAAGGTCATGGAATTTAATGTGATAGTTCCATTTTAATCAAAGGGTCAAGATATCAACTTCCGTAAATAAGGAAAGGAAAAAATTCTTCTTGAATTATTTTTTAATAACATATCATTTTTGAAGTACCCAGTGTACCCTACTTCCCAAAAAAATATGTTGTCACATTTTTGATCAATACATAAAATTACACAAGTCATGAAATGAATTAATAATAATCTTAAATCCTAAGGATCATCACACACAATCGTAGATAAGAATATCGAATGGCACGCAAACATTTTGAATTATTATTGGTGAGTCCATTCTCATAATCTATCATCTTGAATATTACCAAGTATGAACTTCTTAAGATGGAGTCTCATTTGCTTATGAGTACTCACACTTGATAGTTAACACACAATTGTTTCCATCATAGAATGTTATCCTACCATAGGACTAAGTTTAAGAATGTTTTAATTGTGTATCAATATTATCATCATAGAGATGAACTACATATGGCCTTTTCAATATGATGGATATTCTAGGAAATTTATCACTCTAACATTACACCCAAGAATAATCAATATGTGATAATTTATTTATTAATATTCAAATACATGAATATGCTAGCTATCTAAAGTACAAAGTAGTTGGTTCAAGGGAAGAAACACCAATAGAATCACACTTTTACTAGATCCAACTAGTAATTATTGGTTAGTTATCACATATTAAAAATAATTTTACATAGTATGTCTAAATATATTGGGACTACCACATTTTTTCTAGGGTTGATATACCAACATGATTGTATGGAAAATCAACTTACGGTGATGTCACTTACCTTAAGAGAAGCCCTCAACTGATAATATAACTGAATACCCACATATTGTTCACCTATCAGAATCCTTCCATATTGATTAAGTATATACTCAAATCATATCATAATAATGATAAGAATAATAGGATATTACTAAACCACTTCTTAAGCTACATAAAAAGTCACGACAAACTTGGATTGTGTAGATATGATATCCACTAACTATAATAATTCTATCTTGCATATTACCTTAATCTTACTATGATATTAGATAAAATTGAACTAAATAAAGATAATTGCCCAATTCCCTTAATCACTAGTATTCTCACTTATCTAGACACTATGAACACATCCAGTTATACTTTTTCAAGTATTTTTAGATAGTTATAACTGTAAGTCGGTGGATTTATGTTAGATCTATTTGATATTTACTTACTATTTATCATGCATTAGTAATATAAAAAAACAGTACATATCATGGGATATGAGATAAATTCCTAGTACGTAATCTTGTGGAATTATTTTAATATCAATAATTTATTCTTATACCCATGAATGATCTACTAAAAATATTATATTCCAACAACAATTCGTTATTGAATTGTTTCAACTTGTATTTTTTAATACGTTGTCAATATGTGTATTATTACTAGATTTATCAAACTCAGGGATATATTTTTTATATATTGTTACTTAAAACATTGTTTCTACTTTAATCCATTCTTGGAGAAATCCATTCCTTAATCTTGACAAAATGGTAAGACATAACATTTTTTCATATGATATCAACATATCTATCTTGAAAACTATATCACTCTCACTAACCTATTAGAGACACATGAAACTTATTTATTTAAAAATGAATATTTTATGATCACTATGAATGATTTATCCATGAATTTTTTGTAATATACATATCTTATTGGCATTTATTGATGTCATTATCCCTTTCTAGTTACTCCATATAGAAATATTCCATGTGGTATCCTTTTAATTGTGCCATATAGATATCTTCCATAAGGTTTCATCCAAATGAGGTGGCCTTGAAAATAAATATCCCAATATAATAATCATATAATTATGATTTTATTAGTATAATTCAAAAAAAATAGTCGTGATGATTTGTGTATAGGTTTTTTTATAGACTAAACCTTTCAATAATCAAAAATTCTTTATTGGTGCCAGTTTGTACCATCCATGTCTAGTTTATCTTGAATACGCTCCATTGGTATCAATTATTAGAAACATCTGAAATATAGATTCCATGAATCCTGATACATGGAATCCATTACTGAATTTATACATACTTTTCAATCGTATCATGTTTCCATTTACTGATTCTTTGTAGGAATCATTATTCTGAAAGAATAATATGAATCACCCACCATGGTGAACATAAATCACCTCTTTAGCTATGAATTACTATGTTGTATATGTATTTTTCACTACTCCTCATATTTAATATAGTGGATTATATAATTTATATGCCAACTCACGTGCACTCGGAGCCTTAACCCATAAAAGTTAATCCTTCTCCAAATATTCTTAAAGAGATAAGATTATATTAAAGAAACATTGTCAGGGCCTATTATGTTCTTATCATATCACAATTATGATATCCATTAGTCAAAATGGTTGTCATATAGTTAATTGTTTTCACTTATATTTGTAAAACATGTGTTATAAGAAATCTTGGATGACTTTTAATAAATATAATAATCATCATTGATCTTCCTTTTACTATAATCACTATATTAATTCATATAATGAAATGTGAATTTGGTAATTCATTTAATTCACATTTATATGATCAATGATTACTTGGATAAGATGTTTTCTAAAGATATAGCCCGTAGAGTCCCCTATCTTCACCAAGTACACTCATTTAATTCCCTGATCATTTCTAATTTTTTTTAAAGAAATCTCATGAATTATATAAATTTACCTCTACCATTAAAATAGTCCATGTGTCTTTACTAAACTAACTCTAAAATATTAGTGGAATTCATTTATTTATAAATGTTTCTTAGTCTAAAACATGGTAAGTAGTTTTTTATTATACCTAGTATCTTAGATAAAGAAATAATAAAACGCATATCTAGATATAAAAAAGTCAAATACTATGAGTTTATATTGAAATATAATTATTTTACCACCATTAGGTAATCAAGTATTATATTAGTCATCATTTATTTTTGGATGGATATTTATGATTCTAAAATTACTCAAATATTTTTCCATTATGAAAAACCATAAGATCATATATTTCAAATATGAGATAATTTATTATTTTGTCTAAAATAGACCCTGATATAATGTTTTTGGTAATAATCAATAAAAAACAATAGTTTAACTTGAATCATTCCATCGTGAAATCCATAAGTTATATGCTTCTCATTATTGATATAGGAATCACCCTTATTCATCTCTTTTGAGAATGCACCTTACTTTGGGTAATATTCCTATACTTACTTTTTTTATATATTTTAAATACATATGTATGTGAAAACATATACCCAAGAAGAATATCAAATAATTTCCATGTAATGATGAATAAACTTGAATTATAATCTAATGGTTTCTTCTTCTTCAATCACAATTATTTCTCCAGTGACCTTTATTTCCACATGAGAATAAAATAACATCATGTTCATTACTTTCCCCTTTATTATTTTTCACTTTGAATAACATCATAAAGGATCCATTTAATTTGAAATATACATGGGATTCTTGACCTAGTCCATTTATTTTTTAATATGGGATGAGGAAACAGGTTCCTTCAAAAACATATATGTTTAGAAAAGTAGATTCAAAATATTCTTGAGAGATTTATTCATATTGTTCATCTAGTATTGAATGAATTAGGATAAATTTGGTAGTGATGATGATAATATGATATTAAGGGATAATTTATTATCCAAAATAAAATCCCAATATTACAAACTTATCAATATACTCTGGAATTTTTAAGACATGATCAGTAACTAGTTGTCCTTCTTTCAATTTACAGTAATGAAGTGTAGTGAAAATCTAATTTATCTAAAGTCTATGTTTTATTTTTTTAGATAAATGAGATGATACTTCACGGTGTAATAATTTATATCCTTATATAGAATTATCATCTCTCCATCCATAAATGATATTATAATGCAATGAACAAATGAATAATCCTCTAAGAATCTCATATAGACATATTTCTCACCATCACATGCTTACTAAGGTTTTGGATCAGTAATAGGTATACTAACACATTTTATAAATTCTCTAATAGTAAATTAGTTTGAAACATCTATTCCACTATGGGAAATTTTTTCATGTGATTACATATCCTAATTTAAGGAATGGACATAGTGTTTTTATGGCTTCATTTTCCATTTTTCTATAATAATTAAAATATATGGTTAGTATTATACATGATTATAAAATTAGTGACATAAAATAATTTAATTATTTTTTTAAGCCTCCCATTATTTTATCAAGTCCCAATGGTCCTCACCATTGAACTATAAATGTCATATCATGTAAAAATTATAGTGGTTAAGACCCATATTTCACTTCTCATAACCCAAGCAAGGGTCTGGCTGATTACTTAAAGGAATTTAGGTTTTCAGTCTTATCAACTTCATGCCTGCATCTCCTAGATTTGTTAAGAAGACTCTATAATCCTGAAACATCAACTCAGATTTCCTCAACACATTCCTATAATATACATAAATTCTATAAAGGGTCCCCCCTCTTAATGTAAACTTAGTTATATAAACCCCAAATTTTCATTAAAATACCCCAATAAAAGTAATTTTCCTAATAAGGTTCAGTCAAACACCTAGTTATATGGTTTTATTTTAAATATACCAATGTAATGTTTAATCTAAATTAATATTTTATTAATGGATTTTTTTATTATACAAAAACGTGCCTATTTTATTCAACACAAAACCTCTCGGAAGATCACATATTCTATGGGATTGGGTCGAATGATGAGGTTTTTAGCCAAGTCTTAGTGGATAATGTTGATGAAGGGCATGGAAATGTTCTTCACAGTCCTAGGAGAAAGAAAGGGAGGAATGAAAAAAAGGGATTCAGGGAGATGCATTGTTCTAAAGTGAAATAATACTAAAGGTCGTAAGGACTACTCTCATTTACCGAAGCTGATGGAAACTAGGTCTGACAAAAATAATAAGGTGGTGGACAATAAACCCATGTCCCATGTTCAGGTAGAAAAGGAGATATAAATCACTCAGAATGATAATCAGATGATGGAGTGAGGTGAATTCAAGGAACCAAAACAAGGTGGTCATAAGATGGATGATCTGATTCGGGAGTAGGTTGAAGCTAAGGCTACGGTCATAGAAATAGATGATGTGGTTTGAGAAGAAATTGAAGTATGGTAGATCATCATTCATTCCAATGACGATATATTAGGGGATGAATTTGAGTTCAAACATACATAGGAGGAATATGAAAGGATGGTTGAGAGGATGATTCGAGTGAACCTCAACATGGAACAGTGTGTTTGGATCAATAAGAAAAATCACATTTTGGTACTTAATTTCAAAAAAAGGATGGTTGGTGTGGATGAATTAATCTAAATGTGGTACAATATGGCCTATAATTTTGAATACCTCATCATAGATGACCTGGACATGGATTCCTATACTCTATAATATAATTTTTACAGAGGTAAGGTTTATAATAGACTAAAACATGATTTCAATAATTTAGTAATTTATTTTGGTGTCATTTTATTTTATGTCTTGAACTGGAACAGTTTCCCACTTTTTATATAAAATTTATTTGAATAATAAAAATTTAATTTTCAATCAATTTAAATTAATTTATGTAGTGTACATCCTAGATTGGTGTGTATTCTGCATAAGCGGGTATAAATTAATTATTCTGCATGTATTTAATTACATTTCATGTGAACTAATTATGTGGTATGTGATTTAATTACAATTCATGTAAATTAAATACCCCTCATGTGAATTAATTACATCTCATATGTATTAATTGCACCACATGTGAATTAATTACATATCTTGTAAATTAATTACACCACTTGTGAATTAATTACATTCCATATGTATTAATTACATCATGTGTATATTAATTATAATGTGTGTAAATTAATCATACCATATGTGATTTAATTAATTAATTTTAATCTGTTAACCATATGACCATCTTATCATGTGGGGTTACATGACATGTTGTTCAGTTTCATTTTATGTGACCCTACAAACTGTGTTCCACCTTTGAATTGTTTTTTGGAGGTTATTTATTTATTTTTAACTGAATCTAGGTTATTTGAGTGAGAAACGAAGAGAGGTATAATATATCATTACAATCATATTTAAGAATAAATAAATTTGAAATTAAAACTAAATTTAAATGCGTATAATGATCAACAATAAATAAATATTTATATGTTTGAACATGACCACTCTGATAAAACTTGATGGTTTCAGATGTAGAGGAAGTTCCTATTAAGCATGTGGCCAACATAAGTTTTATAAAATTAAATGGATAATAGAAATATAGATGATGTGAACATCATGACCAATGAAATTTTTATAGATAATATTGAAAAATCTTTTCACTTGAACTAGGATAGGTGGTATTTTCATGTTAATGTATAATTAATTTAATAGAAAGAAGAAATATTTCAGTCTTGAGTTCATCTTCAATGAATGTTTTGATCATCCAAATTACACTCGGTTGTATTACATTTCATTGATGAGAACCAAAATTAGATCCCCTCTAGTGATGATCCACACATTCTCCTTTGATCTCAAAATTTCACATATAGTACTCTGAGTGCTAGCGTGGTGGTACTAATCATCTTGCATCGCTCCCTTGATCACTACCATTATCCCTTCAGTTTAGAAGGATCATATCTTGATGTATCTAGCTTGATAGGAAGGGAATAAGAAATATAGATTCTCTCATTCTTAAGATAAAACCATATATAAGTTCTTCATTGAAAAATAATTCTCTAGGGAGGAGAATGTAGAGCACAATGACTAATAACTCACAATTCTCACAATTTTCTATTTATAGACTTAGGGTTAGAGCTTCATAATAATTAATAAAAAAAGTCCCTTAATAATATGTTAAACTTTTAATGAAACTCATAACAGGTAAAATAATATTATTATTATTATCTTATTCCATGATGTTCCCTAACTCGCGCAATGATAAATATTATTTACAATATGGTAAATAAATATTTATCACTAGAGAAAAAACCAGTTCTAATCATCCACCTTGAAATTTATAGAATTCCCAAATAAATATTTATATATCATAAATAAATATTATATTAATTTCCTGGAAAATAAAATATTTATTTTAAAATTTTCATAATTAAATAAATTATTTATTAATCAATTATTATTTAATAGCTTGTGAATAACAAAATATAAATACTATACATTCAATAAATAAATAAATAATATATTCTTGGTCTGGTGAATGAAATATTTATTTTAATATTTTTGTAATTAAATAAATTATTTATTAATTAATAAATAATTATTTATTACCTCTTAAATAATAAGAGATAAATATATATTATATTTATTCATGTAATAAAACAATTACCTTAGGAATAAATATTTATTAAATATTTGTGATCAATTAATCCTAAATCAATATTACTTTTAGATCTGTAGAATAATACCGATTCCAATCATTAAATATAAATAATAATTAACTAAGATCAATGAAAACACTTTTTCTATGACCCTTTAGGATTCTTCCTTAGTGGAATCGGGCGGTATTTTCTAAATTCAAAGGTTATTGTATAACAAAGGGTTAAGGAACCCACATAGGAAGAAGATACATGGAAATGACAATAGCTACATATGAATGTTCACTATGTAGTATAATAAATATACCATGGTTTCTCATCAAGCAGTTTGTACACCCATTTCATTAACATATATTTTTTATAAATCTTTCTTTGACTATCTGAAATAAATGGATCATTACAATATGACTATAGAATTTAATGTGATTGTTCCATTTTAATCAAAGGTCCAAGATATTAACTTCTATAAATATGGAAGGGAAAATCCTTCCTTGACTTATTTATTAATAATATATTATTCATGACGTTCCCAACATACCCTACTTTCTTTGAACATATGGTGTCCTGGTTTTGGTTAGTACATCAAAGTACCAGATCCATAAAATGCATTAATAATAATATTAAATCTATGGATAATTACTCACACTCAGAGATATGAATATCCAATGACATGAAAATATGTGGAAGTGCTATTGGAGTTTTAGTTATAATAATCTCTCATCTTTAAGATTACCATGTGAAAAATTCATGAGATAAAGTCTCATCCGCTTACAAGTACTTGCACCCAACATTCAGTATGAAACATTTACTTTCATAGAATGTTATCCGACCATGGAACTAAGTTTACAAATATTATCATTTCATATAAAAGTTCCCATTATAATAGGGAACTATATATGAAATTTTCAAATGAAATAGATATTCTAGGACATTATCGCATTAATTTTACATAGAAGAACAATCAATATGTGATAAGGTTTTTATTAAAATTTAAATCCATGAATATACAGGAAATCTAAAGTACAGAGTAGTTGGTTCTAGAGCACCAAATCGAACAATTTGGGTCACCGTCTCATGGTTAACCCAACAATATCCAATAGACACCATCCAATGCATAATATTAACTTGGTCCATGTCAACCCTAGTTACATGAAACACATACCCAAGGTTGTCTGATTCCCAAATCAACAAACCAAAACCCATTCATGGTTCTCACCACAAGGATATAATCACTAAAATTATCCACACAAGGAAAAAAATAATAGAGATACATGAACATTCCCAATAACCACAACTCAATTAGATTAACCAGAAAGAACACCCAAAGAAACACACTAAGAAAATCCACCTCAAAGACACATTGCTCTAAACTCACTAAGAAAAAAGCCTCAAAATATACCATCACCTTAAAACTATGGAGATTTACCCCTCGTAAATTCACCTAACTAGCTATCCAAGGATCACCAAGCCAAGTCTCCAAAACAATGATGATAACTACCACACTTCCATGCTATTAGTATGGGAGAATCACTTTCCAATCTACTTGGACTCTCGGTAGGATTCCAAGATGAGAAGAGAACTACCTCTAGAGATGGACACCCTATAATTACCTAGGAATAATCTGGGAGGAATAATTTATATAAAAAAACATGAACTAAAACTGGTCATGTTTCCCCACCAAGAAATCCCAATGTAAAATAAAGGACAAAATCTAAAAACATAAACCAATAAGGAAAAACACATTTGAAGCCCCATTCCATTAAAAAACAAATCAAACCTAAAATAATTGAAACCCAATTTCTAAAAAGACACATGATTTTAAAATAACCCCACCATTTGAAATCATTTTAATTTATTTAAAAAACTCAACTCTTCAAGGGAACATTAAAAAATATAACCCGTCTTAGAAATCTCACTAATTTCTTTGAAAAACAAGAACCCCACATGATCTTCCCAAATATCATCATTATAACATTCCCAAAAGACTTTAATCCCTTTTTAAAACATTTCAAAACCAAATACCACATCTTTATCATTAATTTAAATCAATAATTTTTAAAACACACCTTAAGAGGGTCATGAATCCCTTACACTTAAACAATCCATCGATTTTAAAACCAAAATATTTTCCAGGAATCATAATGAAATCAACCAATTCAAAAAAAAATATCCAAAACCTCTTTAAAAAACCAATTCCATTTTATGAATAATCCCAAATACTTAATTTCCAATACAAAATAATTTTCTATAAAATTGTCCCCTTTCACACAAAAACTAATTTTTCACAACATCTAAAAAATGAGGCATGCCAAAAATCTAATCAATACCTAATCCACATGTTGACATATCACAATACTCCCTTGAATTCACCCACAACTGGGTACCACTCTAAGCATGCTAAGTATCAAAACGAAATAGAATTTAGAATCATACATGACTCAGTCACATGATTTGATGGTCTATGGATAGTCATGCAACAATTCTTAAGACATCTCTAAGAACATGTGTTTGGTTTCTTCCTAGTTTATTGGGTCATTCAAACCACCCTCACACCATAGACCATGTTTTTATTTTCACCTCAAAGGTAACTCACACTATGATAATGAGTATCAACACATCCTCCACAATAATCAAAATGAAATTGAAAATTCAAAACCCAAACCCCACTACCCATTAAAACTCAAGCATCGTTATAAAGGCTAGTGATTAAGCACCCACTCAAGACTAACATCTTGAGTCCGGGATAATATCATATCACAATATTATTATGACACACCGAAATAGTAAGAGGGGGACTCTAAAACCTCAGTCCCTAATGAGAAACCTATGATTTGATACCACTTTTAATGAACTAGACCAATCGTCTACCTAAACTAGCACCCAAATTGATCCATCATTGAACATGAAGGTAATTCATGGTCCCCATGGGAAGGAAACTATTACCTGGGTCTTATAAATGAACACTTGGGAATAGTTTTTCCCATAATAAAATAATAAACTAACTATATAATCTTACTTCGATTCTAGCATGACCTATCCAGAAAGTAGACATCCATGAACATAAAACAAGAAGAAACAAAAAACAATATATCCAAACATGGAATAAAAAATAAATACCATCCAAAAATATACAACTGAAATAAATACATAGTGAAAGAATATACAGATTATCACAAACTGAATCTAGTTGCTATCATTACCAGCACCAAACCCGGCCCATGGAAAGGCCCGACGGTCTTTATCTAACCCCATGGGCTGAAAAAAGTGACATTGTATCATTAATTATAGTTTTTTAATGATTTATCCAAGTTTATAATCATTTAACAACCAAAAACAATCAATAAACCAAATCTGAAAATTTATGTCAAACATGCCTTAAATAAAATAAAAAACTGAAAACATAGATTTAAACGTGACACAATATGTAAAAAGATACATAAAAGTCATAGAAAAACTACCTAAGTGACTCCACGCGACAATGGGTTATCACTCACAAGTCGTCTCCACAACACCTCACCAAGGGAAGAGACTAGAAACCTGAACCGCCATCACCCAATGCCTTTCCTTTACCTGTGTCAAACATGATCAATTCTACTTACACCCAAGGGTTGTAAGTAGGGTTTGATACTAATACCAATATTATACCATCCAAATGATTCCATATAGTAAGAAATACAAGATGAAAAGAATGTATGTTTTTGATAAACAAGAAATGGTGGAAATAAATTCTATAGAATGAAACTTTTCAAGGTAAAAATTTTTCAAAGTAAAATTTCAAAGAGTGAAACATTATATTAAAACATGTAATATGATGAATCTTTTCATCCAAAAACACCCTAATCCAATTATAAATACAAAATATCAAACGATCACTAATCTCAAGAACACCCTCAAGCACAACTTAGTTTCAGGCCCCATGTACCTCGTATCTCGGTGTAGAGTGACCATAGTAATATTTGTTCTCATGCCCAAGTCACTAATAGGGAACATAAACATAACCTATTGGTCCCCAAACATCATCAATATAGTTTTTTAGTACTATCAATTTTCAACTTTCTAAGTGAAATAGGGACAAAACCACTCCGGATCACTAGCGTACTAGTACATGTCCACCAACCTAGATACCCGGGTTTCCCCCATTGTGATTAAACAAATTCCACATGTTTCCAAAATCCAATTTCACATAAAATTATCAATTATGGTCACCCACATTCAAAACATAATCTACACATGCTTTTCACTACTTATATCACTCAATAAAACATTTAGAATTTCCATAAAACAACATCACAATATATAACAATGATTTTCACATAAAATCCCTTGAAAACCACACTTTGAACAGCATGTGAATACCAATATTTCACCAAAACAAAATTTATAGAACTAAATAATTTTAATAAAACCATTTCATAAATTATAAAATAACACCAAATGATCCAACATGGGATATCCATGAAAAACATCCATTTTCACACAAAAATGCCATTTTAGCACCATTCGCTTAACAAATGCCACCAAAAATAGTTTTCGCACCAATGACCAAGGAATATGAAAATGAAAATTTTATAAATCCAGCAATTATAAATCATCCAAGACTTCTTATACATGGAATCACCAACCACAAATTTTAAAACACCAAATCCATGTGCTAAATTTCACCCGCACAACCGCCTCACCACTAGGGAGTTCAATAAAATTTAAAACCACAATATTAGACCAAGAAATATAAGATCAAACCCTAGGATCAAATTCCTAAATTCTTTAAAATAGTAACTTCATGAATAAATGGAATAAACCCTAAGAAAATGGGAGGAGGAAGGAATAAAACCCACTTACTTTAGAGATCTTGAAGAAATCACCCCAAATCCACCAA
This sequence comes from Viscum album, assembly GCA_963277665.1. Lineage (NCBI taxonomy): Eukaryota > Viridiplantae > Streptophyta > Magnoliopsida > Santalales > Viscaceae > Viscum > Viscum album. The sequence goes on from OY728130.1 coordinate 731,361,188, forward strand.
AGGTTGAATCTCCAAGCAAATAAAAATGATATGGAGGCTCAAATGAGGATGAGGAGGTCACGTGGGGACTGAAATGGGGGAATAGGGTGAAAATTGAATGATTTATGGATGAAATACATTACCTTCTCAAATCTAGATGATTTGAGAAACCCTAAAAAATTTCACCCTAATTTGCAATGAAAATGAGCTCCAAAGAGGAAAAATCGATAATGGGGGTGAGCCTTGGGATTTTTGGATTTGAGTGGGCGGTTTAATCACCGAAAAAACATTAAAAACTGAATGAGATATTAATGAATTAAATTTTTTTCAGCAGGAAATGGGATTACGAGTTGGTCCAATTCCAAACTAAACACCCAAATCCAAAATGATAATGAGTTTCTACGGGGTCCAAATGGACATGGTGGTTTAAATAGGTAAGTAGAGGCCAAGGGGGAAGTAGAATGGGTGAAAAATGTTAAAAAATGAAGGCATTATAAAAGAAAAAAAAATTTGTTTTTAAATTTGGAAATGGGATCACGGTTTGGATCAAATCATGATGAAACTCCCTTTCTTCAAAAATACATGGGAAACCCCAAAAAAAGAAAGAATATAAATTAAATGAAAAATACCTTTAAAAGAAGTCATAGATGTGACAATTCTCCCCACCATAAAAACGTTCCACCCTCAAAAAGTCATCTTGAATCTTGATCAGATTAGAGAAATGGAAACTACTCTTCGACCCAAGACTTATTCTCCCATGTATTATGCTCATTAGTCCCATGATTATAGAGGATTCGAACTAGAGGAATAGTCTTATCTTGAAGATCTTTTTCTCGGGAGTCCATAATTCACACTAGCTTCTCAAACACCGATAAATTGGGCTCTATCTCATGTTCTTCCCAATTCATCACATGGGATGGATCCAGGTTGTGCTTTTTCGACTGGGATACATGGAAGATATCTTTAATGGAATTAAACTGAGAAGGAAAGGCCAACCTAAATTCCACACTACCAATACACTCAGTGATCTCAAAAGGATTGACATACCATGGCGTCAGCTTCCCTTACTTTCCCAATCAATGATGGACCAGATGATGGGCCACTTTCAAGAATACCCTAACACCCACAGAAAACTCTAGGTCTCAATGCCTCGGGACAGCATAAGATTTATGATGACTCTGATCTATCAAAAATCACATCTCGATCAACTTGACCTTATCAAATGTATCCTGCACAAGGCTTGGCCTTGACAGTGAAGCCTCACCTACCTCATCCCAACATAGGGGGGACTAACAGGGCTGACCATAGAGCACATCAAAAGGATCCATTCAAATCGAGGATTGGTAACTATTATTATAGGAAAATTCTACCCATCCCAAATTGTTATCCCATGAAGATCTAAAGTCAAGAACACATTAATGGAGCATATCCTCCAGGATCTGATTCACCCGCTCTGTCTAACCATTCGTCTGAGGATGGTATGCTATGCTTATCTTAATATATGACCCCAAGGCCTTATGAAGGACTTCCAAAAACTGAGAAGTGAAATGGGGGTCTCTATCTGAGACAACTACTGACAACACACCATGAATCCTTACTAGCTCTTGGTCATACAAATTGCCCGACTCATCCTCTTTATCAGTATCATTGATCAGAATGAAGTGGGATGATTTTTTCAGATGATCAATCACCACCCAAATGGAATTATTACACCGAGTTGTATGAGGTAAGACAACAATGAAGTACATGGTGACCTCATCCCAATTCCAAGTATTAATGGGTAATGGATGGATCAAACCTGAGGGCCTTTGGTGCTCTACTTTCACCTGCTGACATGTGTAGCATCTCGACACGAATTCATCTATGTATCATCTCATACCTAGACACTAGAACTATCATTGCACATCATAATAAATCTTCGTGGCACCTGAATGGACAACCGACTAAGACTGGTGGCTATCCTGCATCACCACCTTCCACAGAGATGATTGCACTATTGAATGGCCCTTGAAGTACACGATTCCCTCGGGAGATGACGACCAATTAGAGGATGTCTACCCACCAGGAAGAAACAGCCTCTACCACTAACAAATATCATCACTGATATTTTCTTGCTAAATCAAGTCCAAGAGAGGGATTCAACAGAATACTCTCCAAGAACACACCTTCATTATACTCCTTGGTCTTCAAAAGCATCTAAGCAAAGATCCCCATCAGAGTCCACTCATCATTGGAATTCCTCAAGGCTTGAACTGGTGCATTTCTAAACAAAGAAACTTCCACCACATTACCCTTTCCCAGGGTATAGACAATGTCAAAGTTGAACCCCTTTAAGTACTCTATCCAACGACACTACCTCAGATTTAGGTCCTTCTATGAGAATATGTAGGACAATATTTTGTGATCAGAATAGACTATAAACTTCTCCCCGAAGAGGTAGTGACACCATGTCTTCAAAGAATTAATCACAACTAATAACTCTAAGTCATGGTTTGGATAATTCTTTTCATGTGGTCAGAGTTTCCGAGAACCATATGCCACCGTGTGATCACCCTGCATAAGCACACACCCAATACCCATACCTAAAGTATCACAATTCACCACATAACCATTTCCAGCCTCTTAAAAAATTAGTATAGGGGCGGTAGTCAACCTCTGCTTTATCTTCTAGAAGGATTCCTGACACTCTTGACCCTATTCAAACTTCAGTCCTTTCTGGGTGAATGTGGCCATGGGGGAAGCAAGCCTATAGAATTCCCAAACAAACTGCCTATAGTAACCAGCCAGGCCGAAAAAACTCTTAATCTTGAACACATTCTTCAGCTTCTTCCATGAAATAAATGTACTGATCTTCTCAGGGTCCACCAAAACCCCCTGATCCGAGATCACATGCCCCAAAAACTTCACCTCCCTGATCTATAAAGTGCACTTATACAACGTTTCATTTAGATGGTGATCCCGAAAAGTGCCCAAAATGATCCGCAGATGATTCTATTGTTCCTTCTTGCATCCAGAGTAAACAAGGATATCGTCTATGAACACCATGGAGAAGGAATATAGATACTGGTGGAACACCCAATTCATGAGTTCCATAAAGACTAATGGAGCATTGGTCAATTCAAAGGGCATGACTAGATACTCAAAGTGGTCATACCTTCTTCAGAAGGATGTATTTGGGATATCTACCTATTTCTCCCTGAGTTGATGGTAACCCGAACACAAGTCTATTTTTGAGAACCACTTTTCCCCCTTCAACAGGTCAAACTAATCATCTATTCTGGGAAAAGGATATTTGTTCTTGATGGTTACGTTATTTATCTTCCATTTGTCAATGCACAACCAGAGGGACCCATCGACCTTCTTCACAAAGAGAACAGGAGTGGCCCCAGGAGAGATTCTAAAGAGAATGAATCCTTTGTATTCTAAGTCATCAATTTGAATCTTTAATTCCCTCAATTCAATGGGGCCATACAATATAATGTAAGAGAGATCAATTGTGTTACTGACACCAAATCGATTGATAAATCCACATCCCTATCTGGAGGAAAGCCTGAAAATCATCTAGGAATACCGCTGTAAACTCATCCACTACATGAGGTAGTCCATCTTCAAGAGCATGACCGTAGTACTCTAGCATAAGTGATGATAACTAGAAGATAAGATTCCCCAACTCTGGGAGTGGAGGTCCTACGTGACCCGACCAAGGATACCATTCTCCTAAGAAAAACCGGATGACTCCCATCAGGTGCTATGAAACTCACCCTATTCCTATAGAAATTGATGTGCGCTTGAAATTGAACCATCCAATCCATGCCAAGTATCACGTCAAAAAGATCCATATCTAAGACCAGAAGGTCCCACTTCATCTCAACCCCTGACACAGAAAGTGCACATAAAGGGAACCGGAAACCCTGGTCCTTCTTATTTCCCAACGGCATCACCAACACTATCACAAAGAAAAACAGATCGGTTGGAAAATTAATCATGTTCATAGTATGAAAAGATATGATTGCAATAGATGCATCAGTATCAAAAAGAGTAGAAGTTATAGAAGAGGCAATCATAATGGTACCTCAAACAATGGACAGTCCTGGCTCTGATCCCACTAGTGCATGATCCACCACATGAAGATTCCTAGTCTCTTCCTGAGAACGGTCACTTGCCTGTGGTTCATCCCTACACTAAATCTTCCCAGAAGATGATCTAGACCTTTTTCCATGGCCACCAAACTGATATCCCCCTGCCCTTGATGGCTCTGACTGAGCTGGTACTCCCCTAGAGGCCAGTAATCCTACCCCACTTTGGAGTGGACGTGACATACTGCAAAAGCGCTATAAGTGTTCTATACCACCACATGAATAACAAGGATTTAGAGGAAAATTTCATGCCATTCGGATGTTCCCTAGCCTCCTAAACTAGTGGCACATGACGGACCTCGCATCAGAAGCCACCGAAGAAAACTTCCTGGAAGGTTGGCCTGAGCTTCCACCCCCTTCTTTCCCTGCTCCTCCAGATTCCTTTTCATCTCAAAAGATATTACACTACCCAGACCTAATATCATCCCATACTAACCAGCCCTCCCCTTATAATTTATCTCTACCACACACACCCGTTCGACCACCACTTCCTTGGTTTTCATCTTGAACATGAAGACCTAGGAATAGATCTCTGGCCGAGACCCCTCTCGAACCTCTAGGCCTTCATCTCCTCATTGGACACCATTTCTGAAGCATGCCTGACCAAATCAGCAAAACGGTTAGCATACTCTATCTTTGAATGATCCCCATGAACAAGCTCCATAAACTCTCAAGATCGAGCATATTCCAAAACATTAGGGAAATACTGGTTGTTGAATATAACCTTGAAGTCCTTCGAGCTAATCTTCTCGTGCTTCCCAGCTTGAAGCACTGATTCCTGCCACCTATTTCTGGGACCCTCTAATAGTAAATAGGCACACTTCACCCTAACCTCCTCAGGTGTGTCTAGCAACTCAAATATGTGTTTGATATTTTCAATCCACTCCTCTACTTCCTGGGGTTCCGTGCTACATCGAAAAGTCGGAGCCTTGTTTTTTAGAAACTCTTGGTATTTTTCCTTCCTAAGATCGGTCTCGTCTTCCCTAAATGGAGCTGGAACAGGATACAATCTCTATCCCAGATCTTGGATAGCCTAAACCACATCCTCTACTAGCATCTGATCTAGCGGTGAGGGAGAACTCTCTTCTACTTCCTCTTGTGGGTTCATGGGAGATTTCTGGGGAGTCATGTTGTTACAAAAGAAAACATAAAAATAATAGAAATATGTACAAAAATTATGAAAATTTCATCAATAACATCAAATATAAATAATCCAATCACATTACAACAATAAAAGCAACAACTACTCCTCCCCCACCTAATGTCCATGTGTAGTCTGTAGCCCACACATCTCACCTAGAAGTGAAGTCAAACAAGAAATTACAATTTACCATGGTGACTTGAGGTTTTTCATGAGAGGTATGTGCCAGGAACCCTACACTCGACCAAAACTCCAAGCCTTGATAGTTCTATCTTCTATCTAGCCCAACTCATCCCAATATAATAACACAACCCAAAAGAATTGGCCCATTCTGATACCATTTTGTCACAAATTGAATTGGGTCGCCATCATTACCGGCACCAAACCCAGCCCATGGTAAGTCTCAAAGGGTGTTCCATATCCCCACGGTCTGGAACAAGTGACCCGGTATCATGTATTTTGTATTTTGAATTATTTTCCCTAGTTTAGAATCATTTCACAACCAAAAACAATCAATAAACCAAATCTGAAAATTTATGCCAAACATGCCTTAAATAAAATCAAGAACTAAACACATAGGTTTAAAAATGACACAAGAGGACCAAATATACAAAAAAAAATTATGAAAACATCCCAAGGTACTCCACATGATAAGGGATTATTACCCACAAGTCGTCTCCACGACACTGCATCAAGGGAAGAAACTAGCAACCCGAACTGCCATCACCCAAGGCCTTGCCTTTACCTACTTCAAACATGATCAAGTATAATTACACCCAAGGGGGGTAATTAGAGTGTGATCATAAGCCCAATATGATACCACCCAAAGGATTCCATAATGTAAGCAATAAAAGATGAAAAGAAAGCATGTTTTTTGATAAACAAGAAATGGTGGTAATAAATTCTAAAGAATGAAACTTTGAAAGGTAAACAATTTTCAAAGATAAATTTCAAAGAGTGAACACATTTAATTAAAACATTTAATCTAATGAATTTTTTCATCCAAACACACCCTATTCCAAGGATTAATACAAAATATCCAATGAGCACTAATCTCGGGAACACCTCAAGGCACTAGTTAGTTTTGGGCCCCATGTACCTTATATCTCAGTTTAACGTAATCACAGTAATATCTATTCTCATGCACGAGCCACTAGTAGGAAAATACCCATAACCTATTGGTCCATAAACATAATCAATACAGTTTTTTTAGTATTTTCAATTTCCAACTTGCTAAGAGAAATAGGGAAAATGAACTCTGGATCACTAGTGTTCTAGTACACGTCTACCCACCCAGATACCCGGGTTTCCCCCTTTGTGCTCAAACGAATTCCACATGCTACCAAAATCCAATTTCACATAGAATTATCATTTCTAGTCACCCACATTCAAAATAGTAGCTACACATGATTTTAACCACTTATATCACTAAATAAAACATTTATAATTTCTATAAAACAACATCACAAAATATAACAATGTTTTGCTCATAAAATCCATTGAAACTCCAATTTGAAAACCATTTTCATACACATATTTTACCAAAAAAAAGAATTTATAATACTAAATAATTTTAATAAAACCATTCTATCAATTATAAAACAAACCTAAATGATCCAACAAGGAATATCCATGAAAAACACACATTTTGACACAAAAATGCCATTTTAGCACCATTCTCTTATCAAACGCATCCAAAAATATTTTTTAACCTAATGAACAAGGAACATGAACATGAAAAAATTATAAATCCAGTAATTATAAATCATCCAAGAGTTCTTACACATGGAATCACCTAACACAAGTGTCAAAACACCAAATCCTTATGCGAAAGTTCACCCGCACCACCGCCACACCACAAGGGAGTTCAGTAAAATATAAAAGAACAATATTAGCAAAAGAAAACAAATATAAAACACTAGTTTTGAATCCTTACTTTATATATAATAGGAACTTCAAGAAGAACTAAAAGAAACCCTAAGGAAATGGTAGGAGGAAGGAAGGAATCCCACTAACTTGAGAGATCTGGAAGAAATCACCCCAAATCCACCAAAAGATGAATCTCCAAGAAACCAAAACTGATATGGAGGGTCGAATGAGGCTAAGGAGGTCAAGTGTGGACTGAAATTGGGGAAAATAGTGAAAATTGAATGATTTATGGATGAAATAAATTACCTTCTCAAATATGAACGATTTGAAAAACCATGAGAAATTTCACCCAAACTTGTGATACAAATGCGCTCCAAAAAGGTAAAATAGATAATGAGAGTGATAATTGGGTTTTTCTATTCTATTGGGAGGTTTAATCACTAAAAAACATGAAAAAATGAATGAGATATTAATGAATTAAATTTTTTAAAGTAGGAAATGGGATCACAGGTTGGCCCAATGCCTAAAACAATCACCCAAATCCAAACTGATAATGATTTACTAAGGGGTCCAAATGGATATGGTGGTTTTAATAGGTTAGGGAATGCCAAATGGGAAGTAGAATGGGTGGAAAATGTTAAAAAATAAAGGATTTATAAAAGAAACAAATTTTTTCTTTAAATCTGGAAATGGGATCACAGTTTGTCTCAAATCATGTTGAACCCCCCCCCCCTCCAAAAATACATGGGAAACCCCCACAAAAAAAATAAATAATAGAAATTAAATGAAAAATACCTTTAAAATAATTCATGTATGTGTCAAAAATAATTAACATAGTACAAATGGCTGATACAAGATCCTAAAAGAAATAAAAAGATGAAGGAACCTGAACAGCTCTAACATCACCACTAGTGACCCTCGATCACTCATCACATCAAAATTTCCAACCATGTACCAACCTAAAATATTGATAATGTAATAGAATTTGGAAACCTAAAATAAAAACATAGAAGCCTCATACCCACCCAGGAACTGATGCATATCCAGGGTGTGAGCTGAGTGTGACCAGTAAGATCTCATTGGGGAGTCCTTAAGAATCCCTTTATAATACAGTTCATAAATTTATAGTTTGAATATAAGATATAAAATCAGTTTTCTATAGTATTTATAAGATAAATATAATAACATGACACACACATTTTTAAAATAACCACCCTTTTCATAAACTAAGGATGAATAAAAATATTAATTAAGCATTTCAATTAAAGGAAATATGTCCTTTAAAACTATATAAAATAGGCCAAATCAACCATTATCCCTCTTTCCAAACATTACCTAAAAAAATTTCATTTCTATAAACAACCACATAGAAAACCATTTCTTAAAACCCATTTAATAAATACCCAAACCATTTTATTTTTAAAAACACAATTTTCAAACCATTTTGAGAAACTTTTTCTAAAAGTAAACAAGAACACAATCAATATGGTACTCAATCATAAGAAGAACCAATGTCATCAAGGAAGTATAATAAAAGATAACAATCAAATAACGGTTTCATGTAATCAAAAGAACTGGAGGATTACAAACAAACTAGAAATTAAAATCCCCTAAATTGTCCTAAGAAGGACCTGAGATTCATAAGAAATGTCTTAAGACTCAGTTATCTTGATCCTGAATTATAAATGAGAATAATAGTCCATAAATAACCATTTAATCCATATATCTATAGTTATATGGAACTTTTAATATCAATCATGATCTAGAAGATCAAAAACAACCCTATGTTGGATTTTGTGGAAATTCTTTAGTTTCATTAGACATAGTTTCGATGAACAATGATCATTAGATAGAGATGATCAGATGGGTTTCATTACAAATAGATGACCGAAATGAGGATTCTTGCGATGATACATCATTGCAGTTGAGTGTAATATTCATTGAATAATGTCCATAATATATATATATATATATGATATGGTGGTGTCTATTATAAAGAGTCTATTAAATAGAGTTTCCTATGTTTTTGTTCACCAGGGTGATGTCTCTTTGTATGGGTACCGATTTTTGGTAGTTTCATCAGATGATTAAATAATTTGTTCAAGTTTTCCTAGTACAATAGAGGATTTACCATGAATCTTGAAGGTTGGTGAAATGTTTTCACCAAATTAATAACTTTTTAAATAGAGGTGGTTGCCTAGCTCTGATGTATGTGGGATTCTTTAGTGTTTTCTATGTTGAATAGTGGATGTTTTTGAATTAATTTTTTAACACTTTGTAAATAGATATGAAGTGAGAAATTAGTGTTTTATTGTCTTTCATATCCTATAATGAAAATGTTTTCAATTATCTCCAAAGGATGTTGGTCATTTTTTCAAACCATGTAAATATTGATTGTCTCTTTGTTTTTTTGAAGTGTGTTCATGGATTTTTTTTTGTGAATAATTGGGATGTCATCCTAGTTTTGGTTCACAAACTCAGTGGAGGTAGTTATTAGAAAAACCTATATATGGTAGCATTGTGAAATTTTTTTATTATTGAGGATGAGGCAATCAAATAGACATCTATCTCGTATACATGGTTCTTTTCAGGTCTATATTGTTGTAAAAATGTCGAGAGTCACATGAAAATAGTTTTTAGATGAATAAAATATAGAAACAAAATAAGAAGATGATAATGAACATAGAAACAATTATTTATGTGGTTCAAGAATAAACCTTATATCCATAGAGAGGAAAATTTTCACTATGATTTAGGAGTACAAATACAAAGAGAAATGTCATAGTTTAAATACACCAGAAACCCAAGATAGAAATGAGATAATAAATAGGATGAATCTCTATTCCACCGATAACAAAGAAATTACACTATTCTATAGTTAAAGGTTGATGACATTCTTCACTACTATAGTGTTGTGGTCACCCAATTCCATGTTGTTATAGTGGTCAGTGGAAAGAATTCTATGGAGCTACAGTACCACTGTCTCTAAATTTTGGGCTACTATATTAGTCCTTACAAAGTGGAATCAGAGGATTTTGGTTTTCCCATGAAACTCCCATTAAGCTCACCATGGAGCTCGACCTGTGAATGTTGCAGCCTGGTGCCCAATTTGGACGGGAAGCATTCGGCCTAATAGAATCCAAAATGGATCACGACTACACAATCCAACATGTCCAGTGGAATGGATCGAGTGATTCTGCTTGATTTCTTCCCCGAAAATTTTCATCAACGTATTCTGGTTTCTCCTCTCCTTGGTTTATAATTTTTTTGATTTTATTTGGTTTTATTATTATTAGAAGAATGACTTCATTGGAAGGGAAGGTTTGTATTGATAATTTTGATGGGATGGACTTTGAATTTTGGAGAATAAAACTAGAGTATCATTTTATATAAATAGATCTGGATGTTCCTTTCTCTGGTAAATGTACTAAGAAGATGTGAATGGTTTGAGAGTAAGTATTTAACCTTAATCAGGATGTCAATTTCTTAGAATATTTATTTCAATATTAGAGAGAATGATACCATTGTTGAGGTTATAAAATATTTGGTTTGCGTGTATGAGAATCCAATAACTCTTAACAAAGTTTATATGATGTGAAGATTGCATAGATTGTGGATATCAGATGGAAGTACTATAGCTGATCACATGAATGACTTCAATATGATCTGAGGGTGTCTTGAGTTAGTGAAGGTAACTTTCAAAAATGATTTTTGGGATTTTCTTCTTTATTACTCACTTCCATAGAGTTGGGATACCATGGTTACAATAGTAATAAAATATATTGGGAAGGAAGATCTTGTGTTTGATGGTATTTGAAACTTGATCTTGAATGAGGATTTAATATGGAATGAAATTCAAAATCTATCTGAAAGTAATCTCAATGCTCTAGGATATGGATGGTCACCTCATCATAAGGACTATCATAAGAAGATATCTTTTGGTGATAATTCCTAGAGAATAATTAAAGTAAAATTGACTGGTTCAAGTCCTAAATGTTTTCTTCGTTGGAATAGGGGACTTATCAAGAATAATTGTAGAGATTAGATAAAGTATTCTACTTATGGAAAGAAAAACTCATCATGTATAAATAATATAAGTTCCAGTTCAATATTGAGTATGATAATTCCATAGGAGTCATGGGTTATTAAATCATGTTCATCTTTTCATTTAACTAGTGATAGGGGTTGATAGGTAGATTATGTACTAAGAATACTGGGTAGAGTAAATATTTTTGATGATGATTCTTTGGATACATTTATGAACGGTGATGTTAACATTCGAATGAAAAATAGAAGTTTCTTGAGATTGAAAGATGTTGTAAATATTCTTGGTCTCATTAAGAACCTCATATCAGTTAGACAACTTAATGATGTTGGTTTTATAATGAATTTTTTGAATGGAGTTTGGAATATAAATAGCGGATCTATGGTGACTAATCATGGAGTAATGAATGGAACATTATGCTTGATCGGGTGTAATGATGATGTTTTAGTGATCGGAATCACTATATTGGATAGTTTGGAAATGTGTCCATATAGGTTTTTTCACCTCAGTGGAAAGAACATGAAATTTCTAGTGGAAAAGAGAAATACATAAACTTGATCACATGGACCTTGTAAGATGTGAGGGTTATATTCTATGGAAATTCAATAATTTTTCCTTCAACTTGGATGGTATAAATATAAGGAATATAAAGTTTTAACTTATTAATTCTGATATTTAGGGATTATCCCTTATTCACTCTAATAAATAATCACCATACTTTGTGACCATATTTTTTTATTGCACTTGAAAGTTCTAGGTTTATGTCCTAAAGAATAAATATGATGTGTTTCATAAATTTATTCATTGGAAGGTTTTGACTAAAATTGAGTGTGAATGAAAGTTGAAATGTCTTTGGATAGACAATTAGGGGGGTACTCCAAACACAACTTTCAAAACTTTTTTCGAAGGAAGGTCATCATGCATCATAAAACTGTTCCAGGAACTCTAAAACAAAATGGATTTACTGAAAGGATGAATAAAAATCTTCAAGATAAATCTCAAAGTATGAGGCTTCACTCTAAAATGGATAAGGGGATTTGAGTAGAGGTAATATATATAGTATTTTATTTGGTGAATAGAAGTACAGCTTTGGTTATGGAAAAAGAACTTTTGGAGTAACATTGATTCGGTAAGAAACTATAGGTAGATCATCTCAAAGTCTTTAAATGTATTAAATATATGCATATAAATGATAAATAAAGAGATAAGTTGGTGGATAAACCCATGGTGTGATTTATTTTCAGTTATGTTGATGATACCTTTGGAATTGCTTATGGGAAGATGAAAAAAACAAGTCATATGGGGTTGAGATGTTGTTTTCAATAAAGAAATTTTGTAGAAAGATAGGAACTTGGTTGAGAAGGAAGTTAATGTTAGATCAATTGTCGAAATTTATAGTGATCATATAGGGTTTATCGGAAGGAATATTCATCTAGAAACTTCAGGGAGAATTTAAAAGGCAAGAAATCCGATATTCAGGCTATCAGATTGCAGATGATCAAAAAAACACTATCAAAAAGAGAATGATCAAACAAACCTCTAGAAAAAAATTGAAATTTTGGATAGATGAATATCATATAGAGAGGTCCAAATAGTTGAACCTAAGGTTTTAATGAAGATATTTCCTCATATTATAGAACTGGTTCAATGGTTTAGAGTTGATATGAATTTCTTATAGGTTTCAGGTGCAACGGAAGTGAGCAATGGGTGATGCCCAACTTTAATTTTTTGCATAATAAATTATCAATCCAAGATCTATATGAAGATAAATGTCATGATCCATGGAATTGAGTTAGAGAAATAGACAAAGAATAATTGTTTCAGAACCGAGAGATACGGATCAACACATATTGTTTATAATTAATTTAATTGGATATAGAAATACCTCTAAGGAATTATTTCTTCGTTGATGTGTCCAGCGACAGATCTGTGGTGAACCATCATTATTTTGTAGAAAACAAGTGTATATTTACTCTAGTAGTGATACACACATGTTTTAGGAATATCCAGATGTTTCCAAAGGAGTCTATGGGTGAAATCATGAAATATCCTTGGGCTTGTGTTGTCCACCTTGATCGCCTTGAGAATCGCTTCAAAATAATTCTCCTTGATCCAGTGGAGAAGGATTTCTCGCCGTTCATGGGAGAATTCTTGGAGAAGGGAACTCTATAGGCTTGAGAGTATTTTCCTTGAATCATTGTGCACAACTGAATTGGATAATGAGAAAATAATATATTTGGGTATTTATATTGCTAGGGTTAAAATAAAATAATTATACAAGTTCCATTATTATTATTTAATCCTAGAAAAACCCCATGTCAAATAATAATAGTAATATTAATATTTCTCAATATGTTCTTAAATTTAAAATTATAATTAAATATTATTTAGTTAAATAATATTCAGTATTATCATTTCTCATCAGACCATTAAAATAGGTCTGTCATTCCTCCACAATATTTATCAGACCTTGAATATTTTCTATTTATTTATAAAATAAATATCACAGCATTATTCACCAATAAATAAATAAATATTATATTTACTAGATAGAAAATAAATATTTATATGTGATCAAGAATACATGAATAATTATTATACCATGAGTGGGAATAATATTTATTCAACCTATTAAATAAATCATAATAATGTATTATTTAACTAGGATTTTGGATACACTTTGTGTGTGGCCATCTAGGCCTCTTTTCCAGAGGCATTAGGTGAAGCGGCCTAAATTCCAATTTTATATAGAGATAAGTTAATTCCACAATGACATGCCACCTCGTATGAATGGTTACCATGTAATATAATTCCTTTATCAAAATATCTCAAATCGAGCAGGTTGCATGCTAGTGTCATCAACCTATGTGCTCGATTATCTTTTTCTTTGAATTTTCAGAAATAGAAATTTTCTATTGATCTCTATGGACATGTATTTATTTATGATATATCCTTTCCATCAAAGGGACTGAGATATTAACTTCTATTAAATAATAGATGGTATAAATCATTTCTTGCATTATTCATTAATGCAATATTACTCGTGATGCACTGAACGAATCCTACCTTGTCATGAACATCTATCATCACGATTTTTGTTAATACATATAATTACATGACTCATAATACTCATTAATAATAATATTAAAGTATAAGGACCAATAAACACGTCCAAAGATAGGAATATCCAATGACATGTATGAATATGGATTTCCTACAAGTGGGTCTCATTCTCATAATATCCTATTTGATATTACCAAGGGAATACACCATGAGAAGGTGTCACAAATTCCTATGAGTCTCTACCCCTGATATCTTATATCATTTGTGTCCCTAAAATGATATCATCTAGCTATAGAACATATATTCAAGAACAGTGTCATAGCACTTACGAGCTATCATCAAAGCAGGGAACTGTTGTGACCTTTTAGTGTGACAGCTTCTCTTAGGACATTATCACATAATATGTCACGTAGAAAAAGAATAATGATGTGATAAGTAGTTTATAAATATTCAAACAATTAATACGTGTTTATCATAAAGTAAATAAGAAGTTAGTTCTTGGGAACCAACTCCAACATTTCTTACTACTAATGGATATAGGGGAACAAGAGTGTCTAAAAGAGGCAACTTCCCTGAGAGACTTGAAATAGTGGGAGTCATCCATGGAAGAGGAAATTACTTCCTTAAATATCAATAATACTCGGTATTTTTATAAACTACCAAAATTAAAAATAACTATGGGAAACAAATAGTTTTTTCGTTTGAAAGATGAAGCTAATAAAATTAAGAGGTGAAAGGTAAGGTTTGTGGTGAAGGGTTTTCAATAAAAAGAAGGGATTGACTTTTCTAGAAATAAAATACATTGTTGAATCACACAACCATTCAAACAGTTCTCATCATTATTATGTTTGAAGACCTAAACTTGAACAATATGGATGTAAAGATATCTTTTCTTAATAGGGATTTAGAGGAGTAAATTTATATGGTTTGACCTAAGGGTTATAATGTTCATTAGAAGAATGATTTGGTTTCTGAGTTGAAACAAATTCTTTATGCCTTGAAGAAATCTTCAATATAGTGGAATTAGAAATTTGAAACTTTTATGATTAAATAAAGATTCATTCAATATGATTTTATTCACTGTTGTTATAAAAAGAAATGGAATGATAGAACGTATATCATATTGTTGTTTTATGTGGATGATATATTGATTACATTTCTAGAGTTCCATCAGATTAAGTAACTAAAGAGGAATCATTCAAGTAGGTTAGTGATAAATAACCTTAGACATGAGAATAATATCTTAAGGATGATAATTGAGAGGGATAGGAAAACCCTCACTTTGGTTTTATCCCCATAGGAATACATTATAAAGTTAATCAAAATATTTAGAATGATTGTTTGTAAAACTATCTCAAACCATCTCATTGGATACTTCAAACATTCTAAATCATAGGCAGCATCAACGAATGAAGAAGTTCATGAAATATAAAAAGTTTTTTTTCCTCGACTGTTGGATGTTTGATGTATGTAATGGTTCATACATAGCCATATATTTCTTTTTCAGTGGGATTTGTTAGAAATTTCATTTCAAATACTAGTAGGAAATGTTGGGAAGTTTTGAAATGGATTATTCAATAGTTGAAGGGGTTAGTGAGTTCAATTTCGTGTTTTAAAGATGATGATAAGTTAAAAGGTTTTGTATATATATATTTTATTAGATACATGGACTCATATAAAAGTACTATAGTATTTGTATTTATCTTAGGTAGAGAAGTGGTTAACTGGATGTCTTGGTTTCAGCCAGTTGTTACTTTATCTACAACAGAATTAGAATATGTTTCTACTACTAAAGCAGGGAAATAGTTAATATGGTTGATTCACTTTCTAATAGAACTTGGAAAATGAACAGAAAGAGTATTGTTATTATTTGATATCTAGAATTACATTCATAATGCCTGCAATCTAGTGTTTCATTCAAGAATGAAACACATTGACCTGAAGTATCATTTTATTTAAAGCCTTCTAGAAGATATAGTGATGGAAATGTATAAGGTTGATGGGTAACATAATATCATGGATATTTTTACAAAGGTGATATTTTAATAATGTATGAGGAAACATAATTCATCAGTTAAACTTAGATGATCATATAAAGTGGAGAACACTACATGCATCAGATGGAGGAAGAGCATAGGTGGATGGTTGGAGAAGACTGAAATCCTAATGAAATTACCAAGTGGTATATTGTTTAGTTTTTTAGAAATTCATTAGTTACATCAAATAGATTTTCACTAAAAATAGATCATCATATAGATTTTATCAAATAGAGATAGTTTAATAGATGATTTCTTCAATGAGTCTTCAGTATAGTTGAGTGGAAGATTCATTGGATTGAGTCCATCGAATAGAGATGATCGAATGGAGTCCATTAAAAAAAGTTCCCTTAGTTTTTTTTCACCTCACTGATGTCTATTTTCTTGGGATATTTTCTTAAGTAATATTTTTTGGTGGTTTAATCAGATAATTAAATAGTGTATTGGAGGTTTCCCAAATCAATGGGAGGTTTATTTTGAATCTCAAAGGTTGATGCAACTTTTTCCATGGATAATGACCTCTATAAATGGTGGTGGTGGCCTTAATATGATATATATATGATTATAGAGTGTTTCATATGTTGAATAATTTGATTTTCTGACTTAAATGTCTGATATTTTATAAATATAGAGGAAGTGAGGAATGAGTATTGTATTCCCTTTTATATTCTATAATGAAACTTTTTGCAATGTTCTACCATGAATGTAGGATGTTTTTCTAAACCACTTATTTAATATTTGTTAATTTGTTTTCTTTTTTCATTTATAAAGTGTGTTTGAGGAGTTTTTTGTGGTTATTATGTGGAGTATCATCCTTGTTTTATTTCACAAACTCGGTGGAATTAGTTGTATGAAAAACAACCATCTAGCAGCATTGTGGATTTTTTCACTATGGAGGCTAAGGCGATCAGACAGATGTTTTCCAATTTATATGGTAATTTCATGGTATGTATTGTGGAAAGGATGGAGTGTTACTCCTTAGTTACTTCCCCAACACCCTAGGCCCTTATAAAATTTCTAGGACCATGAAAACCATCATGTTAGCTCCCTCGGTCTGACCAAGTACCTTACCTTAGTCAGCACTCAATCTTTACTAAGGATTTCACACATCTGAATATTTAATTATTCTCCTATGATTTTAATTAAATTTTAAAAAATAAAGGTGAGTGATAATGGAATAATATATAATCATATAAAAACAATTTCAATAATTTTAAATTAAACCTCATCTCACCTCATATACCCTTGCATGAAACAACCCCTTTTACATTCATGCAGAAGCATCGAATAAAGAAATATCAATATAAATCATCCCCCAAAGGGTCAAAATCCACACTAAGCATAAAAATAATCATATGGGGATCAATTTATAATCTCACAACTTTTTAGAAATCAACACTTTAAAAGTAACAATAGGGATTTTGAAAAAAACTTGAGATTCCAAGCCATTTCATATCATTTGAAATCCCATTTCAAAATAGTTCTTGAAATCTATTTATCAATTAATTATTAAAAAATAATTTGGATACCCAACCAATTTCCACAATTCCCTTCCAAAACCATAACACATTTCTTTAAAAATAAATCACATGGTATCAAGAACCCTTTTCATTTTCAAAACCTAAATCCCCTCTTTAAAAACCCATTTTAGACCACCATGTGACCTAATGGTATCAAAAAAATATAAAGATAATAAATACCAACCACATTATTTTATAAAACATCCCATTATAACATCACATATCCCCCTTTAAAATGGAACTGACATCAAATTCACTTTCAAAACATCCAAATTCATTTAAAAGGATACATGGGCATTTTTACAAACACTTGGCATACAACAAAAGTCCAGGTAAAGTGCTTAAAAAATTTGAAATCTATTTAAAAACCAAAAAATAGTATTACATATACATATAATTCCATAATGAATAATTTAAAAACACTCAATAATTTTATAACATGTATTACAAGGGAGTTATAAAGAAACACTTACCATGTTTCAAGCGATTCCCTTCTGAAACATGTCACATTTTTCAACGAATGCATAACAGGGTAAGTAAAATCCCTAAAAACACATAAACATCCAAATCCCTATCATAAGAACCATCCAAAAACATAATCCCAACTCAAACAATGGTTAGGGTAAGTGTATGAGAGGAAAATCAAGAGAGGTGTAAGGGAAATGGAGAGGATGAGAAAAGAGGAAGAAATGAAGACTTAACCACATTAAACCTTAAGTACCCAAAGGTGTTTGGTTTTATTATTTTCCATTTAGTATTTTCAATGTAATAAATTCAAATATTAAGTGGGTGATGGATTGAAGTATCCACCTATGACACCCCAAAATATCACTTTCTTATTCTTATTTACGCAGTTGATTTTTCCCTTGGGTCTGGGGTGTCTTGATGTTGAAATTTTTATTCTTGAAGAATTTATATGGATTGATGGTTAGGAACATGGTTTGGGAAACCATATAATAGAAACTGAACACCATTTTTAGTTTTTTATAGATGCAATTTCATGGTCTGCACATAGTTTGGTAAACCAGGTGAGACAACTATGTGACCTCTATGGTTTTGAGGTAGTGGTTCTCACATGGTCTATGCATGGTTTACTAAACTGTTAAATAAAACCATGTGACCTACTTGGTTAGGGTATTTTTATCATTTTGGGATATTTTTATTTAGGTATTTCTCTTTAAGATACCCCATTTTATCCCCTCTTCTGTGGTTCCTCTCCAAGGGGATGTATTCTTCTTACAAGATCCTCAATGTAGATTTATAGTGGATTCTTAGTGTTTCTTCATCAAGATCAAGAGGTTAGTTATTCTCTTCTCTTCCTATATTATTTTCTATCCTTTTCAATTCTTTTCCTCTAACCCTAATTTCCATGTGGGGTGATTTGAGTGGTTAGGTTTGTTTTTAAATGGGGTTTTGTTTCTTAAGTTTATGACCTATATCTTAAGGCCTCTTTTAGTGGTTTTTGTTGAAGGTGGCATGTTTCCACCTGTTGAGGTAACTTTTTATGTTCCATTTACATTTTTTAAAGAGTTCCTTAATTTCTTGATGTTCCAAAAGTGTTTTTCACCTAATTAATATTTCATATGATGCCTAGTTTTGTGTTATTAAAAGTTTCCCATGTTTTATTGGATTTTCAATTGTATGAATTGGTTGAAATTCTAGGTTCATTAAACATTATTTTAAAATGGTGTTTTATAGAATTTTATTGATAGTTTTATGAAATAAAAACAATTGGTTCATGTTTTTTCAAGACACTTTTTTTTATTAGGTGATGTTCTCTTTGTTTAAAAAGTGGTATCCTTATTCTAAGAGGTTCCCATGCTTTTAAAAAAAACTTCCATATTTAAAATTTCAGTCCCTTGATTGTATGAACGAGTGTATTTTTTGTAAAATAATCTCTATGTTTTAAAAAGGGTTTGTGATTCGTTTTTGGTTTGTTTGTTTTTGATAAATCCTTTGGTTTTTTTATCATGTTTATACTTTGTGGTGTTTTCTGAGTTATAGGAATTTAACTTGTTGTAAAGGTGTTTTTTGAAAAAGGATTTCTTGAGGTTAGATTTTGGGTGTGCTTTGGTGTTTCATGTGTTATTTTCTCTTAGATTTTATTTGGGTAAAAATAGTTTTAAAAATGGATTTCTAAATCATGAAATATTTATGTATAAATAGAGGTCTTGGTTGGCACTTTAAGTGATTCTATTTACTTTTTATTGTTTACACTCTTGTTGAGACCATTTACACCTATTGTTTATTCTTGATATAATGTGATTTTTTTATGAATTTTGATTCATGTTTATATGTTTGGGTTGGGGATCATGTCTAATGGGTTGTGTTGGAGGGGAGATTTTTTTTTTGATTTTTATGTATCATTCCCTAGGTGATTTTCTTGTTACACTATGACATTAGTTTGATGGTAATCACCTAATTTATCTATTTCATGAGAAACCTAGGTTATTAAGTTTTAATTTTAGGGACATTTCCTTGGTAGTAGAGTGTGATACCCTGTATAGTAACCCCTAGCTGAATTTAATACCTAGAAAGGGGGTGTGTATCTAATGAATCTAGTGTGAAAGTGATTCAGGAGACAAGTTGTGTGACCATTAACCTCTTGGGAGTTGTTTCCACCTTTTCAGGTCAATAAAATACATGTTTTGTTAGTTCCTATAGTATTTCCTCATAGTTTTTACTTTATTTTATACTTATTTATAGTTTTTAGAATATGATTTTTCCATTATTTATATGTTTTTACTTTGATTCTTTATGATTGGGTGTTACATTAGTGATGCATAATTTGTGTGATTATATTAACTTATTTATTACTCATTATGGATTTAAAATTTTTTAGGTTTTCCCTTATCTATACTCATGTTGATAATGTGTGTTTAGTTTTAAAAATATAAAAGTGATGTTTGTTTTAAAATGAAATAATTTTGAAAAGTTTCTTTTTAAATGTATTTAAAATCATACAGGGGTTTATTTTTCAAAATAAGTGTTTATTTTATATGTAATCCTTAGAAAGTGATTCCATTATAAAATTCATTTCTAAACCATGAGATAGTTTACTCTCAAAAAAATTTAAAATGAAAGAATTTTTTTGACTTGTTCTTTTTAAATGAAAGTTATTTTCTTTTAAAAAGGTAAATGGTTGGTTTTTAAAATGGTGTTACCTTGGTAGGTCTTATTTGAGGTATATTTTATAAATAATGTGATTTGAGAAATTATATATATTATACTTTGTTTTATTTCCATTTTTAATAAAGGAAATGAAAATTTATTTTTTATTCCTTACTTTCAAACTATAATTCTTTATTTCTTTACAAATAGAATGTACTGGACTCATCGTGGTATTATATTATCCCTTGTATTTCACCCTGAATACTCACATTGGTGGTTATACAGTCTCTATATTATATATATATTCTTAGGTTATCACTTGAAAATTGTATTTATACCCCTCTCGAGGGGGAAGTGGGGGTTATTCAGGTTATGGTGGTTCCATGAGAGTCACACAGAGTTAGTGAGGTTTGTTTCCTAGTTTTATTCAACTATATTTTGGGTTATGTATAATATTTTCTTCTTAGGTAACCTATTTCCTTTTCATTTTAGTTTTATTTTCCTTTTTTTTAATGTGAATGTTTTGAATTTCATATATGGAAAAAAACATTGGAAAATATTTCATTTATTTTGAGAATTATTCCATATTTGGATGTTCTTATTTTCATTTTTTTTATTTACTTTGGAATGGTCATTGAATATAAGGATACCTCATGTTTATTTCCTAGTTTTAACCATTGTTGAACCTGGTTTTAATAAGGGTGAAATCATTCCTAATTGTTTCCTTATGATACCTCGGTGAATATCGCCAGACCGGGGTGATTGAGAATGAACCTCAGGCCTTGTGGTGGATTGAACCAGGTGATGTATTAGATTAACTCAGGCCAGATTTCTAAAAAATGGTATCAAATTCGCCTCTTGTTATTTGGGGGTAAAGGTAGAAAGGATCTAGGACCCTCGCAACTCAATTGGTAGGTACCGGAAAGTTCTTGGCCAGCTCTTCCTCGCATCAGATGTCGAGTTTTCATGGCTGGTCAATAGTTTTATTTTATTTTTGGATTTATGGTGGTTGATTTTGTGATATTATGATGTGATTTACTGCTACTTTGATTAGTAGGAAGATCCTGGGATAATTATTAGTAAAGCACCTAGTTTCAGAGTGAAATTTTAGGAAGTCCAGGGGCACATGGTTAAGACACACAATTTTTCAAACTATGTGCTACCTATGAAAACTATTCTTTATAACTCCAATGGAACTCACATGATTTCCTCAAGGCCCAACAAATCATGTATCCAAACTGTGAACAATGGAGAAGATGTGGAATTTTTTTATTTTCCCTACTTTTTTTCTTTTATCCCCACTTATGTTTGAAGGGGATTTCTTATGAGTGTTTATGTATATCATTGTGGATTTTTAAAGTGGTTTAACCATGATTTAAAAATAAAGGTTTATGATTTTTTTTATGTTTTTGTTCAAAACCATTTTAACGATGTTTAAAATTTCTTTCATGTAATGTTTTAAACTCTAGAAAATGTTTTGGGTTGTGATGGTTTTCATGTAAATAGATCCATGTGTTTTAAGTAATGGGATTCATGAAATGTTTTAGAATGTATCAATTAAAGGATAATTGTTTTCCAAGAATGAGTTTTTTTTTGTTCTTGAACTATTTTTAAATTTTTCAACTCATTCGGTGTTTTGAAATGGAAAGAAGGTCGTGTTAGGCATTTTTGAAATAAGGTCTCTAAGGGTGTTTTGTAATCATGTTTTGTTTTATTTTTATTTTTATCCTTTGTGTTGGGATTTGTGGTGATTTGATTATGTGTTATGTTCTTTTTTATGTTTTAGAATTTGACCCCCAAAAAGGTGATACAAAGTTAAGAGAGAAATCTCTCAGTTAGTTTCCCTAGTAATCAAGAAGCAATCTTTCCAGCCACAGACTCTACCCAAACTCATAATAGAGTGGCAGGGCCTAGTTCTTTTCCTCTTTTGGATCATGTGAGGGGAGTTTTGAATCAAATTTCACTAGTATTTATTAGTGACCAAGGATATCATGAAGTGGAGGAGTGTATATCTAATATTTAAGTGATCTTAGAGTCTTTTGAAACTCAAAGATCCTCTAGGGTGAGGTGCACATATCATTAGTTTTAAGGGCCATGTTTAGATTGGTTGAGGTGAACTATCCACGCCCAACCATTTGAATTGTTGTCTTGGGGTTATTTTAAGGTTTCCTTCATTCGGCTATTTTAAACCAAGTATGTGATATTTGAGATGGATATGGAGTTTTTTAGTATCCATTGGGTTGATTAGTCGGTGAATGATTATGTGAAATGATTCACTAGAGTAGTTCCATTTTCTATCAAGTTAGATTTTGATTATACAAAGAAGTCTTGGTTCTTTTCCAGAGGAATTATTCCTAATATCAAATCTGTGGTGTTTCAATCTAGCATGGATACCTTCATATAATTGGTATATAAAGTCTTTATTATGAAGGAATTTTCGATAAGTTAATCTATTTTAGGTGATGTTTCGGCCCCATCTGGTGTCAGCAAGGGTGTTTCAATGAGCAAAAAGTGGAATCTGGTTGTGTGTTACCAATATGGGAAGTCTAGGAATGTTATGACTTTTTTTCTGATGTCTCTAAGGACTTGTAATATGTTTGTCCATCTTGGTCACCTCTAGAGGTTATATAAGTCAAGTTTATGTCAGAAGAATAAGTATCATACTCTTATTTGATATGAGTAGTAATCAATGGTGTTGTTTCCATTTGGAGAGTCAGGAGTTTTTTTTTGTTTTTGGAGAATCCTATTTTGTAACCTCTATTTTTTTGTACATTGTTTTGTCTCATTTATAAACTCCATTTCTTTTTTTTTTTGTACTGAATGAACGATAATTTGGCTCAAGTTTTAATCTTGTAGTTTATCACACCTCGTTGACTTTCTACTTGTTGTCTTCATTAATTATGTTAACCAAGGTTTTAGGGTTGATTGATGAATGACATGGGAATTCCTTGAGTGTGGGTTGAGGTATTAGGGATAATCATTTAGTTACTAGGTTGACCGTGAGAGCTAACAAGATGATATTTTATTTTGGAATTACCATGGGTAGGTATTACGCATGTTTAGAACCGATTTATCCTTCATGTAGTCTCATGCCCCAATGTCAGAGACATATCATTATTTGTTAAGTCATGTTTATGTTTGAGATGTTTATATTGGTTTAGTAGAGTGTATTTATTGGAGATTTTTATTCTCTTATGTGTGGTTTTTTGATGTTTCACCATTTTAGATTAATTATAAATAGTGGGGAGACAATTATCATGTCTCTGTTTTTTTACTCATTCTTTTAGAGTTTATTATGAGGTTCTTTTGGGTTGTTACATGTTGTTATTTCTAAATCATTGGGTCTTGATTATTTTGGAGGTTTTTTTTGTTTTGTACTTTGGTCTAGTTAGTGACTGGATTTTGACTTACAAGTTTTGGTATGTGCATTTGGAGGATCTCTCAAATTCAAGGTAGAATATGTGAGTGGTCATCCCAAAATTTAGTTTTTTGATGAATCTATTATTAGGATTCATAGTGCTTTGGTATATGGTAAATCTGTAGTTTTTATATTTCTGATAAGTGGGTTATTTAGGTCCCATGTTTTTTGTTCCAAGTTCAAGATTCACTCCTTTTGTGGGACCTCTATTTCTGTGAATTGGTTTTGACCTTTCCCTTGACTTGGTTCATTTAAAAACTTCAAGGAGTGGACTTTAGGGGGGAATAAATTGTTATGGTGTTCATAATTGTAAAACACTAAAATTTCCAATCATTTATCTTATTTATATGTTTGATTTCTACCTTGGTTATAGGGTATCTCAAGGTTAAAATTTTTATTGTTTGAGTCCTTTAAATGGTTTCATGGTTAAGCACACGGTTTGGTAAACTGTGTTCCATCTGAAGTTTTTGATAGAGGTAATTTTATGGTTTGTGCACGGTTTGGTAAACTGTGTGATACAACCATGAGACCTCTGGGGTTTTAAGGTAGTGGTTATTGCATGATCTATGCACAATTTGGTAAATTGTGTAATATAACCATGCAACCCTCTTGGATTATGGTATTTTTATCATTTTGGGATCTTTTTATCTGAATATTTCTTCCCAATCTATCACATTTGATCCCCTCATTTGCGGTTCTTCTACAAGGGGCTCTCTTATTCTTCCAAGATCATCCAAGTGTATTTTTAGTGGATTCTTAGTGTTTCCTCATCTAAATCAATAGGTAAGGGCATATCTTCTCTTCCTCTTTGAGTTTCTTTCATTTTATTATCTTTTACACTAACCCTAATAGCCATTTGGGCTGATTTCTTTAGGTAGGGTTGTTCTAAAATTGCGATTTTTCTTACTTAAGGTTTTGATCCATCTCTTATAGCCTTTTTTAGTGGTTTTAATTGAAGGTGTCATGTTTCCACCAGTTGAGGTTAGTGTTTTCATTCCATTTCCATTTGTTAAAGAGTTTATTGATTACTTGAAGTTTTAAAAGTATTTTTAAACCTAATTAATGTTTTATATGATACCTAGTTTTGTTTTATAAACAAATTCCCATGTTTTATTGATGTTTCCTTTGGATTTTTTTTTTAAATTATTAGTTCAATGACACTTTAGTTATAAATGGTGTTTTTTTCATTTAAGGTGTTTGATAAAATGTCATTGATAATTTTATTTAAGAAAAACAATTGGTTCATGGTGCTCAGAGCCAATTTGGTTTTATTAAGTGAAATGTTATTTTTTTTAAAATGGTATTCATTATTTTAATAGGTTCTTGTGTTTTTAAAAGAAACTTCCTTGTTTAAAAAGGGTTATCCCTTGATTTTATGAAATAGTGTGTTGTTTTATAGAAGTATTTCCATGGTTTAAAAAAGTGGTGGGATTTATTTTTGTTTTGTTTTTTTGGATAAATCCTTCAGTTGATTTAGTATATTGATAATTTGTTGTAGTTTTTTACTTCTATATATTTACCCTATTTAAAGGTTGTTTTTGAAATAGGATTTCCCAAGGTTAGATTTTGGGTATGCTTTGGTGTCAGCGTGTGTGTGATCTCCCCTTTATTTTCATTTGGGGACAAATAGTTTTGAAATTGTAATTACAAATCATGTAATATTTATATATAAAGAGAAGTCACGGATGTAACTTTATGTGATTATATTTTCTTATCTATTTTTTACACCCTAGTTGAGCTCTTTCCCACCCATTGTTTATGTTTGACAGAATTTTCTTATTTATATGAATTTTGTTTCATGTTTCTATATCTAGGTTGAGGGTCATTATCGAAGGGGGTGTGTTGAGGTGAGATGTTTATTTAATTTCTATGTATCATTCCTTAGGGTGGTGTGATTGTCACATGTTGATATTATATTGATGGAAATCACCTCTTATAGTCATGTCATGAGGAACCTAGCTTACTAAGTGGGTGTTTAGGGATGTTTCCTTAATAGTTGAGTGTTCTACCCTCGTTAGTAACCTCTGGTTGACTGCAATACCTAGCTAGGGGGTGTCTCTAATGTGTCTAATGTGAGTGTGATTCAGGAGAAGGTTTGTGGGACCATTAACCTATCGATGTTTGGTTCCACTTTTTCATGTTAAGAAAATATTTTTTTCATTAGTTCCTAGAGTGATGCCTCATGGTTTGTACTTTATGTTATGCTTTTGTATTTATTGGAATATGAGTTTCTAATTATTGATATGTGCCTACTAAATTTTTTAATGATTGGTTGTCATGGTATTGAGGCATACATAGTGTGATTATTTTCATTTATTTATGACTCTTTATGGATTTTCATTTTTTTCATGTTTCCCCTTATCTATACTCATGTTGTGTCTGTGAGTGTGTGTGTGTGTTGAGTTTAAAAAATGGAAAATATATGTATGTTTTAAAATTAAAACCTTATGAAAATATTTTTTTGAATTGTATTTAAATCCATGGGAGGGTTTATTTTTTAACAGAAGTGTTTATTTTAAATGTAATCCTTGGAAAGTGGTTCCCTTTGAAAATTAATTTCTAAAACATGAGATGGTTTTTTATGAAAGAACTGTGTTTTAATAGGAAATAAAAGTTTTGAATTGTTCTTTTTTAATGAAATTGGTTTTCTTCCAAAAAGGTAAATGGTTGGTTTTTGAAATGGTGTTACATTGGTAAGTCCTCTTTGAGGCATGTTTTATGAATGATGTGATTTCAGAAAGTATATAAAGTATACTTTTTTTGATTTTATTTTTGTATAAAGGAACTAAAAATTTACTTTTCTATTCCCTACATTCAAACTAGAATTCTTTTTTTCTTTATAAATGGAATGTAATGAAATCATGGTGGTATATTATTGTCCTTTTTCTCACGCCCTACATAATCACATTGGGGGATATGTAGTCCTAATTTTTTCTATAAGTTATCAAGTTATAAATTATAGGTTATCTTATTACTGCTCTATGTTAAAAAGCGAGTCTTGTTTGGGTTATAAAAGTGACTTGAGAGTCACACAGAGTTATTGGGGCTTGTTTCCCAGTTTGGTTCAACTAGTTTTTTGGTCATGTGGTGTATCGTCCTCTCAAGACACCTATTTCCTTTTTAGTTTAGTTTTAATTTCCTTTTTTTGAAATGTGAATGTTTTGTATAAAAATGGTTACATATATGGAAAAATGTTTGTAAAACCATTCATTAATTTTGAGCTTTATGCCTTATTTGGATGTTCTTAATTTTACTTCCACTTGTTTATTTTTTCATGGTCATACAATATAAGGACACCTTATGTCGGTTTCTCGGTTGGAACTATTGCTAATTCTAGTTTTAATTAGGGTGAAATCATTCCCAAGTATTTTCTTATGATACGTGTTGGAGATGGTTCCCTAGAACCAACTACTTTGTACTTTAAATTACATGTATATTTAAAGGATTGAATATTAATATAAATATCTTATCACATATCAATCGTTATTATACATAAAATTGATTTGATATTGTCCTATAGTATCTACCACATTGATAAGGTCATGGAAGCTCAATACTATGATGAAAAACTTGAAATGTAATGAAAATATTTTTTTAGAAAAATAGTTCTACAATTGGATAACATACTATGATAGGTCACATGGTATATAGACTATCTGGTGGGAGTACTCATAAGTGGATTAGGCTTCTTCTCATGAAGTTCCCACTTGGTAATCTCCAAGATGGGATATTATGAGAATAAAACCACTAGTAAGAATTCAGTATATTTATGTGTCATCTGATATTCCTATCTATGATCATGTGTAATGGTCCTTAAACTTTAAAATTTTTATTAATTCATGTCATGACTTTCATGATTATATTTACTAACCAAAATAGTGACTCTATATGTTCACGAGAAGTAGGGTTTTTTTGGTGCATCACGAATGATATGTTATTAATAATAAGTTGGGGTGGGATTTGTATCTTCCATATCTATGGAAGATGATGTCTTAGCCTTTTTATTGCAACATATCTGTCACATTAAATTTCATGTTCATGGTTTAAGGATGATTTTATTTCAGATAGTCAAAGAAATATTTATCAAGTATATAGGTTGATGACACAGATGTGCAACCTACTTAATAAGAACACAAAACCAAGTGATGGCTTCATCCCAAGTATATAACTCCTCACTAGTCAATGATTATGGAATTAATCTTCTAAAAAATAAAATCTTACTTCCTTTAGTGGATCTTAATTCTATTTTGGGAATGGATTGGCTATCCTTATATAAATCCAACATCCACTATTGATAGAGGGAGATCACTCTTCACATCCCAATACATCCTCTGATTCTGTAAAAGTGTAAGGAGGAGGATAAATCTCCCCTATAATATTATATTCAAGAATGTATATTATTACCTTATGATAAATCATATTTATACCAAATGATTGATACAAAGTAGAAAATCATGCATGAAGACATTCCCATTGTGAGGGACTATACTGATGTATTCCCTAAAGAGTTACTTGGTCTTCCTCTTAACTGAGAGGTTGAATTCTCAATAAAAATTATACATGGATATATACCCATATCCAAGACTCCTTACAGAATGGCCACTATTTAGTTGTAAGAACTAAAGAAGTAGTTACAAGAGAATTTGGAAAAGGGTTTTATATGCTTGAGAGCTTCACCGTGGGGTGAATCGGTCCCCTTCGCCAAGAATAAGGATGGATCAATACATGTCTCTATTGATTATCATGAACTTGAAAAATCAATATTAAAAAATAATCCCCTACCATGGATAGGTAACTTGTTTTATCATCTATACAGAGCTCATTATTTCTCCATGGTGGACCTCCATTAAGGATATCACCAATTAAGGGTGAAGAAGGAAGATATTCCCAAAAATTACTTTCGAACAAGGTATAGAGACTATAAGTTAATATTGATCAATTTTAGATTCAAAACTACTCCATAAATATTTATAGACTTAATGGATGGGGTCTATAAGGATTAACTAGACAAATTAGTGGTAATTGTCATGAACCGTCCCCCAGGGCCCGTGTCGTGACTAACCCAAGCCCGCCTTCCATAGGCCAGGGGCTGGCGACTAGCACCAAAGGTGTATTCCCTATAACAGGGAAGGCATTTCCTTTATATCCTGTAACTACATGCAACCAAGAACATAGCAAGATACGAACTCATGTAAACTAAATAGTAAACAGAGTGAGTGCAGTAAGTAAAAGGGTCCATAATACAAGCCCAACTAGAAAGTACAAGTACAACTGAAATAAAATACAACTGAAGAAAGAGAAAGATAACTACTGGGTCGTCCTCTGAGGTTCCTACCAGAAGGGTAGGTAAAAATTGCCTCCTCAGCACTCCACGTCCTCCTGTCTCCTCCCCGTACCGATACGACATATGGTCCACCTCCGGGCATCATCCAGTCCTGGTACCCTCATCCTTAGTCAGCGTTTTCCATCATCTGCACCAAACACAACGAGGTGCGGGCATATCCCGTTCAAGGGTGAGTATAACAATACTCAGTAGGGACCTCAAGACCCTCAAGGTCTCACTAAATCCACAAAGGATAAACTACAAAGGATGAAAACAACTTATAACCCTACTTAGGTATATTCCCATACATATACCTAAGTTGTCCAAGTAAACCCATCTCAATCATGAAGAAAACATGGAGTCCAACTCCAAAGCCCAAATCTCAACTGTTCTACAAAGGAAGAAACACCATGAAGTTAAGTACCACATAGGTACGCCACACTGAAGAATACCACCAATGTATTACCACGAAAGAAAGTACCACACATGTACGAACACAGCTCACACCAGGTATATCTTATGTATGGTAGTAAATATGATTAGATATAACTATAGAATCATCTTACTCCATTAAGAGGAAGACCCACACAGGATCGCTCGGGGTTGACCCACATAAGATCACTATTCATTCTTTACATCACAGCCAGCTACTAGGTTCCCGGACAATGCTCGCTTGTCACCGGGAGGGTCCGCTCTACAAGCCACTGGTCGATACTCCAACTGCCATGAAGTCCCAGGAAGAAGTATCCCAATGGACCGCCACCTCATAGGGGTCTCAACGCAACAGACGGTGCGTCAATGAGACGCTCGGTCTGTGAGTTATTAGCCTTTTAGTCCTGGGGGCCCGGTTGGATTCCTGCTCGATCCAAACTGACCAAATCACATCTTAATCTAAATTTTTAGTGGGTTATACTCAAAGGTACTGACTCGCTCCAAGGTTTCCAGCGTCGCTGATAGTTCTTCAAACGGACGCTTAGTGCCAAAGTTATGGCCAAATGAGCGTTTAGGGTCGAAACTGATCCAGGTCTGGTCCGACCCGATCAGACCAACCCAGCCCGACCCGGCCTGGGTCGACCCGGCTCGAGTTGACCCGGACCGACTCGCTGGATCCGGCCCGGCCCACGGTGGGTGATCCGGCAGGCCGTGAGAGACCACGGAGGGCCACAAGAGGGTGCGACGAGGCCCCGGGATGTCGCGGCATGGCCGCATGGAACCGGATCCGCGGGGCGGCACGGCGGGGCCGGGACGGCGGAGCTGCGAGGAGGCCCGGAGGGGCCGTGGATGGCGGATCTGCGGGGTGGCACGGCGGGGCCTCGGACGGCGGAGCCCCGAGGCGGCGCGGCGGGGCCGCGGACGGCAGAGCCGCGGGGCGGCACGGTGGGGCCCCGAACGGCAGAGCCGCGGGGCGGCGCGGTGGGGCCCCGAACGGCGGATCTTCCGGGCGGTGCGGTGGGTTCGCGGACGGCGGAGCCGCCGGGTGGCACGTGGGGGTCGCGTACGGTGGAGCTACTGGGGGGCACGGCGGGGCTGCGGGTGGCGGAGCCGTAGGGCAGTGCTGCAGGGCCACGGACGGCGGATGCCCGGTGCCAAAGTTATGGCCAAATGAGATTATAGGGTCGAAACTGATCCAGGTCCGGTCTGACCCGATCGGACAGACCCGGCCGTGAGGGGCGGCGGAGGGCTGTGGGGGCCGAGGGGTCTGTGGGCGGCCTCGGGCCGCGGAGGGCCACGTGGGGGTATGGTGAGGCCGTGAGGCGGTATGGAAGGCCGCGGGTCCACGCGGCGGCGGAGCCGAGGGGTGGCAGAGCCCTGAGGCGGCGCGATGGGGCCGCGGACGGCGGAGTCGCGGAGCGGGGCGGTGAGGCCGGGATGGCGGAGCCGCGGGGTGGGGCCGGGATGGTGGAGCCATGGGGTGGCGCAGCAGGGTCGGGATGGCGGAGTCGTGGGGCGTGCTAGGGGGTCCGAGGACAGCAAACCCGTGGGTCGTCGTGGCAGGACCGTGGACGGCAGAGCTGCGGGGTGGTGCGGCATGGCCGCGGACGGCGGCGCCACAGACGGCAGTGCCGCAGAGGGGTGAGCCGCAGGGCGGCAGAGCGGGGCCGTGGACGGCGGAGCCGCGGGGGGGCCGCGGACGGCGGAGCCACGGGGGGGGGGGGGGGTCACGAACGGCGGAGCCATGGGGAGGCTAGGCAGGGTCGCGGACGGCGGAGCCGCGGGGTGGTGCGGCGGGGCCGCGGACAGTGGAGCTGCGGGGGGGGCGCGGGGGGGCCGCGGACAACGGAGATGCGGGGCGGCACGGCGGGGCCACAGATGGCGGAGCCGTGAAGCAGCGCGGTGAGGCCGTGGACGGCGGAGCCGCAGGGCGGCGCGGCGGGGCCGCGGAAGGCGGAGCCGCAGGGCGGTGCGGCGGGGCCGCGGACGGCGGAGCCGCGGGGCGGTGCGGCGGGGCCGCGGACGGCAGAGTCGCGGGGCGGCGCGGCAGGGCCGCGAACGGCGGAGCCGCGGGGCCACGGACGGCGGAGCCGCGGGGCCGCTGACGGCGGAGCTGGGGGGCCGCGGAGCGAGGCCGCGGATGGCGGAGCTGCAGGGCGGCGCGGCGCGGCCGCGGACGGCGGAGCCGCAGGGCGGCACGGCGGGGCTGCGGATAAGGGAACCGCGGGGCCGCGGACGAGGGAGCTGAAGGGCCGCGCGGCGGGGCACGGACGGGGAGCTGCGGGGCCACACGGTGGGGACGCCGATGGAGGAGTCGCGGGGCGGAGCCTCGGGGCCGCGGACGACGGAGCCGCTGGGTGGCGGATCCACGGGGCGGCCGAGCCACGGGGCTGCGGAGCCACGGGGCAGGGTCGCGGGGCAGTGGTGGCCGCAGGGTGGCGTCATGCGTTGTCACCTTTGTGGCGACCGGGGGTGGTGTCGACCGCCGTTCTTCTGTTCCACTGGTGCCAAACGTCGGCGCCAGTCACTGTCACCATCGCAAAGAACACACCCATAAAGGATATTGGCAGAGGGGTCGCCATGTTTTTTTGGCTCACACCCTCTGTGTTAGGGCGGTAGCAATCGGCTCACCATAATCATGAATCAAGAATGTCAAACTCTATAATTTCATACGAATCATGGATCAACTCGTTTTGGATGATCCGTGTTCGCCATGCCTTCCAAGAATGAGGAATTTAATCGAGATGTTTCATGAATTCAATAACAACCCCTACCTCGAAGGTTCATTAATGGGTTCCGCAAGGAAGGAAACAATGTCGTTTGGGATTGACGGACGTCGGTGACATCGGCTTTTCCTCGATCGTCTGTTCGTTCATCGTTGGAGATGTTCCTCATTGGCTTTCTTTGTTGGAGATGTTCCTCGTTGGCGTTCTTCGTTGGAGAGCTTTCTCCAAATAGTTCTTCTCTCCCCAATTCCACCAAAATGAAAGGTATCCCACATAATAGAACAAGTTATCTATTATGTTTCTTGGCATAATTACAAAATGGCTTAATTAATTAAAGGGGAGAGTTGGCATAATTAAGTGGGGAGCTCAAGAGGTTTCTCCCCATTAAGAGGGAGTTCAAAGGGGTTCAAGGGGTTTTAATCCTCGGGTGGTCCCCCCCACCATAACCTCTCATGGGAGGTTTAGGATTGGTGGTCCCCACCTCTATAACCTCTCATGGGAGATTTTAGTTCAGTGGTCCCCACCTGTGAAACATCGACCTGGGAGTTTCAAAAGAAAAACAAAAATAAAATGTTACACCATTTTATTTTATTTTATTTTATTCTTTCATGAATAAGTGAAAAACTAACTTCCACCCTCGACCTACTGCGGTTGATGTGAAGGTCTCCATAAGAGAATACCGGTGCTGCGAGTTCAACAGTGTCCTCAGATTTCAATTCCGAGCACCGGTTCAAAAGTTTCGAAAACCCGCTCACACGTTTACTGAACGTACCAGAAAAAAAGTTCATAAATTCATTACGGGCACACCGAGCCTCGAAATCATGCGTCGTACATTTTTTTGAACTCATAAAATTCCCATATATTTAGAAAAATATTTACATGGAAATTTTGGGTCTTTACATTCTCCACACCTCAGGGCTTTACGTCCCCATAAGCCACAACTCAAACTAAAGAAACAAGTGGGGGTACTGAGCACGCATCTAAGCCTCCCTCTCCCATGTGCCCTCCTGGAGGTTCCCATGCTGCCAACGAATTCACACTAGAGGTATCAACCGCCCATGAGGGACCCGCTCCTATAGATCCTCAATCTCTACTGGAACCTCTGTAAAATTCACCCCATCGTCGACGTCCAACTCTCCGTGGTCGATGATGTGAGAAGGGTCGCGCACGTATCTCCTCAGCTGGGATATATGGAAGATGTCGTGCACACAGTAAAACTGAGTTGGAAGATCTAAGCGGTAATCCACCTCACCAACTCTTCTGAGGACCTGGAAGGATTTGATGAACCTCCAAGATAACTTGGTGCCTCGGCCGAATCTCCACAAACCTCGTCGATGTGAGACCAGTAGAAAGATGTGGTCGCCATCCTCGAACTCCAGAGGGCTCCATATCCTATTGACATACGACTTCTTCCTTCTCTGTGCAGTCTTCATCTAGTCCTGGATGATCTGCAACTTATCTATGGTATCCTGTGCCATCTCTGGTCCCACTACTGCTGACTCCCCTGGGTCAATCCAGCACAAAGGTGATCTGCAAGTTTGCTCGTACAATGCCTCAAAAGGTGTCATCCCAATGGTGGAGTGATAGCTGTTGTTTTCTGAAAACTCCACAAAAGGAAAGTGATCCTCCCAACTGTGACCAAAGTCGAGGATGCATGCACGCAGCATGTCCTCAAGGGTATGAATAGTCCACTCAGTCTGGCCATCCATCTGAGGATGGAAGGTGGTTCTCAAACAAAGCTACATCCCGAAAGCCTCCTCAAACCCCTTCCATAACTGGGAAGTGAAACGTGCATCACGATCGAAGACAATCGTCAAGGTTACTCCATGTAACCGCACAATCTCTTGCACATAGAGGTCTCCCAAGCTCTCTACTGAACCCTTCTCTCTAATCAGTAGGAAGTGAACCGACATGGTGAGTCGGTCTACGATCACCCAGATAGAATCATATCCCAGGGACGAGCGTCGAAGACCCATCACGAAGTCCATGGATATCTCATCCCAATTCCACTCTGGGACCTCTGAAGGCTGAACCAAGCCTGCTGGTACCTGATGCTCCGCCTTCACTTGCTGGCAAGTGAGGCACAGAGAGACAAACTCTGCTACTGATTTCTTCATTCCCAGCCACTAGTGTTATCGTCGAATCTCTTGGTACATCTTCACTACTTCTGGATGTACCGTTAGAGGGGATGTGTGGAAGTCCCTCAAAACATCCTCCTAAAGTGACACTGGTACCATGGTGCATTCTTTGAAGAGGATGACATGCTCCCCACCTTCAGAAAATCCATCAGGTGCATGTCCTGTGGATATCTATGCACATCGAGTCTCGCTGTCAGTATCCCCATGCTGCACCTCCCTAACTCATTGAACAAGTGGGGAAGTGACTGTAAGAGACTGAAGAAAAGCTATATTATCATGATCCACAAAGAATATCTGCAAAGTGGCCAGATGCTCTATCACCTCTCCTAGTAGCTGTATACCAGATCTCATGTTGAGTGCATCTGCTACAACATTCCCCTTTCCATGAGTATAGACTATCTCAAAGTCATAGTCCTGGAGGAACTCAAGCCAATGTCGTTGTCTCAGGTTCAGGTCCTTCTGAGAGAAGATATACCTGAGACTCTTGTGATCTGAGTAGACTGTAAAACACTCTCCCATCAAGTAATGTTTCCACATCTTCAAGGCGAATACCACTACTTCTAACTCCAGTTCATGGGTAGCAGAGTTCTTCTCTTGTTGTCTCAACTGTCGAGAACCATATGAGATCACCGCTCACTGCTACATCAGGACACATCTGAGCCTGGTCCCTGATGCGTTGCAATAGACTACGTACCCTACGCCCTCCTCTAGAAGCCTCAAGATGGGGGCACTAGTCAGTCTCTGTCTCAGCTCTTGAAAACTCTGCTGGCATCTCTCCGACCACATGAAGTGTTTCCCCTTCTTCTTCAATGTTGATAGTGGTGCTGCAACTCTGTAGAAATCTGGCACAAATCTACAGTAGTATCCGGGAAAACCCAGAAAACATCGTACCTCCATCACACTCCTAGGTGGATCCCAAGAAATTATCACCTCAATCATTTTTGGATCCACTGAAACTCTAGCCTCTGAGATGACATGTCCTAGAAAGCGAACCTCTCAGATCCAGAACTGGCACTTCGAGAGCTTACCATAAAGCTGGTGCTCTCAGAGTGTGTCTAGTACTACTTGAAAAAGGTAGGCATGTTCCTCCTCAGTAGTTTCATAGATCAGAATGTTTTTGATGAAGACTACTACAAAGCGATCAAAGTATGGCTAAAATATACTATTCATGAGTCCCATGAACACTGCTGAAGCATTGGTCATGCTGAATGGCATAACCAAGAACTCGTAATGGTCGTACCGACATCTGAAATTTGCCTTCTACACATCTTCATCTCGCACTTTGAGCTGGTGATAGCCTGATCTGAGGTCTATCTTCAAGAACCATTGTGCTCCCTTTAGCTGTTCAAAGTGGTCTTCAATTCATGGGAGTGGGTACTTGTTCTTCACGGTCACCTGGTTCAGGCGCCAATAGTCGACACAATGTCTAAATCTCCCATATGTCTTCTTGGTGAACAAAATCGGGGCTGCCCAGGGAGAAACACTAAGCCAGATGAATCCCTTCCCCTACAGGTCCTCTATCTGTACCCGCAGCTCAAGAAGCTCCATGGGAGACATCTGATACGATGGTGTAGATATCATTGTCATCCCGGTGTACAAGTCAATGTAAAATTCCACCTCTATATGTGGAGGTAGACCCGAAACATCATCAGGTAAGACATCTGCATAATAGTCCACCACTACAGCATAACTCGGACTCTCCTCATTAACCACTCCAAGGGTAAGGCTAGAAAACTGATGAGTGATCGGCTACACTCTCCTCCGGGTAAGTCCATCATGTGCTGAAAAGGATCCCTTCTCGTCGGTGAAGGTGATCATGGTCCCATCTGTGCGGACACACTGCACTTTGCGCCTAATACAGTAAATCTGATCATGGACTGTATATAACTAGTCCATACCCAAGATGACATCGTAAGACCTTGAAGCTACTATTAAGATATCCCAGTCGAAGCTCTCGCCTCATAGAGTAAGCTCATACTGCCATCACCAGTGTGTAATCATCAAATCTGCTCTCATAGGAGTCTCTAGACGTAAGGATCGAGCCAACAACTCTGTCAGAATCTCCGAGCTCTGAACAAGGGTAGTGGAAATAAAAGAATGACTGGAACTTGTGTCTATAAGTACTGCAGCTAAGGTGGAGTAGACACAAATCGGACCTCGTATCATCTCTGGAGCGCCATGTTCATAGACCTCAGCTACCTGGAGATGACCTCTCCCCTTTCCACCTACTTCCTATGGTTGTGGTGGACCTACTGGTGGTGGTGATGGTAACATCTTGAATCATCTCCCACCGCCAGTTGCATGGCCAACTCCTTTTCCAGGTCCATCTGATCCTTTCGGACTTCCTTGATTGAACCTATGTCTCTGCTTGTGTGGTTCTTAGACCATCTTATGATCATCCGTACGACAGGTCAGACAGTCACAAGCCATGTGACCCTGCCCACCACATGTGTAACACTGCCCGCTCCTGGCATAACTGGCTCTGCCTCGGGTGCCCCACACAACCGACTTTGAATCCTGCATTCATCCACCTGTAGGTCTGGTCCTCTTGGACCTATGAAACATCTATCTGCTGCCAGCTAAAGAAGACTCTGCTACATGATGACTGGTGGTGGGTCTCGCTGCTGGTGACTGCTCAGCAAGAAAACTCTCCACTAATAGGGATCTCTCTAACACCCTCGCCTGCGTCGGGATACTGAGTGAGATCATCGAAGCCCCGATCTCTCACCTAAGCCCCAGCTCGAAGGTCTGGGACCTGAATAATGGCTCTCACGCCATATATTTGGAATAACGTGAGAGGTTAGTGAACCTCACTGAGTACTGACCCACAGTCATGCTACCATACTGTAAATGAATAATCTCTTGAATGCACATTGCGCGAAGAGTCGCTGGGACAAACTCTACCCAAAACAGGCTCTCAAAGTCTGTCCAGAGAAGTGCCACCTCATTGTGAACTTGGAGCATCAAGATCCATCATTTTCCAACTACTTCCGATAGAGGGATGGTGGTAAGGATCACCATGAGATCATCTGGTGTCCCTACCAGTCAGAAAACTCTCAATACGGCCTCCAGCCAATCCTCAGCTACCTGTGGGTTTGTCTCTCCCTGGAACCTGGGTGGCCTCTGGCATTGGAACTCATATAATGCGCTCAAGCAGTGTGCATCATCTGTTGTTGGGGCTGGTGGTAACGGTGCCCCAATGGGTAATGGTACCACTAGTTCCTCTACTGGTGCCTCTACTAGAAGAGGGCCCTGCACCAAGTCCTCATTGCTCGGTGGGCTATCAGTGCATACAACTCTCGGAACCCTAGCTGGATGTCTGTGTGGAAACATCCTGAAAAGAAATAGGTGCGCCATGGTCAAATAAGTTATACCTGGTGAGATGACTCAAGATATCACAAATAAATCTCTTGAAAACACAGATGCAATTAGTGTTTTCGTGCACTCAGTCAGAAATCATAAGTCAAGGTCTTGGTGTATGGATACGCCAGCCACCACACCAACACTAGATTCCCTAAACTGATAACCAAACTCACTAAACATAACACTATTCCTGTTAAAATATTAGAGTCATATGTTCTATGTTAGAAGTGACTCCTCTAATACCAATTTGTCACTACCCATCCCCCAGGGCCCATGTCGTGACTACACCAAGCCCGCCTTCTATAGGCCAGGGGATGGTGACTAGCACCAAAGGCATATTCCCTATAACTGGGAAGGCATTGTCTTTATATCATGTAATCACACACAACCAAGCACATAGCAAGATACAAACTCATGTAAACTAAACATTAAACACAGTGAGTTCAGTAAGTAAAAAGGGCTAGAATACAATCCCAACTGGACGGTACAAGTTAAACTGAAATACAATACAACTGAAGAAAGAGAAAGACAGCTATTGGGACATCTTCTGAGGTTCCTACCTGAAGGTTAGGTACAAATTTCTTCTTCATCACTCCACGTCCTCCTATCTTCTCCACATACTGATATAGCGTATGGTCCACCTCCAGGCACCATCCAGTCCTGGTACCCTTGTCCTCAGTCAACGTTGTCTGTTGTCTGCACCAAACACAATGAAGTGTGGTCATAGCCCGTGCAGGGGTGAGTATAACGATACTCAGTAGGGACCCCGAGACACTCAAGGTATCACTAAATCCACAAAGTATAAACCAAAAAGGATGAAAAAAACTGATAACCCTACTTTGTTATATGTCCATACATATACCTAAGTTATCAAGTAAACTCATCTCAATCATGAGGAAAACACGGAGTCCAACTCCAAAGACCCAAGATAAACTATTCCACAAAGGAATAAACACCACGAAGGTAAGTACCAGATAGGTACACCACACTGAATAATACCACCAAGGTATTACTACGAAGGAAAGTACTACAAAGGTACGGACTCAGCTCACACCAGGTATATCTTAGGTATAGTAGTAAAGATGATTAGATATAACTATTGAATCATCTTACTCTATTAAGAGGAAGACCCACATAGGATTTCTCTGTGATGACCCAAACAGGATTTCTCAGTTCTAACCCACACTAGATCTCTCAGTGCTGACCCACATAG
This sequence comes from Viscum album, assembly GCA_963277665.1. Lineage (NCBI taxonomy): Eukaryota > Viridiplantae > Streptophyta > Magnoliopsida > Santalales > Viscaceae > Viscum > Viscum album. The sequence goes on from OY728130.1 coordinate 731,400,701, forward strand.
GATCGCTCAGTTCTGACCCACATAGGATCACTATTCATTCTTTATGTCACAACCAGCTACGGGGTTCTTAGAAAAATGTTCTCTTGTCTCTGGGAGGGTCCACTCCACAAGCCACTGTTCGATACTCCATATTCCATGAATTCCCACAAAGAAGTATCCCAATGGACCACCACATCATAGGGGTCTCAACTCAACAGACAGTGCGTCAATCGGATGCTCGATCTGTGAGTTATTAGCCTTTTAGTCGTGGGGGCATGGTTGGATTCGTGATCGATCCAACCTCACCTTGCCATATATTAATCCAAATCTCTAGTGGGGTATACTCAAATGGACCTTCTCGCTCCAAAGTTTCTAGCGCTGCTGACAGTTCTTCAAACAGATGCTCGGTGCCAAAGTTATGGCCAAATGAGCGTATAGGGTCGAAACTGATTCAGGTCCAGTCTGACCTGGTCGGACCGACCCGGCCCGACCTGTCCTGGGTTGACCCAGCTCGATTCGACCCATCCCAACCCGCTGGGTCTGGCCTGGCCCTCGCTGGGCAGTCCGGTAGGCCGCGAGGGCCGCGAGGGGATGAGGAGGGCCGCTGGAGGCCACGAGGCCGTGGACGCCCGCAGAGGGCCGCGAGGGGGCGTGGTGAGGCTGTAAGGCGGTGAGTCCATGAGGGTAATGGATGTCCGTGGGGAAGCACAGTGCGACTGCAGGGTGCAGATCCATGGGTTGGCATGGTAGGGCCGCATACGGTAGAGCCGCGGGGCGGAGCGGTGGGGCCGCGGACGGTAGAGCCGCGGGGCGGCGCGGCAGGGCCGCGGCCGGCGGAGCCGCAGGGCGGCAGTGGCCGCGGGGTGGCGGTGGCCGCAGGGTGGCGTCGTGCGCCGTCTCCTTCTTCATGACTGGCGGTGTTGTCAGCCGCCATTCTTGTGTTCCACCAGTGCCAAATGTCGGCACTATTCATCGTCACCATCGTGAATAACACACCAATAAAGGAGAATGGCGGAGGGGTCGGGCAATGTTTGTTTTTCCTGCACCCTCCGTGTTATGGTGGTAGCAAGAAACTAAACATAATCATGAATCAAGAACACAAAACTCTTTAATTTCATACGAATCGTGGATCAACTCATTTTGGTTGATCTGCATTCCCCATGCTTTCCAAGAACGAGGAATTTAATCGATATATTTCATGAATTCAATAACAACCCCTACCTCGAAGGTTCATTGATGGAGGCCTCAAGGAAGGATACCATGTCTTTAGGGATATACGGATGTTGGTGACATCGGTGTTTCCTCGATCGTCGGCTCTTTAATCATTGGAGATGTTTCTCGTTGGTGTTATTCATTGGAGATGTTCCTCGTTGGTGTTCTGCGTTGGAGAGATTTCTCCCAATAGTACTTCTCTCCCCAATTCCACCAAAATGAAAGGTAGACCACATAATAAAACAATATATCTATTAAGTTTGTTGGAATAATTTCAAAATAGCTTAATTAATTAAATAATGGTTTGGCTTAATTAATTAAAATGGAGAGTTGGCATAATTAAGTGGGGGATCTCAAGAGGTTTCTCCCCATTAAGAGGGAGTTCAAAGGGGTTTGAGGGGTTTTAATACTCGGGTGGTCCCCACCACCATAACCTCTCATGGAAGGTTTCGTCTCGGTGGTCCCCACCTTCATAACCTCTCATGGGAGGTTTTAGTTCAGTGGTCCCCACCTTTGAAACATCCAAATGGGAGTTTCAAAAGAAAAATAAAAATAAAATGTTAAACCATTTTATTTTATTTTATTCTTTCACGAATAAGTGAAAAACTAAATTCCAGCCTTGACCTACTACGGTCGAGGTGAAGGTCTCCTTAAGAGAATATCGGCACTGCGAGTTCAATGGTGTCCTCAGATTTCAATTCCAAGAACCTGTTCAAAAGTTACAAAAACCCACTTGCACGTTTACTGAATGTACCCGAAACAAAGTTCACAAATTCATTCTGGGCACACTGGGCCTCGGAATCACGTGTTGTAAATTTTCGCAGACTCGTAAAATTCCCATATATTTAAAACAAATACATGTAAATTCCAGCTCTTTATAGTAATCATTATATATGATATTTCTATATACTCCAAGAGCGAGGATAAGTGTGATGGGCATTTGAATAATATTATAAGGGCTTTAAGAAAGGAGAATATATTTGAAAAGTGTAGTAAATGGGAGTTCTAGATGAAGTAAGTATCATTATTAGGGCATATTATTACCAGTAAAGGGTTATCTATAGAACCTTTTAAGATAAAGGCAATCAACTGCATCTGTAATGTAGATCTATAGTTTCCTAAGACTAAAAGGGTATTGACAACAATTTTTGTAAAAAAAATCACGATTTTAAAACTCACTAAAAAAGTTATCACATAATGGAGTAAAATTTTTATAAACCAGTGAATGTGAAGAGATCTTTAAGGAGTTGAAAAGGTGTATTATCACTACATCGGTACTTACTCTACCCTCAAGTGTAGAACTTTTTTTGGTTTACATAAATTCTTAAATAAGGGTTTGGGTTGTGTACTAATGTAGAATGATAAGGTGATAGCCTATTCTTCAAGGCAGATGAAATGTCATGAGTAGAACTATCCCACGCATGACCTGGAGTTGGATATAGTAATATTTGTGATGAAGATCTCTAGACAATATATCTATGGGGAGAAGTTTAAAATATATATGGATCACAAGAACATTAATTTTATATATTCACAAAAAATGAGATTAAGATGTGCCAAAGAAGAGGGTTTGAGCTGATCATGGACTATGACTACTCAAGCCATTATATTCTGGGAAATCAAATAATGTGGCAGATTCTCTAAGTATAAATGATCCAAAAAATTATTAAATGATGATAATTGAGAAGGATAAAATATTATTATATTAGAAAATTATGGATATGTAAGTACTAAAAGTATCTACATCCTACCTTTCTCAAATAAGTATTCAATCATCCATTCTTGATAGAATCAAGGAGCCCCAGAAAGATGATGAGGTGTTACAGAAAAAGGTATCAAATATTCTGTAGTTCAACTTTGTTTAAGATAGAGTTATAATATTTTTAAGTTGGATATTTTTCACATAAAAACCATATATGAATAGGGATATTCTAGATGATATGCATAAAACATCCTTCTCTATTCATTAAGTAAGAACTAAGATGTATAAAGATCTAAAGAAAAACTTTTTTTAAGATAACTTAAAGAGGTAGATTTCATATTTTGTATCTTGATGCATGGTATACCAACAATTCAAGGAATAATTATAGAATTATAATGGTATTATGCAGCCATTTCTCATATCAGTATGGAAATGGGAAGACATAATCATAGATTTTTTCGTAGGACTCCCCATCACACCTAAAGGAAATGACACCATTTGGGTGGTAGTCAACTGTCTTACAAAGTCGGCACATTTCATTTCTATTAAGGAAGATTTATATTTTCAATAAATCTCTCAGATATATATAAAATAAGTGTTAAGATTTTATGGAGTTCCACTCTCTATTGTATCGGATCTAGATTTGAGGTTTACCCTAAGGTTCTAGGGAAGTCTTCAGCAAGCATTTGATACATAACTTGGTTTAAACACAACTTATCACCCTTAAATGAATGGTAGATATGATAGAACCATACAGAATATAGAGTATATGTTGAGTTATTATTAAATTTATTTCAATGGTTGTTGGTATTAGTACCTTACCCTAATAGAGTTCTCATATAACAATAGTTTCCATTCAAACATTCAAATGGAGCCTTATGAGGCTCTGTATGGGAAGTGGTGTCAGAATCCGATGTGATGAGATGAAGCTGGAGAGTGGAAGCTGATGGGACCTAATATTTCCTAATAGATGATATATAAGGTATAAACAATTCATCTTCACATGAAATTTGGGAAAAGTCAGTATAAAATCTATATAGACAACCATTAACAAGACCTGCAGTTTAAGGTCAAAGATAAGGTGTTCCTTTGTATTTCCCCATGGAAGAAATTCATGAGGTTTGGGAAGAAGGGAAATATTAGTCCTAGATAAATTGGTCCCTTTAATATCCTTTATCACATTGGAGTGGTGGCCTACCGACTATAACTCTTATCTAACCTATCTCAAGTATATGATGTGTTCCAAGTATCCCTCTTATGGAAGTACATACCAGACCCCTCACATGTACTGAATCTAGAGATGGTACTATTAGAGAGAGACCTTTCATATGAGGAATATCTTTTTAATATCTTGTATAGTATATAAAAGGTTATCTAAAATAATACAATTCACTTAGTCAAAGTTTTGTGGTGAAACCACAAGTTCGTAGAAGAAACTTGGGAACTAGAAGAGGCTATGAGGTAGAAGTACCCTCACCTGTTTTCAACTTAGTATATAATATGAAATTTAAATGGTTAAATTATTTAAGGGGCAATAATTTAACACCATGAGAATTTAATATATATTTCTTTTTAAATAAATTCAATCTATTCAATAGCTTTCGATGCATGCAACACCGGTTTTAAACGAAACGTGATAATCTATTAAAATATTATTCTTTAAACATGACCATTATAACATATAAATTAAATTAGAGAGTGTGAATAAGAATAAATAAATTATGAAAATTAATTTTTACATATATATTAAATAAATTCAATGGTTATATAATAATTATAAGTAAAATAGGAACCATTTTAAGGAGAAAGAAATATTTTCTGAAAAAATGTATTTTTTTGAAGGGTGGATTAGTCATGATTTGTAGAGATATTATAAAATTAATTTTTACCAATTTTATAAAATTTATTTATAAAAATGAACTTTATTTTTAAAATCTTCATATCAAAATTATCTTAGGTGAGTTTTTTATAGATTTTTCTGTAAATTTTCATTTTTTAATGAATACTGAAAATACATTTTTTTATTAAAAAGTGCCTTCTTGTTTAAAGAATTGACAAGACCCATTTTATTTTAATGTGGTTTTAAAATTAAAATTAGCTAAATTATATAATTAATCCAAATTATGTCATTGTAATCAATTTAATATTTAATTATTATTTAAAAAGTTTTTCAACTTTTGAAAGTTTTTATTTTGGAAAACCGTTTTTTACATGTCTACGAGCTTAATTTTAAATTAAAATCTTCCAATTATATGAGTTTAATCTAAAAAAATGGATTCCATGTTTGTAATAAGAATTATTTATGTTATCTAATAAGTTCAACTTAATTTTTTACCATAATTAATAGTGAAAACAGTAAAAATTATTTACCACAGTTAAGGTAAAAATGGGTTTATCAGGGGTCAAACTAAAATGATAAGGGTAAAAAATGACCCAAAAATTTTATAATTCCTATTTTATAGTAATATTTAGAATTTATCATTTCTAAGGTTCTAAAAAGGTAAATTTTGGAACCTTTTCTAATGAAAAAACATGGGTGTGGTTTCTTATTTTAAAAATTCTAAGTGTATCCTCTCCCCCACTTATAAAAGGCCACCCACTCTCCTCTCTTTTACACACTTTTAGAACCCATTATTTAAAAAAATACATAACCAAATCACTTATATACTTTTCTTACCTCATTATATATTTCTTTTTTGGTTATAAATCTAACTTACATAGCCTTTTGTTTTTAACCAAAAGAACTTGTCTGATAAAGAGGTATCATCCATAACCAAGCATTTTATTTTATCTCTTCCTCCACCTCCTTAAAATATTATTAAAACATGATTATATAATAACAAAAGTATATTAAATATAATTTTATATTTTTTATATTAATTTCATGACCTACAACCATCTCCTCCTTTCTCAAATGGGAAATGAAACTGTTGATCATGTGTACGGCAGACTACCGCCTCCCGAACTGATGTAATTTGTTTTCCATCACCACCTCCAACGGTTGGATATAATTATGTATATAAAATTTATATATTATAATTATGATATAATTATACTTATATAATTTTAATATCATATATACCTTCTTACTTTCTATTCCCTAGAGAATATGATAGCATCGCTCATGTGTATGGCTAGCTACCGCCTCGCGAAGCGATGTGGTTCATTTTTCACTTACTATTTATATGGAAGGAAATAAGTAAAAAATTTATTATATATTATATTCATTAAATATTAAAAATTATATAAAATTAATATATCATATAATTTCTTTCCTTATCATCCATTGAATAAATGATAATGTCATTTTTATGTACGGCAGACTACCGTCTCGCGAAGCGATATGATTCATTTTTATTGTCGGGTGACATGGATGATATGTATATGGTTATTTAAATAAATAATAAAATATTTATGATATAATTATAATCATGGAAAGATTAAATAACACTTACCTTCTTTCCATTATGATCTGTGAAAAATGGAAACATTACTCATAAATGCATACAACATAGCATCTCCATGATTGTAACGTCGTTCATTTTTCATAACCATATTTACTGATTTATTTAAAAAGTATAATTTATTTATAAAAATGATAATAATTTCATAGTTAAAATTTTTTATATGATTAATTAATAATCTCTTTGTCCTTATTCAACTTACCGATGTGATTTTGGACATATGAGTCGTTTATCTTTAAAATGTACAACGTGAAATTAATTGGTTTGGTAATTTAATATGACATGATAATGAATAAAATAGAGGGAATAATAAGCATGAAAAAGGTTCTTAATAAATTAAATAATTAAATTATGTTTATTATTCAAGTAGATAAAGAATGCACGTGACAAATCGGGCTCTTGGTAAAGGGTCTCTCTAAACCACCATTTCCTTCAGGTTAGAAATTTCTCTATCTAAATAATAGTATGACTCTCTTAAAGTTATGGAATTAAAATAAATTCTACATATATATATATATCTCACATATACACCTAGCTTATTATCCCTTCCTTTTATGGGTTAATACATTCCTTATTACTAATTCTCAAATTCCTTTGTTATAAAATTTCATTTGTTTCTTATATGAAGAAAGATTATGAAGCCCATTTTTCTTTCCATGAGTAATTATATGTTATGAATTATTATTTATTCCTTTATATGGAACACATAGATCATGAAAATTCTATTATGGGTGTGTCCAGATCTCACTTAAATGCATTTGATAATGATTTAGTCTCATGATATGTCTTGTTTTGGATTAGGGAGTAAACTTAATCCATTATGGGACTTTCTCCACCATGTGATATTATCTAGGAAGTTAGCCTTGATTCATGTTTATGTCATTTTATATGTTGTTACAACATTTCAAATGACGTCATGATTTTATGATACCATGTTATTTATGATATTATTCCATGAAATTACTCATGATCCTTATATTTTATGATATCATGTTATACCTTTGACTCTCATGTTATGTTTACTTATCATGTTTATTCCCTTACTTGCTTTTTTAATGCACCCATTACTTTATAAATTCCCTAGGTTACCCCATGCATTTTTAGGATCTTAGGAGCTCATTATAGAGAATAAAATAAGGATTCCATGTTTTAAGTTCCTTTTGATGCAATACGAACCTAATTTTCAAAGACACTAGGGATTTATAATCCTTGTGTTGTATTAATGGATATTTATGTTTAAGAATCATGTAATAATTTGTGTAAAAGGCTTGGGTCTCCATAGAGACTCTGGTAAAGAGAATATCAGTGAGTCTCTTATGTGGGTATGGTATGTGAAGAACCCTCCACTCATAATTGTGATATTTGATTATACTGGAGAATCCTTGATTGGGGTGCATAATTAATCAAGGAAAAGAGTGTGTCTTATTACTAAACATTGTAAAACTCCTTGTGTTTTTGTGCCTCTATTTATTGCATTATTTGGGTAATTTTTTGAGATATTTGAAAGAGTGGATCAAGACTGAATAAGTCTGGGGGGTATGATTTAAAAGAAAAGAATTCATAAAAGTTTTAATTGTTCACTAATTTATCCCTCCCATATCAATGCTTCACTGATCTTATGACACCTCAAAATATAAGAATAAGGAGCCTTGAAATAAAGGAAGAAGAATGGAGTAATCTACCACATGCACCTCTAGTTTATCCAAGCAAGGGGAGAGGAAAGGGAGGCCAAATCATAAAAATATAAGTAGGGTAAAAACACAATTTCACCTTTTAAATGGAATATGGGAATACAACACAATTTAATCACATAGTATGTAAAACCGTGCACCAACTATGTGAATGTAATTGTCGAATCAAAACACATTTGTATCATCTCCTCTAACTATGTGTTAGTAGTCCAAGACCAAAAGGGTCACGCATGGTTTTCCCTAGGATTCACATAGTTTGTACCAAATTGTGTGCTACTCATGCAGACTAACCATGCATTGAACAGAAAAACTGACAACAATCCTGATAAAGAGCAGACACATAGTTTATATTAAACCATACATGAAAACTATAAACAGAAAGAAAATTTCTAGATTTACCAAGTTTCAAGCAAAAAATTCTTAGAAACTAAAATTACCGTACTCTAAGATAACATTATATTAAATATAATGTAATAGTGATATATGGATGTTATATTTTTTTTATGATTAAATAACATCCTACAATAGAGAATGTTATTTAAAAATTAAGATTTAATGTTTGGATGATTTTCCATATATGAAAAGTTATCATTAATTAGACATTTCACAAGATGATATATAAAGGATAATTAATTGTGAATTTTTATGAAAAAATTAATGAACAACCAAAGCAGTTACCCATACATTTCCTAATGTATGAGTAAATGTTTTAAATGCTCTAAGAGCATCCATGTGACCTATATACGGAGGAAATACCCATTGTGATGGGATATTTGATCTCCCCCTTCTCCCCTACTAATTATCCCTATTGTATCTCTCTTATTCTACTTCCTTATATTCTATGAGATACTAACATATAATGGGTGTGATAGGAATCCCACCAAAACATCGGTTGATTTGATCAATCTATGGATACACCATGGATGAGTGATTCCATTGGATTCCTCTCAGTAATCTTCATCAAGTGAATGTTTAAAGATAGTATGAGTAGTAGTCATCATCAGTGTATGGTACACAAGTTCTTCATTTATTTCTATACATGGTTTTATTTTCATTGAATGGTTGACCTTTGGATTTTTGTCTTTTATCATATTCCTCTTTGTTGAACATGTTTTGTTTGATCCTTATAAACACTTTATTTCTAATTGATGGTATTTACTCATAAGTTTAATAACATTTGATTAAATTCTACAGAGTCTTGAGGAGCATCCCTAAGGCCTATATAAAGAGGCAGTACCCATTCTAATGGGGTGTTTGATCCTTCCCTTTCCTCCTATTGGTTCTCCCTACCAAATCAATATCCTCTGCTATACTTATCCATCTGAGGTACTATAATACTATGGTTGTGAGGAGAAACCTATTAGTTGCTTCTAATGGATATTAATCAACCATTTTTATGGAGGATCAACAACAACAACCATCCTCGGTGTATGGTACACATTCTTCATTTATGTTATGCATGGTTTTAGTCTTTCATAGCATGGTGATCTTATGAATGAGGTTTCTAATGTCTTCCACTACTTTGAACAAGTGTTGTGTGATCCCCATTAACTCATAAAAGATGACATATTCATCACAAACAAATATAAAAAGTATAATATATTTCATGGAAGATAACCAAGACATGTTAGTGTTGTAATAGTGGGTTACCTAGACCCAACTAAATATTTTTTATTTTATTACCTGACTAAAAATTACTTTTTTATTATAAAACAATTTAAGAAAAAACTGAGAAACCAAGAATTCCCTAAAAAAACAAAACACCCCATATAGAGAAAACCGAGAACAAACTACAGGATCTACCCCTCTCTATCAGTTACTCCATGACTACAAGGCTTCACCAAGCTGGACCCTTTAGCAAAAAGTCACGTGAAAAAATGCACGAGAACGAAACCGATGGAAAGACATACCGTCTCAATCATCCAAATCCAAAAGTCCTGCCCTGGTGAAGACATTAAGATCAGATCCCCTTCTGAAGTAGATCCAAGTAGATTGCTGGAAACAAAGCACCAAACATCACAATAGCACTGAGAAAAAGGAATCCAGAAACAGGAACAACTCGTACAAAAAACATCTCATTCAAGGAAACCAATACACAAACATAACCAAATTCATTAAAGATTAACTTTATTTCATCCAATACCATCTCCCTAAACAATTTCCAATAAATTAATGAAATCTGAGTGGAAGGTGCATCCTTGAAAATATCCTCTACTCGGATGGTCAACTTGTCCCAAGTCTGAATATACTCTTCAAGATTTATCTTCCCAATATTAAAGCCCCCAACTAATATCGAGTCCTACCGGTCTATCCAAGAATATTGTTCCTCATTAAGGGAAATATTTAGTGGTCTCCCCATCAATTTTGCAGATTCTTGTTTAGTTGCATTAATATACAAAACTTGTTCCACCTGGTCTTCTTCAGAGCTCATAAGAAAATCCAAGGAGTTTTCATCCACAACACATGTCTTGTCATGTTTGTCCAATGGTCTGCCTTTCAATTTATTCGTTGTTCGTGTCTCTATAGGAATAGGTAAGTAGGAATAATCCTTCTTCCCCTTATGACTTACCTTCCACCCATCCAAGGATGTCCTGTCCCGAACACCATTCGTCTCCTGAATCTTATTGTTAGATTCTTTCAACATTCCCCCTCCATCAATAAGCTCATCATGAACCTCCTTCAACCTCAATTACTAAGGTTGTATGTCTTGGATCTCCTTATCAACACATTCCAAACTCCTACCCCCTTCCAAATCAAGACCTATTTCATCAACTGAAAGACACTAAAAATTGTTTCAAACTTGGACATTCGTTTTGGGACTTTCCAAACTCACTCTTCCGGATGCCTTCACCCAGCCCTTACTGCCTTCAGTAGTGGTAGAAACCCTTGAGTTTTGGCCCTCAGAAACCAGGTGAAACTCCACTTCCCCCTATGGATTGGTCTCCTCCAATACATCCTTATAAGGACATGCAGTTCCATTGCCTGGGCTCTTGGGTGCAGAAGAAGGGAAACCCGATCCTGCATTAGCAATTGAACCAGTGCCTGCTAACCCCCCGCACTCCTATGAACCCAATGGAATGGACCCCAACTACTAGATGTGATTATAGAATACACCTCCCTATGTAGGTTCCTTAAGTTGTGCATCCAGACCATGCATGGGTCCTCTGTCATGACCCTTACCTCTACCAACCAAAGTTGAATCTAGCTTATGTGTTGTGTTCCACCTAGCTCGAGGCTCACCATGCTCTACTTCATCAAATAGCATGCCTCTTTTCCCCTGACTCATAGACCCATCCACACCACTAGTTCCAGCCCCATGCTACCTCTACCCACGTCTGTAGTCCTCGACCAAGTGGCCTAACCGCTTGCAAACAGAGCAAATATCTACCCAAGACTAATACACAACTTTCTATCTATAACGGTATTCCTCTCCAATAGTGATCCAAATGAAATCTGGGGGCTCTCAAGAAACATTGACCTCGACACACACCCTTAGATTGATCGGGTGGAACATAGATTTGGTGCGAATATCAAGACACAAAAACCTACCGATGAGATTACCCACCATCCTAATAATCGACGGATTCTGAAATGGAAGAGGGAGATTAGGAAAACTCACATAGCTTGCTGCCGAAGGGAAGTCCCATTTCATGTGAAAGTCATAAGTCCATCTGTGTAGATAAAATCTGGACCCGTTGCACCTGCAAGGCATGTACAACCATGCCTTGATCAAGTCTTCCTCCGACGCGAAGCGCACCATTAGGTTTCTGTTGTCGAGCAAACCCACAGTAGCTCTTTCTTGGAGATTCCACGAACCGAAGATGCATCTATCGAATGAATCCACTGATGGCCTTCTCTGTGAAAAATGAGGAATCAAAGTCTTATTGAGCAATGCCAAAGCTTCTTAGAACTCCCCAAGGGACAATGGTAGGTTAGGGTTTCCCTTTTACAAATCGGGGACCATTGGGTGTAGAGAACATTCCAGAAATGTAGGGAGCGTCTCATGTTTGGAAAGGGGGGAAAAAGAAGGCTCTGTTCCCTTGGAAAATGACGAGGGTCCCTCCCCCACAGATGGGGGAGGGACCGGCGTGGTTGCCTTCACCGTCAAGAAATGGGAACGATGCCGCGAGCTCCCCCCATACCGAGCTCTTTTTGTTTTATTACCAAATCTTAGATATAGTGAGTTATACATGATTCACACTGGTTGCGCCCAAATTTGTCCTACAGGTATGCGGTCGTTGTAGTACAGGTAGGGGTCGAATCCACAGGGACTGAAGAAGAAACCGAGAGACACTCTGATTTTGGAAGGATTTGGCTATGGAGTGGTCAACTATTTGGATTGATTTGATTTTAATAACTATTGATTTAATCTAAAGAAAATAAATTAAAACATACAATTACTTAGTCTAAAACAATTAATGGAGATGAGTTGATCCTAAGTTTTTACTAGGGTAAGATTGGATGAATTTATTTTCTTATAACATTTGTTTCACTAATTCAAGATGTATCCAAAAAATGATATAATTCCTCAACATCATTCACTAATTTAATCCCTATACCATTCCAAGTATAATCACCAATGCACTTAGAGGATCAATTTAATTATCACTCCAAAGAATTGGATCGTACTATCACTCGAAATGCATCATTGTTAAATTTGGTGAAGACGAAGAAGAAAATAAATCATCAAATAAAAATCATAAAATAATGAAATGATTATATAAATTAAGATCATAAAATAACATCCAATCTACCCCATGAAACTCCCTAGGACCAACCCATAAGGGTTTATCCCTCCATTGATTCTATGATCTCAAAGGAAGCGGAAAGTAGACTCATAGGGGCGGAATTGAAGAAGCAAAAACAACAACAACAATGATCACTCCACCGTTGTGTGAATAAATTCCCAAGTGATTGTGTGAATAAATTCACACCTTAAAGAAACGGTATAAAAGTGATAAGAATAAGAAAATAAAAAGAGTAAATGAAGAACTTTTATTAAGAACTAATGTGATTCAAACAACTTACTTGAGAATGAAGAACAATTACAACATCAAATGGACAGCATAACATTATAATGAAACAAAGCACCCAAGATCCCTAAATCCTCCACCACAAATGAAGCCTTGGCCGAGCCCCCAACATCTCATGTGCCTTTAATTAATTTTTTTGGGGAAAGGTGGGTGGAACATTAATGTAGGGAGACTTTTCCACTTCTTGCCCTGAAGTTGCAACCAGCTTGCATGCACCAGAAATACGCGCCGAAAGGACCTTCTAGAAGGCCAAATTTTAGTGGGTCCCATAAGACATAAATGAATCCAGTTGATGTACCCTAACATCCTGTAAAAGTTCAGCCCAAAATAATAATCTGTTCGTGAGATATGATATAAATAGTGGGCTATTTTTCTGGGCCGTAGAATCTGGCCCAGAATTGAATCTTCAACTTGGACAGCCTTCATAACCACCATTTAGGACGAATTAGCACTAGCTCCAGCGTAATTATTTTTTCCTATATATGTCTTATAGACTCCCAAGAATTTTGGGCTTCATTGGGTCTGAATAATGGGCCCCCAATTCCCATCAGTGGGATGATATCCAATTTTCCTTCTCTAGAATTGTTTCCTTTCATTACCAAATATCCCCACCATCCTTTATGAATAATCCAATGATCCCTTAATGAAAAATGTTCATATTTATGTTTATATACATTTCCCAAAATATAAAATTAAAATATATATAATTACATTCTTTAAAATCAGATGAAACATTGGGCCTAAATTGGTACATATTTGGCATGAAGTACACAAATGTTGAGAATGGATGTTCAAAATTAAAATCCACTAACTCAGGACCATAAGATCAAAAGTGAACATTTAATACCCTTAAAATGTAATCAAAATATGTGTTTTTATTGGATAATCATAGCCCCCAACTTGAGTTTTGCTAGTCCCGAGCAAAATATATCTCACAAAAATGAAATTAGAATAACCTTTTCCAAAAACATTTTAATACACATTTCTCACCCAAAGATCTCATACCAAACAATTATGAAACCCATCAAAATAATTTAAAAAAATCTATGTCCACAGGCATATCTCAAGCCCAAGCCCATTCCTTTGTTCAAATTCATCGCCATATTTCATCCAAATTCAATTGAGCATGATGAAGTGTTGTGCGTCACAATAGACATGGGGGTTCATTTTCATTCGAGGGAGAAAATATGGAAGTGCTAGGAGAAATCAAATTTTAATAATAATATGCGTACTCATTTTTTTATTTTATTTGTTTTTTTTTTGGATTTTTTTTTTGCAATTTTGCCATGGTAATTGAAATTGAACTCAATCGAGTCAACCCATGTAGCAAGACTTTGCCGATGACTCCCAGGCTCAGAGACCTGTGGGCACCAAGTGAAGCTCACATACTCGGGCATCATCTCGAGTTAACTCAATCAAAAACAAATTCAAATTACCACAAATAGAGATAAAATTCCCAACTCTGGGCCAGACAACTATGGAGTCATGATCCCCAAGTTCCTAAGGCCACACATTAGGTCAATTCATTTCTCTACACGCAATTGATGTTTTTATTGAATACTCATGTTAAAATTAAAATGATCGCCAATCCTATGCTATTTATTATGAGTCCCCAAGAACTCAAACTAAAACCCCATAATCTAGAGGACGTGAATTGTGTTTTTTTTTTAATGGATGAAAATATAACAGTGAAAAATCACATCAGACAACCGCACTTTCCAATATCTATGCACATGAACAAAAACATGCATTAGAATCAGAATCAAGGCATGAAAAATTATTTGATATCCAATTTTAGAGTTTTCAATGTGTGTTATCATGTTCAAGGTTAATGACATTTTTCCTTCCACACATTTTCATCTCCCCCCAAACATAGAATAACATTGTCCCCAGTGGGAAGGATATAAGTTCAATGAAGACATTGAAAATGAAAATTATAGAATGAATTCACCTGGTGGTTGATGTTGAAAATACATTCTCGTGTCTCCCTTTAGTTCTGGTTTGTCTCCCAATGGCTTGGACGGTTGTGACCAGCTTTTCCCAATGACCTATGACATGCCTTTAATTTTTTTTAATATGTATATTTCTTTTTATATTTTTTTTAACCTAAAAAAAGTACAAATAACATAAACTGATGATACATTGTCTTCTCTTAAATTTCTAGGTAAGGTATTACTCAGGGATCACACCATGTGACACAGATGAATACGGTGCTCCCCTTTCATATCCATCCTTACTCATAAAAGAAGAACAGGTAAACAATCTATTTTTTTTAAATACCTACCAAATCATAAAATAAAATAAAATAAACTGATGATACATTGTCTTATTTATATTTTCTGGGTAAGGTATTACTCAGAGATCACATCGTGTGACACAGATGAATACGGTGCTCCCCTTTCATACCCATCCATACTCATAAAAGAAGAACAGCTCAATAGTCTAAGGTAGAATAAAATTATATCAAAATGATTCACTAATCCTATTTGAAATATAAATTTGATTAAAAAAATGATTGGAAACTTGAAAACCACGGGTTGCCTCCCGTGCAGCGCTTGATTTAACGTCTTTAGCTCGACTTGAACCCCCCAACTTAGCCAATTCCAACTTTAAAAATTTTAATGACCTCATCTTTCTCCACTTCATCATGATTGAGAAAGAGTATCCCTTGTGGTTGGTAAAAAGATTTGGAATTTGATTCATGAACAATCCTATTTTCTAAAATGAATGAGAAAATCCAAGGAATATTAGAAATGGTTGATCTTTTTTCTTCTGTAGTCTTTCCTAATAAATCAAATATCAATCCCCATTTTTGGGTTTCATTAGATGAATGAATGAAACCCCCAAGATCTTTATTAACACAAATGATAGGGTACTCGAGTGGGGAAGGAAGGATAATGATTTTGAGCTCGGTGTGGATAGGACATTTAGACATAGGATGAGAATTTGAATCCAACTCAGTTTCATTTTCCAAATTTCTTGACAAAATTGTTTCATTTTGAACGGAAGATTCAACCAAAAAATTGGAAAGAATGGTGTTGGGAATGGGCATGGACTCAATGTTTTTTATTTATCTCAGTGGTTCAGTGATTGTTGTTTTTGATAAATCATCAACAGAGTTACACTTAGGAGACTCAATCCATGATTTCAAATTCCTCTCTTGTGAATACATGAAATCAATATCCTCCTGATTTAAATACCCTTAAACAATTTCTTGATTCAATTCCTCTACCCCAAATCCAAAGGTCGGTTCTTCAATTAATTCATGAGAGGTTTTTGGGAAACTATTCACTCCACATAAGGTTTTGAAAGGTACAATTGGTGTAGGGATGAGTTCCTTAGAAGTATAAATGCGTTTTAGTTCTAATCTCAAAGATGATACCTCGGAACTAATTATATCCATTTGATTACACAATTTTTCAAGAAATGATTGAGGAACAGATAGGATGGGATGTTGAACATTATGGAATTCACTAAGATTGGACTCTTCAATCATCCTTGAGAGGGAAGGAAACTTATCATTTAAACATTCATTATCCCATTTATTGTACATCTCATCGGGTGCAGGGTAATCATTCAAGGGTTGATCAAAGAAATTTTCTAATTTAGGGGCTTCCCAATATTGAATTTCCATTTTATTTTAGTATGAGTTTCTGGCATGGTGATTTTGATGATACTCCATTGGAGAAGACAGAAAGTTGGATTCTATATTCTCAAGATACACACAAACAGAAAGGGGGAAAAGATAAGAGAGATGGGGGTGAGAATAGAGAAAGTGGGGTGAGAAAAGGATGATATTGTCTAAGGTAACTTACTTGGGTCCTAGGAAGTGGTGCCAAAATTTGGTTGCGCCCAAATTTATCCTAAATGTATGTGGTCTTTGTAGTACAGGTAGGTGTCGAATCCACAAGGACTGAAGAAGAAACCGAGAGACACTCTAATTTTGGAAGGATTTGGCTATGGAGTGGCCAACTATTTCGATTGATTTGATTTTAATAACTAATGATTTAATCTAAAGAAAATAAATTAAAACATTCAATTACTAAGTCTAAAAAAATTAATGGAGATGAGTTGATCCAAAGTTGTTACTAGGGTTAGATTGGATTCATTTACTTTCTTATAACATTCGTTTCACTAATTCAAGATGCATCCAAAAAATGATATAATTCCTCAAAATCATTCACCAATTTAATCCCTACACCATTCCAAGGCTAATCACCAATTCACTTAGATGATCAATTTAATGATCACTCTAAGGAATTGGATCGTACTAGCACTTGAAATGTGTTATTGTTAAAGTTGGCAAAGACGAAGAAGAAAATAATTCATCAAATATAAATCTTAAAATAATGAAATGATTACAGAAATTAAGATCATAAAAAAACATCCAATATACCCAATGCAACTCCCTAGGACCAACCTATAAGGGTTTATCCCTCCATTGATTCTATGATCTCAAAGGAAGCGGAAAGTAGACTCATAGGGGCGGAATTGAAGAAGCAAAAACAACAACAACAAAAATGATCACTCCACCATTGTGTGAATAAATTCAAAAGTTCTGGTGTGAATAAATTCACACCTTAAAGCAACGGTATCAAAGTGATAATAAGAAGAAAATAAAAAGAGTAAATGAAGAAATTTTATTAAGAACTAATGTGATTCAAACAACTTACATGAGAATGAAGAATGATTACAACATCAAATGGACAGCATAACATTATAATGAAACAAAGCACCCAAGATCCATAAATCCTCCACCACTACTGCCTTAAATAATAAAAAATGAATCCTTTTCCGACTCCTTTAATTAATTTTTTTGGGGAAAGGTGGGTGGAACATTAATTTAGAGAGATTTTTTCACTTCTTGCCCTGAAGTTGCAGCCAGCTTGCATGCACCGGAAAGACACGCCAAAAGGACCTTCTAGAAGGAAAAAATTTGAGTGGGAAATAGAAGACTTAAATAAATCCCCATGATGTCCCCTAACATCCTGTAAAATTTCAGCCCAAAATAATAATCCGTTTGCGAGATATGATATAAATAGTGGGATATTTTTCTGGGCCGCAGAATCTGGCCCAGAAT
Source organism: Viscum album (assembly GCA_963277665.1). Classification (NCBI taxonomy): domain Eukaryota; kingdom Viridiplantae; phylum Streptophyta; class Magnoliopsida; order Santalales; family Viscaceae; genus Viscum; species Viscum album. Next base: position 731,418,862 of record OY728130.1, read on the forward strand.
TGAATCTTCAACTTGGTCTGCCTTCATCACCACCATTTAAGACGAATTAGCACTGGATCCAGAATAATTATTTGTTCCTATATTTGTCTTATAGACTCCCAAGAATTTTGGGCTTTATTGGGCCTGAATTGTGGGCCCCAAATTCCTATCAGTGGGATGATATCCAATCTGCCTTCTATATAATTGTTTCAATTCATCGCCAAATATCCCCACCATACTTTATGAATAATCCATTGATCCATGAATGAAAAATGTTCATATTTATGTTTATATCCATTTCCCAAAATATAAAATTAAAATATGGATAATTAAATAATTTAAATTCAGATGAAACATTGGGCCTAAATTGGTACATATTTGGAATGAAGTGCACAAATGATGAGAATGGATGTTTAAAATTAAAATCCACTAACTCAAGCCCATAAGATCAAAATTGAACATTTAATACCCTTAAAATGTAATCAAAATATGTGTTTTTATTTTCTAATCACACACTTACCATAATAGAGTATATGTTTCTACATCCACAATTTGAATGGTATTGTCCATATATTATCTATCATTTCAAAATGTTATAGAAATTCTTAGGATATAATGAGAACCTTGAGTTACTATGACATTAATCTTAAACATATGACTTATGGTCTAGACACATCATACTAACTGGACACATTAGATGTCTATCTATCAAGTGTTAGGGTGTCATAATCATTGAGACTTCTTCTCATGAAGTTCACACCTGGTGATCTCTAGTAAGAGAGATCATGAGGAAATACCCCACAATAAATACACCTCATGTTTTAAGTTTCATTGGTTGTTCCAATCTATTGACATGTGTATTGGTCTCTTGACTTGAGATCAATATCAATGTGTGTTATTTTATTGCATACATTGATGCAAGGAAAAAAACATTACAATGAAGTCGTGGTGAGGTAGCTTGTTTTGGGTGTGTCATTGGTGGTATGGCATTGGTTGAATGGTAGAGTTGAGGAAGTGATACCTCATCCCTGGTTGATTAGGATGGTAATACCTTTATAAATCCTTGGTCAAGGTAGTTGAAGGTAAGTTTATCCAATTATATCAAAAAATAATAAAGCAATAATGGATGATGACATAAGTGTGTGTCCTACTTTATGATATATCTAGAGACAAAGAGATTATATTACATGGTACATGTTTGTAGAAAAAGATGTTGTAGTTATTACTTTTTTATATCTCTTTATGAGCCTTTATGGTTTGTTATACTCCACTCTTGGTCTATGAATTATATTCATTTCTATTGAGATAAGGGTCTAGATGGTCACACAGAATAGTTTATTCAAAAATCTTCTATATTCTGGTGAATAGGTATATAGGATGTGGTGGGCCCCACCATATGGTCAGAGAGTTGTCTAAGTATTATTGATCAGTAAAGAATTAATTAATTCATAATTACTCAAGTATAAACTAATTGGGCTGAATTTTAAATCCCCATCTCATCGGCTTCTGATGTGCGCCCTGGTACCTTCAATTGGTATCATAGTGATCGCATGAATTTTCTTAGCCAAGAAAAATTAAGAATTCATTAAATTAAGTGGAAGGTTTGAATTCACTCATAATGAAATCGACCACACATCGATCCGATTACAGATGGCCAAGTTTTGGTCATTTGAAATTTTTTATACAAATAATTTGTGGTTTGTGAGTTTAAAAATCAAGAATGTTTTATATATTTATATGATCACATTATTTTTTTTCTTTCCTTTCTGGTCACCCCAAAAGTACGGTCAAGATCTGACCGGATTCTAGTCACCAAAAATAATATATGTCCAGTGGGGTATTTTTTTCACTGATTATGGAATACAAAAAAATACAAAAAAAATTACAAACATCCTATAGTTACAGGCTATTAAAAACTACAACTAAAAACAAACAGAAGGGCCAAAAAAATATTGATAATTCCAAAAGTGAAATAAAAAATATGTTTTTCAATACTCTGAAGATTTTTAGGCTTTTGAAATTATAAAAAGGGTTCTATGTGGGTGTGTGAAGGGTATATGAGGATTTTTTTTAAAGGGGATGTTATCTTCCCATGGAATCCATGGTTATTAAAAAAGTATTAATAAAACCAGAAGGGTTATACCCCCAGGTAGGTCGCTTCCTTCCTAGATGTGCACCTTGCTACTCCGCCTACAACTCCTCCAACCAGTCGGACTGAGCTCCTTGTAGAACAACAGGGTGCCTCTCCGCCCCTCCTTGTACTGTTAACCCTGCCACATGTCTCCCTCCCCATTGTGACACCGACCATCCATACGTCGCGGCCATTATTTTCCCCACTTTGTTCTACTTCCGAACCTGGTTTGAACTGGTCATCACCTCCCGAGGTGGTACCCAGCTTGCCGAGTACCCCGCCCGGACTGTTGCCTCCCTTCCATCTTCTAGGTCATGGCTTTCATCATTCGTACCAACTGTGATCGATACCATCGGGCACCACCTCTATTCTAGCCAAGCCTGTATGCCGACATCATACCGCCTCCACTTACCCAGATTGGTTTTTTCTCATTGCACCTCTGTCTCCACTGCCTAAGGTTTCTGATCCACCGTAAACTAATAAAATATCCTCCACATAGGAATATCCCTCCTAATAACCCTTTCCATAGTGGTCCTGACCATGATGGTCTGTCCCGATAACCCCTTGATAGTTCTGCCTGATTGGTATGGGCATGCACGGGCCTAGACAGGTCTGCCTGACCGAGAACGGATTATGGCTGGTCATTCTGCCTAAGAATAGCTCTGCACGGGGTCTTCCCAGCTCGAAACGATCATGTACAGAGTTGGCCCAACTCGCATTGTCCCTCTGTAGGGTTTCAGATCCTGAGAAATTTTAATTTAACCAATAGATTAACTAATTTATTTTTGGAATTTAAACTAATAATAATTTTATTATTCTTAAAATTATTTTAATTTTTAGTTGAAAATTAATTGAGTTTTTTGTCTAAAATTAAATTAATTATATAATTTAATTTTGAAATTATAAATTAAATTATTTATTAGACTAAATAGAATGAAATAATTTGAATTTAAAAATAATTTATTTAATTTATGAAATTCCCTCATACTTAAATTTATTTCATTTAATTTTTATCGTACTTTACTTTTATCCATTGATCGGTATTTAGCATAGACTTTGCATGTCTAGTTTTACTTATTTATTTAATTAATTATTTAATTGTGTGTGATTTATGTGTTTAATTTTTTAATTAATACAGTATTCATGTCATCATTTTTCCTTGTTTAATATCTATAAGGGTCTGCGCAGTCCGATAAAAATGATTTATCTGTATTTTTTCACCCCCAAAACCCCCTCACCTATGTGCAAGTATTTTTGTACTACAATGAGGACACTATAAGTCACAGACCACACCAATTAAAGATTAAATACAAATGAGAATTGGATAAATTGGACAGTGAAAAACTACATCATGATTTAAGACATGACTCAGGTGTGATATTCCTATGTCATGGTTGATCCATTAAGTTTAAATGGATCAACCAATATTATATGATCAATACTAGTCAGGTATTTTTATTTCCTTCATTAATTTTGTTATTATTTTATACATTTCATGAAATCTAGAAACACATAAAATAATACACAAAAAAATACGTAAAGATTCGATGAATATATTCTATTAATGGATGTTTAGTTGTGAGCGTGACAACATATAATTAACATATTTAATAGAAAATTATTAATTTTTTTGAGAAAAATTTTAAAAACCCTCAAATAAAAATTAAGTTTCAAACATCTTCCATCATTTGAATTTGAATAAAACTAAGTGTACGAGGTGCTCGTTGGCCAAAGTTGAGGGTGCCTCCTACTGTTGGTGTGTTCTTATGAGAGTGATGGGTTGACTTAACTGAAGTTAAAAAAATAACTATCCAAATATAGTTTTTTTTCAAATTTATAGGGAAGTGTTGAGTAAATAATTTTTATGATTTTAGAATCTGGGACTTCACTCAATGAATCGAGGAACTGTGAGTTAATGTGATTGGCCAGACAAACCCCTACCTTGAACTCTCTAAGTATTCGCATAGCCAAATATTGTGGAATATGAGGAGAGTTTTCAAGGATCATTACAACTAGTATACTCAAGTGACAGAGTATTCCTATTCTAGTACAAAGGGTTTCTACAGTTCGATAAAATAGTGGGAGGCATTTAAAGATTAAATTAATCGGTAATGTCTAACAAATAATCAAGATAAAATTAATAATCTGTTATTTTTTTAGAAAATGGTAATTCATACCATAGGTTAACTATGGTAACTATTGGACAAAGAAAATTTCCAAACTGGTATGAGTTTCTAAGAGTAGTGTAGGTTCTTGCACAAAGTACTATATATAAAATTCAAGGTGTTGATGTCCTTAATACCTATTAATCCTCCTCGGTAGTGAGGGTGGGAAAAATGATTACATGAGACTCATGTATTGCGCATATAATGGTTGTGTCATAATTTTATCTTCTATTTATGATATAAGTTATAGATACTACATCAATACATGGATGATATTATGAGTAGTCTCATCTCTGAAAATATTGTGAGGAGAAAGAGAATCACATATATGAATAGGTGATGATTATATTAGTTACTTGTAAATATGAAAGGTAGATCACGATCTTTCAAGACAACATATTCTTACATATTTTTCAACTATTTACTCCAGTCTCATTTAAGATTACAAAATGATCAGTATGGAGAAAACACTTCATTGCCTTTTAGGTAAGGTTCAACAAGTCAATGAGAACTTACAGAAAATTTTAGTTCTTATGGTTAATAAGTTGAAAGATAAGACAAAAAGGTTAAATGCAAATTATGAAGTCATTGGAAACTTTGAAATTTCTGTTAAATAAGGGGTATTAAATTGGAGTTTATTTTCTTTTCATATCATGAAATAAATATATGGAAGTTTAAATTCTATAAACTGGATTAAAGAAGGAAGTTATTACTTTTTTTCAGGTATATTCATCAGTTGTAAGTGATTTTTCTATTTTACTTCTTGGGTAATGAATATAGTATTCCTATCATGTATGTGTATTTAAATTAAATAACCATGTAAGAAAATAATCATTAAAATAATTAATATTTTTTATCCAGTCGGTTGAGAAATGGTGGTTCCTAAGTCAGTAGTGAGAAGTACATAAATTTTCTATTTCCAATTTTATTGATTCTATTTAAACTTTTTTTGAGTATCAAAAAAATTTATCTAACATGTCTTTTAGAAATAATGAGAAATTATTCTAGTTCAGGAATGAATATTGTTTTTTGTGTTCAATACTCAACCAATAGTTCAGTGAAATAGGAATCATTGGCAATACTTGATGAATATTAAATGTAAGACTTATATACCCAACTATAAAAATATAATTCTTTATCAAGTAAAACTAACAGTGGATGTCAAGGATATACCCGGTATAGTATTTAGACTTAGGGGATCTAAACACCTTAGTTATTATCGACATCTATACATTTTTAGTTTGGAAAAATAAACCTTAAGAAATAAAGGTATGCCACAAATATTTCAGAATTAGTTCAGAAAGATTACATGAACTATTCCAAGGGTAAGCTAGTGGTAAAAATACTTCATATGATTCCTTTAAGTATTTTTAAGGAATGTGAAAGTGAAGTATTGTATATTAATAGTCATAAGATATGATTTTATTTGATATGGTGTGCTGAATAATATATTCACCAAGCATTCATCCATCATTATAATGTAGTGTGTATTAATTCCTAAATTCTTATTACCTTATCCATATCAGATCTATGATGATAATAAGGAGAATAGATGATGAGTATTACATGTTAGCATTGATCATTGTAATGTGTAATGTATTAATTTCTAAATTCACATTTCCTTATACACATCAAAGTCATGATGTAATTAAAAAGAGTATCAATGTTGCAACTTATATCTATTGAAGATACATTCATTATTTTTCAATACATGCATTAAAAATAATGACATTATCCCATAAAAGATTCCAACTATTTTAAAAAATAGAAATCATGTGAGTTATAGTATGATTAAAATCCATTATGTCATAAGAACATCTGTTTTTATGAAAAGTTTTTCTTAAGGATATAAATAAAACTCCATCAAGAAAAACACAAAGTATAGTCATTACCCAAAAGTTTCAAAGGATATTGTAGAAAACCATATGATAAGAAATTTATAGTCTAGTGATATACTAAATTTATATAAAATGTTGTACATCTCTACTTCAAATAGTGAAAGAAAGATTGACTTGGGTTCATTCAATGTGAGGCCTCTAAGCGGAATTTTTCTCCTCTCCTTCTAGCCTAGGCTTCTCCTCGATAGCATTCTGGAGGGGGGAGGATTTCTCAATATCCTATGTCTCCCCCTCCCCCTCCCTCCATTATCTTGAACCTTTCTCCTTCTCTCATCTCTCCTTGTGTCTTGGATCTCTTTCTATGGTTTTGTATCTGTGTCAATTCTCCATAGATGGTGTATTTGTCTCTTTTTGGTGTGCTTTCTCTTATTGATTGACTCACATGGTGGAGGTCCCAGTAATGGTTGTTCGTTATTGAATCCCCTAGCTGCTAAAACCTTGCTCTGACCTCACATTCCACCATGCCTTTTAAGTCTAGATATAGCATGTTGGTAACCCGGTGGTTTTGGGATTTGTGGTTCGGTGGTCGATGTTTTTTCAGTGATCCTAAGTATACTCACCATTGTTTCTGACTTCTGGTTTCAATCTCATCTATGATGTCGATGTTAGGATACCCTAACCATTCAAAGAAATAACCTGATCTATAATCCCTCTTCTTTATTCCTTGTTGGATCTATATTGGTGAGTTCAAATGGGTTTTGGGATGTGGGGTTTGGCTTATGATGGGGCTCTCGCGAGTTCTGAGTTGGTTTTCCCATATGGTGTCGTTATGGTTTTCTTCATATTTGTTAAGGTTGTATTTTAGAGTTTTATTCAACATCACTAGGTTTCTGATTTCTTTTTATGGTTTTTTTTGTTCATTTATGGTTTTGGTGGCGATTTTCGGTATTATTCTTGATGGTGTCATGTCGATGGGTTTGCATTTGATGTGGTGAGATTTGGTGATTTGGATGTTTCTGGTTCGTTGGGGGACGACGATGAGGACTTGGTGATGATGTTTATGGTGTCTATGATGGACTCAGATGGTCTCTGATGACTAGTTTGGAATTTAAATAGTGACCTTTGTATTAGTGATATGATGGTGGTGGCATTAGTAGGTTTCATGGTGATGGTTGCAAGTGCTAGTACTTAGGCCGATGTGGGTGATCTCGGATCGTGATTGTCTTTGGTTCTGTGTTATATTTTGGTATTTTAAATTTAGAATCATGATTTGGGAATCCTTTTTGTCTATATCCCTATAATTACTGCTCAACCATAAATAGGGTACTTTGAAAACAAAATAAAAAAATAAATTCTTAGCCAGTCAGTCCAGTCAACGCTAAAGATACACAAGTAGTTGACATGGGAACAAGTTCCATAAGAGCATGTGGAAAGAGAATGTTCTAGAGATACATACTATGTAGGAATTATAAAAACATAGTTATGTTTTAATAGTCACCATGATTGGTGATATATTATTCATTTAAAATAATAATTCCTACAATTAAGTATTATATGATAATAAGCTAATATTTACAAGATCAATTAAAATTCAATAATGGATTCTGTAACGACTCATCTTTTCATGAAGGTATGTTTTATTTGTTTTTTGTTTAAATTTCTTTAAATGGACCTTATGATGTTACCTATGGAGTCATGGAGGTCATGAAGGTGTTTGGGTCTTGTTAAAATCCGAGAACACTAGGAATTTTCAAAACAGACTAGCTTGCATGGTTAGCAGACATCGTGCAGCCCATCCCGCACAATCTCTCCTAACCATGCAGGGTGACACCAAAAAGAACTAGGGCCCACATAGTTTTTATGCAATTTTATGACCCTAGGTGCACAACCATGAAATATTACATACCTTTTTGATAGAGTCCATTTGCATGGTTTGGCCAGCCGTGCACCATTGTTTTTTAGGGTGAATTTTCCATTTTGACCTTCATTAACTTAAAAAATATTTCCTCTTCTCCCTCTCCATTTTCAGTGGATTGTGTTGGTTTCTTATTTTGTAGCTTCTTCCTCCTCTCAGTATAGGAATTAGTATAACTCACACATCCAGACTCTGAATCAAGATCCATCATAAGAATTGGATAACTCTCAGTAATATCTCCCTTAATCTTTCTTCCTATTTAAAATGGTCTTCATATTCATTATGATATTTAGGTGCAATCTCTTTTCCCCTATTTTTATGGTGTTGGAACATTTATTTTATTTCTTCCAATATAATTTTAATCTGAGGTCTGTATCAGATAATGAGTAATCAATGGCCCTAAGTTAGGTGTTCTAGTTCTTTTATTTGGAAAGTGATTTGTTTTCATAGTCGTTTTATTGTGCAGTTTGTCAGTCTTTTCTATATGTTTCCTTAAAATTTATTTTTCATTATAAATTGATATACGCGCATTTTTATACTCTCAAGGATCATTTTTTAGTAATTTGAGGATGCCAACTTCGATTGTGGACACCCCTTGGGTGTTCTAGTTTGAAATTCCCCTCTCCTATTAATTAATTAAATTCTTAGAACACCTTCTAATAAGTCTTCTTAAACTATAAATGGAATTTACCTATGTTATAAAATTTTTTATTTAACCAAAGAACCTTTTAAGTGCTTGAATTGACCTATAAATGTAATTCCCCCATGTAGGCAATTGCCTAATTGATAATAACACCTTTTAAGTTCTTTATTGAACCTTATAATTGAACTTTCATATGTGATTAATTAAATGGCTTATATTAATTGGATTTTTTGCCTCATGATGTTTTCCCTTGCCTAAATAAATTAAATGGAAAACTTGAATAAATTAAATGGGTGGCAAGTCCACACCTCTTGTTATGTTTTTATTAAATATGAATTGAAATTCCCTTGGTTATATTTGGACATGATGAATGCAATTTATTATAGTTAATGCCTCATAGCTATTATTATAAATATGATTACTCCTTTGATATTGGTTTCAGAATCATTGTTAAGGGAATTGTTGATCATGATGATTCACTCTCCCTTAAAGTGAGTATTGAGAATGATGTATCATACTATTGACACTATTTGGATGGTGGGAATGACGCACCATGTCCCTTGCTTAAGGTGTGGACATGAAGAAACACCCACCATCTCAAGCGGTGAGCATGAATTCTATAATTCATCATGATATTTAGGAAATGTACCTTTTTTATCGATATTATAGGCTCATTTAGAATGGTTATGGATGACTGAGTTACACCATGGTCTAGCCAGCGCCTAGTATTCTAGGAATATGGATACTTATGTCTGTACATACTTAGATCATATAGGTGGATCCAATATATAACTATAATATATATATATATATATTCTTACTAAATATATAGTTACTGATCAAATGTTCATTTTGGCCTAAGCTGAAGTAGTTAAAGCCACCAGGTGTCCTTTAGAAACTTGAGAAGGCGTGTATTTGTTTTTTTTTATCATTGTTTATTATTTGGTTATACTTACACACTGTTATTCCTACATACACTACTTGTATTACTTCTAAACACCATTGGTGGTGGCCTATTGGGATTTAATCTCACACCCTACTCGGGCCACCTTTGGTACCTCAGTATATTACTTGTATATAGGTATGGATAAGGGAAATCACCATGTTACATATATTTTACATGATTTACTTATAGTTGGAGAATATGAGTAGAGGACCAAGAATATGCTTGAGATACTATTGGAGTAGCCTTTTGTATTTTTGTAGTTTGTGTAGATCACATTGGATATGCCTACCCCATGTCCCCCTTTTGTATATCAGCATGTCATGAATTCATGTATATGACAATGCCTTGTGAATTTTAATTATTATTTAGTTGTTCAGTTATTTATGTTTCCTTAGTTTATTATTATATTTTTTGTATGTGCTTTCTCTACGACAGGTTACTAGTCCAGTAAATATTATGTCTGCTTATATATTCTTTTTTTGTTGTATATTATTTGTTATATCTAATGTTCCATTCTAATATGAGGGTATATTCTCCCCACTATACCACCCTTACACCCACATTGCTAGTCCTTAGCCTCTGGCGTATGGGGAGGCACGCTAGAGGCCATGTGACTCACTTGCTCGGGGCCCTAGTTTAGTGGATGTCGGGTCGGTACATTACAAAGTCGTATCATAGGAGCTATTTTTTCCTTTTCCTTACTATTTGGGTATTAGAAAAGAGACTAGGAGGTTATGTAATTTGGAATTGACCCTATTCCTGGACGTAGCTAATCCACATATAGGGGAAACCCAAATTACCTGGTATGGGTAATTTTAGTTAATGATTATTCCATTTATAGTTGATACAACTTCACCATTTGGTGATGCACATGTCTTGTTATCTTATAGATATTGGTATTATTAGAAATACATTTATATTACCTAGGACAAGTGAAATAAGGGTGTTTCATTTCATGCATCATTATAGGCATAATAGAACTGATATGCCATGCATTTTTCCATGTCACATTTAGTTTCAACATTCATTTTTTCATTTCATATTATTAGCACCTTGATTATAATATCGAAATGTGATGACATTTCTTACAGGGGATTGGAAAACATGACTGACAATTAAATTGTTTGCCTTAACTTAGTAGTTTTTTTATGCACAGCTTAAAACAAACACCTTAAGCGGCCTGTTATGTCATGTTGATCCATGGACCCTTGGTCTCATGGGATGGAACGTGTTATGGTACGGATTAAGTGGATGTCATATTTCAGTTCACGGGGAGTATGGGACTTATGGATTGGAAATGGTGATCCATCTAATTCAACCATTTAGAGATATTTCAATGCAGAAATGGGTAAAAATTTAAAATGAATGTCACTTTCATAATGTAATGGTCATCTTATACAAGTGAAACAGAGACCTATACTTGAACCCAACCTTAGTAGTGGGTAGTTGGTGTGTTTCTTTTGTTCTTATGACCTATAATGGTCTTTTCTAACACCTATAGCTGACTTTTAGAGAAGGAAGAGGGGTGTGAGCTATTCATAGGAAGGTTTTGTACCTATCCTGATTATTTTAATGTAATTATTTAAAGTATAAATATATATTATAAGGAATACGTTTGGCATTATAGTATCATGCCTTCACAACATCCTCCAGTTGTATGCTCTGATGGTGGTGACGACCATGCACTAGGGGAGGAAGACCTTCATCCACCAGTGATCCCTCCTATAGTGACACCTATGGAACCTATTACTATTACTAATATGGGAACTGAATCCTAGTTTCAGGAGGGATTTTTCAAAATGATTCAATCTATACAAGGTGTTTCTCGACCATACCCAAGTATTTCAGAGTTGACTCGGGAGTTCATGTAGCAACATCCTCCCACCTTTTCAGGGGATAGAGGAAATCATACTACTAAGACTTGGATTGAAGATATTCTTTCTATATTTTATCATCTAGTGAAACCTCTAGACTAGAGGGTCATGCTTGTTTCTTATATGCTACATGATTCTGGAAAGTGATGGTGGGATGTTACCACCCAGGCAGATCGACATCGTAACATAGTTTAGGAAGATTTCATGACTACTTTCTATGACTATTTCTTTCCAAAAACTATGAGGGATGGCTAGGATAGAGATTTTATGAACCTAAATAATGGAGATTTTTCATTCACGAAGTATTCTGCTCGTTTTACTGAGCTACAACGTTTCACTCCTACTCAATCTAGTGATGATCATATCACCACCGGGAGATTCGAGGATGGTATGTTATATACCATTTAGTTATAGGTCAATGTCTTTTGTTGATGATAATATATAAGATAGTAAACTAATCCCTTATTATAGAGTGGAATCTGAGAGAAGCTGATGGTGTGATTCAGGGTAGTTTGACACCAATATCTATCAGTGGTTATTCTATTGGGTGAAAGCATCGCTTCAAGGGTTCTCATGGGGGTATTAATAGTCAAGCTCGTCATGATTATAGTTTATTGATATGTCACTAGTACGAGAAGTTGGTACATAAGAAACCTCAGATTTTAAGGGATTTATTAAAATATAGAGTATGCGGTAGGATGCGGAATATTCAGCACTTATGTAGGACATTTCCATCAGTGCCTAACAAGTAGGGATCTACACCTACACCACATTCTGGAGCAGGGCTAGTAGTATCATGATAGATAGGTAGATGGAATACCACTGACCACTCAGGCTGATGCGGTGGTAGAGGAAGAGGTAGTCAGACTCATTATTCTCATCGCCAGTAGAGTAGTCTTGCTTAGGTAATTCAATTTTTGACTCAGGGTCACAGTATAATCCATTTACATGTAGTGAAACCTGTATTAGAGGAGAAGAGCATCGAACATTCTACTGTATGAGGTATTATTCTTATATCCTTCACTTTAGTGTCTACTTTATTTGATATATGTATGTCTCATTCCTTTTTATCTGAGACGATCGCCAAGATTCTGGAACTACTACAAAATGGGAAAGTAAAGCGTCGCCTTTTATCACCACGAAGAAAAAAACGCTGATAAAGGAACCCTTTATAAGTGCTAAATTTTTAGCGCTTATAAAGCGTGTGCTTTATAAGCGCTAAAAAAGCGCAGATAAAGAATTCCTTTATCAGCGCTAAAAATGCGCTGGTAAAACCATAGTCCCAGATTTTATAAAATCAGGTGCACAATGTCCTCTGTTTATTGCGATCTCAAGCCCTCATGGTGTTTTACCCCTGTTACAACTCCCCCCCCCCCCCCCCGATCTTCTCTTTTCTAGACCTCCGCCGCTATCCATACTCTTTATCCTCTCCCATGAACCCCTTCCGTAGATCCTCCTCCCTATAAACCCTAATTCTCCTCCTCTCCACTGGACCCTACTCCCCGCGAACCCTAATCCTCTATTTCTCAACGGTGGAGGCTCCTCCCGTGCACCTCCCCCTCTGGAGATCGCGCCTTACCCTCCCGACATAGCGTAGAAGGCTCCCTAATCGTTCTATGCTTCTTCTCTCCCTCCATCGCGGGTGAGATATACTCTAGGTAAGTCTTTCACTTCTCCTTTTAGGTTTATTTTTGGTGGATAGGTTTTGTGAGAATATTTTTCATTAGTTTGATGTTTGTATTCTTCCCCATGATCACCACCCTTGGATTAGATGCTAACTAACATAGAGTTCTAACAATCTATGTCATGAAATAACACACGTAGTGGATTATTGTACTTGGTTAGAAGATTATTTTAACTAAAGTATTACTTTTTTATGATTCCCCATGGGTCCTTATGATGTTTGGAACTAGAATTTATATTTCACCAAGTGTCATATGTATGATGGTTTGATATTCTTGTACAACCTCAAGTTAGACCTTGTTATACATGAATGTTCTATTAATGTTGAGTGTTTTTTCGTTATCCTTCTAGTGGATTGGGTTTATCTATAATGGGGAAAGTGGTCTTTTTGTAAACCCCTTCATGAAAAAGAAGAGTTTTGATAGTACCCACCTAATTATTAATTGGTTACACTTTGTGGGTGTCATGATGTACTGGTGATTGTGTTTATGGGGAAGGTTCTATTTATGATAGTGATTAGGACCCCGCAAATATAGAAAGTGTATCCAACCCTATGTATGTTAAGTTATATTTACCTTAGTTAGTGAGCATGGTTTTATGTGATGTGCGCAAGAAGAATACTTTTCTTCCCTATGAATGTTGAGGAATTATGGAATGCTTCATAAGAGAGACTTATGGTTAACTCTTGGTAAGGATATGGTGTATGCATTAACCCATATACCAGAGATTATTAGTGTCTTTTTGAAGTTATAGTGTTCTAAATTGAATCTCTCCTTGAGACGGTTCATAGTGGAGCCTATAATCCATTTAGGTTTATTTATTAGTAAACCAAGATTCATGGAGCGGCCTCTAGTCTTCATGCACTAGGGCCACAAAAGATGAAAAGATCATAGTAGTGAATCCATGGAAAGGTGAATGGTATTCTTTGGAAAAGGACTTTGGGTTTAGATCGTGTTATGAACATGTGAATAGTTGTATATGGGTGGTTAATTCTTTTTAGGATTGTGGAATGTTTCTTGACATCGATCAATGGTAAATTCAACACATATTTCTTTTATGTCAAGGATAATTTAAGGGTGGTGTCAACTTAGTGAACCTCTATGACCAGTTGTTCCTAGGTGCTAGTCTAGAAGGTTTTTTTTCTTGAAAATGGAGAGACACCATGCACTTTATTGGGTAGATAGTGATTCTTCCCTGATACATATTATGGGTATCAATATTGTTATTTTGAATGGAGACTGCTCTAGTAAAAAACTACCATTGGTGTGTCAGGCCAAGTGATTTTGGTTAAGTACACCTACACTATGGAGAACCTGATTACATGATGGGGGATAAATTTATTCTTAGGAAATTGTAAATGTCTTTCACTTGGTTGGATTGTATTTCAACTCTTTTTATTAAATCCATTAATTTATGTTGATCAATTCATAGACTGACCTCTAGTGGTTTGGGGGAATTCAACATGTAATACTAATCTTCGGATGGCTATATTAGTGTTCTATTATTATGCATATGGTTTGAGTTGATATCATAATCTTTTAAGGTAGTGATCTTTTGGGATGTAGGGTTAGCAGTACCCACCCACAGTAGGTGTGTGATGCAAGTCTCATATTAAGAGGCACTGTCATTCATAGGTACCTCAAGGATATCCCATTACTCCAAGGAATTTAATATGATTGTGATGGGTATAGACATATCACATTTTATATTCTTAACATTCATGCTATAGTCAGAGAGGTAGTCGAAAAATAGACTAGGCAGAGGAAGGAACTGGAGAAAGGAGTTCTGTACAGCACTAAAGTGATGGAGGATATTGGGGAGTAGCATGAAGTGGATGGAACTTTGGTTTGATTCTACTAATACTACCCCTAAGTAGACCACTCCTATATTTGGATGTTAGTGGTTATAATCTTGGATAGTTGTAGTCACTAGAGTCTTTTTATCAGGAGGCTCCAGGAGTGTTTTGAGGTATGATCTATGTTCGTTATACTTTTCTTGTAATACTATTATAAATAGGTATAAGAAACTATATTTCCTAATTTTTTCAATTATTTTCTATGTATATGGTAGGCATTTTTAGAGCCCCATGTTAGTGGGGGAGAGTTATTTCATATTCTTTAGATGTTCATGATAGAATTTATGTTCACTAACCTTAATTTTCTATAACCTATGTTAATTTGGGTAACAAAACCTATGATATTCCATAGTAATTTTGGATAAACCTAGGTTTTTTTACCTCTTAAACCCCTTTTTGTTTGGAAATGTATCCACTATATTAGGTTTCTCATCAAAATGGTATCCTTATTTTCATTTTATTTGATTTTGGTCACTAGTTTTGGGATATTTAATGTGATTATTTTATTATGAATGAGGTGGCTGGTAGGGGTGGTTAAAAGAATGTTTAATGTTTTTCTACAAGGTTGGTGGGTGCTAGAACTACTGGTAAGGGGGTTGGAAACTGTGTTGATTTTTATGGGGGGGGTCTATCCTGGTTCTGTTGATTTCCAAATCTTTATTGGAAATGGTTAGGCTCTATTAATCTCTATTTTTATAAGTGGTTGTGTTCTACTATATTTGGAAGTCTTGTTTTGTGTATTTAAATCATAAATACTAATATTTTAGATTCAAATAGGATGGAAATGAATAAATATTGGATGGATGCTAATTGTTTGATAATAGAGTATGAGAACAGAGTTAAAGAGTTCATCAAGTTTGCAAAGGATCATGTAAAGGATTCTTCTAAAATCCTTTGTCTATGTTTACGTTGTTGTTATTCTAGACTAATTACTCCATAGGAGTTGGAAGAACATTTGATATGTCACAGAATAGATCGGAGTTAAAAATGTTGGAATAAACATGGAGAAAAAAAGAATGTATCTACTGGCTGGGATAAAACTGCATTTTACGGATCATCAAATTTGAACACAAATATGGATAATGAAGAAAACCATATGGAGGATGGGATTATATATTTCAATGATGATGAAGATCATATTGATGAAATGATAAGGACAGTTGAAGATGAACTCCGTGATTGCCCAAAATTGTTTGAGAAGTTAAAGAGATGTGCAAAGATGTCATTGTATGCTGGTTGCACTAAATATATAGCATTGTCAGTTGTACTAAAGTTTTATAAATTGAAAGAAGGCAATGGATGGAGTGATGTTAGTTTTACTGAACTGCTTTCTCTCTTGAATGACATGCTCTCGGAAGATAATGAGCACCCAAACCGGACATATGAAGCTAAATTATTGTTACGCTTGATGGGTAAGATTTATGAAAGAATACATGCATGCCCGAAAGACTGTATACTATTTCACATGGAGAACAAATCACTTACAGAATTCCCAAAGTGTGGTACTTCTCGATACAAGAAAGATGAATCTATTCCTATGAAAGATGTATGGAACTTTCCAATCATTCCATGGTTTAGGTGTCTATATGGAAGTAAAGAAAATACAAGACAATTGTCATGGCATATAGATAAAAGAAATAAAGATGGGAAATTACATCACCTGGTCGACTCTCCTCAATGGAAGATAATTGATCATGAGTATCCTGAATTTGGAAAAGAGCCGACAAACCTTCATCTTGCTTTATCTACAGATGGAGGGAATCCTTTTGGTTTTCAAACCAGCTCTCACAGTACATGGCATGTTATGTTGTTAAATTATAACTAGCAACCCTGGTTATACATGAAGTGGAAATTCATCATGTTATCTATGCTTATATCGGGACCAAAAAAACCAAGTAATGATATTGATTTTTATTTGTCTCATTTGATCAAAGATTTGAAGTTATTGTGGGATTCAGGTGTTATATTGTATGATTCTTATAAAATTGAATACTTCACATTGAGAGTGATGTTGTATGGGATGATAAATGATTTCACTGCTTATAGAAATCTGTCAGGCTATAGCATTAAAGTAACTCAAGGGTGTCCCGTGTGTGAAGAAGATACAGAATCAATTAGATTGAAACATTCATCAAAATCTATGTTTCTAGGACATCTTAGATTTCTACCTCGTCGGCATAAGTACAGATCTTGGACGACGTCATTAAATGGAAGTTCATAACAATACACAGTACCATCTCCACTAATAGGTGATCAACTGTTTGAGGAAGTAAAAGATGTGAACACTATTTTTGGTAAACCATTTTCGAAAAACCTTATGAAAATTAGATGGAAAAATAGATCACTTTTTTTTGAATTACCATACCGGAAATGTTTGTACATCATACATTTCCTTGATGTGATGCATGTGGAAAAATATGTATGTGATAGTGTTATCAGAATGTTTCTAAATTCCCCTAGAAAAAAAAGGATGGAATTAAGGAAAGGTTGGGCATGGTTGACATGGGAATACGAGAAGAGTTGTCTCCCGTGAAGGGTGAAAATTAAATGTTTCTTCCCCCACTTGCTTACACTCTTTCCAAGGAGGAGAGATATCAGTTTTGAAACTTCTTTAATGATGTAAAGGTTCCAAATGGGTATTCATAAAATATCAAGAACATTGTGTAAATGAATGATTTGAAGTTAACATGTTTTAAATCACATGATTGTCATGTTTTGATGCAAGATTTAATTCCTATAGCTTTACGTTACATTTTTTCCAAGAATGTTCATCATATGTTAACCAAACTTTGTTTATTTTTCCAAGATATATGTAGCAATGTTTTAGACCCAGTGAAATTGCCATCTATGGAAAGAGAAATTGTCATCATATTATGTGAATTAAAAATGTTCTTCCTTCCAACATTCTTTGATATGATGGTTCATTTGATGCTTCACTTAGTGAGAGAGATTTTACTTTGTGGTCTTGTTCACTATAGATGGATGTACCCCGTTGAATGGTATATTAAGATTTTTAAAGGGTATGTCAAAAATCAAAGTTTTCTAGAGGGTTGTATAGTGGAGTGATATATTGTTGAGGAAGACATTGAATTTTGTACCGAATACCTATCCGATGTGGAAAGCATTGGTCTCCTGAAATATCATCACACTGGATGCATTGAGGGTGAGGGAATTTCTGGAAGAGATATTGTGACAATCAATATTACAGATCGAGAGTAGGCCCACCTTTATGTTTTGCATAACAGTTGGGAGGTTGCTCCATATATTGAAACCCACAAAGAAATTCTTAGGTAGTTGAATCCATCAAGGGCTGAAAAATGGATATCAAATACACATAATCACCAGTTTATAGGAAGGTTTAAGGACCATATTTTTAAGGAGTTAGATGAAAATATGAATTCAATTTCAGAATGACTTCGATGGCTAGTCGTCGGACCAAGTGTGTATGTATTATCTTACAGTGGTTATGTAATTAATGGTTATACATTCTATATAGATGAACACGATGAAGATAGTACCATGAAAAATAGTGGAGTTACACTTGTGGCTGAAGCAATGCATGTTTCTGGTAGTAAGGACAGAAATCCAATTTATGAAAATATGTTATACTTTGGAATTATCAAAAAAATATGGGAGTTGGGTTATACGACATTCCAATTACTGATTTTTCAATGAAAATGGGTTGATAACAATAGTGGTATTAAAATAGATGAATTAGGATCTGTGAAAGTTGATTTTAGTAAAGTAGGTTACAAAGATGAATAGTTTATAATGGCATCACAAGCGGTACAAGTATTTTATGTTCCAGATCCTGCAAACCGAAAGTGGTCGATTGTTCTGTTATCATCCAAAACTACTGAAGGGTCTGATGAAAATTCATTTGAGGATGATCCTTTCAATGGTGCATCGCAATCATTTCACAGAGGTCCCAATGTAGATGATGTTTTATATGTTAGAGGATACTAGAATGAAGGGATTTGGATAATCGATAGAGGTTTCAAATCCCTTCAGCCTTTGAAAAAAAGGAAGAGTTCAATAAACAAGTTATATTTTGTTTGTAATATAGATCTTGTTATCTCATTTTATTATCTTATCACTACTGAATTTATGTAATCTAAATTAACTATTCAATCACATTTGTAGATAATGAATTCTACACATTCTGGTGCTCCTAACCTTGAGGTTGAACAAGTCTCTCAAGTTGTTGTTGTTGTTGCTGATGTTGCTATTGCGGCTGCTCACAGTGCAGAGAAACAACAATTTTCTAAACCTGTTGTCGCTCCAATTGTTGAGGTCCAATAACCATCAGCACATGTCATTGCTATCATCTCATATAAACATATAGATGATTTTGATATCAATGAAATGGTCGGGGATGAAGGACCGACGTCACAGAAAACACAAGTGTGTCGTAGTTTGATGGTGTTAGCCAAAGTTCTTAAGGTGAAAAGAAAAGGCATAAAATTTGATGTCGGGTGGAATGCACGAGGCCAACATGTGAATCCCAACAAGGCTATGTTTAGTAGTTACATTGGAATTTTCACATGACAATGCTTTCCGTTTGACATAGATTCATGGCACCATGTTGTGTCTGGGCTGAAGGCTGTGATCTGGCAAGAAATTACGGTAACATTATGATATTATTTCTTTAATTTACTAGAAAATAAAATAATGAAACAGTGTCTTACTCTTCTCAATCTCTTTCAGTGTACATTTATAGTAGATGATTCACACATGAATTATGTACTAAGGCTTGTAGGAAGGATTCATCAAGGTTTTCACACTATTTTAATAAAATTTCACCTAAAAGATTCCAAAGGTAAAATAAACCCACACCCACCCATTGCCTACGCTCACCTAATATCCCATGAAGCATGGGATGCATTTATTGGCTGCTGTGGGGATGAGAGGTTTCAGGTACATTGTGACTGATAATACGTTGTTTGAGGATACGTGTATTCATCACTTTTATTGTCAATATTTCATTTATGAAACAGCAACTCAGTACTAAAAATAAATAACGTGCATCAAAACCAACATACCCCTATCATAAAGCAAGGATGGGGTATGCTTCACTAGAAAATAAAATGGTACGCATTTTAAATCTACAGTAATATTTTTAGGTACCAAGAAACAACATCATAATTATCTTTCTATATTTATATGTACTTTGATGAGTCTAAAACCAAAGACACTTCCATCCCACGTCATGTGATATGGAAGGAGGCATGTGTGAATAAGGAAGGGAAGCTAGTAGATGAAAACAAACAAAAAGTGTGGGAAACATCTGTAAGTATGACACGATAAAAATATTTGTTTTAAATTTCTATTACATAAAAATAATTAGTTATTTTCCTATATCCAACAGTCACAGGAATAAGCTACCACTACAACAAAATAGAGCAAGGGAAGAAATTCCCTTTATCATCACTAAAAAAAAGCGCTGATAAAGGGGAATGCCTTTATCAACGCTAGTTAAAAGTTCTGATAAATCTAAAATTCATCAGTGCTAAAATAAGCGCTGATAAAGGTATACCCTTTATCAGCGCGTTTTTTAGCACTGATAAAAGGTAACATTTATCAGTGCTTATTTTAGCACTGATAAACGTTTTTATTCTTAATTAATATAAAATTATAATATTTATAATAAAAAATAATGTTTTTTGTATAGATTAACAATTATATACAAATATTTATAAAAATATACTCTTTATTGTTATAATTATTAATAAATAGATATATATTTATCTTATATTCCATTTTAAATAAATATATAAGAATATAAATATATTATTAAATAAAAACTGTTGGAACCTTTATCAGTGCTCGTTAAAAGTGCTGATAAAGGTTCCAATGGTTTTTATTTAATAACACTAACAGGCCCTCCTCTCTCACATGTGGTCAAGCTTTCGCAAAAGATAAACGAGGCCCCTCTTCCACTGCGACCTCTCCTCCTCCTCCTCCTCCTCATCCTCCTCATCCTTGTCCTCCTCTTCCTCGTCCTCGTCCTCCTCCTCCTCCTCCGCCACCGCCACCACTGGGTTTTCCTCCTCCACCGCGACCGCCGCCGCTGGGTTTTCCTCCTCCATCGTGACTGTCGCTGCCTCTGCCACCGCTGGTCAGTGTAGGAGTATTTTCCTTCACTTGGGTTATTATATTATTTTAGATAGGCCTTCCTTTAGGTGCTATACTTGGGGAATATTGGTGACCCCACCTAATGTGAGTGTTCTTTGATGAATCATATGCCATTGATAGAGCTAACTGATTAGATTCTTAGCAAGGGATATGAATATGGTATTGTACATTATATTTTACTAAAAATTGCTAATGGATCCCTTGAAACCAAAATGGATTATGTTCCTAACTTTTAGTATTTGTTGAGTTATTTCATTATCCTTCTTTAGTTTGGAGGGGAGTAGGAATGTGTGATTAATTTAGAGATTCAATTAGGATATACTAGTTCCCCTTCAAGACATATGTGAGAATATGAATCCAATCCGATGTTTTTGTTGGGATATGCTAACATTACTCTTGAAGGGGTGTGGGGATATAGGCCTGGTATCATATGGAAATTGGGATATGATGTTACCTTGATCAGCATTTATGGAAGCATGAATATGGGCTTACCCCTATGTGATATTTGAGATATTTCGATTACCACTTTCTACTAATACTTCCAATATATGTTGACAAATATTTAAGACATGGGTGGAGATATAGGGTTGTTTTTATATTTCCTCCAAGTGGTATTGATGGGATTCTATAATTTCAATAGGATTATGAGCTTATTTGTTTGTAGGAGTGTGGATATATACCTACTCTTTCCCCTCGTCCACTTCTATAAGAAACTGGTGGAATTTATGCATGGGTGTGGAAATATGTGTGTTCCCCCTAATTTTTGTCAAGATGTATGGGTAGGATCATTGAGTTTTAATAGGGATATGATCCTACTCACTAGATACCATGTGTTGTGTTGGAAAACTTATTATGGGGAAGTGGGGATATGAACCTTCTCCCTATGATCAAGTAGATCTTAATTCCTAGAGAGACCTCACGGCTTCTTGGATATAATAGATTAGGGAAGGGGTATGCATTTTAGTGCCCTCAATAGGCTTTTAAAGGTTAGTGGTCACATGATGTTAGCGATAGTGGCAACTGATAGGAGCCCTACTGGGTGACCCCTGAACTAAGTTGAAGTCATGGATGACTTCTTGATCCACCTTCCTAAGATAAGGAATATAATTATTATCATTCTATTGGGATATAATTTTGAATTAATTAGTGGTGGTGGTAGGTGAAACTTTCTTTATTATAGTTTCCCTATAATAGGGTGGGTTTTGAGGATTCAACACGTGAAGACCCTCATATAAAACTTCAAGAGTAGGGACGATATTGTGTTAGTGGTACCCCCTTACCATCATGTCATCCACCTAGTTTTGAGGTCTCTAAATAGGTGATTTATTACTTTGGATCATGGGCGTCGTAGATTTGGCAGAAATTGAATCATAGGAACATCTAGTGGATGAAGAGACCTTCACTTTCGATTGAATGGAGCTCATAAGGGGTACCTATATACAAAAACTACCAAACAATTAATACTGATTAGTGAATTATTAAAAATAAGTATATTCGATTAATCATTTTAAAAATTAAAGGATTCATGTTATATTAAAAAAATTTGTTTACGTGGAAAACATGAAACAAAATATCCTAACATCCTAAGAACACCATTATATTCTCATTGAAGAATTCAAATTGGGTTCACTATTTGTTTGTATGTGACATGAAAATAAAATGTCATGACATGTGGGGAACCTAATTTATTTAGTTATTGAATAATATCATGTTAGTTTCATCATTTTTGTTTCAAATCAAAACAACATATCCCGATTCTTAGTTGTGAGGGGGACTGAGTATGGTCGCACAATATTTGTGTCGGGTTATGATTATTTTTCAGACAATTTCCAATGGGTTTATTCATATAACTAGAAGCACCTAATGTCTCACACATTCATAAGTTAGGCAAGGGAAGGATGTGGATAATCTCATGAGGAATATGGATTCATGAGGATGGGTATGAAATATGAAGATAGGTTTAGAACTCAAGATAGAATATTACATATCCTATTGAAATATGATTCAAAGCCCACATAGTTTATGGGAAATAGTTTAAGGTTGTTTGAAAAGATTGTACCATGAAGTTTAAAGTCATGCGATTATGATGTATGTGTTGTGAAAGGTGTGATAACAGAGGATTGATCAGGGCTTACTCATTTGGGATATACTATCTAGAATAAACTTGGGGATTATACCTAGTAAGGAGGACCTATTTGTCAGGACTTACCCATTGTATGTTCATCTTTTATATTTTAAAAAGTCTATTGAACTCATTCTATCAAAGGTGGGTTCTATAATTTCTTGTTATCTTAAGGTGTGTTTAACCATGGTGTGGGTTGATTTCAGTTTTAGTGGGTTCTTGGGGTTTTTGGGATGTGGTAAATTGTGTAATTGGTTTTAGATTATTTTATTATCATGGGTTTCTCCTTTTTATGTTTTCTTTTCAGTTGGAAATATCCTCTGTTGTGTGCCTCTCCTCTTCCACGAACGCACCTCTAACATGTGCTTAACGACACCTTCGCGATGTGTTTTCTCCTGTTACTCATTGGTTTCCTCTTGTTCGCATGTTATTGTTGTTTGATATTGATGGTTATAATGTGAAATGTACAGGCTAAACGCCCCGCTGAAAATCATGGTCGTTGGTGGTCCTTGTTTGCTCACTAAATGAATTTATTATTGGTTGGTTCTTGTTGAACATTTGAATATAAATTTTGGTAATTTACGTATACTTGAATTATTAATGAACGCCCCATGATGATAAAACTTTTGTGATAACCCCTTAATTGACAAGCAAAATTAAATAAGTGATGCTTTGTAAAATCTAAAATTGTGATTGTTTGGTTTGTATGGTGTTGCGATTGTGAGCACGATTGTGTTTTTTTATGGTGTTGCGGTTGTTGGCATTATTGATATGCCATTTTTTTCATGTTGTAGTTCTTCCACCATTGAATATCAATCTAGACTTTACCCATTTCAATGGAATCACCACTTTGTTACTAGTGCAATTACATTGAATCCTAGAAAACCACTTCTAGATGACTCTATGAGACACTGTATGGTGTGAAGATGATGTTTTTCAGATTCTATATATTTTTAAAATACATGGTATGTAGTCTTGTTAAATGGAACATTATTCACCATACATGGATCTTCAAGACATATACTTCATCATGAAACCATGTACATGCCATGAAATAATGGTAGAACCATATGATTTGTGTTTTACTTCACTCACACCATGTATAGATACCGTAGAAACTTGATGTGTATAGACTATACACCCCTAGTGGTCATTTAAGGACTACACACCATGTATTCCAGAAAAATGTGATGCATAGCCGGTGAGGTGACTCAATATTTATCTAAAGTACATGCCTTTAGCTCAAGTTGTTCTATATGTCATGTATTTTCAAAGGCATCATGCAGTCTTTGTAAGACTAACTTGGAATTAATTTGATATATGTCATATTAAATCAGGTATCTTATCCATACACGATGTTCACCCTACTGGACACACCATGTATATGGATTTCACATGAGTTTAGAAATGGTAGTATACAACCAACCTTGATTGAGAACCCTACACATTGTGTATTCTTTGAAAAAATTGTGTGATATGTTATTTTCATTATTATTATTTATTTTTCACTTAGATGATAGTATTTCATGTATGAGTAGCCCATTATAAATATCTTCTCTTGTAGATCACAATAGTATTATTCCCTCATTCATTGTAAATTACACATGATGTGGTTTAGATATTTTAATTATCTTCACTCTGCTTGAGAGTTGACAAGTGACAAGTGAGATGTATGGAGAAAATATGAAGTATGGTAGTCCCCCATGTTTCGGTGAAGAGTCCTCCATGTATAGGTTTTAGGTACTCCATATAGATATACAAAAGACAGGGCACAATCCCCCATATATAGATAGAGTTCAAGTACATTCACATGTTTTGGGGTAGGTTCCTCTATTTCATTGTAGAGGCATTTTTACCATGATTCTTTTTATAAAACAAAAACAATGATACTTGATTAATTAAAACATAATATTAGGCAAGTTTGAGATTGAACCCATAAAGACGATGAATATGAATAAATAATGGATGAATGCCAATCGGTTGACAAAATAGTATGAAAATGGCGTGAAAGAGTTTATCAAGTTTGCACAAGATCATGCATGTGACCCTTCTCAAATCCTTTGTCCGTGTTTACACTGTTGTTATTCAAGACAAATTAGTCCAGAGGAGTTAGAATAACACCTGATCTGTCATGGAATAGATCAAAGTTATACATGTTGGAATAAACACAGGGAAAAACTGAATGTAGGCAGTGGCTCGTATAACACGGTGTTTTATGGATCATATGATATGATTACAAGCATGAACAGTGAAGACAGTCGTATGGAGGGTGATGAAGATCATATTGAGGAAATGAAAAGGACAGTTGAAGATGAACTTCGTGATTGCCCAAAATTGTTTGAGAAGTTAAAGAGTTGTGCAAAAACGTCATTGTATGCTGGTTGCACTAAGTATACAGCATTGTTAGCCGTACTGAAGCTATATAATTTAAAAGCAGGCAATGGGTGGAGTGACGCCAGTTTTATGGAACTACTTCCTCTCCTGAATGACATTCTCCCAGAAGATAATGAACTCCCAAGATGAACATACTATGCCAAACGAATGCTACGATCGATTGGTATGATCTCTGAACGAATACACGCTTTCCCGAATGACTGTATATTGTTTCTCGAGGAATAGAAATCACTTAAAGAATTCCCAAAGTGTGGTGATTCTCAATAAAAGAATGATTATTCTAGTCCTACGAAAGTTTTATGGTAATTTCCAATCATTCCAAGGTTTAGGCACCTATATGGAAGTGAGGAGACTGCAGGACAACTGACATGGCATGTAGATACAAGAATTAAAGATGGGAAACTACATCACCCGGCAAACTCTCCTCAGTGGAAGAGAATTGATCACGAGTATCCTAAATTTGGCAACGAGCCGAGAAACCTTCATCTGGCGTTATCTACAGATGGGGTGAATCCTTTTGGTTTTAAAAGAAGCAGTCATAGTACATGGCTGGTTATGTTGGTAAATTATAACTTACCATCGTGGTTATGCATGAAAAAAAATACATCATGATATCTATGCTTATATCAGGACCAAAATAATCAGGTAATGATATTGATGTTTATTTGGCCCCATTGATCGAGGATTTGAAAATATTGTGGGATTCAGGTGTTACATTGTATTATGATTAGAAAAATGAAGATTTCACTTTGAAATCCATGTTGTATGGGACGATAAATTACTTTCTTGATTATGGAAATTTTTCAGGTTATAGCATCAAAGGAACTCAAGGGTGTACCGTTTGCAAAAAAGGTATATAGTCAATTAGGTTGGAAAATTCATCGAAAAAGGTGTTTCTAGGACATCGCAGATTTCTACCCCAATGGAATAAGTGCTGATCTTGGACGACATCATTCGACAGAAGTTCAGAAGAACATACAACACCATCTCCACTAACAGGTGATCAATTGTTTGAGAAAGTAAAATATTTGGACACTACTTTTGGTAAACCGTTTTCAAAAAACCTTACGAAAACTAGTTGGAAAAAGATATTAGTTTTTTTTGAATTACCATAATGGAATTGCCTATATGTCAGACATTTTCTTGATGTTATGCATGTTTAATAAAATGTATGTGATAGTGTCATCAGCACGTTGCTAAATGCACCTGGCAAAACAAAGGATGGAATTAAGGCTAGATTGGACATGGTTGATATGGGAATACGAGAAGAGTTGGCACCAGTGAAGGGTGAAAAACGAACATTTCTTCCTCCTGCTACTTACACTCTTTCCAGGAAGGAGAGATATCAGTTTTTCAACTTCTTGAATGACGTAAAGGTTCCAGAGGGGTATTCATCAAATATCAAGAACATTGTGCCAATGAGAGATTTAAAATTAAAGGGTCTGAAATCACATGACTACCATGTTTTGATGCAAGATCTAATTCTTATATATTTATGTTGAATTTTTCCCAAGAATGTATGTCATAAATTAACAAAGTTCTATTTATTCTTTAAAGCTATATGCAGCAAAGTTATAGACCTGGCGAAATTTCCAACTATGGAAAGAGAAATTTCCATCATATTATGTGAATTGGAAATGTTCTTCCCGCTTACATTTTTTGATATGATGGTTCATTTGATGGTTCATTTGGTGATAGAGATTCAACTATGTGGTCTTGTGCATTATAGATGGATGTACCCCATTGAATGGTACATGAATATTTTGAAAGGGTATGTCAAAAATCGAAGTCGGCCAGAGGGTTGTATTGCAGAGCAATATATTATTGAGGAAGCCATTGAATTTTGTACCGAATACCTGTCTGGTGTGGAAAACATTGGCCTGCCAAAATCTCGTCACACTGAGCGGCTTGAGGGTGAAGGAATTTCTGGAAGAGAGGTTGTCACAATCAATATTACAGATCAGGAGCAGGCTCACCTTTACGTTTTTCATAACAGTTTCGACGTTTACCCATATGTTCAACCTACAAAGAAATTATTAGGCATTTGAACCCATCTAGGGATGAAAAATGGATATCAGATACACATAATCGACAGTTTATAGGATGGTTTTAGGACCATGTTTTTAAGTAGTTAGATGAAAATACAAACTCAATTTCAGAATAACTTTTATGGATAGCTGGAGGAGAAAGTGTGTATGTATTATCTTACAATGCTTATGCAGTTAATGGTTATACATTCTATACTAATGAACATGATGAAGACAGTACCATGCCAAATAGTGGGGTTACACTTATGGCCGAAGCGATGCATGTTTCCGATGATAAGGACAGAAATCCAATTTATGCGAATATGTCATACTTTGGCATCATCAAACGAATAAGGGAGTTGGATTATATGAAATTCAAAGTGCCAATTTTTCAATGAAAGTGGGTTGATAATAGGAGTGTTGTTAAAATAGATGAATTATGATTTGTGAAAGTTGATTTTAGTAAGGAAGAGGGGAAAGACGAACCATTTATAATGGCATCACAAGCAGTATAAGTATTTTATGTTCTAGACCCTGCAAACCGAAATTGGTCAATTGTTATATTATCGACCAAAAAAACTGAAGGGTCAGATGAAAGTTCAATGGAGGATGACCTTTTTATAGGGACTTCACAATCATTTCACAGCGGTCCTAATGTAGACGGCGTTTTTTATGTCAGAGGAGACCAAAATTAAGGTATTTACATAGTCGATAGAGGAGTCAAATCTCTTCAGCCTTTAAAGAAAAAAAAGAGAGTATAATAATCAGGTTATTTGTTTATTGTAATATACATTGTGTTACGTTATGATATTATCTGTCTGCTGCTACTTTTATGTAACCTAAATTAAATGTTAAACCACTTCTGCAGATAATGACTTCTGCATCTACTAATGCACCCAATCCTGAGGCACAAAAGGTCTCTCAACCAGCTACTGGTGGTCCCAGTGCAGAGCAACAACAGGTTTCTCAACCTGTTGTTGCTGGTCCCAGTGCTGAGGTACAACAGGTTTCTCAACCTATTGACGTTAGTCCCAGTGCCGATGCTAGCAATCTGGAGAAACATATTGATGATACTTTTGAGGAAATGGTAGGAAATAAAACCCTGAAATCGCAAAAAAAATAGCTCTATAGTTTGACAGTGTTAGCCAAAATCCTTAAGGAAAAAGAAAAAAGGCATCAAATTTGAGGTGGGATGGAATAAGCAAGGCCAACATGTTAACCCCAACAAAGCCATCTTTAGTAGCTATATTGGAATCTTCACTCGTAAATGCATGCCGATTGATGTACAGTCGTGGAACCATGTTTTCACCGGGCTGAAGACACTAATGTGGAAAGAGATTACGGTAAAATTATGATATCATTTTTTTAATTTACTAAAATAAAATACCAAAACATTGACTTACTCTTCATTATCCATTACAGAGTGAATTTATAGTAGATTCCTCGCACAAGGAATATTTATTAAGAGTTTCAGGAAGGATTCATAGAGGTTTCCGCAGAATTTTAATGAAATATCATCTTAAAGATAATGAAGGGAAAATAAATCCACACCCACCTCCTCTTTATGCACACTTGATATCCCAAGGATCGTGGGATGCATTTATCAATCTTTGTGGGGAGCATAATTTTCATGTACATTTTGTGGGGTAATACGTTGTTTGATGTTGCTTGTATTCAACACTTTGATTGACATTTTTTTATTTATGAAACAACAACTGAGTTCTGAAAATAAAAAATGCACAACATAACCGTCGTACCCTTACCGTAAAGCAAGGATGGGGTATGCTTCACTTGATAAAAAATTGGTACGTCTTTTAAATCTACAGTACTACTTGTATGTGACATAAAACAACACCAAAACCATGTTTCTATGTTTATATGTAGATTGATGAATCGAAATCTAAATCCATATCCATCCCACACCATGTTCTATGGAAGGAGGATCGTGTAAATAAAGAGGGGATACTGATAGATGAAAACACACAAAAAGTGTGGGAAACATGTGTAAGTATGACATAATATAAATTTATTTTTCTTTAAATCGCTATTACATTATAATGACTACTTATTTTTCTATATTTTCTGTCTGACATAGTCACAAGAATCAACAACAATCACACCAGATGCAGACATACTTTCAGCAGCCTTGAAGCATCCAAAACAGTATGGCCACGTCAGAGGTGCAGGTTTTGGGGTGACACCCTGAACATATTATCAAAAACAAAAACAAGAAGAGGATCAAAATGAAAAAAAATAGAAAATCTGCAAGAAAAATTAGCTATTTTTCAAGAAGAATTACAATACCATAGAGAGATGATAGCAACGTTGATGGGAGAGAGTCCAAGAGAAGATACAACTCAACAACAACCCATGCGTGATGATCCCGCCCCACCCCCCACCAGCTTTGAGGCGAGCCATTCCCCTAAAAAACCTGAATTAGCTGAGGTAATCAATGTTTTAATAATTTTTTCTGTGAAATTTGATTCACATAGACACTGATACATTTCCTGTACTAATATTCTACAGGGTGAAAATGATGGTGATTTATATATATCAACTCCCACCTATCGCCTTGTAGCGAGGGCTATGGTGTTCAATACACAGAATGACATGCTACACAATAGATAGCTTCCAACAGATCATCTCAAAGAGTCAATTAACGTAGCTAATGAGCTGAGTGCCGAGCTACCTATTCCAAATGATGATGATGACATTCATATGGTTGAACAATTTGTTGGAACATTCATCGCATGGCCGACAATTCTTGTAAAGAACATGTCGACAAGGAGGTATCCATTTCCAATTTATTTTTCAAGCTGGACCATTAACATTTAATGAAAAAAGGTCTGAACTGATGAATTTTATTACAGAACGACAAAGAGAAGGGGGTGAAATGAAATATCAGCTCAAAAATATGTCAAGGATTAACCAACTGATTGAAACAGTCTACTGAGAGCACCTTCACCCCGCCTGTTCTATATCAACAGTTAATATCATTGTAGGATCATGTGGATACAAAGCTGATAGACGGCAGTGCTCACACATTTGATTTTGAAAAAAATATGTATGGAGAGGAAACATCAAATTTTATTAGTGCTGAAAATGTAAATGAAATACTCATGTATGAATGGCTAGGCGCCTTAGTTATAAATGTATACATGATGTATGATTTCATGATTTGATTTTAAAAAAGCTGATATACTCTGATAATTATGACTAAATACATTTTAAATTTTTCACAGACATATATATGAAAAAAAATTGAAGGGATTTCCCCATGAAAATAATTTTGGACTCATTAGTCCTCACACCACCTCTTCAAAAGATGAAATAGATTCTGATAAAGAGGTTGCGATAATGTCATCCCCGCTCAAAACATTTGAAAACAAAATTACGGATGAAAGAATCTTTTTAATACCAACGATGCAGGGGTAAAAATATACAATTTAATAATATCAACTATATTTTCATTTCTTTCTTTACTTATTCCTTTTTGTATTTTTAGGCAGCATTGGATGATGATTGTAGTCAATTTGGATACTCCAAAGATTTATTTTCTGGATTCAATGCATGGATATCCAACAAACTGACCATGCATGATGGTGTTTGTTAATTTGTAATACACTAGATCCAACATTTTAAAAATAAACATCTATTTATATAATTTATTTTATCTTTTAATGAGGATTCCTTTATTATAGGGAGGTGCATCAATATTGTCTAATGCAAGGAATGAATCCAGGGCCTAAGGATAAGAACTCCGAAAAGATCTACAACTGGAAAAGTATCATGGTATATATAATAACATTGCACTATCCAAAAACATATCAAAACAAATTACTTATTTTTTTCGATGTTTCTGTAGTTTCCAAAACAAACAAATGGAAAGGATTGTGGTTATTATTTTTGTAAATTTATGAAAGAGATCGTATTTCACCAACAAACTAGCATCCCTGATGAGGTATTTTCAAAAATAATTACGAGTTCATTTAAAATATTTATTAATAATTTGTGTATTTATATCTTTTCAGTACTACCATGACTATCACAAAAACTCATATTTAGAAGATGATATATATGTGTTTAGAAACAAATGGGAAACATACCTGATGGAAGATTTCACACAAATATGATGAAGGTGAATTCCTACTAATGTTATCGATATATGATCATTGATATCTCACTTGTTTACACTTATTGAGCATATATGATCACCCTTTATTATGGTTTATATCCTTAGGTTATGAAGAATTGTTTTAGAAATGATTTTCCTTTCTAGTAAAGAATAACTCATTGGAATACACTGGTCGATAGTGTGGAAGTCGACCGATGCATAGTCATTCAGTCCACTCACGAGCATCTAGAAAAGATTGATGGGAACCAATATCATGGATTTTCAATTTTTTATATTTAGTTTCCCTTATATGTGGGTGGGGGTTTCCAGGAGGGAGGGGGTGTCTAGGAGTGGGTGTGTCCAGGAGGGGGTGTGTCCAAGAGGGAAGGGGTGTCCAGGTGTGAGGGTGTCCAGGAGGGGAGGGAGGGGGGTGTCCAGGGGGTGTCCATGAGTGGGGTGTCCAGGAGGGTAGGGAGGGGGTGTGTTCATAAGGGAGGGGGGTGTCCAAACAAAGATCCATTCAATTTCAATCAATACTGATAATATACAATGGGTAGATCACTTATAGAGTAGCCTGAAGTGGGTCCGTAGTGAGGCATCAAAAGTTCCAACCAACCAAACCAAACCAATTCCAAGCCCATGTAAAGGCCCAAGATTTATATTCTAGTTCAATTTGAGGCCCAATATGTCTTATTTAATGTCATAAAGACCCAACATATGCATAATTTACATTTCTCACATTAGATTTTTGTGAAATGTCATTCATATTCCAATATATTTTTTGTTTGGTGTTTTTCCTTGATTTGTTGAACTGTATCTCTTCAAAATATATATGATTTTGTAATTCATATTATTTAATGATGGTGTATGATTAATATTTATTCCATTATCAAATATATGATGAAAATATAGTTGGATAAATATGGTTATTAATGGGTATATACTAAATAACTAGGAGGGAGGGGGTGTCCAGGATGGAGGGGGTGTCCAGGTGGGAGGGTGGGTGGGTGTGTCCAGGAGGGGAGGAGGGGATCTCCAGGAGGGGAGGGGGCTGTCCAGGGAAATGGAGGGGGCTGCAAGGGGAGGGAGGGGGTTTTCCAGGAGGAGGGAGGGGGTTGCAGTTGGAGTGGTGGGAGGGAGGGGGGCTGTCCATGGGTAGAGAGGGGGATGTCTAGGGGGGTTGTCTCGGGGAGGGGAGGGAGGGGGTTGTCCAGGAATGATGGGTGTCTAGTAGGGGAGTGGGGGCTATCCAGAAGAGGAGGAGGGTTGTCCAGGAGGTGGAAAGGGGGATGTCCAGGGAAAGGGAGGGATGCAAGGGGAGGGAGAGGGTGCTGTATAGGGGAGGGAGGGGGTGTTTTCCAAGGAAATATAGACATTTAAATGTTGTAACAAGTAACAATTGACATTTTATTAATGTATTCTTTCATATTAATGTTTAATTTATTTAATTATTGTATTACTAACATAATATTTGTTTTCTTATATAGGTGAAATCTTTTTCCGGAGTTCGAATGCTTTGTTCAGCAACTAATACCATGGATGACAATTTTTTAGAGCGGATCATGGATGCAAAAAGGATGAAACATCAATGTTTTTTAACTATTTTTTGGATAATTGTAATTGTAACCGAATTAAACATTGTTTGAAATGTATATAGCAGTGTTTTGTTTTGTATTCATGATTTCAAGTATATGTATATAGCATTTTTGTTCTTCTATGATTTGTGTGTGGGTGTTGTTTCTGTTGTGTGCAGGTGATGTCATATGTGTGTTGGTGATGTGTAGGTGCTGTACAGGTTTTGGGTTTGCACAGGAAATTTGTCCTTTATCAGCGCTAATTAAGAACTAATAAATGGATAATATATCAGTTCTCAAAATAGTGCTGATAAAGGTAGTATTTATCAGTGTTATTTTCAGTGCTAATATATTATCCATTTATCAGCGCTGAAAATAGTGTTGATAAATACTACCTTTATCAGCACTGATAATGGCCCGCCTTTATCAGGGCTTTTTTATCACTGATAAAGGATCCCATTTAATAGCTCTATGTTTAGCGCTGATAAAGGGGACCCCCCCCCCCCTTATCTTCGATGAGATTCACAGTGACTTTTTAGCGCTGTTAAAGGCAGTTTTTAGTGCTATTATAGGCCCTATTTGTAGTAGTGTACTCCTACAGCGGATGCAGAACTATTATTGATGGCTTTCAAGTGGCTAGAACAATATGTTCATGTCATAGGTGCGAGTTTTGGGGTGACACCCTGAGTATATTATGAGAAAAAAACAAACGGATGATAGAGATGAAAAAATAAAACAAATGATCGAAAGACTAGCAACTCTTGAAGAACGATTTCAATGGAAGGGAGAGTTTCTAGAAACTTTTATGGGTGGGAAGCAAGGAGAAGACACAACTTAGGAACAACCAGCGTGTGAAGATCCCCCCCCCCCCACTAGCTTTGACGCGAGCCATTCCCCTCAAAGAACTGTCCTAGCCGTGGTAATCAATATTCTAATAATTGTTCCCATTAAATGTGAATCTAAAAAACCCTGATACTTTTCCTATATTGATCTTATATAGGGTGATAATTACTGTGATTTATATCTATCAACACCCACCTATCACCTTGTAGAGAGGGCTACAGTGTTCAACATCCCAGAGGACAAGCTGCATAATAGACCACTTCAGAAAGATCATTTGAAAGTGACGATTGCTATAGCTCATGGTCCAAATGTGGAGATATGTATTCCACTTGATGATGATGATATTCATATGGTCAAAAATGCTATTGGGACATTAATTTCATGGTTGTTACAACTTGTAAGAGTACATGTGGTCAAAGAGGTATTTATTTCCATTTTTTTCAAGCTAAATCTTTAACAATTAATGAAAAAGG
The DNA here is from genome assembly GCA_963277665.1 of Viscum album. Lineage (NCBI taxonomy): Eukaryota > Viridiplantae > Streptophyta > Magnoliopsida > Santalales > Viscaceae > Viscum > Viscum album. The sequence goes on from OY728130.1 coordinate 731,453,573, forward strand.
GTCTAAACCAATGAATGTTATTATAGACAGAGAATGGGAAGGGGTGAAAAGAAATGTCATCTCAAAAGCATCTAAAGTATCGACCAACCGATCCCAAAGAGGAACTAAAAGAAAAATAACACCACCAATTCTCTATCCAAATTTACTAGCATTGAAGACTCATGTGGATACGAAGCTAAGAGGTGGTAGTAGTCATATAGTAGTTTTTGAAAAGAATATATACAGAGAGGAAATTAAATATTTAATTGTTGCTAAAAATGTAAATGAGATCCTTGAATATGGTTGGATAGGCGTCACAGTTGTAAATTTATGTATGAGGTATGTTTTCATGAATTTATTTTCTAAAAGCTGATATAATGTGAAAATTATGACTAAATGCATTTTATATTATTGACAGACGTGTATATGAAAAATAGTTGAATGAATTTTCCCATGAGCCAAAATTCGGACTCGTTAGTCCTCATACCACATCAACACAATTAACGAAATTAGAGCCATCAAAAAAGGATGAAATAGTGAATGGCTTGCTGAAAACATTTGAAAGTAAGATTACGGATGACAGACTCTTCCTAATACCAACCATGCAGGGGTAAAAATAAATGATTAAAGCATATCATTTATATTTTCACTTCTTTTATTACTTATTCCTTTTTTTAGGAAACATTAGCTACTAATTACGATGAACTTGGATACTCTAAAGATTTATTTTCTTGATTCAATGCAAGTATATCCAACAAACCAACCACACATGATGGAGTTTGTGAATCAGTAAGACACTACATCCTATGTTTTAGGTCTAAACATCAAGAAATATAATTTATATTATCTTTTACTAAGGATTCTGTTATGATAGGGTGGTGTATCATTATCATCTAAAAAAAGGAAAAAGGATAGGGGCTAAGCATAAGGAGGCGAGAAAGTAATATGTCTAGACAAATATCAGGGTATATATAATAAAATTTCACTATCCAAACACAGATCAACACAAGTTAATTATTCTCCAAATGATCAAATTTTTTTCAGTGTCCAAAATAAACAAACGATAATGATTGTGGTTATTATTTTTGTAAATTTATGAAAGAGATCATTTTTCATCAACAAACTAGCATCCCTAAAGAGGTATTTTCAAAAACAAATACTACTTCAATTAAATTACTTATTAATTATTTATTTATATATTTTGCAGTACTAATATGACTATTGAAAATCCTCATACTCACAAGATGATATAGATTTATTCAAAAATGAGTGGGCCGCATACCTGATGGAAGATTGTACACAAATAGCATGAAGATCTGACTTGGGGACATATACAATTGGAGGTCATTTATGAGAGGGGTTAAGGGGATCAAAAATGAAACATTGTTGTGTGTAAATGTTCATAGGAAAATTGTAATTGTTATTAAATAATACATCCTTTCTCCAATGATTCATTTTCCAATTTTTACAGATGAAATGCACCAACAACATGCAAGAATGATAAACCACTTTTCTTTTGGCTTTGGATAAGAAAAACCATTAAAATATCCAAAATAACTTAATATCCAACCAAACGCATTTGGATTTTGTTGATACTTTAGGAGAACAATCCATGTGTCATTTTCGACGTGTACGAGTCAACCCCGACTCAATCTGAGGCACGGTGTGGCCAGTATCACTCAAAGTGCCTCTCTTTTGTTTAAAATGGACAGAATTTTAAGTGAAAACAAAAACTGACATACAGAAATCCAACCAAACGAATTTGGATTGTGTTTATAATTTAGGGGAATGATCCATGGGTCATTTTTGTCGTGTACGAGTCAAACCTTCCTCAATTTGAGGTACGGTGTGTCCAGTATCACTTAAAGTGTCTCTCTTTTGTTTAAAATGGATAGAATTTTAAGTGAAAACAAAAACTGACATATGGAAATATGACCAAATGGAATCGTATTGTGTTGATACTTTAGGGGAATAATACGTGGGTCATTTTTGATGTGTATGAGTCAACCCCACCTCAATCCGAGGCATGGTGTCGCTGTTATCACTCAAAGTGTCTCTCTCTTGTTTAAAATGGATATAATTTTAAGTGAAAACAAAAACTGACGTACAGAAATATGAAAAAACACATTAGGATGGTGTTGATACACTATGTTAATGATTCATGGGTCATTTTTTATGTGTAAGAGTCAAACCCGCCTCAATCCAAGGCACGGTGTGGCCGGTATCACTCAAGGTCTACCTTTTGTTTAAAATGGATATAATTTTTAAGTGAAAACAATAACTGACATACGGAAATCCGAACAAACACATTTGGATTGTGTTGATATTTTATTTGAACAATACATGGTTCATTTTTTATGTGTATGATTCAAACCCACCTCAATCCAAGGCACGGTGTGGCCGGTATCACTCAAAGTGTCACTCTTTTGTTTAAAATGGACAGAATTTTAAGTGAAAACAAAAAATGACATACGGAACTCCGACCAAACGAATTCGTATTGTGTTGATAATTTAGGGGAATGATCCATGGGTCATTTGTTACATGTACGAGTAAAACCCACCCCAATCCTAGGAATTGTGTGGATGGTATCACTCAAAGTATCTCTTTTATTTAAAATGGATAGAATTTTAATTGAAAACAACAACTGGCGTACGGAAATCTGATCAAATGCATTTATATTGTGTTGATACTTTAGGGTAACAATATATGGGTAATTTTTTATGTTTACGAGTCAACCCCATCTCAATCTGAGGAACGTTCTGGTCGGTATCACTAAAAGTGTCTCTCTTTTGTTTAAAATGGACCGGATTTTAAGTGAAAACAACAACTGACATACGGAAATCTGATCAAATGCATTCAGATTGTGTTGATACTTAAGGGTAACGATCCATGGGTCATTTTTTATGTTTAAAAGTAAACTACACTTCAATATGAGGCACGTTGTGGCCGATATCACTCAAGGTGTCTCTCTTTTATTTAAAGTGGACAGAATTTTAAGTGAAAACAACAACTGACGAATGGAAATCCAACCAAACACATTTGTATTATGTTGATACTTTAGGGGAAAGATACATGGGTCATTTTTGACATGTAAGAGTCTACCCCGCCTCAATCCAAGGCACGGTGTGTCCGGTATCACTCAAAGTTTCTCTCTTTTGTTTAAAATGGACAGAATTTTAAGTGAAAACAACTACTGACGTACGGAAATCCAACCAAATGCATTCATATTGTGTTTATAATTTAGGGAAATGATCCATGGGTCAGTTATGATGTGTAAGACCCAACATTTCCTCAATCTAAGGCACGGTGTGGTCGGTATCACTCAAAGTGTCTCTCTATTGTCTAAAATGGACAAAATTTTAAGTGAAAACAACAACTGACATACGACAATCTGACCAAACACATTCGGATTGTGTTGATACTTTATTATAATGATACGTGGGTCATTTTTGATGTTTAATAGTCAACCTCGTATCAATACGAGTCACGGTGTGGCTGGTATCACTCAAAGTGTCTCTCTTTTGTTTAAAATGGACAGAATTTTAAGTGAAAACAAAAACTGACAAACGGAAATCTGACCAAACACATTAGTATTGTGTTGAAACTTTAGGGGAATGATACATGGGTCATTTTTTACATGTAAGAGTAAACCTTGCCTAAATATGAGGCATAGTGTGGCTGGTATCACTCAAAGTGTCTCTCTTTTTTTTAAATGGACAGAATTTTAAGTGAAAACAACAACTGATGTACAGAAATCCAACCAAACACATTAGGATTGTGTTGATACTTTAAGAGAACGATAAATGGTTCATTTTTGACGTGTAAGAGTCAACATTTCCTCAATACAAGGCATGGTGTGTCCAGTATCACTCAAAGTGTCTCTCTTTTGTTTAAAATGGATAGAATTTTAAGTGAAAACAACAACTCACGTACAAAAAACCAACCAAACGCATTTGGATTGTGTTGATTATTTAGGGGAATGATCCATGAATCATATTTGACATGTATGAGTCAATCCCTCCTCAATATGAGTCACGGTGTGGCCGCTATCACTCAAAGTGTCTCTCTTTTGTTAAAAATGGACAGAATTTTAAGTGAAAACAACAACTGACGTACGAAAATCTGACCAAATGCATTCAGATTGTGTTGATACATTAGGAGAATGATCCATGGGTCATTTTTGAAATTTAATAGTCATATAAGCCTCAATCAGAGACATGTTTTGGCTGGTATCACTCAAATTTTCTCTCTTTTGTTTAAAATGGACAGAATTTTAAGTGAAAACAAAAACTGACATACGGAAATCTGACCAAACACATTCGGATTGTGTTGATACTTTTTTAGAATGATCCATGGCTTATTTGTGACGTGTAAGAGTCAACCTTGCTTCAATCCAAGGCAGGGTGTGGCCAGTATCACTCAAAGTGTCTCTCTTTTGTTTAAAATGGATAGAATTTTAAGTGAAAACAACAACTGAGGTACCGAAATCTGACCAAACGCATTCGGATTATATTGATACTTTAGGGGAACTATCCATGGGTTATTTGTGATGTGTAGGAGTTAAATCCCCTTAGACACCCACATGGAAATCCCCCCCACCACCACAACCACCACCCCCCTGGACACCCACCAACCCCCTGGATGGCACCCCCACCCCTTCTAGACATCACCCCACCACCTGGACACCCCCCACCCCCTGGACACCCCCACCCCCATGGAAAGCCACCCCCACCCCCCCCCTGTACACCACCCCACTCCTCTTAGACAACCCCACCACCCCCCTGGACACCACCCCACCCCCCTTGGACAACCCCACCAACCCCCTGGACCCCCCCCCCAACCCCCTAGACACCACCCACCCCTTGGATACCCCCCCCCCCCCACCACCACCACCACCACCCTGGACAGCCCCCACATCCCTGTACACCCCCCAACCCCCTAGACACCCCACCCCCTGGATGCCCCCACCCCTTCTAGACACTACCCCACCACCTGGACACCCCCCCCCCCCACCCCCTGGACACCCCCACCCCCATGTACAGGCACCCTCACCCCCTAGACACCACCCCACCCCCCTTGGACAGCCCCACCAACCCCCTGGACCCCCTGAGACACCACCCCACCCCCTGGACCCCCCCCCCTGCCTCCTCCTCTAGACACCCCCACCCCCTGGAAAGCCCCCCAACCCCCAAAACACCACCCCCCCCCCCCCAGAAACCCCCATGGACACCCCCCCTGGACACCCACCAACACCCTGGATGGCACCCCCACCCCTCATAGACACCACCCCACCACCTGGACACCCCCCCCCTTGGACAGCCACCCCCACCCCCACCCCCTTGGATACCACCCCTCCCCCTTGGACAGCCCCACCAACTCCCTGGACCTCTCCCCAACCCCCCTGGACACCACCCCACCCCCTAGACACCCCCACCCCCTAGAAATACCCCCCCCCCCCAAAACACCCTATACCCCACCCCACCCCCTCCCCCTGACACCTCCCCCCCCCCCATGGACAACCCCCACCACCCCCTGGACACCACCCCACCCCCCTTGGACAACCTCCAACCTCCTGGACCCCCCCCCCCCACCCCCCCTAGACACCCCTATCCCCTTGGACACCCCCATCCCCCCAGACATCCCCACCCCCTTGACACCACCTACCCCCTTGGACATCCACCCCAAACCCCTGAACAGCCCCCCCCCCCAACCCCTTGAATTCTGAATTGAATTCTTTATGTATTTAATTAACTTATGAATTATGTGTTAATGGTCTATGGGTATACTTGTTGTATGGGTATACTCTTTGTAATTACCTTATGAATTATGTGTTAAATTTTTATGGGTATACTTATTGATATGCTGATTTTTTTGCAGGTCTTGTTTGGGTGTGCTGCTGTAGAATTTTATGTTACAGCAGGCAGGGCATTTATTAGTGCTTTTTTAGTGCTGATAAAGGATCCCTTTATCTGTTCTTATTTATAACTGATAAAGGATACCTTTATTAATGATTTTTCAATGCTTCTAAAGTCTACCCTTATCAGTGCTGAGCTTTACAACATTTTTTTAGCGATGTTAAAGCCCGTTTTGAGTGTTGATAAAGCCCGTTTTTTGTAGTAGTGTGGGCCTCGATATTAAAAACTTGTGTGGCATGATGACACTCAATAACCCATTAGGTATCCGATCAGATAGTGTTTTCCATTGTAAGGATTTTCCCCTTGATATAAGCAAATATATTTTCATATGGAATCTTTTCATCCTTGACATGGCGGGCTTTGATGTAATCATCGGGATGGACTAATTATTTCCCTATAGATCCCATATTGACTGTTATTGTCATAGGATGATGATTAGAACGCCATAGGGTGGTAGACATGTTCATAAGGGAGAATGTTATATGAAATCTATGCGATTAGAACCTGAGAAATAGAGGTCAGGTAGTGTGACAACTCAGATCATCAGTTGTTTCCTAGATGATCAGGGGTTATGACCCACTATTTTTTCTTATGTAATAGATCATTTCATGGATTTATTTACTTAAAACTATTCTAGGATACCTCCATTCTAAGAGGTAGAGTTTACCATTTATCTAGTTCCAAGAGTAGCACCAATGACCATTCCTCCTTACAGGATGGAACCTATAGAGCTTTTGGAGCTCAAGTAGCAGTTGAAGGATCTGGTATCTAAAGGATTTATACACCCTATAACTTCTCCATGAGATTCACTGGTCGTTTTTTTCAAGAAGTTGTATGGTACCCTCAAGATTTTCATGGATTTTCATCATTTGAACCAGCTCATGGTATAGAATTAGTATCTACTTCTTCAAATAGATGGCCTCTTTGATCAGCTCTGAGGAGCGAGAGTGTTCTCAAAGATTGGTTTAAGTTCGAGATATCATCAAGTGCATTTTAGGTCTTTAAAAACACCTCACATAGTTTTTAGGAGCAGATATGATCTTTACACGTACCTGTTCATTACGTTTGGTCTCATGAATGCACATATGGTCTTCATGGCACTAATGAATTGGGTTTTCCACTCATATTTGGATTCATTTTCGGTAGTCTTTTTTTATGATATCTTAGTGTATTCTCATTCTTGACACAACCATGTCAACTATATTTAGATCATGATGAATACACTGAGGAGAACCAAATTTATGAAAATATTATAAAATTACACTTTTGGATCGATAAACTTCACTTCTTGGGTCATATCATCTCGGAGGCAAGACTTTTCGTAGGCCTAGACAAAGTGAGAGTTATAGTGTCCTGGGAGCATCCCAAGATTTTATTTGACATTTAGAGTTTCTTAGTGCTAGCTGAGAATTACAGATTCTTCATCTATGATTTTTCACACCTTTTAGTGCCACTTATAGGTTTGACAAAAAATGGTGTGAAATTTGTATAGTTAGAAGCTTGTGATGCATACTTTCAAAACATGAAGGGAATATTGACTTAAGCACTGATACTAATTCTTCTAGATCTAGGAAGAAGTTATATTCTTTATTGTGATGCATCAGATAACATTGTGGGATATATTATTATGTAGGATGATCAATTTATTGCATACAGTTCTCATTAGTTGAGGCCTCATGAGTGGAATTACCCAATGCAAGACCTTGAGATAGCTACTATAGTTAATTTTCTACGTTGTAGGAGAAAATACTTACTTAGAGAGTGTTTTATGGTTTCCGTTGATCACAAAAAACTCAAGTACATCTTTACACAGCGTGATCTGAATCTTAGGTATTGAATATGAGTTGAATAACTATAATCATTTGATTTTGAGCTTGCCTACACACCTGGGAAAGGTAATTCTATAGGTGATTCTCTGAGCTAGAAGACTCAAACACAGGTGGTTCAGGAGGCCAGTGGTGAGTGTCATCTCATGTACTTGTTTTCAGAGATGCATGTTGAGGTTTACATGGATCATGGGAAGAGTATCCTCACAACATTATTAGTGACCTAAAACCTTCTATAATGGGTGAGAATAAGAAAACTTGCAGATCCTGAGGTCCTTATCCTAAGGGAAAGTATCTCAGATGATGATTCATCTTTTTGTTATACTGTGTATGGAGATGATACTTTATGCTTTTCATGGGCATGTATGGTCCCAGCATACATCAGAGAGAAGCTTATGGAGTAATTTCACACCTCAACATGGACAGTACATCCCATTTTCACCAAGATGTATTGGGATCTACAGAGCTGATAATTGTGGCCTAGTATGAAATGAAAGATTTCTATTTTTATCACTTGATGTTCTACCTGTCAGTAGGTGAAGGCGGAAAATCAGCATCTGATATGGATTTTACAGTTGTTGTCTATTCCCAAGTAGAAATGGGATTATGTTTCTATGAATTTAGTGACTATTTTACACATATCACCTTGATGAAATGATGTTATGTGGGTTGTCATTGATCTTTTGAAGAAGGTCACACATTTCTTACATGTTCGAGATACATTCTCGGTAGATGATCTAGGGAGGAAATACATCAGGGGGGTTATACGTCTTCATGGAGGTCCTCATTATATCATTTTTGAGAGAGACGCCCACTTTAAATCATGGTTCCGGTAGGGGTTGCAGTAGGCCTTGGGTACATAGTTGCTTCTGAGTAGGACCTATCACCCTATGAATGATTAAAGATAGAGTGTACGATTAAAGTATTAGAGGACATGATCTATGCATGTGTCCTTAACTTCGGGGGTTCTTGGGATAAACACATACCCCTAGTTGAGTTCTCTTATAATAATAGATTTTAGGCTACTAATGATATGGATCCTTATTAATCCTTATATGGTAGGCCTTTCCGTTCACCTATGTGCTAGCTAAATGTGAGGAGGAAGCTTTACAGTGACTTCATCTTATTCCGGAGATGATAGAGTATGTTCAGTTGATTAGAAATCGCATGTTGAGAGATCATTCTAGATAGTAGTCATATGGAAACAGAAACTGGTGACCTCTTGAGTTCAAGGTTGGAGATCAGGTTTTCTTGCGAGTTTCTCCCATGTTCACTACAACAAAACCACTGTTTAGTGGCGGTTGTTTAGCGTCGGTTCTAGGAACTGCTGCTAAACCTTTTGTAAAAAAGGTTTCATGGGGGTTTATAATAAACCACTGCGAAACGTTGGTTTTTTTTAACACCCGACCCTCCTTCCCCCGCGACCCCAGCCCCCCGCTTCCCCCGCGACCCCGGCCCCCCGCTTCCCCCGGCGACCCCGCGACCCCGACCCCGGCGACCCTACGCGACCCCGGCGACCCCGCGCGACCCCGGCGACCCCGGAAACCCCACGACCCCATGACCTCCGGCCCCCCGCGACCCCGGAAGCTGTACCATCTTCCCCTCTAGGTAGGGTTTTGTTTCTCCTTCTTTAGGTTTTTTTGGTTTTCCAGTAGGTAGGTTTTTAGTATATAGTTTAATATGGGATTCATATGCATGTGTATCCTAGAATCATTTCTAGACAAAGTTAAATTTTGTTGGTAAAGCCTATAGCACATCAGGACCCCCCTATATATTGAATATAAATCTAAAATTGTTGTTGACGCACTGAAGGCATAAACCAGGAATGTTCCTTGGAAACTCCAACCTCATTGGATTGACTATATCAATCATGCCAATCATCTCAATTTGTTAATTTGACATTCCTACGGAGAATATAATATATTGGTGGATTCTTTATCGAAGAGATAAATCATATAAAACAGTATGATGAGGTCCTTTAGCACTCCTTAATATTTTTTACCAATGGTGGATGGGGATATGCGGGGAGTGATCCACTCCCTTCTTGTAAGACCCCTTGTAATAATTAACCTTGTTTTTTTTTACATTTTTTTAAAATAAATTTTAATACCAGCATCAAATGGATCCTGGATATTCTTAGTAATATTTTTTCATTGAGTTATGATTATTCTTTGAACTTATTTAATATTAATTTGGTACGATCTATCCTTTGATTGTATTATGTAGTAATCTACCATTTTTTCTTAGGAAATACATTACAAAAACATAAACCCTTTGAAAACTATTTCTCACTTCGTGGGATATGTTCTATTGAAATCATCCAACGTCATTCTCCTTATTGATTATGAAAAATGTTATTACAATATTGCCTTTTCCATATACCAAGTAATCTATATGATATGAATATCACATATTAAAAAACATAGATTGAATGATTTTAACCTAGTGTGTATGATATTCTATTTACATAGAGAAATGTTTTTACATTTTGTATATTGATGTTCCCATATGGATGATTATAATAATGTTGAATATGTACTATTTGACCATAAAAATTATTTCTCTAGATGAGTATTGGTCATGTTAACCCATATATTTACATTAAAAGAGTATTGGAATTGTTTATGATGACTCGCTACTGATGTTGGTTGATTATTTATTTGATTTCTGTATTTCTCATTATATGGAAATCCACAATTTAATAAATTAATGGATTATTATAAAATTTCATGTTGACTCTTAGAGTGAATGAATTGAACATAAATAATTTATGGATGGGACCCAACATTATATAACCCCTCGGTGCATTAATAGGTCTATTGAGACATAATTGTTTTTGTCATTTGGCATATGCCTACTCCCCTTCCACCTTCCATAATCCTCCTCTCCCCTCCCCTACCATCCATCCTACCCAGCCCCTCCCCTCCCCTCCCCTCCATCCTGCCCCTCCCCTCCCCTCCCCTCCCCTCCATCCTGCCCAGCCCCAGCCCCTCACCTCCCCTCCCCCTGCCCAACATTTTCCCCCAGCAGCCCCCCCTTCCATCACCCTCCCCTCCCCTGCCCTCCCCTCTAACCTTCCCCTCCCCTCCCCTCCCCCTGCCCAACAATTTCCCCCAGCAGCCCCCTCCCCCTGCCCCTCCTCTCCCCTCCCCTCCCCTCCATCATGCCCAGCCCCTCCCCTCCCCTCCCCTCCAACATGCCCAGGACCTGCCCCTCCCCTCCCCCCTCCCCAACAATTTCCCCCAGCATCCCCCCCACCTTGGCCAACCTTTTCCCCCTGCACCCCCTCCCCCCTTCCAGAATCCTCCCCTCCCCTCTACTCCATCTTGCCCCTCCCCTCCCCTCCCCTCCATCTTGTCCCTCCCCTCCCCTCCCCCCTTCCCAACATTTTCCCCCAGCATCCCCCTCCCCCCTGCCCCTCTTCTCCCCTCCCCTCCATCATGCCCAGCCCCTGCCCCTCCCCTCCCCCCTCCCCAACATTTTCCCCCAGCAGCCCCCTCCCACCTGCCATCACCTTCCCCTCCCCTCCCCTCTAACCTGCCCCTCCCCTCCCCTCCCCCATGCCCAACATTTTCCCCCAGCATCCCCCTCCCCCCTGCCCTCCCCTCCCCTCCCCTCCATTTTTCCCAGCCCCTGCCCCTCCCCTCCCCTCCCCCCTACCCAAAATTTTCTCCCAGCAGCCCCCTCCCCCTACCATCACCCTCCCCTCCCCTCCCCTCCAACCTGCCCCTCCCCTCCCATCCCCTCCAACCTACCCAACATTTTCCCCCAGCAGCCCCCTCCCCCTGCCCATCCTCTCCCCTCTCCTCCCCTCCCCCTCCATCCTACCCAGCCCCTCCCATCCCCTCCCCTCCAACATGCCCAGCCCCTGCCCCTCCCCTCCCCTCCCCCCTGCCCAACAATTTCCCCCAGCAGCCCCCTCAGTGAAATGTCATGCTAAATAAAGATGTTATTGTTGTCCACTATAATTTTCAAAAAGGATTATTTAGTTCTTATTCCGACCTAGAATACGTGTTGATTTGTTGATGTTAAATCATTTTCAATCTCGGACACCATCATAGGATTTTGGAATCACTATCTTCCTTCATTAAGTTTTTTTCAGTCATGGAAGATAGTTCCACCTAAACCACATAATCAATAAATGGACTAATTGAGAAAATATCCAACCTACTACCATTAGATTCTGTTGAATGAGAATGGTATTAGTATTCCACTATTTGTAATGGTCATTCTTCACCAGTTGGTATCTATTTCTTATTGACTCAGGCATTCATAATGTATGTTTTAAACCTTCCAAAATCATTCTATTCAATGTGATTTTTGTACCCTGAAGTTTAAACATTTGAGAATCATTTTAACAGTTAAATAAATTATGAAATTATATTCTTCTGCACCTTCCAATTTGGGTATGAATCTCTTTTGGATACCCCAAATACGTAACATTATATTATCCTTTTGTAATGTCTTATCAAAACCATGGTCCTTTTCATAGGATATTAAACTTTGTGACACAATGGTCTAAACATCATGACCATAAAATTAATGTCCCCCTCCAAGGTATTATATGATACTAATAATCCTTAATTCACATCAGGTTGTGTTTTGGAATATCTATGAATACTAACCAATCATTGGTTCTATGTTTTTATATATAAAAATGTTAGAATCTATAGGTCTGAGAACCATGACCATAAAATATATGAGTCATCCCCTAAGGATATATGCATATGTGTGTCAAGATCTACATCCATATCATATTTTTATTCCTCTCTTATATCGCTATATATATCACATATTTTTTTTCAAGGATACATTCCCTTAAAATCTATACATAGATTGGTCTATGAACAATGAAATTAAACATATTGTGAATATCCATGATGAATAAGTCATGGTTTTGTAATAAAACCCCTCCAACATAGGTGCGATGTCTGCAAAAACTCAATGTGGTATACCTTGCTTAACATTATTGCATTGATGTTTTCTTTATATTTGATGTCGTTGTTAGTCATAAAGTAAACATCGTACTTGACCCTTTTTATATCCCTATAGAGGGTTTCTATCTTTTTATTAAAATGATTGTTTGAACCAAGATGCTCTTTAAGTGTCATTAGACTTTTAAGATGGGTCCCATGTTGTGTGACCATGTCACATGGCATGTGATATTTAAATCCAACCAAAAGCCCAGTTCCACAGCCCAGGGGTCCCACAGTACCAGTAATGTCAAATTACATGTTATGTAACCTGTGATTTTTCTAATCCCATGGGGTATTAATTCCTCTAGGTATTCCTACACATTTCTAGATCTCCAAACCTCGCCGAATTAGGTATATCAGGGGTCATCCAATCCTCCAGTCACGCCGCGGTCACGCCGTGGTAATGTCGTGATTTGGCCCTACTCAAGACACATCCAGCCCACACCATCCCCCTTCCACCTTCATTTCAGCCCGCTACCACCAGCATTCCAATCCGCAACAGCCCCCTACCACCTTCGAATCAGCCCGCACCATCCCCCCAGCACCTGTAACTAGTCCCCTTCCACCAGCATTCGAGCCCTCACCAAATTAGGTATATTAGGGGTCATCCAATCATCCAGTCATCACATATTATCTTTCATTTCTTTAAATATTCTGAGAAAACATCCTATCATGCCATCCATATCATCCTATTTGAAACTAAGTGGAAGATTTTGCCCCGCGGATGTCACTGGACTGGGCCAACATGTTGCGGTCACGCTGCGGTCACGCGCGGTCACACCGCAGTCACGCCACGGTCACGCCGCGGTCACTCTGCTGTCACGCCATGGTAATGTTGTGATTTTGCCCTACTCCAGCCACATCCATCCCACACCAGCCCCCTTCCACCATCATTTCAGTCCGCTTCCACCTGCATTCCAGCCCGCAACAGCCCCCCTTCCACCAGCATTCGACCACTCACCGAATTAGGTATATCAGGGGTCATCCAATCCTCTAGTCATCAAAGATTATCTTTCATTTGTTTAAATATTTTGAGAAAACATCCTCTCATGCCATCCATATCATCCTATTTGAAACTAAGTGGAAGATGCTGCCCCACGGATGTCGCTAGACCGGGCCAACTTGCTGTGGTCACGCCGCGGTCATGCTACGGTCACGCCGCGGTCACGCCGTGGTCACGCCACGGTAATGCTGTGATTTGGCCCTGCTCCAGCCACATCCAGACCACACCAGCCCCCTTCCACCATCATTTCAGTCCAATTCCACCAGCATTCCAGCCCGCAACAGCCCCCCTTCCACCAGCATTTGAGCCCTCACCGAATTAGGTATATCAGGGGTCATCTAATCCTCTAGTCATCACAGATTAGCTTTAATTTCTTTAAATATTCTGAGAAAACATCCTCTCATGCCATCCATATCATCCTATTTGAAACTAAGTGGAAGATGCTGCCCCGCGGATGTCACTGGATCGGGCCAACACGCTGTGGTCACGCTGGGGTCACGTCGCGGTCATGCCACAGTCACGTTGCGGTCACGCCGTGGTCATGCCGCGGTCACACCATGGTAATGCCGTGATTTGGCCATGCGGATGTCGCTGGATCGGGCCAACACGCCGCGGTCACACCGCGGTCACATCACGGTCACGCCACGGTAATGCTATGATTTGGCCCTGCTCCAGCCACATCCAGCCCACACCAGCCCCCTGTCTTGATATATGGTAAATTCTACATGACCTCAATCTGGTTGTTGTATAATAACTTTATTAGCTATAAATATGTACATGAGATTCAGATAAATAAAATATCTCAATATAAACATGTTCCCCTACCCATGAATCCATGGTATGTTAATGATGTCCCCTATCATACATAGGATATATTTCTACATGATATATTTCACCAGAGGCTTATTCATCAATGTACTTATATTATGGAAATTTTGATCATCATTATTTTTTTTTTGACGATGGGGTTATAGAAGATGTCTCATGTTTGATTCCTTGTTTTTTGTGTAGGCACATTGTGATATACATGGATAAAAGTTGGATCACATTACCGAGGAACACACCTCAGTATGTTAAGGGTTTGAATGAGTTTTTAGATTTTGCAATTTCTAATCGATCCGTTGAAGGGAGAATAAAATGTCCATGTACTAAATGTAAATTTAGAACATGGTTGAAGAGAGATGAGGTTTATGAACATTTAATACTGAAGTAATTCCCTGCTCAATATTTGTGTTGGATATGGCATGGAGAATCGAACGTTACAGAAATATTGAGCACTGATGTTAATACACATAATGAGGCCCCAAGTTCATCGACAATGGAAAATGAAATGGAAAACCTAATAAATGATTCATTCGGCACTACAAGACACCACTACCAGCATCAAAACATATCAGAACAACCAGAAGAGGGTGCTATAAATTGCAACATGACAAGTGATGTTTTTGAGACTGTAACACAGGCAGATCAAGATTGTCACATATCATTAGATCCTCCTCTTGATTCTGTGGAGCCAAATTTAAGAGAAAACTTCACTGAGGAAAATGTGTTTCATGATTTAGTTGATGATGGAAATCAAGAGTTGTATAGTGGGTGTTTGAAATATTCAAAGCTTTCATTTTTGATGAAGTTTTACCATATCAAATGTCTATGTGGAATTACAAATAAGGCAATGTCCATGATATTGGAATTGATTCGTGATGCATTTCCTGAAGCAAAAATCTCAGAATATTTTTATGATATGAAAAAAGTTGTTAACAAGCTTGGTCTGAATTATACAAAAATACATATGTGTCCCAAAGATTGTATGATTTATTGGGTAGAGGATTCAAGTAGACAGAATTGCAAGAAATGTTCTTCTTATAGATGGCAGGCAAAAGGTGATGTTGGAAGTCTGAATGAACATAATTTCATGGAGAAGAAGAAAAGGATCACACCTGCAAAGGTTTTGCGTTACTTTCCTTTGAAGCCTCGATTGCAAAGATTATTCTTGTCATCGAAAACCGCTGAACACATGAAGTGGCATTCTGTAGATAATAGCAATGATGGTTTAATGAGACATCCATGAGATTCCCAATCGTGGAAGAAATTTGATTCATTGCATCTCGATTTCTCAGCTGATCCTAGGAATGTTCGATTGGGATTGGCTGCCGATGGATTCAACCCATTTGGGAATTTGAGTACCAATTATAGCATTTGGCCAGTTGTTTTGATCCCTTATAATCTACCTCCGTGGATGTGTATGAAACAAACATATTTTATCCTTTCGATGATTATTCCTAGAAAACAAATGCCTGGAAATGATATTGATGTATACTTGTAGCCTTTGATTGAATAATTGTAGGAGTTATGGAGCAACGGTGTTGATACATTTGATGCTTCTTCTAAATAAATGTTCAAAATGCATGCTGCTTTAATGTGGACCATTAGTGACTTCCCTGGGCTTGGGAATTTATCTGGTTGGAACACTTACACGGTTTTGGCTTGTCCCATTTGTAACTTTGATTTTGAGACCAAACGGCTACCTCACAGTAGAAAATGGTTCTTCTTGTGTCATCGAAGATTTCTCGATGCATCTCATAGATTTCGGCTGAACAGATCAAAATTTAATGGTTCCATTGATCGTAGACCACCTCTAAAGTTGTTAAATGGTTTTGAAATATTGGAACATCTTGAAAATGTTGAAACAGAATTTGGTAAGGTTCATCATTTGAATGATAGCGGAAAACGGGTCCGAAGTGTATCGTCAAGCGAAACCGGAACGCAACAATGGAAGAAAAAAAGTATATTCTTCAAACTTCCGTATTTGTAATTTAATTTGTTGCGGCATAATCTTGATGTGATGCATATTGAGAAGAATGCCTGTGACAATTTGATTTTCACATTGCTTAATGAGCATGTAAAGTCAAAGGATCATCTTAATTCTCACAAATACTTATAAGCAATGAACATAAAACGCGATCTCTGGTTAGATGAGAATGGAAAGTATCCTCCAGAAATTTTTGCAATGAAAAATAGGGATAAAGATACATTCTTTCGAATTTTAAAGAATGTTAAGGTATCTGATGGGTATTCAAGTAACATCTCGAGGTGTGTTGACTTGAAGAATCATAAGTTACATGGATTGAAAAGCCATGATTCACATATTTTGTTACAACAGTTACTACCATTGGCATTGCGTACATTATTACCTGAAAAAAGTGCTGCTATTGTACTCCAGTTCTGCACATTTTTTAGAAAACTATGTGAGAAATCTCTACATCCATTTTAGCTTGACAACCTCTAGGAGAGGTTTGTATTGACCCTTTGCGCAATGGAGATGATCTTTCCTCCGTCCTTTTTTACTGTAATGATGCATTTAACTGTGCATTTGGTTGAGGAAGCTAAATTAGGAGGCCCTGTTCATTATTGATGGATGTATCCAATTGAGAGGTACTTTATTTATATGTTTTCCAGTTAAGTAAACAATTTTTGGTACTTAATTAAATTCATAATTATATTTATTTTATTTCACAGATATCTTGGGCATTTGAAATCATACGTGAGAAATAAAGATAAACTAGAAGGGTCAATTGCTGAAGGCTATGTGGCTGAAGAGTGTCTTACCTTTTGTTCTTGATACTTGGATGATATTGAGACAAGATTTAATTGAGTTGGATGTGTTGAAGACACATCGACTCAATCTCAAATACATCAGAAATCCAAAATATTTCATGTTATTGGCCGATCAGTTGGGAAGACCTCAAATGTGACACTGACTGAATTAGAATTATTACAGGCACATAGATATGTGCTGCTGAATAGTGAAATTGAAGATCCATTTATTGAAGAGTTGAGGATACAAACAAAGAGATGAATGAGAGTCCGAACACGAAATGAGAAATATATAACGAAATCTGTTAATAAAGAGCTTGTATAATGGTTTGCACGACGTGTAAGTTCATAAATATTGCAATAAATATGAATATTAGTTTGACACATACATTTTGTAAATCTAATAAAGTATATTTCTTTTTTCAGATCATGAATACTGATACTCGAGCATAGGTATCAGAAGATTTGAAGTTTCTTGCTAGAGGTCCTTTAAAAGAAGTTATAAAGTTCGACGCTTATAATGTGAATGGCTTTAGATTTCGTACAGTCGATCGAGAAGTGGGTTTGAGAACACAGAATAGTGGTATATTTACATTTTATGAAGTGGAATACTATATAAAGATTCATGATATTATTGAATTAAACTACCATGGACATTTTTCGGTTTTTTTATTCAAATGAAAATGGGTCGATATTATTAGAGGCGTTAAAAGAGATTCCTTGCAATTTACTTCTGTGAACTTCTCTCGCTTGATAGATGTTGGTGATCGTGAAATGCATGGTCCATATATCTTAGCATCGCAAGAAAAAATGGTATATTATGTGAATGATGTTGCCGATGAAGGGTGGAGTGTAGTTGCTCACGTAATACAAAGATATTTGTATGATATGGGTGATGAAGTGGAAAATTTGACCTCTAAAATTGAATTTAATCAGCAATAGGAAGTAGAATTATTTGTCCATCGTGATATTTAAAATATTAGTCTAGCAAGGATGAATGAAGTGGATGAAGTAATGGAGTAGGAAACCGACATGATTGAAGGGGAAAATGATTGTATGTACAATTATTTATTTATTCAGCAACCACTTGTTTCATTTCTGCAGTCATTCATTATCATTGTTATATATATTTTGTCTGTTAGTACTCCATCTGTTATCATTTTTAATTTTCTTTTCTGCATAATTTTTTTGAAATATATATTCTGAACTTAATTTTATTTGATTAAATGATAGGAATGCTAAGGAAGAAGTGTTACATTATTTCATCCAGTTCTACAACAGATGACTATCCATCTGGCTCCCTCCCCACGACATCTGATGCACCAGTTGCCGACACCCCTACACCATATCCCCCTGCACCATCTCTCACACCATCTGTGGATGTCCCAATAGAGGCTGAGTCGTCGACTCCCCCTTTAGGAGCCTCAGCAGTGGGGCAGAAACGCGCCCCTTCCAGTTCATCCTGGACATACTAGAGTGTCACTATCATAGGTACAAATTTTAATTAAATAAATTTATTGTATTTTGTTTATACTAATTGTTTTCTCATTGAAGATGACAAAAATGAAACCGTGGAGAAAAAAATAAAAAGTTAAGATGTTTGGAATCTGAATGGTGAGAAGATTTTTGTGCCATTTGATTCTTACGGGGTCCCTATGGATGATGTCGCGGGATTGCTTGGCCAGATTCTAGGCCAGCTGGCAGCGGAGCCCATTTCCCTTCTCATTTCATATGACGATTGGAGACATATGCCTCCAAGCTAGAAAAATGAAGTGTTTTATTCTCAAATAAAGGTAAATTTATTACATTATGGTTTAATTTAATGTCATGTTACTAATATGTTCAAAATGAATTTTTGTATATAGATGTTCTTCCACTTTACCGTTGCTGATGTGATAGCACGAAAGTGGACGTTGAAAAATCTAGGTAAGAAGTGGAAAGATTTTAAATGGAGATTGTGGTGTGATGTCAATGATGCTTCATTGACCACGCTGTAAATGTATGAGAAGCTACCCAGTGGGGTACCAAAAGAGCAGTGGAAAGTGTTTGTTGACAGACATCGGGATCAGAAGTGGATGGTATTGAAATATATATATTATTATATTATCCACATTTTACATTTATACATGTATATGAAAAGGACATGACATTCAATACATCAGTATTAAATTTCATTTTATTTATTTCAGGATCTATCAAGATAGAATGCATCAAACCGAGCGAAGCAAGTCATCCCGCACACTACGGGCTCAAAAAGTTTTTCTAGAAATAGAAGTTCATTGGTAATCTTTTAATTAGTTTAAATATTTATAAGACAATATTATCTGTTTAATATATTGAATTGTTGATTTATCTTTGATTAATGCAGTCACAGAGTTTAGGCCATGAAGCATCCCTAATTGAACTATGGTTGGATGTTCACAATAAATCAGATGGATGTTTTGTTAATGAGCCTGCTAAAGAAGTTGGGGTATGAAGTCAATTTTTTATCATAATAACTTCTTATCAATTTTTTCTGTGTTAATATATATTGATATTTGATTTATAGGTCAAAATTAAAGAACTATGGGATGCAAATCCTGTGTATTCCTACTTTGTCTCCCAGGATGAGCCGGTTGCTAAAGTCCTTGGGAAGGAGCATCCTGGGAGAGTGCGCGGGATGGGTTTGGGACCCGTGCCATCTGAGGTTTTTAGCAGGCCACCAGGGATAGTTGTTGTATCTACTCCTGACTTTAGTCATCCCAGAGATGCTAAGAAAGAGATTATTTCTTTACGAAACACAGTTCACCAGCAGGGGGATCAGATATCTGCATTGTAGAAAAAGTTGACTGAACTACGTCATCAGATGAGCAGATATGCCCCCGGTGGGAGTGCATCGATTGGTGGTATGCAGGTAAATCACATAAAATCAGAATCATTTAGTTTTCTAACTTTCATTTGTTTTAAGTTTTAATATAAATATGTAACGGTATTTAATTTTCAATATAATGTTCTTACAAGTGACAGCACAAAGTGGAAATGAAGGTGGAGAGGGTGACGATGCATCATCGGACCCTGAGTAGTTGTACTGTTGATGTGTTGAACAAAAATGAAAAAAGTTGGTTTGTATATGTAATATTTGTGGCACATAGTTTCCACCACACATTTTCATGCCCTAAAATTTCCTTGATTTCTCACGTTTCTTTTTATGAATTTTATTGATTTCTGATGTTTGTTTTTATGTCTTCATTTCTCGAGTGTGGTATAAATCATTCCATTTAGGTCTGTGTTTGAATTGGTAGTAAAGATTTTGGATGACTAGGAGTTAAACCCATTGTTGACGTGTTGAACAAATTGGGTCATTTCATAGTGATCAAGGGGATAGTGTTGTGGACACTTTGGTGAGGCACATTGTTGAAAATGTCTGATTTAAGCGTCAAAAGTATCTAAACATGCTCTATCTCTTCTAAAATGTCATGAGAATGTTCTAAATCAAGGGTGGTTCACTAATATATAGGTGTGACTGAGGGGTCATAAATTAGCATAAGTCCATGAATATAGGCAAGAATACTTTATAAATTAAAATATAATCTCGAAGATGGATGTCGAATTGACGCACAATTGGTATGTCTTATAAAAACATGAATTTTAAGAAAAGAACTTCTACCAAATACTTCAATATTAGGATGTTTACAATGGACCATTTCCAACCATAACTATTTTGATCACTGAACTGTTACTGCATGACTTGAACTGCATTCCCAACACAATTTCCACTTAATCATGGTCTATCTGGTAATTATTACCTATCATTATATCCCTGAATTATTTATATTATGATTCGTAATTCCATTTTTTTGTTTCATTGCAATTTATCCGGTCATGAAACTTTAATTACTGGAATTCCAGAACATTCTTCTTTACCATTCATGACGATTATTTCTACAACCACTCTCCCAAAGGTTACATTTTCCATGACCTATGTGATTCTCCCCACCATAAGATTTTAATATTCATCATTTTAATAAAAATAGGAATCTAATTCCCATGAAAAACACTCTGTCCACCACTAAACATGGTTTCTAAATGTGAGTCAACATAATTATACCATGTTCCATCACTACAATCCATCCTTGGCATACGCTGAAGCCTCATCTAGAACTAATATTCCATCCTTGAAAAACCTGTTGTTCACTTCCTACCACATATATTTACATCATCCACTTAATAATAAATAGAAATGGTCTATTCATAATCACATGTATTATGTAATCATCATTCCATGCGCACACATTCAATCAACATCAATAAATACATCTTGAACTTTAACCCAGATTGATGATGTTATAAAACTCGATCCTCTTACATAGTAATCCATAGAACTAGGATAACTTAGCTTTTCTACTAAAAACTATGGTCTACATCACTCACCACAACGTAGTTAATACCTAACCTATATTCCAACATAAAAAGATGTCAACTAAGACTCACTGGAAATATCCACATTCCTATAAAAGCTATATCCCAATGTAACTCTAAAACTATTCCCACAATAGGATTTTTTATAACAATATATTTCTAATGTGTTATTTAAGCTATTTCATCAGTTCAAATTTATTATAAGTATTAAGGATGGTTTCTAGGCCACAAAACCAAAAACAAATCATTATATAAATGGTTCGGTACTAATATAACTACTAATTCATCAATTATAAATTTTTATAAGTAGAGTGGAATCGTTATGGATGATCTATCCTAAGAAAGTGAAGTTATAATATTTATTGGAATCCAGTTTGGGATGTTACAATGTTGTATCAATGGATTTTTATCTTCCTAGTATTTACTATTTAGGATATTGTATACATGAGTATGAGGAATGTGTTGGAACCTTTGATTGTTTTTTCTGGTTTTATTTGTTTTTCAAGGCAGTGGTGCAGCAGAATCCAAGAATTATTTTTTTATTTTGGGCAGCTTTTAGCAGCGGTTTTAACCGCCGCGAAATGTATACTGGCGGTGGTTTAAACCACCGCTAAACGTAAAATAAAATTTACTTCTAGCGGCGGTTATAACCGCCGCTAAATAGAAGATTCGTGGCTGCCTCATTCCGCGGAGGTTTACCTGAATTTAGCGGCGGTTTTACCGCCGCTGGAAATTGAGTCTATTCGGGGCAGTTATAACCGCCGCGAATAAAGTGATATCCATGGCTCATAAAAATGCCGCTAAATTCAGGAAAACCTCCACGAAATGAGGCACCTACGACGATTTTCTGAAACCGCCGCTAAACATTAAAAACCGCCGCTAATAGATTGTCGATGCCCTATTAGGTGGAGGTTTCTGTAAACCGCCGCCAAACAGTATAGCGGAGGTTTAAACCACCGCTAAATGCAAAAAAAAACCGCCGCTAAATGGCGATTCTGTTGTAGTGGTTATGCAATAGACATATCTAGAGGCATGGTAATCTCTCACTGAGATTTTTTGGACCCTTTGAGGTTGTGAAATAGATCAGAATAGTGGCTTACCAGATATCACTTCCCCATAGATACTATTTAATGCATGATTTCTTTCACATATCTTAGCTTAACCGGTATTATCTAGACCCATCACATGTCTTTCATCCATATGAGGTTGATTTTGATATAGATTCTTCTTTTCAGGAGTATCCCATTTTTATTGTTTATCAGATCATGAAGGCACTTTGAGGTATGTCATTTCCTTAGGTACAAGTGTTATAGAATTATTACTAAGCACAATTTGAGACCTGGGAGTGGGAATCAGATATACAAACTTAGTGACCAAAATTTTTTTAGATGATACCTCTTTACCCTCATAAGGCCAACTCGGGGATGAGTTGCTTTAAGAAGGAGAGGTTGTAATTACCCTTCTTTTCACAATGGTATGAATCGTTTTTTATTTGGTTTAAATTAATTTAAACGGACCTTATGATGTTACCTAATGGATTTTTTTAGGTCATGAGGGTGTCCGGAGCTTGTTCAGGGCCTAAAACCCTAGGAATTTGGAAAATAGATTGGGTCACATGGTTAGAAGAAATCATGCCTCCCATCCCTTATGGTATCTCCTAACCATGCGAGGTGAGAAAGAGGAGAACTTAGGGCTGCATGGTTTCTCTA
Source organism: Viscum album (assembly GCA_963277665.1). Taxonomy (NCBI): domain Eukaryota; kingdom Viridiplantae; phylum Streptophyta; class Magnoliopsida; order Santalales; family Viscaceae; genus Viscum; species Viscum album. The sequence continues at coordinate 731,476,974 of OY728130.1, forward strand.
TAACCATGTGACCCTAAGCGCACCACTGTGCATGATTTCATACCTCTTTGATAGAGGTCATTCTCGTGGTTGGTGCACGATTTGGTCAGTTGTGCACCCTTGTTTTTTACAGTGAATTATCCATTTTTTCCTTCATTAAACTTAAAACCCTATTTCCTCTCCTCCCTCTTCATTTCCAGTGGATAGCCTTGGTTTCTTCTTCCATAGATTTTTCTTCCTCTCAATCTAGAAATCGAAAAATATCACACATCTAAACTTCGAATCAATATCTGTCAGAAGCATTAGATATCTCTCAGAAAGATGTCCATTCCTCTTTCTTCTTGTTTTAGTTTTACTTCATATCCTATACATTATTTAAGGGAAAACTCTTTAGACCTATTTTCAAGTCCTTGGACTGTTTATTTGATTTCATACAATATACTTCAAATCAAAGGTCATTATCAGACGAGGATTCATCAATGACCCAATGGTAGGTGATCTAGTTTTTTTCCTTGAAAAGAAATTTGTTTTCATATCTATGTCTTTTTACTACATACTATCCTTTGTTGTGTTTTTCCTTAAAATGGATTTATTCATTCCAAATTGATATATGTAAATTTTTATACTCCTTAGAATCATTGTTTAGTAATTAGAGGATGCCAACCTCAATTGTGGAAACCCTTTGGGTGTGCCATCTTGAAATGCCCCTCTATAATTAATTAATTAAAAGGCTAGGATGCTTTATAGGTATTCATATTGAAGTATAAATGGAATTTCCCTATTTTATACAATTTTTTATTGAACCAAATCACCTCCTAAGTGATTTTCTAGACCTATAAATGTAATTTCCCTTTGTAGGTAATTTCCCAATTGATAACAGCACCTCCTAAGTGCTTTGTCAAACCTTGTAATTGAACTCCCATTTGTGATCAATTAAATGGATTATATTAATTTGATATCTTTCTTCATGATGTTTTACCTTTCCTAAATAAATTAAATGTAATACTTGAATAAATTAAATGGGTGGTAATTCCACGCATCTTGTTATGTTTCTATATATCATTATTTATGGTTCACTCCCAAGACACTCATAGTGGGTATATTACCTTAATAAACTATGTTCAGTACACACTATAGTCCTTTTTAGCTAATGAGATATCATTTTATACACAATGAATTATAGGGATATAAACTTTTAGTCCCACCAATCACATAATCGTAATCTATTCATATGTGTCTCATAGGGTCAAAATACATTCATTATATATCATAACCCATTGAAAATAAATGTGTCTTATAAACATCCAATGTAAGAACCCAGTTTTTGTTTGAAGGACTTTGGAATACTCTTGATGATATTCCAGAGCAGTGTCTTCAGACGGCGTGCGATTCCGAGCCCCGGAGTGGCCGGAATTAAATTTTCAGTGCGTTCACACTAGAAATGCTAAATAAATGGGATAACTCCTAAACAGAGCTTCAGATCAGAGATCTGAGTGTACGAATGGGTCCGGAATGGGGTGTTTACCCTAGGTACAACATAAAACTTGTCGGCGCGGGATGTTTGGACCCCTCGCTCGCTTTCGGAACGTTAAACGGATAAATTAATAAATTAATTTATTCGTTTAATGGTGAAACGCTAGTATCTCTTAAACGGTGGCTCAGATTGGAAAATCGAGGGCACCGTTGAGTTCGGAGAGTTCTGTTTACCCTAGGAGAGGTGTAATTTTTGCGGGCGCGACCCGTCTGTGAAAAATGGCCCCAGGGGTGTTTTCGTAATTTGACAGCTTTGGACGTCCAGCTTTATAACTTTAAAACGGAAGCTCAGAATCAAATTCCGAGACCACTGTTGCGCTCGGGATGTGGTTTTTACCTTGGGGGAGACTTAACCTCGACCCCGTCGGGCATTTCCGGTGCGGGTCAAAATTGAGGATTAAATTAATTTTTAATTAATTTAATTTTTCTTTTTAAACCCTAACCCCACCCATCTCCTTCCCCTTCCCCCTGGTAGCCCCTCCTCTCCCTCTCCTCCTCCACCTCCGACGAGGCAGCTCCGGCAAGGCAGCTCCGGCAAGGCGGCGGTTCGGCGGCGAAGCTCCGGGCAACGCCCACGAGGTAGGATCGTTGCAGTTTCAGTTTTTCTTCCGGCACCTATTTTGAGCTCAATTAAATGTATAAAATTTTTGTTTTATCTTCGAACAAATCCCATGGTTGTGTATTATAAATTATGATCTTCCCATCGCAATTTTCGGTTTTTAAATCGGAGTTCGGGGGCGATCTCCGACGTCTGGCGAAAGTTGCGGGTTATTGTTTTGTTTCCGACTGGTTTTGAGTTTTTTTCCGGCGGGCTCGAGCGGCCGAGCGTGGTGGCCGAGTGAGCAGCGAGGCGCGGCGGTGGGGTGTTCGGCCTCGGTCTGTTGAGGCTATCGATCGGGGCTCGTAGACGGCGAGAGGAGGACGGCGGAGGCGGCTTCCGGCGGGTGACGCGGCGGCGGGGGTCTCCTCAGCCGGAGTGGCTCCCTTCTGCGGCGGCGGTCGGCTGGGGCTGCAGGCGGCGTCAGTCGGGCAAGGGAGCAGCCGTGCACCGGCCTGGCGTGGAAAGCGGGGGAGCCCGAGGCGTCGACCTCGGGAGTGCACAGGAGGACCAGCCGCATGGCCGGTGCTGGAGTCGCCGGAACACCAGGGTCGCGTGAACCTGGTGAAGGAGAAGAGACCCGCGACAGCGGGTCTTTGTCGGGGGCGACCTGCAAAAGCAGGCAACAAGGAAAAAAATAAAAAGAAAAATGAAAATAAAATATAAGTTTGAAATAATAATAATAATGTTCTTATTATTATTATTATTATTATTTATATAAATCATAGACCGGGCATCAGTCTCGTGTGCTGTCAGTGACGACGCGTCCTTTAAAATGAGAGGAGTGTTTTGAGATGGTTTTTGAAATTTTTAAATCCCGAAACGAGGGGCCTCAAAGGCGCGACGCGTCTTTAAGCGAATTGCCGTTTTTCCCAGGAATACTTGTTTTGGACGGCGTGGACGCGTCCGACGTCCATTTTAAGCGCCGTCAGTGGCGTTGCAACCCTGGCGTCGAGGCGGAGGTTTACAGTGTGGTTACGGGCGTTGAAGCCAGAGTTGAGGCGTGGGCCCCATGGCCCGTCTTTTGAGCTGCGTGCAGCTTTTAGCGGCTTTTTCATCGGACGTCCGTTCGGGGCGTGCAAGTTGTTGATGTTGGGTGTTTTTCCGGGGGCATCGCGTTGGCGCAGCCTACCCGCTGTAATTCCGTACGATGGTGCAGGCCCCGCGAGGGCCATTTCGGGAGTTGACGGTGATTTCCAGCCTTATCACCGGGTGATCGTTTTGGACAAGTGAGTAGTCCATCTCGTGTTCTTTTTTGAGAGGATCGCAATGGTACGATCCGTTCGTTGAGTTTCCGGACCGGGTCGCGGGTCCCACGAAGCATCGCTCGTGTGCGGTGCGCCGGAACGTATCTTTTTCTCTGGATTATCCATTGCACTCAAGTGATTAGTGCTTTTGACGTGTTTTCCCGAGGGGATCGCAATGGTGCGATGTGCCCAACTGTTTTCGGGGCCGAGGATTGGGATCACGGGACGCCGTCCGAGCGTGAGGCAGTTTTGGCGACTTTTCCGTCGAATATCTTTTGGAGGCGAGTAAGTAGTCTAACTCGCGTGTTTTTCCGCGATAATTACAACAGTGCGATCTGTTTGGTTGTGAGGAGCCTCTTGCGTGATCTTATTGAATGTGGAGCATGAGAGGTGCTCCGGTGGCGGTCCGTCCTACCTTGCTTGTAGCAGACCCTTGGCGTGTGATCGCGCACTCTTAGGAGAGTGATACAAATGGTTCACGAGATGTGGTTGGTCGTGCCTGGGCCTTTGAGGTGGAGTTTTTACATCACGTCTTCACGTTGACGCTAGGTGTTGTGTGCACGATAGTCTTTGGGCTAGAACGAGGTATACTCTGGGAGTATATGGGAGTGCTTGGAGGTACGTGTGGTTTCTTGTACCTGAGGATGTTTGTGCGCTCAGTTGGGGTTGACCTGGGGCCACACGTCGTGTGGGCCCCATGTGCGTTTCGTGTTCTGCTTTGCGTACTTTGACCTCTCGCGACGTAGAGGGTCCCTCTGTGTGTTTGTTTGACCATCAGGGTGGAGTTTTTCCCCTGGCTCGGTGCCCGTTTGTTGACCAGCAGGGTTGAGTGGTCTCCCCCTGGTTTCGTTCTTGATGGATTAGCCGGTAGCAGTGCTAGTGACACCCAGTGATGGAGCAGATACTGAAACTCTTTTGGGAGAGTTGTTCTGGAGTTGGGTGGTTGCGTGATACTCATTCCGTGTTTGGTTGGCCAGTGGTGTACCCTCTGGTAGAGATGGCCAGAGTAGTTCTGAGTTTTACCCTCCAGCGAGGCTAGGTAGTGGGTTACTCATCGACTTCTTCGGGTTTACCCTCCAGTGGGGCAAGGCAGTGGGTTGCTCCCTGAATTTTAGGGTTTACCCTCCAACGGGGCTAGGCAGTGGGTTGCTCACTGAATTTTAGGGTTTACCCTCTAGTAGAGACTAGGCAGTGGGTCACCCGACTCTTTTAGGGTCTACCCTTCAGCAGAGACTAGGCAGTGGGTCACCCGACACTCTTAGGGTCTACCCTCCAGCAGAGACTAGGAAGTGGGTCACCCGACAACCTCTTAGGGTCTACCCTCCAGTAGGGCTGGGCAGTGGGTCGCTCGTCGTCTAGTTCCAGGTCTACCCTCCAGCACGGCTAGGCAGTGGGTCGCCTATCGGCTTATTCCAGGTCTACCCTCCAGCGGGGCTGGGTAGTGGGTCGCCTGATGATGTGTTAAGGTTTACCCTCCAGCGGGGTGGGCAGTGGGTCACCTGATGATGTGTTAAGGATTACCCTCCAGCGGGGCTGGGCAGTGGGTCGCCTGATGATGTGTTAAGGTTTACCCTCCAGCGGGGCTGGGCAGTGGGTCGCCTGATGATATGTTAAGGTTTACCCTCCAGCGGGGCTGGGCAGTGGGTCGCCTGATGATGTGTTAATGTTTACCCTCCAGCAGGGCTGGGCAGTGGGTTACCTGATGATTTATTAGGGTTTACCCTCCAGCGGGGCTGGGCAGTGGGTCACCCGATATCTGGTTATGAATTACCCTCCAGCAGGGCTGGGCAGTGGGACACCTGTTGGCATTCCAGGCTCAGTCTTTTCTACTAGGATAGCATGTGGCTTTCCTCCGTGATTACCGGAGCAGGACCCCTGGTTATGGGTCATTGTTGTGACGGCTTTGACTTTGAGAATACCTCTCGACTGCGGGGCAGTGGCGAGTTGTGGTTGACGTTCCCCCAGAACTCTCAACAACGAGGGGCACTTTCTCCGTCGAGACGCGTTCTTGTGACGCGATCTAAAACCGTGCAGGCGAGTCTGTGCCGCCCAAAGCGGATAGTGTTGAAGTGCGGTGATTGAGCTCCTTGGGTTGTAGTTCGGGGAAGATGTGCGGGATGCTGGGCATCGATGGAGTTTTCTTCTGGGACTGTTGGCGACTCATTTTCTTGGGTTGAGCTACGGGATGGAGATCCCCTTACGACGTTGTTTGGGTTTCTTGTTGAGCATACAGATATGTATATACCTTGTTTCCGGTACCCACTTCTTGGGTTTTCTTACTCTCCTTCCATGAGAGGCGAAGACGCACGGGGTATGCCACGTGCTTTCTGTGTCTAGCTTCTCGTGGTTGGATGAGTCTACTCTCCTTCTATAGCTAGCGAAGACTCGACGGGAAGTTCGTCTTCTCACCGTTTCCAGCTCCTTGTGTCTGGACGAGTCTACCTTATTTCCTCCTGTTGGGTTGAGATGGACTCTTTACTGTACTCTCTCTGTTGTACTTCTGTTATACTCCTTGTTCGCTCTACTGCTCACCCTTCGGTACCACCTTTGTTGCTCCCTCGAGCCTTCGGGGTATCCTACTGAGTATGTTTGTACTCACCCCTGCTTGGGATTTTCCCGCACTTGGTGTGCCCTTGCAGACGACGAACAGGTGGAGTGTGGCTTCAGTGGAGCATAGGATCTTGGGATCTTGGACCGCATGCAGTGGTCGTGGTTAGGTCCCATGTGGGGGACCCCTTCCGGCTGTTTTTCTTTTGTTTACCTGTTGCTGGGTTGTGGCACTTTTCTGGTTGGTCGCATGTTTTTCCCCTTTTCTTTTCAGTTTGTACTTTGTACTGTTAGAGGTCGATGCACATTTTTGGTTTTTATATAGCAGTTTCCCATTTCTTTGCTTGTCTTTTCTTTTAATCTGCACTTTTTCATTGAGTTTTCTGTGTGTGTGTGTGTGTACAGGTACTTAGGCAAAGGCCTCCCCGAGTTTTTGTGCCTTCAGCGCTAGTCTCCAGCCCCTGGCCTATGGAGGCGGGCTTGGGGTAGTTACGGCTTGAGCCTGGGTAGGGTCGGGTTGTGAAAAAGTGGTATCAGAGGTGGTCCGTTCCTTGAGAAACTATTCAGACGTCCCTAAAATAAAAGGAACTGATTGGGATTTAGTGCAACAGTGTTAACGTGTCTCGAGAGCGGCTCTCAGGCCAGGGAGTCCAATGATGGTGCGGCGGCCGACGTATCCATTCACCAGGACCCTGATAACCCGCTTGTCGACTTGGCATGCTGAGACACTTGTTGCAAGGAAAATTTGTTTGTGCATCACATAGGATTGAGTCTTTGACTGTCCTTCTTGAGTCAGCTCCCCATCGTTGTTGTTATCGGTATATACATATATTCTCATTTGACCGTGGCACTCCTTGATAATATTCGGGATGTCTCCGCGAAGACAGCCAGCTAGGATACCAGATTTGGGTGCGTGACAACGACCCTGTGAGCTACGAGGCCACAGTTCAGGACCCATTGTGCGAGCCCTTTCTCCGGGTGGGCCGGTAGAAGCACCCCCACCTGTTGAGTAGCAGACATTTTCAGCAGAGCAGGATGAGCTTGAGCACAGGTTGAGCGCACTCCGTGTGTTCCAGCGGTAGAGACTGCTGAGGTTCAGTGGTGAGCTAGACCCTCAGGCAGCAGAGGTTTGGCTCGAGGCAGTGGTTCGCCTTTTCAGGCTTGTGCAGACGCCGACAGATCAGAGAGTGGCTTTGGCAGCCACCCTTTTTCGTGGAGCAGCTCGGCTTGGTGGAGTCTGGTGAATCAGATTCTTGACGAGTCGTCGCTTTCGTGGGACGACTTCTAGTTGTTGTTTCGTGAGAATTTTTCCCCTCCTGCTTGCGCTCTGTTCGGATTAAGGGGCTCCTGCAGTTTCAGCAGGGAGGGATGACGATAGCTGAGTACGCGGCTAGTTTGGTAGACCATGCATGCTTTTACCCGGACTTGGTCCATGACGACAACCTCCGAGCACAGAAGTTTGAGCAGAGTCTCTATTGAGAGATTCATGATGTCATAGTACCCTTGGGCATTTCCACATCTGTCGGGGTGCTAGAGCAGGTGCTGGTGATAGAGGGATTCCTGTCGTGTTCTAGTGTTGGTGGTGGCAGTAGGCACATTGGAGCTGAGACGTCTTCTGTAGCTAGTGGGCGTCGGCAAGCAGAACCTTGACGCAGGTTGCTTACTAACAATCGGACTCAGGGGCGTGGTCATACACCACAGTGGCGCTGGAGGGCACCAGTGCAGCCCATAGAGAGTCAGTGCTATGCTTGTGACGGGCGAGGTCACTTAGCACGAGACTGCCCGACCCAAGTTGCTGGGAGCTTCGGGCAGGCAGCAGGCGCACCACCACGGCAGATGCAGCGCCATGATCGGATTAGTACCTAGGGAGGTGGTGCTAGCAGAGGAGCGGGAGGAGCTGGTAATGGGGGACGACTTTACGAGATCTCCCCATCACCACTAGGCGGTCCACGTCAGGCTCCGAGAGCTGACAGTTGGGACCACGGACAGCCGCGAGCTTTGGATGTCTACGATCCTGCAGAGCAGGGGATGATGAGAGGTGCCCCTTGCTTACCTTCTACTTTTTTTAGTATAATTGTTAGGCTCTACGTGTGAAAGTATTTTCTTCCTTCTCCTTGTTTGAGGTGTTACCAGGGTGATGCAGGGCGTCGGGTGTAACCCTGTGCTGGTAAGGAAAAAGGTGTGAGACCTTTTCCTTTAGTTGATGGTGTTGACTACTTCACCTTTTGAGTGTGTAAGAGAGCATAGACTGTGGAACCTTGCATGACCAGATATCCTTGGGTGTTTCACCATATGGACATTCTGAAGGAGGGAATCACCGGGCCTTATTTCAGGTGCGGGCGGTGATTCCAGTCGCGGCGTGCGACGTAGAGGTTCGTTCGGGGAGGTGAGCTACCCCCAAGAGCCTTCGGGCCATTTGAGACTGTGAAAAGGGATGGCGAGGTTCCCTACCGCCTTTACCTAACCCCAATGTCTGGAGTGGGTGCACGACATCGGAAAGGGTTGACCTCGTGTGAACGGATCAATCCTTTGGTCTATGTGCGGTGACGCAGAGCTGTGCGTGGGTTCTTCAGGGTATGGGAAAGCCAGGTGTGGGCTTAGTACCCTGTGTTGCTCCCTAGTTTTGCTTTTCGGTGATGAAAATCTTGAAGGAGGGAATGATGTAAGAACCCAGTTTTTTCTTTTAAGGACTTTGGAATATTCTTGATGATATTCCAGAGCAGCGCCTTCAGACGGCGTGCGATTCCGAGCCCCGGAGTGGCCGGAATTAAATTTTCAGTGCGTTCACGCTGGAAATGCTAAATAAATGAGATAACTCCTAAACGGAGCTTCATATCAGATATCTGAGTGTACGGATGGGTCCGGAATGGGGTTTTTACCCTAGGGGCGACATAAAACTTGTCGGTGCGGGATGTTTGGACCCCTCGCTCGCTTTCGGAACGTTAAATGGATAAATTAATAAATTAATTTATTCGTTTAATGGCGAAACGCTAGTATCTCTTAAACGGTGGCTCAGATTGGAAAACCGAGGGCACCGTTAAGTTCGGAGCGTTCTGTTTACCCTAGGAGGGGTGTATGTTTTGCGGGCGCGGCCCGTCTGTGAAAAATGGCCCCAGGGGCGTTTTCGTAATTTGACGGCATTGGACGTCCAGCTATATAAATTTAAAACGGAAGCTCAGAATCAAATTATGAGACCACCATTGTGCTCGGGAGGTGGTTTTTACCTTGGGGGAGGCTTAACCTCGACCTCGTCGAGCGTTTCGGGTGCGGGTCAAAATTGAGGATTAATTTAATTTTTAATTAATTTAATTTTTCTTTTTAAACCCTAACCCCACCCCTCTCCTTCCCCTTCCCCCTGGCAGCCCCTCCTCTCCCTCTCCTCCTCCACCTCCGGCGAGGCGGCTCCGGCAAGGCAGCTCCAGCAAGGCGGCGGTTCGGCGATGAAGCTCCGGGCAACGCCCACGAGGTAGGATCGTTGTGGTTTCAGTTTTTCTTCCGGCACCTATTTTGAGCTCAATTAAATGTATCAAATTGTTGTTTTATCTTCGAACAAATCACATGGTTGTGTAGTATAAATTATGAGCTTTCTATCGCAATTTTTGGTTTTTAAATCGGAGTTCGGTGGCGATTTCTGACGTCCGGCGAAAGTTGGAGGTTATTGTTTTGTTTCCGGTTGGTTTTGAGTTTTTTTCCGGCAGGATCGAGCGGCCGAGCGCGGTGGCCGAGTGAGCAGTGAGGCGCGGCGGTGGGGTGTTCGGCCTCGATCTGCTGAGGCTATCGGTCGGGGCTCGCAGACAGCGAGAGGAGGACGACGGAGGCGACTTCCAATGGGTGACGTGGCGGCGGGGGTCTCCTCAGCCGGAGCGGCTCCCTTCTGCGGTGGCGGTCGGCTGGGGCTGCAAGCGGCGTCGGTCGGGCAAGGGAGCAGCCGTGCGCCGGCCTGGCATGGACAGGCCGGGAGCCCGAGGCGTCGACCTCGGGAGTGCGCAGGAGGACCGGCCGCATGGCCGGTGCTGGAGTCGCCGGAACAACAGGGTCGCGCGACCCTGGTGAAGGAGAAGAGACCCGCGACAGTGGGTCTCTGTCGGGGGTGACCTGCAAAAGCAGGCGACAAGGAAAAAAAGAAAAGAAAAGAAAAATGAAAATAAAATATAAGTTTAAAATAATAATAATAATGTTATTATTATTATTATTATTATTATTATTATATAAATCATAGACCGGACGTCAGTCTCGTGTGCCGTCAGTGACGACACGTCCCTTAAAATGAGAGGAGTGTTTTGAGATGGTTTCGGGAATTTTTAATTCCCGAAACGAGGGGCCGCGAAGGCACGACGCGTCTTTAAGCGAATTGTCGTTTTTCCCAGGAATACTTGTTTTGGACGGCGCGGATGCGTCCGACATCCATTTTAAGCACCGTCAGCGGCGTTGGAACCCTGGCGTCGAGGCGGAGGTTTCCAGGGCGGTTTCGGGCGTTGAAACCGGAGTTGAGGCATGGGCCCCACGGCCCGTCTTTTGAGCTGCGTGCAGCTTTTAGCGGCTTTTTCATCGGATGTCCGTTCGGGGCGTGCGAGCAGTAAATGTCGGGTTTTTTTTCAGGGGCATCGCATTGGCGCAGCCTGCCCGCTGTAATTCCGCACGATGGTGCGGGCCCCGCGAGGGCCGTTTCGGGAGTTGACGGTGATTTCCGGCCTTATCACCGGGCGACTGTTTTGGACAAGTGAGTAGTCCATCTCGTGTGCTTTTTCGAGAGGATCGCAATGGTGTGATCCGTTCGTTGAGTTTCGGGACCGGGTTGCGGGTCCCACGAAGCATCGCTCGTGTGCGGTGTGGCGGAACGTATCTTTTTCTCCGGATATCCGTTGCACTCAAGTGAGTAGTGCTTTTAAAGTGTTTTACCAAGGGGATCGCAATGGTGCGATGCGCCCAACTGTTTTCGGGGCTGAGGCTTGGGATCACGGGACGCTGTCCGAGCGTGAGGCGGTGTTGGCGACTTTTCCGTCAGATATCCATTGGAGACGAGTAAGTAGTGTAACTCGCGTGTTTTTCCATGAGTATTACAACGGTGTGATCCGTTTGGTTGTGAAGAGCCTCTTGCGCGATCTTATTGAATTTGGAGCATGAGAGGTGCTCCGGTGGCGGTTCGTCCTACCTTGCTTGTAGTGGACCCTTGGCGTGTGATCGCGCACTCTTGGGAGAGTGATACAAATGGTTAACGAGATGTGGTTGGCCGTGACGGGGCCTTTGAGGTGGAGTTGTTATGTCACGCCTTCGTGTGGACGCTGGGTTCCGTGTGCACGATATCCTTTGGGCTAGAACGAGGTATAATCTGGGAGTATACGGGAACGCTTGGAGGTACGTGTGGTTGCTTGTACCTGAGGATGTTTGTGCGCTCAGTTGGGGTTGACTTGGGGCCACACGTCATGTGGCCCCATGTGTGTGTCGTGTTCTGGTTTGCGTACTTTGACCTCTTGCGACGTAGAGGGTCCCTCTGTGTATTTGTTTGACCATCAGGGTGGAGTTTTTCCACTGGCTCGGTGCCCGTTTGTTGACCAGCAGGGTTGAGTGGTCTCCCCCTAGTTTCGTTCTCGATGGATTGGCCGGTAGAGGTGCTAGTGACACCCAGTGCTGGAGCAGGCGCTGAAACTCTTTTGGGAGAGTTTTTTTGGAGTTGGGTGGTTGCGCGATTCCCATTCTGTGTTTGTTTGGTCAGTGGTGTACCCTCCGGTAGAGATGGCCAGAGCAGTTCTGAGTTTTACCCTCCAGCGAGGCTGGGAAGTGGGTTACTCATCGACTTCTTCGAGTTTACCCTCCAGTAGGGCTGGGCAGTGGGTTGCTCACTGAATTTTAGGGTTTACCCTCTAGCGGGGCTGGGCAGTGGGTTGCTCACTGAATTTTAGGGTTTACCCTCCAGTAGAGACTGGGCAGTGGGTCACCCGACTCTTTTAGGGTCTACCCTCCACCAGAGACTGGGCAGTGGGTCACTCGACACTCTTAGGGTTGACCCTACAGCAGAGACTGGGCAGTGGGTCACCCGACGACCTCTTAGGGTCTACCCTCCAGCAGGGCTGGGCAGTGGGTCGCCCGTCGTCTAGTTCCAGGTCTACCCTCCAGCACGGCTGGCCAGTGGGTCGCCTGTCGGCTTATTCCAGGTCTACCCTCCAGTGGGGCTGGGCAGTGGGTCACTTGATGATGTGTTAAGGTTTACACTCCAGCGGGGCTGGGCAGTGGGTCTCCTGGTGTTGTGTTAAGGTTTACCCTCCAGCGGGGCTGGGCAGTGGGTCGCCTGATGATGTGTTAAGGTTTACCCTCCAGCGGGGCTGGGCAGTGGGTCGCCTGATGATGTGTTAAGGTTTACCCTCCAGCGGGGCTGGGCAGTGGGTCGCCTAATGATGTGTTAAGGTTTACCCTCCAGCGGGGCTAGGCAGTGGGTCGCCTGATGATGTGTTAAGGTTTACCCTCCAGCGTGGCTGGGCAGTGGGTCGCCTGATGATTTGTTAAGGTTTACCCTCCAGCAGGGCTGGGCAGTGGGTCGCCTGATGATGTTTTAGGGTTTACCCTCCAACGGGGCTGGGCAGTGGGTCACCCGATATCTGGTTATGAATTACCCTCCAACAAGGCTGGGGCAGTGGGACACCTGTTGGCATTCCAGGCTCAGTCCTTTCTACTAGGCTAGCCTGTGGCTTTCCTCCGTGATTATCGGAGCGGGACCCCTGGTTACGGGTCACTGTTGTGACGGATTTGAATTTGAGAATACCTCTCGACTACGGGGCAGTGGCGAGTTGTGGTTGACGTTCCCCCAGAAATCTCAAGAACGAGGGGCACTTTCCCCGCCGAGACGCATTCTTGTGACGCGATCTAAAACCGTGCGGGCGAGTCAGTGCCGCCCAAAGCGGATAGTGTCGAAGTGCGGTGATTGAGCCCCTTGGCTTGTAGTTCGGGGCAGACGTGCGGGATGCTGGGCATCGATGGAGTTTTCTTATGGGACTGTTGGAGACTCATTTTCTTGGGCTGAGCTACGGGACGTAGATCCCCTTACGACGTTGTTCGGGTTTCTTGTTGAGCATACAGATATGTATATACCTTGTTTCCGGTACCCACTTATTGGGTTTGGTTACTCTCATTCCAAGAGAGGCGAAGACGTGCGGGGTATGCCACGTGCTTTCCGTGTCTAGCTTCTCGTAGTTGGACGAGTCTACTCTCCTGCTATAGGTAGCAAAGACTCAACGGGAAGTTCGTCTTCTCACCGTTTCCAGCTCCTTGTGTCTGGACGAGTCTACCTTCTTTCCTCCTGTTGGGTTGAGCTAGACTCTTCAATGTACTCTCTATGTTGTACTTCTGTTCTACTCCCTGTTCGCTCTACTACTCACCCTTCGGTACCTCCTTTGTTACTCCCTCGAGCCTTCAGGGTATCCTACTGAGTATTTTTGTACTCACCCCTGCTTGGGCTTTGCCCGCACTTGGTGTGCCCTTGCAGATGACGGAAAGGTGGAGCGTGGCTTCAGTGGAGCGTAGAATCTTGGGAGATTGGACCGCGTGCGGTGGTCGTGGTTAGGTCCCATGTGGGGGACCCCTTCCGGCTATTTTTCTTTTGTTTACCTGTTGTCGGGTTGTGGCAATTTTCTGGTTGGGCGCATGTTTTTCCCCTTTTCTTTTCAGTTTGTACTTTGTATTGTTAGAGGTCGGTGCACATTTTTGGTTTTTATATAGCAGTTGCCCTTTTATTTGCTTGTCTTTTCTTTTACTCTGTACTTTTTCATTGAGTCTGTTGCATGTGTGTGTGTGTACAGGTACTTAGGCAAAGGCCTCCCTGAGTTTTTGTGCCTTCGGTGCTAGTCGCCAGCCCCTGGCCTATGGAGGCGGGCTTGGGGTAGTTGCGGCTCGAGCCCGGGTAGGGTCGGGTCGTTACATCCAAACATCATAATAATAAACCATATAGAGAGTGAATAAGTATGGTATCCTGGGATCATATACCTAGTAAATCATATATAATGTCAAAGGATGTAATCATAAATGCAAATTCTTCTGAAATGTCACTTAGAATAATTTATAAGTAACATAGACTCTTTATTTTTGAATCACATCTTTAATATCTAAAAAACTAAAAAATATTATGGAAAAAATTTTATTTAATTATAAACATAGAAATTTGTAATGTAATATTCAATTCATTTAGTATTCATGATAATGTGGAATTCTGTTCATGCTTTGTATGTTTGAATAAAGGTTCCTTTAACATTTTTGGTAAAAATTAAAAGGTTACTTGTTCAAATTATCATAAGAATAATATTTTTAATAAATTTATTAAAAATTCAATCATAATTAAAAATGAAATTAAACAATAAAAGTAAAATATTATAAAAATTATTAAAAATATTTTAAATAATACATGGATATGTAAGAAAAATATTCCCAACCAAATTGGAAATAAAGCTTGTTTTTATTTAAAACATTTCCCTGCTAATATTCTATACCAAAGAGAGTAAAAAAGGAATTATTGAATAAAAAATTCATGAACAGATATACTAAAAGAATTTTTATGAGTATTTTGAGAGGTAGGTCATAAAATTTCATCATGGAAAACATGATCATTAACAATCCTAATAGACAATGAGATTGTAAAATAAATCTAGTATCACTTTGGTATATTTTGAATCATACGATTCATGAAATAATAAATTAAAAAAAATTATTATCAAGAAAATAATGATATTAATGATATAAAAATTAAATGGTAATTAAATAAACCTCATAGAATAATATAGGTTTATAACATAACATATTTCTCAAAGATGATGATTTGAGAAAATAAACATTTTCCTCAATTTTGGATTTCTTCAAAATTTGATTAAAATGTAGTATAATAAATTTAAATTTGTTATAATCTTATACCATATTTATTTACATACTTATAATATAATAAATGTTCCACTTATTATATTTAAATACCCATTTTTAAATAATTTTTTATTAAAATCGTCATATTCTGGTGTTATCTGTTTTATTTTTCTTGAGAATTTTAGTTTGGTAGTTCGGGTCCTTATACTCTAATCATGGATCCATCATATTTAGAATATTAATATTGATATAAATATCATCTAGAATAATTATATATATATATATACATTTAAATTCATCCATAAAATTTATATAAATAAATATTAATTACACCATTCATAGAGAAAACATTCCATACGTACGCATGAATACTATTTTCACTTTTAGAAAAATGGAATGTAGAGAAGGTAAATAATAATTAACATTTAAAAACTAATAATTATATAATATATATCATATATACATATATAATAAATATGTTCTTATTACCATTAATGTAATGTGGAAATAATAAATGAATCACATCACTTTATGGAGGTGGTAGTCTGCACGTACACACAAGTGACATTATCGTTTTCCAATAGAGTATAAGGTTAGAAGTAATATATGATATTATAATTAAAGAAGAATAATTATATAATAAATTTCCTATATACATATTAAACCAATCATAATAACCATCCATGAGGTATGGTTATGGAAAATGAATTGTATGTCTACGTAGTGGTAGTAATCCATACATATGCATGAGTGATATGTTCACTTAAAATTTGATGGAAACAACTATAAATAAATGTAGTTACATAATATTAAACAAATTTTAGTACATTTATTATACTAAATAACTTATTTTATTGTGAATAAAATAGGTTTAGATTATTTATAAGATAAAAAAAATTAAGAATTTAGATAGGATGATTACCTCCCTATCAGTTGGAATCATACAAATATTTTTTATAAGGATACATAAAATTAACTTTTAAGAACACTAAAACCTCTACTTAATGGGTTAGAATATTAATAAGATAATTTGGTAGTGTTTTTAATTATATATATATCGATTTATATTAATTAAATGATAGGTGGTGTGTCTTATTATAAGTGGGGGAGAGGTCACAAGTAGTATATCTTAAAATATTAAAATATAATAATGTAATAATCCCTAAAAATGATTCCAAATGGATAGATATTAAAATTTAGGATATTATTATATTTAAATATTTTAATATAGTAGGATTTAGGAATATTTTCTTTTCAAACGTACCATATATGTTGGTTTAACACCTTCAATAATCTCTTTTTAACCTTAACTTCTATGACAAATATTTACTATTGTAACTATTAATTATAAAAAATGAATGTTTCATCATAAAAAAATAAATGAGAATTCCAAAAATGATCTCCATTTTATCAACTTAAATTCACAGATGCATCTAAATTTAATTTGAAATTAATCTTGAAAAACACAATGGAAAGACATTTACAGAAAAAAAATGTTTTAATCAGTAAAATTCACTTTTATTAAAAAATCTAACATACATTTGATTTCAATCACTATAATTGGAAAATTAATAATATAAATGAACTAATTTTCCATTTTATAATTATAAAACAAAATGTAACTTTTAAAACTCTTGAAACAAAAAGACAATTAAAAAAATAAATATTTTTCATTATTCATCGAAAATCATTCTTTTGGGAAAATTATCAAATTATCACTCCAATATAATTTTGAAATATTTATTTCAAAAATGAATTTTGGTTTTTAAAAATATATTTTATAAATGTGAATATAATTTATTATATTATTTTCTCTCAAAAATCAATAAATTACATTTTAACAAAAAATGAATTTTTGACACATATATAGACTTTACAAAAAATAGAGTACTTATTTTAGAATATATATTTGTATCTAAAAAATTTATACATACTTTTAAAAAAATTCTTCCCCTATTAATATCTCAAATTTTATGACTATGTTATAATAGTATAAAATATTATAGTTTATTTAGATTGAGGTTTGATTTTTTAAAAAGTTATCAATATAATTGATCTTATTTGAAAATAAATGTTAAATAAAATCTCATGGTGTTGCATTTTTACTTATAAAGACACTTATTATCTAAATATATCAAATTAATAGAGTCATTAGAGAACAGATTGATCAATTTGTTTTTCCTTATGGATGATATTATTTTATATTTAATGATTAGGGAAGAGCATAAAGATCATTTATATATTGGTTTGAATACCTTTTGAATGGAAACATTGTATTACATGTTTTTGAAGAGTGAATTATGGAAATAGAATAAATGAATCATGGTTATTATAAACACAAGAAAATAAATATCTTTATATTCCTAAAAGAATAATCTTATTGAATAACAGACCATACTACACATAGAAACAAAGATATGTAGTAATTTCAGGTTAACCCGATACTATCAATTCATTATGATGAATTTATAATGTATATCAAATCATATAATAATTTTAATATATAAGTGAGTGAAGTTCCATTGGATATTAGAATGTAAATTATGTTTCATGGTTTTGAATAAGAGGTTGAACACTACCCTTATATGTAAATTACCCTTATGTAGAGAAGGTTATGTTACGTAAAATGATGATTCATTAAAGGTATTATGATGTGTCCTCATACATAATGAAAATTTTAATTACATATTCATCATGAATATTTTATAATCATGAGAAAAAATCACATGATTAATTATTTTGAGTTCAAAGTGGTGATCTATTAACTACATATTTTGTGGAATTATCTCTATATTGAGAATTGGGATTTTTATACTAAACCCAAAAGCCTAAAATATATATTGAGATAGAAAGAGTCAAAAATGATATATTTTATATGTTTTTAATTGATATAATATTATGAATTCTCAATATCTTACCACATAGGGAAAGAAAATATTTTAGTTAATCTATTGCGAAGAAAATATAATGGCATCCTATCCTTGATGAGGATTGAAAAACATTGATTATTCATGGATTTATATATGATGAATCTAGAATTCATAATGGAAGGTTAAAAATCCTTTCATTCCCAAATGACTAAGGAACAACCAATTATCTTGAAGATCAAATAATCTCAAAAGAATTATGTGGATCTATAAAAAATAGGAATGCAGTATTATGAGATTATACCACGATAAAGATATAGTTATATGGTTTGGAACCCAAAATTGTGTTGTATAGAGACATAATACTTTTTACATATATTATAATAATATTTTTAACATATTTATCTATTAAACAAAAAAATGATCAAAAGGCCCTGTGTATTTAGAAGACTAGGTATATATAACATGAACATGAAAATGAAATGTATTTATTTTAATATCCATAATGAGATCCTAAATCACTTTTTATGCTAAAAATCATGGGATAAACTAGTGAATATATAGACAAAAGGGGTGAGCAAAAATCCAAGTAAGGTAATAAACATGATAGGTAATCATAACATGTGAGTCAAAGGTGTAACATAGCATAAAAGATAATTCTCATGGGTTATCAAATGAGATAATAAAAAAATAACACTGTATCATAATATATTTATATCATATAAAATGTGGTAGAGACACAAAACATGATATAATAATAAATAAAGGGTAACTGGTAAGAAAAAATCACATGGTGGGAAGAGTCCCATCATGGATTATTTTTACTCCCTAATACAATGCATAACATCAAATATGACAAAAACATTACCCAGTTCATTTGAGTGATATCAGGGCACACCCATCATAGCATTCACATGATTTTGTGACCCTCAAAAAATTTTTGTCATAAGTGATAATAAAAATATGAATTTTCCATGGAAACAAATAGGTTGCATAATATTATCTCATATCACAATTAAAGGAGATTTCACAAAGAAGTGATTTGAGAAATTAACATAAGGAATGTATTACCTAATCAAGAGATATGATATTGAGAAACATATTTATATAAGATACATATATAGATAATTTATAAGATGCCCATAATATCATTAGATGGTATCATAGAAGACAATTCCTATAAAATATCACTATGAATATTTAATAAGGAAAACACTCATTTTTCTTCTAAAATTACATTTATTAAATCTAAAAAATATATTGATAATTATGGAATTTTTTTCAAATGAAACTTGGAAAAAATAATTAATGATTTAATGTATTGAGTGGTCATAACAATGGGAAATTCCATGTATGCCATAAAAGTTAAAAAATCATTCCTTTCATAACTTTCTAAAAAAGTCACAAAGTACCTTATTTGGAATACAAAAATATGATTCCATTTAAAATATTTTGTTAAAATTAAATAAAGGGAAAATTTTATTTTTAAGAAATTTTAGTATAATTTTAAAATCATTTTTGAATACATTTCAAGAAAAAAAGGACATGGAATAAATAGGATTTTTTAACGAAGGTATAATTAATGTTTTTTTCTCTTAAAAACATTATTTTAGTCTCTTGAGTTCATAAAGTGAGTAAAATCAAAGTAAAACTTTTATTCTCTATAAATAATATTATTATAAGATAAACCATTACTTTATTTAGATATATATCATAAAATTTCATCATATCAATGAAATTAAAGAAAATCCTGATAAAAAATGAGAATGCATCATAAAACCCTTACCAAATTAACCATTTGAATCATAATCCCCATTAAAAAATAAATTAAATTGAAACTTTAATTATCATGATTATAAGTATATCCATGATATAACATTGAAAAATGGGTGTATATACACCTAATAAATGAAGATAATTTCATGACATAACATACAGCCCAAATAAGATAATTTTACATGATACGCCCATAATGATTTGGTAATCTTTGATTCAAAACCTTATGAATGATTTAATATTATGTGGATTTATAAATCCTAAAATTTTTCATGAAAATAATTAAAAAATAAACTTTTGGGATGTATATAAACCAAACAATTTAAATAAGTGGTAAATATGGCATATATCTCATGAAAATAAAAGTGAGCTGAGAAACCCTTATCTCGAGTTTGAATCATCATATATGTTCTGTATATTCCTAAATAATAAATGAAAATTAATTATTAACATTCTTAATAATATTATTCAGGTTTATTATTACATTTATTTTATCCATTTTCATGTTATAATTAAATTTATAATCATTTATGTTCTTATCAGACATTGTTGATGATATTTGGATTGTTTGTACAAATTGACTTCAATTAGTTGAATATGGTAAAAGAGGTCAATATTAGATAATATCAGGGATAATAATCATGAAATAATTATAATTTTTATACATAAATTATTATTTGAAAAAAAATTCATAAAAAATGGTTATGAAAAATAAATTATGATATAATCCTCTAGATGGTAGGTCGTATATACGTATGAGTAACGTTTCCATTATTCAGTGATCATTATGTAAATCAGGAAAGTGTTAAATTATCATTTATAATGACCATTATATAAATATAATTTTATTTCTATAAATACACTGATATATATTATCCATTTGAATTGTTAATGAAAAATGAATCATATTGTTTCACAGGGGTGGTAATCCAAACGTAAACAGGAACGAAGATATAATTTTTTTATAAATGGAATGTTATAAAAATATATGAAATATTAAAATTATAGAATTATAAATTTTTCATTAATATAATATATATATATATATATATCTTAAATACATCATTATAACCATCTGTGTGAGGTAGGGATAGAAAATGAGTTAAATTGGTTTGTGAGACGGTAGTCCTCTATACACCAGAACAATGGATATGATTCTCATTTGATGGAAGAGGATATGGATGTATGTTATATATTAATGATTCAAGATGATTTTATGGAGTTATAAGAATACATAAAAGGAAATATTTTGATTAAGACCAACACCAATACTTCATACAACCTCTATTGGATTATACCTAATTCCTTCCTAAGATGGTTTTTTATCATCCCAAGGCCTATGAGATGTGATGAGAGATGTAATTAGAGGATTTTTTGGGTAATTTATGAACCAAATGGTTTTTAAAATTTAATGGAAAGAGGATAGGGGGCCCTTTTATAAAGAGGGAGGGGAACTCTTTTAATTTTTAAAATTATTAAATTAATATAAATTAATTTCCATGAAAAAATTATCCAAACTGATATAATTTAAATATAGGATGAGGATGTGTTGAAATAAAATCATAAAAATTTTGGTGATATATGTATTAAATTTTTACCCTTATCTCGTTGTTTTAACCTGTAATAACCCCTTTTGAGAATTACCCTCATAAAAAAGGTTTTTATTCTTTATGGTTCAATATAGTAACTATAAAATGAAAAATGTCACATTAATAGGGCATGGTTGGTATTTTAAACCATTTTTCAATTACTTGGGTAATGAAATTATTTTTAGGAATTTTAAATAATTTATTATAATATTATTTAATATAAAATGTCACTAATATAATTTTTCTAAACTATCCATTTAATTTGAAATTAAAAATATCATGATAATGATGGAGTTTGAATATAAACCTTTCCGAAATTTATAAAATTTTAAATTTATCTACAAAATTGTTGGGTCATAATAAAAAATTCAAATTATATTACTTTTAATATTATTAAATTCAATTATTTTATTTTTTCTATTAATTGAATAAATAATGTTTCTGAATTTTGTAATCATTTAAAGTAATTATTGCATCACTAAAAATAGATATAAATTACCAAAAAAATATTTTTCATTCATATAATCCTTTTATATCTAAACACTAGTACCCTAAACCATTTAGTTTTATGGGAAAAGATATAGATTAAATCAATGAAAACATATATTTAAATAACAATTACTATAAAGATATGCAATATATAAAGAGAAAGAAATAGAAAAGTAAATAATATTAAATACATTGAATGAAACATAATCATATCATTAAATATTTTGAATCTTCTTAGTTTTTGTAAGTGTCATTATTTAAATCACTAACTATTACTTAGTATAGAATGAAGAATTTGATAGAAACAGAACATATAATTGTAATACATAAGAGTTTATAAATCAGAAGAAGTTAATTCAGCATCAAAAAAAACTAAAATTATGAAATAGTAATAAAAATGAAAGATATGGGTCTTAAGATGTTAAAAACCTAAAATATATCAAGCTAGGAGAATTTTGTGGTGTATAATGTGTATGATATACATAGATAGTAAAAAACTTGTATGATAAATAGACTTATTATGAAGCCTTGTTAGTCATCTATGAAATATCTCTTCAATAGAAGTGGATTAGAAATTGAAATTCATGTGTGACATATTTTTAATTATTGATAAGGAGTACAACACAATTATGATATTCATAAATGTGAATAAATAACATATTATGAGATAAAAAAACTGATAAATATTTGTAATATGGATTATTAATACAAAATTCAACATCCCAAGTATGTAAATTGGTTTTAAAAAAACTGCACGGGGTGCCTTACCATCCCAATATGAGTATAATGTTATATAAAGTATGAAAATTGTATATACAATATGCAGTATAGATAGGATGAATAAAAAATATACAAATATTATTAGGCAAATTTTAATATCAAAATACAATATGATGTAGTAAAATATACATTATATATAAAAAACATTAGTATACTAAAAATTGCACATACGATATGATTATAAAACATATGAATATAGAAGGTGAGCCTAGATAATCAACTTTTACCTCTCCAATGGAACCTAAAAACCACTACTTGAATGATGTTTCCTCATGTGAATAGAATTTCATCCATGGTTTATGAATCACTCATAGCTAATAATGAAGTGATCCATATCACTTATAGCTAAGCATGCACTGATCCATAGATGTCACTAGTGTCATACCCCATGAAGACATGTTCACATATCACACCCACCAATGCAAAGTTTGCCCTAAAGTAAAATAATTGAAAAAATATATATTTCATATTCATTAATAAAAATTAAAAAACATGGAATAATTATTTCACATTTTTTTTAAATTGGGTCTCACCTTATTTGGGAATCCTCAATTTTTCCCAAAAATTGAAAAAAATAATACAACTTCCTTTAAACTAATCAACTCAATAAAAAACTTTTTATAGTTTGTGAGACTGCCCTACTATTTTCTCCAATACATTAACCTATTCACTCAATAAAATATTAATTAATACCTCCAATAATTTCATATAACCATGCTGAAAACAAAATGTAAGTCTCACAAATCAATGAAGAAATGTTATAAGGTCTTATAAAATTGCCAGTTTTATTTCGTAACAAACCTTCATGGATATTCTAGACAAATTGTATTTATCAATAAACCATGAATATTTTGGAAAATATGGATCTTGAAACAAAAATTGGTTAATTTTGAAAGGATTTCCATTTAATAGAAAAACTATATAATTGTGTAATTGAATTGACTCATCTAAAAAGGATCATATGTTACATTACCTAATCATAATTCCCAGAACTCTAACCGAGCATCTCTCTTTATTAGAAATCGAGCACACTTAGTCGATATATCCTCTTCCTCACCTCCCTACCAAAGATGTTGGTGACGCCTCTCCTTTACCATCGGTGCCCCCCACCCCCACCCCCTGAAATGATCTATCTAAAAATCTCATCTCCCCTCATATTTCCACACCAAGATAAAGAATTATTTATTTTTGTGAATTTTTTTGGAAACAGTTTTACCTATAGATTGTGCATGCTTCTTTCCCTCTGTTCTATATGATTTTTATAAGATATATAAGAACATAATTAAATCAATTTAAATGCCCCAAAAATGGGAGAGAATCTTGAAATCCTAAGTAAATTGGAGAATAATAAAGAAATGATCCTTGAAAAATCGGTGCCTTCACTTTGTGCAAAGCCTCCAAGTGCTAATTAAGTTCATATTCTATTAAATCAATCACTCCATGTTGATGATTGTTCACTTTTTTTAGATTTTTTATTCAAAAAATATGAAAAGGTTAGTCAAAATACTACAACACTTTAGGATATGTCAGATGTTCACAATCTTTAAAAATTTATCCTTTGTATAATGAAATCAAGGGGTGTGGTGTTGGAATGTGTTCTACCATAGCTAAGAAGCTTGGTACTTGAACATGAAACTGAATTACTATCCTAGGAATATTATTAACAAGAACTCAAATCCTTCAAACCGATGATTGAATCTAGGGTTTCAACTTACCAATTAGCTCGCCAGCTTTCAACTTCTGTAGACTTGTTGTGTGTTGTGGCTGTTGATGAATTCCATGAGAATGAAATATTTTCCCATGAATATTATTAACATGATCTCAACTCCTAGAAACATATGATTGCATATATGTTTTCAACTTAGCAATTGTATTGCTAGCTTTTATCTTCTGTGTACTTGTTGTGTGTTGGGGATGTTGATGAATTCCATGAGAGTGGTGGTATAAATCCCATTATTTTTTAGGATGAGGATGAATATGAATATGAAGATGCTATGGAAACTCATAGAGATATAGATTTAAATTATAAACATGATGAAAAAATAAATATCAATGTCTAAATATGCCTAATAATAATTCATGGGTTTCCTCCCAATGAGTAATGGTGTGATGGAACTAAAAAGTTTTCTAAAAGGAAAAAAGTATGTGGGGATAATGATACAACACCCTCATATTCCAGTGAAAGAAAATAGAGAGAACCATAGGATTTCTCAACTACATTTAGAATTCCCTTAACGCTCTAAACCAAAATTGTGATGATCTATTTCCAGTTTCCATGAGTTATGATTGGTGTTTTTACTATATAGTTGTAGTCATATTCTCTCAAGATTACAACTTTTAATTTTTTTTATATGGTTATTTGTGTATTGTTTGAATGTTGTGAGTATAAAATAAAGATCCATATTCATTGGGGGTTTTGTAGGGTCATCTAAGAGGTAATAAGAAGCATAATTGTTTTTCTACCTTGTGAAATTTAATTTATTAAATAAATTTCATGGAAAAATTATAGTGTAAATACAAATAAAAGGTATAAAATTCATAATTTAAGTTGATTAATGTGGTGAAAAATAAAGGATAAAACAAATTTATATTAAATTTAAATAAGTTTATTGTGGTAATATCACCTATATATTAAGATTTACCACTATCTTTGTTAGTGGTGAAGGTTATCAGGCACTAAGTAAACCAAAAATTTATTACTGTAAGTTAATTTTACTTGTATAGAAACTGAAATTTCATTAATTTGAAAGTAAATTATTCATTTATAGAAACCTAGAATACCCCTTGGAATATTAGTGATGGTTTAATTTCCATTCATTCTATTAACCAAATTTATTTTTAGATCGATGAATATAATTCATGAAAAAATTTTGGGACCAAGTTGGCTGATGATATTTTTGGATACATGAAGTATTGTCTTTTGTTTTCAAGGAAGTTTGAGAATAAAGGAAATCACTTCACTTTGTATAAGTGGGTGCGGAAAGTTATAATACTTTCCATGGTAAATCTGATGATTCTTTGCAGATCTATATTTCACAAATATCATAAGTTGGTTGGAGAACTTATGATGCTAGATTTATGATGGAAATGGGGAGAAAATATGTTCTCAATCAGTATGGTTGGTCTTGTAGAAGAATGTGTCTAAGGTGGTATAGTTTTCCAGTTTTTGCCAAATTTTTGGGGTCCAAAATTTAGATTGGGATAGAATTGAGAAATGTGTATTTCCTTGATGATCTCATCAAAATATATAAAAGGAATGAATTTTGAAAATATGGGCTTCATGAAGTAGATTTCGCGAAGAAATGAAGAATATTGACGGTGTTCTTCATGTTTACGATGAGATTTGCGAATGGCCGAGGAAAGGAGCATTGTGGGTGAGCATTTTCAGTGGTGAAGGTAAAGAGAATTATAGTGGAACAAAGGAACAAGGAGAATCACAAAAGTTCAAAGGAATTTATGGAATTCTTCGTGATTATGATGAGCTTCACGAATCTAGAAAATAGTCATGGTGCTTCACGAAATAGAGTGAATTTCAACGGAAGTTTCAGAGCTCTGTGATTTGGTGATGACGTGGCGTTGAGGTGGATAAAAGGTTATAGATCCAATGGGAAATTCCTATAAATAGGCCCCTACCCCCTTGAGAATAGTAGAGAGACTTAATGAGAATTTTAAAGCTCTAGAATTGTGAAGAAGGTTCATGAAGAAAATGAGCTCTGTGAAGGTAGTAAGCTTCGCGAAGGAAAGGAGCTTCACAATGAGCATTTGAGATTTGTGAAAGAAGTGAACTTCACAAAGACCAATATATTCTCCATGAAATGTTGATCTCTGAAATCTAGTGAGATCTGAAAACTAGAGAGATCTATGAACTAGAGTGATCTGCGAAGATGGGATCTTGGTGAAGGAGCTCTACAAAGGAGCTATGCGAGATGAAGATTTGAGTACCCAAATAAAGTGAGAAGTGCTTTCAATTAGATCAAGTATGACTGGGGTATAGAACTAAGTATTATTACAAATTCTAGGTAGTTCCTATCATCTTATGGATAAAAAAGAGACTATTTGTTTTAAACTGTCATATTTGTGAAGGTTTCTCAAGAAGCACAGTGATATTGCATTACCCTATTTGTGCTAAGAGGGTGCACACACACTTGAGGATTATCTCCCAAGTACTACACAAGTGAAAGGGAATATCCTACTCATTTTATTCCACATTAAAGTATTATCTCTTTAGTGTATTGTGTGGTATAGGATTATCTTTGTACCATACCAAGGACTAGATACTCTCACTGAGTAGTGAACCTTGTAAATTATTGTTTTCCTATGGATGTGTGTTTGGATTGTGTTTAGCAGGGAAGTAGACCCTTAATAAAAGAATAAGGTTGTTTAATTTTAAAGGAAACATAAAAATAAAATACATCACTGATTCACCCCTTCCCCCTCTTAGTGATAATTGGATCCTGACTAGGTAACTTAAAAATTAATATGAATAAAAAGCATAAAATACATGAAGAATTTTAATTGATTTGACCAGATGACATAATCTTAGAGATAAAATGAGCTCCGAATTCAACTATTTAAGGGGATTTTGAAATAAGTATTAGTAAATTAAGTAAATGAGATCAAAATAGATAAAAAATAAATATCCATGTATGGTGATAGAAAATACCTAAATATGGTTCCTTTAGGGTCCTCCCTCAGAAAACTTTAAATTCCCTTCCTGTTTATGCTTTAATTTAGTATATCCTAATAACCTGCAAGAGAAAACCCTATGAAAGAAAAACATAAAAGGCATAAATATTTATAATTACTTTGACCAAATGGTATAATATAATAATTTAAATGAACTCCAACTTCAAAAATTTAAGAGAATAATAAAAAAAATGTCTTACAAATTTATTAAAATCTCATATATGTCTTAAAAAATTATTAAAATTAAAAATGTAATTAATATGGTAACTGGATTTATTACTCTACTAGACAACTAATTATTTGAAACACAAAAAGAATTGCCTAATAGATATAATTCAATGGGTATAAATTTTTCAGAGAGAACTATCATCAGAATCAAAATTCAACTAAGAATACATTGATTGTTGATGAACACATACTTTATAGGTCTTACAGTGCCTTGGTATATATAAACTATTGAAATACAAATATATGTAAAATACTGAATTATGATTGTTGAAATAAAAAAAATCAGTATTCATTAATAGAAATATAAAAAAATTATGGAAAATGAAATATTATGTTACATAATATTGAAAGAAGAATGAAAAGTTAAATTTCAGGTAGATAAATTAATCATTAATTCTCAAAATTTTAATTAACATATCTAAAATAATCAAACCCTATAACCAAAAAATAATGATATTATTTATTATGGAATATATTTCTATGAATATTACCTGAAATGGATGAATGAACCTAAAAATGGGTATAAAATTTTAGGATGTATCTATCATCATCTTCATATGACAACTAAGAATACATTAATTATTGAAAAACAAGTCCTTTATAGGTCTTATAGTGACTAGCATATATACAATGGAAATATAATAATAAATATAATCATGAATTTTGATAGATAAAATGAAAGAAATAAGTATCCATTAAGATTAATAAAATAAATAGGTTAGGAAAAAAGAAATATTATGAGGCATAATATTGAACATAGAATGAAAATGTAAATTGAGAGAAGATAACTAAAATGAAGGATTTTGTGAAAAATAAAAGAAAGTAGTATACATTAGGAAAACTAAAATACTATATTGCATAAAAACTAACATGAAATAAGAGTTCTAAAATGTAAAATGATCACTCTTGTAAACCCAAATATTTCGTATGAGCCTATAAAATATAAAACTAACAAACCTATAAACCCAAATATTCAATTTGAACTTCACTTAGTTTATTGATAATCAAGATTTTTTAATAAATATCTAAATTAAAATTTTATGAGGTCATAAAATGATCATAACATACTAACAGAGCCAAAATAATGGTTTTTAATGTTTTCATATAAAAATTTTAAGCACACTATGGAAACAAAGAAAACGAATAAAATCATTTGTATAGATCGCTCATTTCATGTTTTAGACCAAAAAATGCCAGTTCAAAAGACAAACATGGAATAAAATTAATAACTAAAATTAATTGACCAAGGAATGTAAGTTCAAAAGATAAAGTACCTGATGTTTTATGTTAAATGTTTTGTTTGAAATTCATTTCATCTAATAAATAATGGAACTTTTGTCAAATACCATGGAAATCTAGATCTATGACCTTCATGGAAACAACGATACCACCTCAAAACTTCAAAAATAAATATTTTACTCGAAACAAAACAAAGGAAAATAATTATGAGAAAAAAATCAGAAACATTGAATGAGAAAGAAAGATGAAATACATTTTGATGATAAATTACCAGTCATGAGGAACTATAGAACAGAAAAAACCCTAATAATTTATAAAAATAACTCCCAATACTATGTAGTGAATGGTAATTTTAACGAAATTATTCCGGATTTGTTTCTACTATTTATAGGAATTATGGTCATGTAGAGTTTCAAGGAACTATGGTAGAGATCATGAGGCTATTTGAAGGTTTTTAAATCCATTTTCCATAGGGTTTGTCAGCCTAAGAGGATGTTGGTAATAAAAGATAACCTCTAAAATGAACTAAATTTGGGTTCCTACTTCCATGGCTGGCCTCACACCGCCTTCGATAGCTCCCCCACTTCATCGACCAAAACTAGTAGGTAGAAAATGAAGAACAAAAATAAACAACTAATCAATAATGGGGTTGATGAATTAGTAAATTCAATGTATGTTCTCATAATTTTAATATAGATATCTAAAATATTCAAACTCAATAACCAAAAAATGATGATAGTCTATGTTACATAAGGGATTGAAATGAATCATACCTGAAATGGATATATGAACCTAAAAATAACCCAGAGAAACAATGACTGATGAAAAAGGAATAATTGATGGGAAATGGGGGAGGAAAGATGAGGTGGAAATTTTAAAGATATTGGTAGATGAAAGGAGGGGGTAGATGGGAATTCTAGGGTATAGATGACAGTAGAGGTAGAGGTAGAGCCAAGGGATAGTGGGAGGTGGAGGCGGAGACCAAGGTGGAGAAATTTGATTGGTTATTGTGAATTGAAAATGAAGAAAATATAAAAACTAATCTAGAACATTAATTTACATAAACATGAAGGTTATAAAATGACAATTTTGAAGGAGATGAGAGATAGAGAAACTATTTTGTCGACCCACATAGAGGAATGATTGGAGATAAATAGGGTATACAGAGAAATAAAAATTTTGTTCAATGTGAGAGTTTAATCAATTAGGCTTTACGATTAATATTTTTAATACTATATAGATGGGAGACAGAGATGGAACGGCAGGTGGAGGTGTAGGTGGAGGTGACAGGTGGAGGTGGAGGTGGAGATAGAGGAGAGATGCAGAGGTGAGAGGCGGTCTTTCAATGATACCTTGAGAGATTTTCATTGTTTCTATATTTTTATGGGAGTCAAGATTTGATATATGATGGGGTTGCGATGATGCACAGGTTTTTATTTGTAGGAATCCTAATCATGTTCAACATGGTCCATTGAAATAGAACTGGAATCTGTAGAAACGTATGGGAGGATGCGATGTGCGAGGGAATTGATCGTTGCATAGGAAATGGGATTGGTAAGAGAACACTTTTAGAGGTAATGGTAGGAATGGAATTGGTCTCATAGATGTGGACACATATGTGGAGGAATGTTAAGGAGGATCCACTTGTTGTGGGAGGCATAGTAAATAGTAGATAGGATGTAATAACTTCTGAAAAAATATCAATATATTTGAAAAAGAATAATAATATGAATGTATGTGGGGATAATTAGTTTTAGAAAACATATTATGGTGTTTTATTTTTGAAAATACATTAAATCTATATTTGTTAACTGGAAACATGTAAAAGATGTGCACCGATGGAGGGTAGAGTGGTTGCCTGTGGAAATCGATGGAAGAAGAGGAAAATAAATTTAGTGTGTATGTATATACATGTGCACCTAAAATATTTTGATCTATGAAGTGTGAAAATCTAGTTGCATACACAAAATTAAAATATAAAAATGTTACCTTTTAAAATGTGATAGACTACATTATAGTGGGAACCCTAACATTTGAAAATGGACAGTCCTTCATGGTGTGATCTATGAGAGCTTGAGGTCATCTTTAGTAAAAAGAAAAAGGTATATGAAATCAAATGTAGGGAAAATATGAAATAAAATGTAGGGAAAACAAATAAAAGATATAAGATAAATAATAATTATATATATTTGAAAAACAATAATTATATGAATGAAAATATGTCCCTATTTGATATATAGGTAAATATAGTTAAAAAATGATATGTATGGGAAAAATGAAATAAAATGTGGATAAATGCATATACAAAAAAATACATATAAAAAACAAACATGATTAAATATTTAAACAAAAAACATAAATTCGGCACAGATATAGTCAACATTATAACAATAAACTTATAGTGAAAAAATAGATATAATAAATTTCGTACCCTAGAAATTTATAAAGTCAATAATTAAACCGATAAAAATACAATGAAAATTAAAAAAAAATAATAGACATTGAACTTTAAGATTAAACAAATACATAAAAAATTAAAGTAAATTGGAACCATTAATTTAAAGAGAGTGAAAGTCTGATTTTTTTCAACAAATTTGGTCACTAAAATGTAAAATAATGTGAAAAATATGTAGTATAAGCAAAAAAATAAGAGTAAATACATATATTAAACAACCAAGAGAGGTTATGAAATAAAAAAACTTACATATGATTTTGGTAGTATCATTCATTCATGTATCATGATTTCCAATTATATTCCTATCCTAAAGTAAACCTAGAGAATATAATATTTTAAATATAATGAAAATTTTAAGAAACCATACCTTTAGGGATTGATAATCCATGGATATGATTATACCGTATGATAAGTGTGTATACAGAATATTATTGAACGTTATGAAAAGTGTGTATGTGATAATATTATATAGGAAATAAATACAGAATATGTATATGGTAAATGACATAATTACCAGTTCAATGATGGAAGGGAACTTACCACAGTAGGAAAAATAGGAATAACAAGATTCATTGTGTAATGGACTTGGTGAATATTGAATCCATTTAGTTTTTAAAGAATAGAATATAAAATATGGATTGTATCATAAGATTATATATGAAATGAATACAAAATAACCATAAGTTAAATGACACAATTATTGGTTTAGTGATGGAAGAGAACTTACCTCAACAAGCCAAACATGAAGAATAGGCTTTGTTGTGTAAAAGACTCTGAATATTGAATCCATTGAGTTTTAGAATAAATAGAATATAAAATATAGATTGTAAAAGTAAAAAAACTCCAAGTTGAAATAATATAAAGAGAAGAGGCCCAAAAATGTTGTAATAATAAGATCCAAGTCCCACGAATGACGGGGTTTTTTAACATCAAATTGTAATGGAAAAGAAGGAAATTGAACCTTTAATAGTGAGAAGAAGCAATATTCAGAGATGATTCACCCCTAGATTTACATATTTCAACGATGAATATATGGTGGTATTTGGAAAAATAAATCATCGATAAGGGGAGGTTTTATTTATCACAATCAAGAGCTAAATGGAGAAAATCCATATGAAGAATAATATGATGCAACGTGTTTCTATGATAAGTGTGTATGCAGAATATGATTTAATTATATGATAAGTGTGTATGTGATAATATTTTATAGTAAATTCATATAGAATATACATAAGGTAAATGACACAATTACTGGTTCATTAATGGAAGGGAACATACCTCAGCAATCCATATAGGAATAATGGTATTTTTGTGTAATGGAATCAATGAATATTGAATCCATTAAGTTCCTTCATGAAGGGAATATAAAATATGGACTTTATAATAAGATTATATATGAAAATTTATATAGAATATACATAATTTAAATGACACAATTACTGATTCAGTTATGGAAGGGAACTTTCCTCAGTAGGTTGAAGTGACCGGAGGTCGTCACGGCCCTAAAAATTACATTTATTACACCTACACTAGCACAGTGGGGCAAGGTCGATCCACAGAGAAGGAAGATGAGTGAATTCTAAGGTTTTTGAATTTTAAACCCCCGCTGTTGTCAGTAGTGGAGAAAACATCTTTATAGTTTTCTTTACTTTTCAATTTTATTTTTACTTTTCTTTAAGAAAAGGGGCTAAATCAATTACTAGTATACTGATGAACTAAGAACTATAGTAAAACTAACATAAGAGAACAAAATACTAAAATAAAGCAGCAAGGTCGAAGGCGCAAATCAAATGTAATACTCAAGAATTCAAAACTACTGGTTTAAAGGATATCTTCTCCACTGCACTTTATTGAATCACACCTCAAGAAATAATGGTGACAAGTCTCCCTCTCCAGGAAACTCAACTCACAGAAAACTAAATTTAGGAGTTCGCCACTCCAAGATCAGTCAAATTACTTGACAGTTAGAAAAGGATAATAGTTGGAAAATACACTCACCGTAAATTTCCATAGTTTAAGACATTAACGCTTCTAAATAATGCATTAAAGAACTACCTCTCCATAAGATCTTGAATTTATGAATGTTTAAAACATTTAAGGTGTGAAACAACTAAACAGAGAATCATTATTCAATCTCGCCGATTGATTATGATTCTGAAACTTGTAAAGTGAATTAAGAAGTTTGAAAGATTAACCAACAAAATTGAATTCCCGAGCTAAGACAATTAATCCCTTGATCATATTGATTTAATAAATGAAAAATAATCGATTACAGAGTACTGAGAACTTAAGTACAAGAAGGGAAAAGAACTCCCTGCTCTGTTCTCGGTCTCCTTCACATCCATGCCTACTCTCTCATCTCACGGGATTCTTCGCTCTCCAAAAATGATGCGGCATGAAATCCGAATGAGTGTCTCCACTCTCGTCTAATGTGATCATGGAATAAATGAGTGTCCCCCTCTGCAATTCTGCTGCTACTCTGTTTAAATACCCTCCGTCATCTACTGCATGTCACAAAACACTTCCACTGACTTCAATATTCCCTCAGTTGTCCACTGCAGACGTTTTTTTGTTTACGAATGGCATGTCGCGCTAGAAATTCCCTCGTAACTAACTCTTGGTGAGTTAGTTAGATGAATATGAACGTGTTTTAGTCCCTTGAATTAACCTACAATGTTATAAACAAAATGAATTAATTAAAACTCAACGAAAGTTAGTTATTATTTTATAGTTATTATTTTAAGTTTACTGTTACAACACTTATTGAAAAGTAATTAAAGTTAATTAATAAATATCTTAAATGATAATTATTATTAATTATTATTTTAATTTATTTATTAAGTAAATAAAATTATTAATTATTTAATTTATTATTATTAATGAAATAATTAAATTAGTGATAGTGTTATTAATAAGTAGTTAGTAAAACTAAATTAGATTAATAAATTACTTTTAAAAAAATCAATAATTATATTTATTCAATTTAAATTATAATTAAAGTGTTAATAAATTTAGTCAAATTAGTAATTAATTATATTAATAAATTATCAAAGCTTGTATTTTAATTTTATAAATCCTTATTAATTTGTCTAATATCCTATTTTATAACTTATCTACTTATTATTATAAAAACTAATATGTATTATATTATATTAGTTTGACTAATTTATTAATTATTATTATTAGTATTATTTTCCTTTATCTTTTCTTTTTATTTTTTTATTTACTCCCCCCCCCCCCCCGTATCTTCTTCTCCATCGCGCCACAGGAGGGGGGTTCTGCTTCTCAGCTTGAGGAAGACAGCACGGCCTCCTCATCCTCTCATAAATCCTCCACGGCGGATAGCGGTTTTCATCTCTGACTACTCAGCGGAGGTCGGCTCCTGCTCCATGTGCGGGTTAGATCATGGTTCATCATCTATGGCACACGACTCAAATATGCTCTCGACACCTTCAATCCAGAACCGGTAATGCGACTGCAGCCTGCTCTTCTTCACTAAGCTTGGCATCTCAGTCGGACTCCTCCTGATGCGGCTGTGGGTTACTCCTCCTCCACCTAGCTCCAGTGGATCCCCCTCCACAGCAGCGACTCGGTTCTTCAAAAAGTGGCGCGGCACTGGAGCCACTGGAGGAGGAGGCCCCCAGTTCAATAATAATTTATGTGCCGCGCCACTTTTTAATAGTCAATAATTAAACTTGGCATCGCAGTCGGACTCAAATATGCTCTCGACACCTTCAATCCAGAACCCTATTAATCTTGTATTTTCCTTTATCTTTGTTTGATTTGCGGCGACGCACATAAATTATTAATAGTCAATAATTAAACTTTGTTTTATAAAACTAAAATTGTTACAAAATAAAACTAAAAATAAAGAAGCAAATAAATTATTAATAGTCAATATAAAATTAAAACAATTATAAAACAAAGTTTAATTATTTATAAAAGACTACTGTTTAAAATTAAATTAAATTAATTAGATAACTATTATTTTATTAATCAATTTATGTTAATTAATGAAATCAAATTAAAGAGATGCAAAGAGTTTGTAAACTTAAATTTATAAAAATTGAATTGTTAAAATACAACTAAAATTTTGATTGTCATATTAATTAATGTTTAGTGCATGCAATGTTAAATAAAAGCTTCATTATCTAAATGCAAATGCAGACTTAATTAATTAATTAATTTTAGATTATTAAAATTGCAGACAGAAACTACCAAGCTAAATAAAAAGTTACTAGACTATAAAGTTAATGTAAGAAATAAATTAATTATTTTAAAGCTTCTAATACCCGATTTATTATAAAAATCAATTAATTATTAAAATTAATAATAAAAATACAAAAGAGCCATTATTTATTAAAAAGAGTTAAAATAAATAATTAAATTGATAAAAATTAATTAAAAAGATGTGGCAAAACATGTGTTTTTAAGGCCACATCAAATTCCCCCACATTTAAACATTGTTTGTCCTCAAACAATCCCATGTTTTATTATTCTTTGAGAAATAGCAAATTATTTATATTATATTGCTCAATAAGTAACATGTCCAGAACTTAGAAACAAAGGACAAAAACATGTCAATAGGTTTTTAAAAATAAATTTCTCATATGAATATTTCCTAGAACAAATTCTCACTGGTAGTCTTGAAAACTATGAATCATCAAGAAATGAAGATGTCATGCCTCATATGTGGTACTTCTTAGTGTCTAACTTCAATCCAGGATTAATTCCAAAAGTCTGAGGGTGAAAAGAGTTAAAATTTATGTGGAATTAAGAACTTAACCAAAAGAACTTTGCATTATGAGTCATCACTTAGGTTCAAAAAATAAATATATTTTTTTGTGACCCACCTCAATGATACAACCTAAATGACTCCCATAAAAACCAATTGACACCTTATTCATTTGGCGTTCATCATTTCCCTCACCTTAATGAACTCATTTTTGACCCTAGACACTTTATTTGATTTTTCCCAAGCCATGTATGATGTGCTAAGCACTGTGTAATGCACTTATTCAAGGTGTACAGAGGGCTTATAGTGAACATAAACACACCCAACATCTAGGGTCTCAGAGACTCACCGTGGGATCCCAAATGCCCAAATTACTCCAGTTTCAGAAGATTTTATTGAAAACCCTTTTAATTGGCTCATTAAGGTAATTACTTTAATAATTTCAAGAAAAATGAGTCACAGATTATCAAAATAAAATTTCCAATTCCAAAAGTTATGATCATAATTCCATTAAAATGGGTACCCATGTCACTCTCAAAATTAGACTCTAAACCAGATTTCCATTAAATCACTAAGAGAGTCCACTCGGCAATCATCCATTATCACTAACTTTAGACTCAATAAAAATATTAACTACTAGAAAGGTACTTGTCCTAAGGCAAAACTCATTTAAGAATAGAGTAAAGCCTAAAATTAAGAAATAATTTTGAAAAATTTTAACCATTTTTAACAAAAAGTTTGAGTTGCAATGGGAATTTATGGGCTCACAATTAATCATAGTTAGGCACAGTCAAGAATTGACCCCCTCCCCCACACTTAAAACCCAACTTTTTCCCCAAAGTTGACTTCAAAGTGGAGAAGAACAATTAAAGAAATAAAGTTTAAAACATATTTTCAATTAAGTAGATTAATGACTTGTATAAAGGGTTTCTTTGAAGTTAAAAAATATTGTTCGCCACAATGAATAAATTAACAGCAGGTTCATTGGAAAAAAATGCATTAACATTTATGTCTAATGAATAAGATTTTCATTATATCTCAAAAGTAGCATATAAAGTGTAAGTGCACAATTAATTGGGTGTATGCATTTTAACAAAGTATTATTCAAATGGGTGTTCAATATAGTAGAAAGATGCATGCTAAACACCTTCTAGACTAATCGGTTCCAATGAAAAACACAACTATCAGCAAACATGTACCCCCCCCCCCCCCCGCACACACTTAATTTCATGCAGTGAATGGGTTTTAAACAGTAAATTTCAGTTCACAGCAACAGGAACATGCAGATTTCTAATCCAACTTAGTGACATGCAGCAAAAGTTTTCTTAGTATATAATATATGCAGCAGATTTTCAGCAAATATGTAGCAGAATTTCTAAAGCAGAATTTTTTGTTCAGTAGCAACACAAGTAGCAGAATTTTTGTAGAAAAAAATAGGAGTTGAAATAGATGCAAAAAAGTTGAAGTACTTCCCTAACTAAGTTCTTGTCCAAAAATTATCATGGTAATTCCACTCCTTTATTACACAGCAGCAGCATCCTAAAAACACAGAGCATGTAAACCAGGAACAAAAATCCAGCATAGACAGTGCATATAGGAGGCAACACAACATGACTTTATTCAACACAAAACAGTACAAAATGAAAACAAATAAAGAGCATGGGTTGACTCCCATGAGGCACTGATTTTAAAGTCTTTAGTTAGACTTTATTTAATCACAATTTTTATTTATTAACACAACAAATACCATGGGTTTCCTCCCATGTAGCGCTAGGTTTATAGTCCCCAGCCAGACTCACCTAGCAACTAACCGTAATCACTAGGTGGATGTGGTTTCCTTAATAGGAACCACCACATGTGTTTGGCCCAATTATTTTTAACATAACAAAGAAAATAGTGGCCTCCCAAGGTAAACAAAACAAAACTCTCATAGCTTATAAAAATTCCCAAACATCACCCATTAACAGTTGTGAGCATAATGCTATCCACTTCAAGAATTTTTTCAGAGTTATCAAAATTTGAGTTCAAATGAAGGGACAACTTAGTATTAGATGCTTCAAATGGTGTGGAATTGACCTCATAACTATCTTTCTTAACCTCAACACTAACGGGTTCGAGTTCAAGGGTGCTTGTGGGTAAATACTGAATAGTAGGTTCAAGAGGGGATTCAATAAAGTGTCGGACAGAATCATGTACATTGGTACTCAAGCATAAATCCCCCTCTAGACCATTATCAGTATCATGATATGGCTCAGAACCCTTCACAGTTGAGGATAGAAGTGACAAACAGGGAATAGAATTTATTTTATCATAAATTGATTCAGGACTAACAATGCTGTAAATCTCTTCCAAAAGATCATCATCTGTTAACTCACACTGAACATCTACTGCTTCTATCAAATAAATTATGCAACCATCGTCTAGTGTGTGTTCAACATCTCTTTCAAGTTCAAGTTCAAAAGGCTCATTTTCTAAAACCATGTCAATTGAGTGTTTCCATTCAATTTTAGGAGAAGAATTGTACAATTCAGTTTTAATAAATTCAGTTTCCAGAATATTCAAATTAAGGCAATTCTCCTCAAGTTGGTTAACACTATTTTCCATTTCATTGCACAAAGTTTCAGAAAAGTCAGTACTATGAGAATAGGGAAATGAGAACTGATCAGTTAGTCTTTCTTCAAATATCATTCCCTCATCTTCATCATCCATCAAAATTTCAGAGATTATTGGGTTTGGAGTTTCAAAACATTGAAGTGTTCAATTTAGGTTCAAAAATTTGAGATTCTGTGATTTCCACTTTAATGTTCTCATCTAGATTAAACCCAAAATCAAGTTCAGGCTCAATGCTCATAATTTCAGAAATTTTGGGTGAAGAGTTTTTAACATTCAAATTTTCCATTTTAAGAATCTCTTCTACCCGAGTGACTTCATTCTCAAAATTTCTAAAACATTGATTTTTCTCAAAAGATGGAATTATGAAGAAAACTGGACATTCATTTTCAATCTGTTTCAATTCATCTTCAAAATTGTCCAACTCAACAGCATTAAATTTCTTTATTGGATTTTCAATGTTGTGTTCTTGACTCAGAGAGTTGGTTGTTTCAAGATTTAGTTTAACAGAATCAGATTTTTCAAAGTAAATGGTTTGTTTCCCAATTTCACTATCACTTTCCTCTTCCACTTTATTTTAAAATATTTTAAAAAAAATTCTTTTTCTTTTTCTTCAAATTATTCTTGTTCTTTAACCTTTTGTTGTAATTCCAAGAGCATGTTTTCCAATCTTTTTAGTCTTTGATCTCACTCTTGAGAATCTCTAAGTTGATTTTCATGGGTTTGAGTTAACCAATTGTTAATTAGTTCCACCCTAGCATCTAGTTTAGAATCAATTAGATCAATTTTAGCTAGGGTGTTAGGACTGGGCTCAAGATATTCATTCTCTTCAAAGAAAGAAGTCTGTTGTGGCTGGTTATAGACACACTACCAGGCAGTATGTCCATAATCTCTACAACAAACACAGTAAGGTCCTGGTTGATTCTAGTTATAATTCTATACCATTTCCTTTATACTAAAAACAATTGAGTTTGAACACACAAAGTTGCACAATTGATCAGATTTTCTTTAAAAACAACACAGGCAGCAGAAACGGTTCACAGATTTTGTTGTTGTTGTTTTTTGCAATTTTTTTATGTTTTTTTTAGTGTTTTTTTTTTGTTTTTTTATATATTTCCTTCCCCGGCAACAGCGCCAAATTTTGAAGTGACTTGATGTCATCACGACCCTCAAAATTACATTTATTACTCCTACACTAGCATAGTGGTGCAAGGTCGATCCACAGAGAAGGAAGATGAGTGAATTCTAAGGTTTTTGAATTTTAAACCCCCACTATTGTCAGCAGTGGGGAAAACATATTTATAGTTTTCTTTACTTTTCAATTTTTTTGTACTTTTATTTAAGAAAAGAGATTAAATCAATTACTAGTATACTTATGAACTAAGAACAATAGTAAAACTAACATAAGAGAACAAAATACTAAAATAAAGCAGCAAGGTCGAAGGCGCAGATCAAATGTAATACTCAAGAATTTCAAACTACTATTTTAAAGGATATCTTCTCCACTACACTTTATTGAATCACACCTCAAGAAATAACGGTGAAAAGTCTCTCTTGCTAGGAAACTCAACACACAGAAGACTAACTTTAGGAGTTCACCACTCCAAAATCAGTCAAACTGCTTGACAGTTAGAAAAGGATAACAGTTGGAAAATAAACTCGCCGTAAATTTCCACAGTTTAAGACATTAACGATTAAAAATAATGAATTCAAGAACTACCTTGCGAGAAGATCTTGAATTTATGAATTTTTAAAAAATTTCAGGTGTGAAACAACTAAACAGAGAATCATTATTCAATCTCACCGATTGATTATGATTTTGAAACTTGTAAAGTGAATGAAGAAGTTTGGAAGATTAACCAACAGAATTGAATTCCCGAGCTAAGACAGTTAATCCCTTGATAATATTGATTTAAGAAATGAAAAACAATTGATTACAGAGTATTGAGAACTTAATTACAAGAAGGGAAAAGAACTCCCTTAATGATGCTCTGTTCTCAGGCTCCTTCGCATCCATGTTTGCTCTCTCATCTCCCAGGAGTCTTCGCTCTCCAAAAATGGTGTGGCGTGGAATCCGAATGAGCATCTCCGCTCTCGTATAATGTGATCATGGAATAAATGAGCATCCCCCTCTACAATTATGCTGCTACTCTGTTTAAATACCCT
Organism: Viscum album; assembly: GCA_963277665.1. Classification (NCBI taxonomy): domain Eukaryota; kingdom Viridiplantae; phylum Streptophyta; class Magnoliopsida; order Santalales; family Viscaceae; genus Viscum; species Viscum album. Next base: position 731,517,336 of record OY728130.1, read on the forward strand.
CCGTCATCTAATGCATGTCACCAAACACTTCCACCGACTTCAATAGTCCCTCAGTTGTGCACCGTGCATGTGTTTTTTTACGACTGACATGTCACGCTAGAAATTCCCTTGTAACTAACTTCAGGTGAGTTAGTTAGATGAATATGGACGTCTTGTAGTCCCTTGAATGAACCTGCAATGTTATAAACAAAAATAATTAATTAAAACTCAACGAAAGTTAGTTATTATTTTATAGTTATTATTTTAAGTTTACTATTATAACACTTATTGAAAAGTAATTAAAGTTAATTAATAAATATCTTAAATGATAATTATTATTAATTATTATTTTAATTAATTTATTAAATAAATAAAATTATTAAGTATTTAATTTATTATTATTAATGAAATAATTAAATTGGTGTTAGTATTATTAATAAGTAGTTAGTAAAACTAAATTAGACTGACTGAAAATTAATTTTTTTATTGGTGTTAGTATTATTAATAAGTAGTTAGTATTTAAGGGGTGAGGGGGAACCCATGACATCAACGACTTAGACAAAACAAACAACCTCAACAGACCAAAGGCTCAAAACCAAAAACAACCTGCACTACAAGAGGAAAGCTTCTCCCAGCGACAAAAACATTAAACCTCACTTCCACTATCTCAAAGCTGAACGACTAACTGTCCCATGATAAAGCACATGGTCCTGGAACCGATGGTCGAAGCCATACCCTCTCAAACATCTAATTCTGAATAGCCAAGAAATAGCAAAAAACAGTTTCCCTACACCTCATCTGAAACAACTTCTTGTAGACAATTGCTTGCCAAATCCCTTGAGCAATGGACCTCTGAGGCCAATGTCAAATTCACAGCATGATAAAATTAACCAACAACCAAGAAAAAATCAACACAAACCAAGAAAATCAGTCCAAAACGCCTCATGAGACGGATACTGTAGATTCCAATGGCTGCATTTGAAACCTCATTTTGTGAAGAGAACATCTTCTCAAGGGTGGAAATACAGAGGCTTCTTCAGACACTTCTAGTCAAAATTGAACTCCACAATCTCAACAACCTCCGACATAGTAAACATCCCACTACCCGCGAGCAGAACCAAGAACAGAGTCTCGAATGCACCGCAAGATTCACACATCATAGCCGTTAATGAAGACTTCTCCCTTCACTGCCTGAGCCAAGACGAATCCAATCGCATCAAACCACAAAAATCAGAAACAAACATCCAACCTCTATTGAAGACTGCAACCCATCGCTAGATCTGAAGCCAGAGACCTCGCCACATCTGCAAGACACCCTCCGACACTAAATCGCAGCCAACCGAGGAGGAAGACAAACCAGGGAGAATGAAGTTGAATCTTCGTCACCGAGGACTGGAAGACCCGACCACACCTCGAGGGAGCGTCGCCGTTGAGAGGAACCGAGCAGATCTAAGCCAGCAACACCACTCTGGGCTTGGAGCTAGACAGATCGAAACATGGAAGAACCCTCACCGGATTCCACACCGGAATGAATGCGGGAAGCAGGCGGGGCATGCGGAGAATAACTGGGCACACCGACGACGACACCCGCGAAGCTTCCGACCTCAAACCCATAATGGGAACCCAAAACCAGCAAACATGAAAAAGAAAACAAAAGAAGGAGAAAGAGAAGGGGAGGTGACACCGAAGAACCATCCGCTCGACAGGATGAGCCTCCCCCCTCCAGAAAGCTGCCGAGAAAAAACCCTAATGCAGGTGTTAATAAATTACTTTTAAAAAAAATCAATAATTATATTTATTCAATTTAAATTATAATTAAAGTGTTAATAAATTTAATCAAATTAGTAATTAATTCTATTAATAAATTATTAAATCTTGTATCTTAATTTTATAAATCCTTATAAATTTGTCTAATATCCTATTTTATAACTTATCTACTTATTATAATAAAAATTATTATGTATTATATTATATTAGTTTGACTAATTTATTAATTATTATTATTATTATTTTCCTTTATCTTTTCTTTTTATTTTTTTATTTACTCCCCCCCCCCTCGTATCTTCTTCTCCATCGCGCCACAGGAGGGGGTTCTTCTTCTCATCTTGAGGAAGACAGATCGGCCTCCTCTTCCTCGCAAAAATCCTCAACAGTGGACAGTGATTTTCATCTCTGACTAATCAGCGGAGGTCGTCTCCTGCTCAATGTGCGGCTTAGATCAGGGTTCATCATCTACGGCGCACGACTCAAATCTGCTCTCAAAAGCTTCAATCCAGAACCGGTAACGCGAGTGCAGCCTGCTCTTCTTCACTAAGCTTTACATCTCAGTCGGACTCCTCCTGGTGCGGCTGTGGGTTACTCCTCCTCCACCTAGCTCCAGCGGATCCCCCTCCACAGCAGCGACTCAGTTCTTCACAAAGTGAAGTGGCGCTGGTCTCAGCTCGGAGTATTCCTTCGGATGCAACACGACAGTGAACCCCTTGCTTGGAAATGGCTTGGTTTGATTTCTGGCGACGCACAGCTCCACTCCACTATGACTCTGTCGGCAAAGGATTCAATACTCCACAGCAAGACCGCAACGGCTTGCTTCTTGTGCGACAACACTCCTTGAGCGACGACGGATGGTTTATCTTCTGTTCAAATCGGCACATGGTCTTACGGCAGAAGTAGTGAAATATGATGGTGTGACAACCATGGATGGGTAAGCGGTAGTAGAAAAACAATAGTGGAAAGGAAGAGGCGGTGAAGGCAGAAGGAACACAGTGAGACAGGTAGCAGTGGAGGATGAAACAGTGTGTGAAGAAATGGTGGAAGTGAAAACGGTGCGTCCATGAAAATGGGTTGTGGTGGCGGTGTCACCATAAAATAATTATGGTGAGATAGTAATAGACAGTATAAAGCAGTTACGGGGCTATTTTAGGGGTAGGGTTTTTTTTTTTTTTTAGTTTTATGAGGTAGGTTATAAAATAATTGGGGAAATGGGGTTGTCCAGCGCTTCATTTGGCGCCGGACAAAAAAAGGGAAAAGCGCCACATGAAGTGGCGCTTTGACCCCACTCCCCCCAAACCCGATATATATATATATATATATTTATTTATTATAATAAATATAAAAAAATACAAAAAATACATAATTATATTTTTTATAATAAATACAAAAATTATAATAAATTTACTTATTTATAATAAATATCTAATAAATATTATAATATTATTATAATAAATATACATTTTTTATACATTTATTATACATTTATTACAAATATTATAATGTTATAATATTATAATATTCATTATAATAAATATCTAATAAATGTTTTAATAAATACTATTATAATAAATGCACAATAAATGTATAATAAATGTATAATAAATATTTATAATACATTTATATTTATAATAAATACTTATTATAATTAAATATAATAATATTTATAATAATAAATATCTAATAAATGTATAATGAATATTATTATAATAAATATACATTTATAATATCTATTAATAATATTCATTATACATTTATTAGATATTTATTATTATAAATATTATTATATTTAATTATAATAAATATACATTTATATTAATATTTATAATAAATATACATTTATTTATTATAATAAATCTACATTTATTTTATACATTTATTATAATAAATACGTATAATAAATGTATAATAAATATTACAATAAATTTATTTTTTAATTATAATATAATAAATGTAATATGTAATTATGTATCTTTATTTAATAATTATCATATCTATGAATAATTATATACTATAATTATATAATTATAAATATACATTTATTTATTATAATAAATAGGTAATTATTTATAAATGTAATATACATTTATTTATTATAATAAATATACATTTATATAAATATTATTATAATAAATATTATTATAATATTTATTATAATAAATTTATAATAAATATTTATAATACATTTATTATAAATGTATATTTATTATAATAAATATTATAATATTTAATTATAATAAATATACATTTATATTATAATAAATATTATAATATTTAATTATAATAAATATACATTTATATTAATATTTATAATAAATCTACATTTATTTTATACATTTATTATAATAGATAAATATTATTAATAAATGTATATTTATAATTATAATATTTATAATTAATGAATATATTTATTAAAATATGTTTATTTATATTTATATTTATAATTAAATTTATAAATATATATTTTGAATTTATTATACCTTTAAAAATATAATATTTATAAATATATTCATTATTTATATATATATATTTATATAAATAAATATATTTATTTAAATATATTTATAATATAGTCATATAATTATATTTATTTATAAATATATTCATTATTTATAAATATATATTTATATTAATAAATATATTTATAATTATAATTATAAATAAATATAATTATATGAATATAATTTAAATTTATTTATAAATAAATATTCATGAATATAATACATTTATTATAAATATAAATTAATAAATATATATTTATAAAATGTATTGTATTTATAAATATATTTAATAAATGTATATTTATAATAATTGTATTACATTTATAAATATAATAATAAATGTATTGAAATACATTTAATAAATATACATTTATTATAAAAAATAAATTTATTAAATACATTTATTATAATGCATTTATAAAATACACTTACTAAATACATTTATTTAATAAATGAACTATATTTATAAATATATTTAATAAATATACATTTATTATAAATACAATACATTTAATAATTGTATTTAATAAATACAATACATTTAATAAATATACATTTATTATAAATACAATATAATACATTTAATAAATATACTTTTGTTATAAATACAATACATATAATAAATATACATTTATTATAATACATTTATTATAATAAGTGTATTTAATAAATATAATACATTTATTAAATATACATTTATTACAAATAAAATATATTTAAATAAATGTATTTGATAAATATAATATAAATTTATTATAAATACAATACATTTATTAAATATAAATATACATTTATTAAATATACATTTATTAAATATACATTTATTACAAATACAATATATTTAAATAAATGTATTTGATAAATATAATATAAATTTATTATAAATACAATACATTTATTAAATATAATGTATACATTTAATAAATATACATTTATTTAATAAATACAATACATTTAATAATGTATACATTTATTAAATAAATGTATAATTAATAATAAATATTATTATATATTTATTATATTTATTTTATTATACATTTATTATAATTAAATATTTATTATAATTAATATTTACTATAATTATATAATTATTATATTTTTTGTATTTATTATATTTATATTTCTCTAATTATTATAATTGTATATTTATTATATTTATTTATTTAGTACTATTATATATTTATCATAATTATATATTTATTATAGTTATTATTTTTATCATTATAAATTTATTATAATTCCGTAATTTTAATTATAATAATTAAATAATTATAAATATAATAAATATATAATTATAATAAATGTATAGTTATAAATAGAATAAATATATAATTATAATTAATATATTATAATTAATGTATGTGTTATATTTATAATAAATATAAATAAATAAATTTATTATAAAAAATATAATTTATTATAATTTATTTATTCATGTATTTATTATAAATAAATAAATTTCTTATAATTATAAATATATAATTATAATTATATATATATATAAATAAATGGGGGTTGGGGTGGTGTGGGGTCAAAGCGCCACTTGAAGTGGCGCTTTGACCCAATTTTGTTCAGCGCCACTTCAAGTGGCGCTGAACAAACCCATTTCCCAAATTAAAAAAAACCATAACCCATTAAACTAAAAAAAACCCTACACGCTAAAAAAACCCAGTTACGGTGCAAGGGAAAAGCAGTGAGACAGTGATGAAACTGGTGCGACCGTATTAAGCGGTTACGGTGCCACCGTTAACCTGCATAATAAACAGAGAAAAATAAATTAAAACGTGAATAAATAATTAAGAAATGAATGAAATAATTTATTAAAACTAAAAATAATAATTAAAACAAATGAAAATACAAGTACTCATAAAATTAAATAAACTTATAAAACCAAATGGACTAAAGTTAAATTAATATTAATTTTAATTTATAAAACTAAAATTGTTACAAAATAAAACTAAAAATAAAGAAGAAAATAAATTATTAATAGTCAATATAAAATTAAAACAATTATAAAACAAAGTTTAATTATTTATAAAAGACTACTGTTTCAAATTAAATTAATGAAATTAGATAACTATTATTTTATTAATCAATTTATGTTAATTAATTAAATCAAATTAAAGAGATGAAAAGAGTTTGTAAACTTAAATTTATAAAAATTGAATTGTTAAAATACAACTAAAATTTTGATTATGTCATATTAATTAATGTTTAGTGCTTGCAATGTTAAATAAAATCTTCATTATCTAAATGAAAATTTAGACTTAATTAATTAATTAATATTAGATTATTAAAATTGCAGAAAGAAACTACCAAGCTAAATAAAATGTTACTTGACTATAAAATTAAAGTAAGAAATAAATTAATTATTTTAAATCTTATAATACCCGATTTATTATAAAAATCAATTAATTATTAAAATTAATAATAAAAATAAAAGATCCATTATTTATTAAAAAGAGTTAAAATAAATAATTAAATTGATAAAAATAAATTAAAAAGATGTGGTAAAACATGTGTTTTTAAGTCCACATCATAGGCCAAATAGGAAGAACTTATTTTGTTGTGTAATAGAATCTGAATATTGAATCCATTGAGTTTTTGAATGAAGAGAATATAAAATATGGATTGTAAAAGTACAAAAAACACTCAGGATGAGTGTTTTATTGGTAAACTACATATAGTATGAAATATAACCAGATGTGTTTGACTTCTGATAAATATACTATAGGATGAGTGGACTATAATGATTTGATAGCATACTCCCATAAATAGGGAAAAATAAGAGATATTGAAAAAATACTTGATTTGAGAAGAGGAATGGGATAAATGTGATTGGTTAATATAAATTGACAATGAAGAAAATATAATAACTCATCTATAACTTTAATTTATATAAGCATATAGGTTATGAATTGACAATTTTGAAGGGGATGAGAGATGGAGAAACTACTTTGTCGACCCACATAGAGGAATTATTGGAGATAAATAGGGTTTGTGGAGAAACAAAAATATTGTGAAATTTGGGAGTTTCATCAATCAGGATTTGTGATTAATATTTATAATACTATGCATATGGGAGACAAAGATGGAATGTTAGGTGGAGGCGGAGGTGGAGGCGACAGGTGGAGGTGGAGGCAAAGGTGAATGAGAGATACAAAGGCGAGAGGTGATCTTCCAAAGATACCATGATAGATTTACGGTGTTTCAAAATTTTGATGGGAGGAAATATTTGATATATGATGGGTTGAAATGATGCATAGGTGGGGATTTTTAAGAATCATAATCATGTTCATTACAGTCCATTGAAAGAGAAGTTGAATCTGCATAAACGGATGGGAGGATGGATGTATGTGGGAATCGGTCCTTCCATAGGAAATGGGATTGGAAATTGGATATTTGTGGAGGTAATAATAGGAATGGAATTGTTCTTGGAGAGGTTGAAACGTAGGATGAGTAATGTTAAGGTTGATCCACTTATTGTGGGAGGCACGGTGAATAATAGACAGGATGAAATAGCTACCGAAACCAAATGACTATATATTTGAAAAGTAATAATGATATGAATTTTTATGGGAATAATCAATTTGAGAAAACATATAATGGTGTTTTATTTTTTAAAAGACACTAAATCTATAGTTGTTAACTGGAATCATGGAAAATATATGCACCGATGGTGGGTATAGTGGTTTTTTTGTGGAAATCGACGAAGGAAGAAGAAAATAAATTTAGTGTGTGTGTATATACTTGTGAACCTAAAATATTTTTATCTATAAAGGGTGAAAATCCATTTTTAGTAATAGACATAACAGGAAAATATAAAAATGTTACCTTTTAGAATACGATAGTCTATATTACAGTAGGAACCTTTGCATTTGCAATGGATAGTCCTTCATAGTGTGATCTATGAAAGCACAAGGTCATCTTTAGTCAAAATAAAAAGGTAGATGAAATCAAATGAAGGGAAAAACATAAAATAAAATATAGGGAAAACAAGTTAAATATATAAGATAAAAAATAATTATATGTATTTGAAAAATAATAATTATATGAATAACAATATGAACATGTTTGATATATAGGGAAATGTAGTGAAAAGATGATATGTATGTGGGAAATTAAATAAAATACTGATAAATGCATAAACGAAAAAATACATATATGGAACAAACATGAGTAAATATTTAAACAAAAAACATTAAGTAGACATAGATAGATTCAATATTATAAAAACAAACTGGCAGTGAACAAATATATATGAGAAGTTTCATACACCGAAAATTTAGAGGTTATATTTTATAAGAAGATTACAACACATAGAGAGTCAATAATTAAACAAATAAAAAGACAATGAAAATTAAAAAAAATTATATATATTTAACTTTAAGTTCAAAGAAATACATAGAAAACTAAAATAAATTGGCACCATTAATGTAAATAGAGTACAAGCTTGATTTTATTCAATGAAGTTAGTCACTGAAATATAAAATAGTGTGAAAAATATGTAGTATAAGAAAAAAAAATAAGAGTAAATATATATAATAAACTAAGAGAGGTTATGAAATCAAAAAACTTACATATGATTTTGGTAGTATCATTCATTCACATATCATTCTTCCCAATGCTATTCATGCCCTAAAGTAAACCTACTGAATAAAAAAATTTAAATATAATGAAAATTTTAAGAAGATATACCTTTAGGGATTGATAATCCATGAATATGATTATACCATATGATAAGTGTGTATACAGAATATGATTGAACATTATGATAAGTGTATATGTGATAATATTATACAGTAAATGAATATAGAATATACATAAGGTAAATGACACAATTATTAGTTTAGTGATGGAAGGAAACTTACCTCAGCAAGCTAGACAGGAAGAATAGGCTTGGTTGTATAATGGAATTGATGAATATTGAATCCCTTGAGTTTCTACATGAAGAGAATATAAAATTTTTATTACATAATAAGATTATATAGGAAATTTATACAGAATATACATAAGGTAAATGACACAATTACCAGTTTAGTGGTGGAAGGGAACTTACCTCAGTAGGCTAGACATGCAGAATAGGATTTATTGTGTAATGGACTCTGAATATTGAATCCATTGAGATTTTAAATGAATAGAATATAAAATCAGGATTGTAAAAGTATAAAAAAACTCAATTTTGTAATAATAGAAATAGAAGAGTCCTAGAAAAGCCAAAATAATAAGAGCTAATACCCATGAAGGATAGGGTTTTTTGACATCAAAATGAAATGGAAAAGAAGAAAATTGAACCTTTGATGGTGATAAGAGGTAGTATTTAGAGATGAGTCACCCCTATACTTTTGTATTTTGGTGATGAAGTTATGGTGGTAATGGGAAAAATAAATAATCGGTAAGGGGGGGTTATATTTTTTATAGTCAGGAGCCAGATGGAGCAGAGCCGGAAGAAGAATAAGATGATGTAGCAGGTTTCTAGGATTCTGAGCATGAAATGTTTGGAGAAAAAGTGGAGATTGATGGATGGATCTGAAATCGATGAAACCCTCATACTTAAATTTATTTCATTTAATTTTTATCGCACTTTACATTTACCCATTGACTGGTCTTGAGCATCGATTGTGCATGTATGATTTTAAAATTTTAATTTATTAATTAATTAATTATGTGTGATGCATGTAATTAATTTTTTAAATAAGATGATCTTTGTGTCGACATTTTTCCTTATTTCATATGTATAAGGGTTTTTTGCACCCGGATAAAAATAAGTTATCTATATTTTGAAATCCTGAAACACCCTCACCTATGTGCGATAATTTGTGTACTATGATAAGAACACTGTAAGTCATGGATCTCACCAAGTCAATATAAAATCTAGACAAAAAGCGGACACACTAGATGGGGAAAAGCTACATCATGAGTTAAGACACGACTCAGGTATGATACTCCTAGGTCATGGTTGATCCATTAAGTTTAAATGGATCAAAAAATATTATATTTTCAAGACTAGTCAATTATTTTTATTTCCTTTATAATTTTTTTTATTATTTTATACATTTTATGACTGCCGAAAACACATAAAATAATAAATAGAAAAGATGCATTAAGATTTGATGAATGTATTTTATTAATGAATGTTCAACTATGAGCGAGGAAACATAGAATGAACATATTTAATATAAAATGATTACATTCATCAAGAAAAATATTAAAAACCCTCAAAGAAATATTAAGTCACAAATAGCTTCCATCATTTGAATTTGAACAAAACTAGGTGTGTGGGGTTCTTGTTGGCCAAAGTTGAGGGTTACTCCTATTTTCGGTGCGTTATTATGAGTGTGATGGGTTAACTTAACTAAAGTTAACAAAAAATAAGTATCAAAATAAATCTTTTTGAAACTTTATAGGAAATTATTGAGTGAATTGTTTTTATGATTTTAAAATCCGGGACTTCACTCAAAAGATCAGGGAACAATGAGTTAATGTGATTGGTCAGTCAAACCCCTACCTTGTACTCTCTGAGTAGTAGCATAGCTAAAGATTTTAGACTATGAGGAGAGGTTTCAAGGATCCTTTATACTAGAATACTCAAGTGACAGAGTATTACAATTCTGGTATAGAGGGTTTCTAGAGTTTGATAAAATATTAGGAAACATTTGATGACTAAATTAATTGATAATGTCTAACAAGTAATCAAGATAAAATTACTAATATGCTAGATTTTATTTTTGTAGAAAATGGTAAGTAATACCATAAGTATATTGTGGTAACTATTGGAAAAATAAATTGTTCAAACTTCCATGAGTATCCAAGAGTAGTACAGGCACTTTCCCAAAGTACTATATAAGAAATTCAAGGTGTCAGTGTCCTCAATATATGTTAAGCCTCTTCATGAGTGAGGGAGAGAAAAATGATTATAGAGGACTCATGTATTTTGAATATAATGGTTGTTTCATAATGTTATAATATATTTCCAATGTAAGTTGTGGATACTACATCAATACATGGATGATATTACATGTAATCTCATCTATGAGAAGCTTATGAGGAGAAAGAGAAGTGCATATATGAATAGGTGATGATTATACTAGTAATGTGTAAATATGAAAGTTGAATCATGATCATTCAATACATCCCATTCTTTTATATTTTTCACCTATTTAATCAAGTCTCATTTAAGATTACAAAAAAAAATAATTATGGATAAAACACTTCATTACCTTTTAGGTAAGGTTCACTAAGTCAATGAGAACTTACAGAAAGTTTTAGTTCTTCTGATGAATAAGTTAAAATAAAAGAAAAACATTTCAAATAGAAAGTATGAAGTCAAATTAATCTTCAAAATTTCCTTCAAATAAGGGGTATTAAACAATAGGTTATTTACTTTTCATAGCATGAAATAAATATATGGATGTTTGAATGCTATAAACTGGATTAAAGAAGCAAGTAACCGCTTCTTCATCAGGTATATTCATCAGTCGTAAGTGATATTTCTATTTTACTTATTGGGTATTGAATTAAATATTCCTATCATTTATGTTTATTTAAATATAATTACCATGTAAGAAAATAATCATTACAAGAAGTGATATTTTTTCTCTAATCGGTTGAGAAAGGGCGGTTCCTAAGTCAGTGGTGAGAAGTACACAACTTATATATTTCCATGTTTATTGACTCCAGTTTAACTTTTGTTGAGTATTACAAAAACATTTATCTCACATGTATTTAGGAAATAAAGAGACATTATTCTAGTTTATGAATGAATATTTTTTGTGATTTTCAATACTCAACCAATATTTTAGTAATCTATGAATCATTAGAAATACCTGGTGAATATAAAATGTAAGACTTATATACCCAGTTGTGGAAATATAATTCTTTTTCGAGTAAAAATAATAATTTAAATCAAGGATATACCCAGTATGGTATTTAGAATCAATGGAACTAAACACTTTAGGTATTATTGACGTATATAATTATTTAGTTTGGAAAAAGAAACCTTAATAAATAAAGGTATGCCACAAATATTTCGGAATTAGTTCAACTAAAGAGCGTGAACTATTTCAAGGGGAATCTAGTGGTTGAAATACATCATATGATTCCTTTAAGTGTTTTTAAGGAATGTGAAAGTGAAGTATAATAAATTCATGGTCATAAGGTATGATTTTATTTGATTTGGCATGCTGAAGAATATATTGACCAAGAATTCATCAATCATTATAATGTATCATGGATTAATTCCAAAATGAAAATTACCGTATCCATATCAGAGCTATGATGCTAATAATGAAGACTAATGATGATTCTTACATGTTAATATTGATCATTATAATGTGGCATGGATTAATTCCTAAATTTTCATTTCATTATATGCATCATAGTCATGGTGTAATAAAAGGAGTATCAATATTGCAACTTATATCAATTGAAGATACTTTCATTATTTTTCAAGATGAGCATTACAAATAATGATGGTATACCCTAAAAAAATTCCAACTATTGTGATAAATAGAAATCATGTGAGTTATAGTATGATGAAAATCCATTATGTCATAAGAACATATGTTTTGATGTAAAGTGTTTTTTAAGGATATAAACAAACTTGCATCAAGAAAAACACAAACTGCATCTATTTTCATTACCCTAAAGTTTCTAAGGATATTGCAGAAATACCTATGATATAAAATTTATAGTTAAGTGATAGACTACGTTTCTATAAAAGGTTTTACATCTCTACTTGAGATAATTAGATCAAGATTGACTTGGGTTCAGTCAATTCTAAAGATGTGAAAATAGTTGACATACAAACATGTTCCACAAGATTTTGTTGAAATAGAATGTTTCAGAGACACATACTGTATAGGAATTATAAAAAAATAGTGATGGTTTTATATTCACTGTGACCAGTGATATATTATTCATTGAGAATAATAATTCCTACAAGTAGTATATGGAAATAATCTATGATGAACAAGATCAATTAAAATTCAATAATAGATTCTGTTATAACCCATATTTTTATAAAGGTACAGCTCAATTTTTTGTTTAAATTATTTTTAAAATAACCTTATGATGTTACCTAATGAATTCACAGAGGTTATGATGGTTTCTAGAGCTTTTTTGGTGGTCAGAACCTCGAGAATTTGAAAAATAGACTAGGTTGCATGGTTATCAGACATCGTGTTGTCCAGCCCACATGGTCTCTCCTAATCGTATGGTGTGAGATAGAGGAGAAATGGAGTCCACATAGTTTGTTTTCAACTATGAGACCCTATCCACATGACCATGTGTTATTTCAAACCTCTTTGACATAGCCCATTTTCAGGGTTGGCGCACGGTTTAGTCAACTGTGTGGCTAAACTGTGCACCCTTGTTTTTTAAGGTGAATTGTCCATTTCACCCTTCATTATACTTAAAACCCTATTTTATCTCCTCCCTATTCATTTTCAGCAGATAAAATTGGTTTCCTCTTTTGTATCTTCTTCCTCCTCTCAATCTATGCATTAAGATAACTCACACATCCAAAATCCGAATCAAGATTCATGAGAAGCATTGGATAGCTCTCGGTAATATCTATATTCCTCTTGATTACTATTTTAGTTGGTCTCTGTATCCTTTACACTGTTAAGGTTCAAGCTCTTTTTCCCTATTTTCAGGGCATTGGACCGTTTCTTCAGTTTCTTTCAGTCTACTTTGAATATGAATTTTTTATTGGATGAGGAGTCATTAATGGCCCTAATTTAGGTGTTCAAGTTTTTTTCTATAAAAATCAAGTTGCTTTCATAGTTGCGATGTTGTACCACACATGGTGCCTCACTCTATCTAGTTCCACTCTTGGATCCATCTTCATCTCTCAGCATCATTCTATTTAAACTTAGGGTTCTGGTTCTCCCCTTTGTGATAGACCTATCCTCCTCCATCGACTTCTTCGTCTTTTGGATATCTCTTTGGTGGGTATGGGTCCTTTCTTCTTCTCTGGGTTCTTCGGCATTCCTCTTCTCAAGTTAATTCCCTTTGGGTTCCATGGACTTTTCCTATTTTCCCCTCTTCCATCCTTTCTCTTCCAATATTTCCTAGCACACACAACCCCATCTTGGTTGGGTTTGTTGGTTTTTCAGATCGTTTTGGGACTGTTGTGGTGGAAGTAAGGGCAATGTGGTATTCTCCATTTCGTTAGATTATTCCCTCAGTTTATATCAATATTTTTGGGGCTTATCATTAGGGTTTCAACCACGGTTTCTCATTAGTTTATATTTTTCATTTCCCCTTCTCTATCACTCCTCCCTATTCTGCCTCCCTGGTCCCTTACTCCCTTCCAGGTCAGTTGTGTTCATCAAATACCAAGGGAGTTTTGGGATTCTTCTGAGGAGTGGAAAGAGTTCTCAGGCGGCATGACATGTGGTGGATTTATCTAGTTACTATGTTCTTTCATATTTATCTTTCAATGATTTATTTTATTATCTTTGGATGTCTTCGGTGTTGTTCATGATAGTGTCGCACTACTATTTATGAGGTTCGGTGATGAGGGATGCAGGAAAGTCTTTATGTTTCATGATGGCTCGATGAACTGTGGTGTTCTTCGGTGTACTGGTGTGGTGTTTGGACTATGACAATGATAGTGGAATTGGATCAGTGTCAATGAAATTGATGATGATAACATGGAACTTCGTGATACGGTGGTGAATATGACGATGATAGTGATGGGGATTCTAGTGGGTCTCACCGGTGTGGTGGTGATGGGGAGGTGAAAGGATAGATTTTTGACACAATAGGTGTGAGACTCGAGGAATGCGTGTGACTTGAGATTCATGGGAACCGAGATGGGTGATGATTATTTTTGAAAGTTTTAATTTTAAATAGAATTTTTTGGATTCTACTACAGCATTTTGTTTTAAATGTAAGCTTTCACTCTAATCCTTAAAGAGGCTTTTTGAAAATGGGGGAAATTTTTGATTTAGAGGATGTTGTGCCACACGCCAGCCTTTACTGTGTATTTCCTTAAAATTGATTTATTTATTATAAATTGATATAATCACCTTTTTATACTCTCGAGGATCATTTTTTAGTAATTAGAGGATTCTAACCTCGATTGTGGACACCCCTTGGGTGTTCCATCTTGAAATGAGGCTCTTTAATTAATTAATTAAATGATCAGAATGCATTCTAAGAGTTTGTATTCAAGAATAAATATAATTTTCCTCTATTATAAAATTATTTATTTAACCAAAGAACCACTTAAGTGCTTTTATTCACCTATAAATGGAATTTCCCCTTGTAGGTAATTTCCCAATTAATAATAGTACCTCCTAAGTTCTTTGTTGAACCTTATAATTGAACTATCACATGTGATTAATTAAATAGATTGTATTAATTGGATTGCTTTCTTCATGATGGTTTCCTTTTCCTTAATAAATTAAGTGGACTACTAGAATAAATGAAATGGGTGGAAAGTTCATGCCTCTTGTTAAGTTTTTATTAAATATGAATTTAAATTCCCTTGGTTATATTTTAGATTGATGAATGTAATGCATTAGAGGTAATTCCTCATGGATATTATTATAAATATGATTATGCCTTTGATATTTTCTATCAAACAATAGTTAATTGAATTTTTGAGCATGAAGATTCACTCTCCCTTACATCAGGTGTTGAGCATGATGTCTCACACCATTGAAATTATTTGGATAGTGGGACTAATGCACCATGTCTCTTGCATCGGGTGTTGACATAAAGACACATCGACTATCATGAGTATTGAAATGAAGTCACTCAATAATTATGAGATGTAGGGCATGTACCCTTTTTTTAAGCTTATAGGCTTATTTAGACTAGTTATGGATAATTGATTTACGCCCTAATCCATCCAGCACCTAGTATTATAGGTATATGGATACTTACATCCACACGTACTTAGAACATATAAGTGGATCCAATATATAACTATAATATATATATATATATATTATTAATATATATATATATAGTTAATGATCAGAAATTAATTATGGCCTAAGATGAATTAGGTAGAGTCGTTATGTGTCCTTTGAGAACCTGAGTGGGATGGTATTTATTTGTTCAGAATTTTTTATTATTGAGTTATACACGCACACTATTGTTTCTACATACACTGTTTGGATTACTTCTAGACACCGTTGGCAGTGGCCTGTTGGTATTTTATCTCACGTACTACTCAGGCTGCCTTTGGTACCCAACTATATTAATTTTTTTCAAATATAGATAAGGGAAACCACCCTATTACAGATATTTGATATGACTGACTTATAGATGGAGAATTGGAGCATAGGACTAAGCATATGGTCGAGATGCTAGTGGAGCATCCTTTTGTCTTTTGTAGTTTGTATAGAGAATGTTGTATATGCATACCCCCAGTTCCCAATTTGTATATTATAAATTCGTGCATTCATGTGTATGAAAATTCCTTGCGACTTTTAATTAATATTAATTTGATTAGTTATTTATGATTCCACATTTTATTATTATATATGTTGTATGTTCTTCTGTTGAGTTGGTTTAATAGTCCAATCATTATTGTTTCTACTTATATATGCTTCTACTATTTTATGTTATTTATTTTATCCATTGTTCCATTATAATATGAGGGTATAATCTCCCCACTATACCACCCTTACACCCTCACTACTATTCATTAGCCTTTGGAATCTGGGGAGGCACACTTAAGGCCATGTGACCCACTATCTTGGGGCCTTAGATGAGTGGGTGTTGTGTCGGTACATTACAAAGTGGTATCAAAGGAGTTGTTTTTTTCCTTTTCCTTAATATTTGGGTATTATAAAGGAGCCTAGGAGGTTATGTAATTTTTAATTAACCATGTTCTTGGATGTAGATAACTCGTGTATAGGGGAACCCAAATTACCTGGGATGGGTAAGTGTAGTAAATGATTATTCCATTTACAGTTGATACTAATCCACCATTGGATGATGCACATGTCTTGTGATGTTATTAATATTAGTATTATAATAATGAGATTTCTATTACCTATTTCTAATAAAATGATGGTGTTTTATTTCATGCATCATTATTGGAACAATATGACTAATATGCCATGAATTTTTTCATGTCACATTTAGTTTGAGCATGTATTTTCTTGTTTCATATTATTAGTGCCTTTATTATTATATCAAAATGTGCTAACATTAATAACAGGGGATTGGAAAAAATGACTGAAGATTAAAGTTCTTGCCTTAACCTAACAGTATTTTCATGCATATGTTAAAGCAGACACCTTAAGTTGTCAGTTATGGAATGTTGAGCCATGTACCCTTGGTCACATGGCCTGGAATGTGTTATGGTATGGAGTAAGTGGTTGTTGTATTTTTGTTCATGAGGAGTATGGGACCTTATGGATCAAAAATGGTGATCCATCTAACTCAACCATTTAGAGAGATTTCAATGCATAAATGGGTAAAAATTTAAAATGAATATCTCTTTCAGAATGTAATGGTCATCTTATAAAAGAGAAACAGAGACCTATACCCAAACCTGACCTTAATAGTGGGTATTTGGTGTGTCTCTTATATTCTTATGGACTATAATGGTCTTTTATACCACATATACATGGCTTTTGAAGCAGGATGAGAAGTGTGAGCTACTTATAGGAAGGTTGTGTACCTGTCTTAGTTATCTTTCTATAATTATTTCAACTATAAATATCTCTTCTGAGGTGGGCATTTGGAATTTTAGCATCATTCTTACACAACGTCCTCCAATCATATGCCCTGAAGGCGATGATGACTATGCACCAGAGGAGGCTAGCCTTGATCTTCCAGTGATCCCTCCTACAGTGCCACCTATGGAACCTATTCTTATTCTTAATATGGGAACTAACACCTAGTTCTATGAGGGATTTTTCTACATGAGTCAATCTATGCAAGGTGTTTCTCTACCTACCCTGAGTATGGAAGAGTTGAATCGGGAGTTCCAGTAGAAAAATCCTCCCACCTTCTTGGGAGATGGAAGACAACATGCTATCGAGTCTTGAATCAAAGCTATTATTTATATATTTGAGAATATGGTGACACCTCTAGATCAGTGTTTCAAGCTTGCTGCATATATTCTATGTGATTATGGAAAGCAATAGTGGGATGTTATTACCCAGGCAGATTGACATTGTATCATGGTTTGGGAATATTTCCATACTATTTTCTTTGACTATTTCTTTCCACAGACTCTAAGGGTTGTCTAGGATAAAGAGTTTATGAACTTATAGAAAGGATCTATATCAATCATGGAGTATTTTGCTCGTCTTACTAAGTTGCAGTGTTTCGATACTAATCTATCCAGAGATGATCTTATCACCACTAGGTGATTTGAGGATGGGCTAGTATACACCATTTGGTCACAAGTCAATGTAATTTTGTTGATGATCATATCTAAGATAGTAAACTAATCCCTTATTAGAAAGTGGAATCTGAGGGAAGATGATGGTGTGAGTCAGGGTGGTTTGTCACCTATATCTATCTGTGGTTCTTCTAGCGGGTGAAAGCGTCGCTTCGAGGGTTATTGTGAGTACACCAGTAGTCAGGTTACTTATGTTGATAGTTTATTTATATATCTCCATTTTAGTAAGTTAGGACATATGAAGCCTCAGTGTTTATAGGATCTAGTGGAATGTAGAGGCTGTAGTAGGATGGGGTATATCCAATGCTTCTGTAGGTCTTTTCCATCAGTGCCTACTGAGTGGGAATCTATACCTAATCCATGTTTTGGAGTGGGACCAGTAGTATCATGGAAGAAAGGTAGCTGGAATACTATTAGCTACTCAGGCCAAGGCAGAGGTAGAAGAATAGGTAGTCAGACTCATGATTCTCAATGCTAGTGGAGTGGGCTTTCTTGGGGTATTCAAGTTGTGACTTGGGGTCATGGTACATGCCAGTTAAATGCAGTCCAGCCTATGTTAGAGGAGCAGATCACTAGAACTTATACTATATGAGGTATTACTCTAGTAGCCTCCACTTTAGTGTCTACTTTATTTGACACAGGCGTGTCTCATTCCTTTTTATCTGAGATAATCATCAAAATTCTGGGCCTTGAGATTGAATAGTTTAGTGGCATGATGATGATTGATACCCCATTAGGTATTCAATCAGAGATAATACGTCATTGTAAGGATTTTACCCTTAAAATAGGTGAATATCTATTCACATGGAATATTTTATTCCTTGACATGATGGTATTTGATGTAATCATTGGGATGGACTAGTTAATTTCCTATCGATCCCATATTGACCACTGTCATTGGAGATGTTTAGATCACTAGATGGTGGTAGAAATGTGAATAAGGGGGAAAGGGATGTGAAAGCTACACAGTCAGGACCCGAGCAGTAGAGGTTGGGTAGCGTGACAGATTAGATCATCAGTCTTTTCTTAGATTATTAAGGGTTATGACCCGCTATTTTTCCTCCTACATTAGAGCATTTTAGAGATGTATTTTCTAAAAAAATTATAGGATACCTTCAATGTGAGAGGTAATATTTAACATTGATCTAGTTCCAATAGTATCACCAATGATCATTCCTTCTTATAGGATGGAACCTATAGAGCTTTTAGATCTCAAAAAGAAGTTGGAGGATCTGGTGGATAAAGGCTTTATATACCCTATAACTTCTCCATGGGGTTCCCTAGTCCTTTTTTCTAAGAATGTGGATAGTACCCTCAGGATTTGTGAGGATTACCTTCATTTGAACCAGCTCAAAGTAATGAATCAGTATCCACTTCCTCAAATAGATGACATCTTTGATCAGCTCTAAGGGGTGATAGTGTACTCAAAGATTGATTTAAGGTTGGGCTATCATCATGTGTGTTTCAGGTCTTCAAACATACCTAACACATCTTTCCGAAGTAGGTATGGTCTTTATGAGTACTTGGTCACTCTATTTGGTCTCATAAACTCACCTACAGTCTTCATGGCTCTAATGAATCGGGTTTTCTACCCATATTTAGATTCATTTTTGGTAGTCTTTGTTGATGATATCTTTGTGTATTATCTTTATCGACATGACCATGTCATCCATCTTGAGATCATGTTGAATACACTAAGGGAGAACCAACTTTATGCAAATCTTAGAAATTTCCACTTTTGGATGAATAAATTCCACCTACTGGGTCATATCATATTTGATTCAGAAGTTTTAGTAAAAATAGATAAAGTGAGAGATGTAGTTTCCTAGGAGCTTCCCAAAAATTTCTTATACATTTGGAGTTTCTGGGGGCTATTAGGGTATTATAAATTCTTCATCTAGGATTTATCACACCTTGCAGTACTGCTTACGGGCTTGAAAAAAAGGGTGTGAAATTTGTATGTTCAGAAGTTTCTAATGTAACCTTTTAGGAGCTGAAGGGATGATTTATTTCAGAACCGATATTGATTCTTCCAGATCCAGAAAGAAGTTATGCTATTTACTATGATGCATCGAATATTGGGTTGGGAGCTATTCTGATGTAGGGTGAGAAATTTTTTGTCAACAGTTCTCATTAGTTGAGGCCTAATGAGAGGAATTATCCAACTCACAACCTCAAGATAGATATAGTAGTTCCTTTTCTATGTTGTTGACGACACTATTTACTTGTAGAGTGTTTTATGGTGTCTACTAATCACAAAATCCTTAAGTACATCTTTACACTACATGATCTGAATCTCAGGTAGCACAGATATATTGAATATCTACAGTCGTTTGATTTTGATCTTTCCTAAACACCTGGGAAAGCTAATGATGTAGCCGATTATCTGAGCCAAAATACTTATACACAGGTGGTTTAGGGGGCCAGTGGTGAGTTTCAACTCATTTCCTTGTTTTCAGAGATACATGTTGAGGTTTAGGAGGATCATGGGCAAAATATCCTCTCATCATTTGTAGTGACCTCTACCCTTCTAGAATGGGTGAGAATGAGGAAACTTTTAGTTCCCAAGGTCCTTGTACTAATGGAGAGTATCTTAGATGATGATTCATATTTTGGTTAGACAGTGAATAGAGATGATACTTTATACTTTCATGGGCATGTATGGGTCCTAGCGGACATCAGAGAGGATCTGATGTATGAATTTTACACCTCAACATGGGTAGTACATCCTAGTATCACCAGGATGTATCGGGATATACAGTTTCGTTATTTTTGGCCTGGTATGAAACTGGAGATTATTGTTTTTACCACTCGGTGATCCACATGTCATCAAGTGTGAAGAAAGAACATCAACATTCAGAAGGTCAAACATTTCTTACTTGTTTGAGAGACTTTTTAGTTATACGAGCTAGAGAGGATATATGTCAAGGAGGTCGTACATCTTTATGGAGATCCTCATTATATCATTTATGATAAAGATGGTCTCTTTACATCACAGTTCTAGTAGTGGTTTCAGAAGGTGATGTACATGGATTTCACATGTATTTTTATAATTTTCTAACATAGTTTTAATTAATTAGTTTAACGATTTTTTATATTTTTAGTTTATTTTTGTAGTTTTGTATTAGTTTAAACATTTTGATAATTTTTAGTTAATTTATATACTTATATTAGTAATTTAGTATTTTTATTAGTTGTATTAATTTTATATATTATATTTAACACTATATTATTATTATTATTAGTTTCATTAATTTTAGTTTAGTTTATTTTATTAATTTTTATTAGTATGTATATATTTTAATTCTCTATTTGTATTATATTATATTTCATTATTTTTATAGTATTAATAACATAGTATCTCTTTATTAGTTTATTATTTTTATATTTAATAGTATTATATTTAATTACATTGCATTAATATATTATTATTTATCATTTTTTAACTTAGTTAGATAATTAGTTTTATTTAATTTAAACTTTAACATTTCTTTTTTGTTTTTTTCCCTTATCCCTCCACGCCACCCCACCTCCCTTTGACCATTTCTCCTTTTTTTTCTTCTTTCCCTCAACCTCCACTCTCTCCCACGTCACCCCTCTACCCACCTTTTGAATCCCTCTCTCCAATCTCTCCCCTCCCCATCCCAACATCCCGCCGCCCTCAGCCTGGATCTCTTCCCCTGTGCCGCCTCCCCTCCTCTCACCCACGGCCCTCCCCTCCTATCCCCCTCCGCCATCTCCCCACGGCGCTCCCCTCTATCCCACTCCCCATCCCGCTGGCCCCCGCTCCCTCGCCCCTCTATCTCACCCGCGCCCCCCATCTCCCATCTCCCATCCCCCTCGCCCCTTTTCCACGACCCGCTCGCACCCCTATCTACCCAGCCGAACCCCCTGCTCACCTCACCCCAGCGCCTCGCCCTCTTCTGCTACCCGCCGCCCCACATCTCCCCTGCTCCCCAACGCCCTCACCAGCAAGCAGTCGTAGAGGCCTCCTCACGCTGAAGCTCTCTCCCCACGCTGCAGTGGACGGTTCTGGGTGCATCGGTGATTGATGATGATTCACGCACGTCGTTGACGCGACATTACACCACGAGAGAAAGCACAAATTTGATAATTTTTGCGGTGGCGCGAGATGGTTTGGTTCAACGTTGCGGCGATCGGCGGAGTGACGATTACTATTGCATGATCTTTGACATCGGCTTGTAGTGACAACTGCGACGACATGAGCACGGTGATTTCTGTTTATTATTTTATGTGCTGCGTCGTCGTCGTGATGGCGGGGTAATTCATTTGTGTCAGAGTTGTGATAAATGTGATGGTGAATGCATGTATTTAATTTATTTCTATGTTTGATTTCCTTTTAAATTAATTTTAATTGGATGTTTATTTAATTAATTATATCTGCGTTGAAATTAATTTTCATTTTAGCCCTGCACACATGCTTTGGTGCCCGTTCGTGTGATACCTAATAAGTAATCACGAACGAGAGTTCATCCGAGAATTTATTTATCCAGAATTCGATCAAGCACGCAACGCGAGTGAATTCTGAATAAATAAATATATTAATTGAAAAATTAATATTTTGTGTGAGCGCTTCTTCAAACTTGTGTGAGGGATACTGAATAAGTGATCTCATGTGAGTGAACCCGACGCAGGTAGATACTTCGACTTTGTGAGAAACGGGTCGTCGTATTTCACCAAGTGATTCAGTGCTATAATGACGCGCAAATTATTCGTCAGGACAGAGAACGAAATGACGGATAATTTGTGTAAACAATAGAATACTGTCTAACATCAGAGAACGAGACCAGATAATATTTTGATTAAATTTGTAATCGGTGATAAATAATTAAATAAATATTCAAATGTGAGAATTAAATAATTGACATTGCATGCACTTGAACGGACGTCACGACTCTGACACTTCCATCTCTGCCAGTTTCTTTCATAGCTAAGTTCACTTAGATAGTTTTAGTTAATTTAATTAGTCATTTTTAAAATATTCATTTAGTTTTTAGAACTTAGTTGTTAATCACACAATTAAAGCTCATCCGCCTGAACATTCCTCCAAAAGGACATTTCTAGTGTCTACTCACATTCTCTCTGTGGTTCGACCCTGCTCGCCACTTCTACAGTAGTTAATAGGTAAATAAATATTGCAAATTTTCATGCGTTGCGACGCGCGTGTCAAATTTCTGGCGCCGTTGCCGGGGAGAATAGTAGCATTAGGAGTTCCTTTAAAAGAGTAATTTAGGTCAAAAATTAAAAAAAAAATTATTAAAAAAAAAAGTTTACTACTCTGGGAATTTTTCATTGCAGGAATTTTCAAGACACCCAGAAGCTCGGAATGACGTGGGCCACACCACAGAATTACAACCAGTACCCGCCCTATGCAGCCCCGACTCAAGGTATGACATATAATGCTTCACCGCACATGAGCTATCCAGGTAATCCCGTTTATTTCAATGATCTTTATTCAAGTCCATGCTATGATCCATATGAGAACATTTCATCATGCTATGAAAGAAGTCCTTATACATCTGTTAATCATTTTCAAAGTCAATGCATTCCTGAAAATTTAGAACTTGACAATTCATGTCAAACAAATGATTCAATAATTGAACACATGTTGCATTGTGCTATCACTGAGACCAATCAGAGGTTTGAACTTCAAGATGAATGCAATGCAAAGTTGCTTTCCTCAACAAAATATCTAGAAAATCAATTGAATAATTTAGTAAATCAAATGAATCATATTTCCGAACTAGCTGCTTCATTACCCCTTGATGATCTAATTCAAAACAATTCTTTTGAGGAGAGTG
Organism: Viscum album; assembly: GCA_963277665.1. Classification (NCBI taxonomy): domain Eukaryota; kingdom Viridiplantae; phylum Streptophyta; class Magnoliopsida; order Santalales; family Viscaceae; genus Viscum; species Viscum album. Next base: position 731,541,785 of record OY728130.1, read on the forward strand.
CAATAGAGGGTCCATTTGAACAACATCTATGTCCCGAGTCTGATAATGGGATTGATCTGCCTTCTTATCATACAATTGATGACTCCCCTCCATCACAAAATAATTCTTCTAATCTAATCACATTTCAAGAATATGAGAGCTTGGTCTTACGCCCCGTTGAACATAATGGTCCCTCAGAAAATGTGATTTCATGTCTTTCTGTGAATTCACAACCTAGTCATCCCAAAGTGAAAAAGGACACATTCAATGTATATCAAACTGCACCTTTTGAGGATGAAGAGGAAATTGAACTAGGATCATTATTTACCATGATAGATTCATAATTGAACCAAGAGACAGTGGATTTCCACACTCAAGAGGACATCACTTCAAATTACATTGAATCACCTCTTTCTGAAAATCCATGTGAGTCTAAATTTTTTTCTAAAATGGAGACATATGAAACATTTCTGGAGTCTAAGAATCAATCAGCATTGGTGGAAGAGAACACTCATAATTTTCTAGAAACAATGGAAGAATGGGATTGCTTGGAGGATCCTGATTTCATGGTGACACATGCACCAACAGAGAAAAATGATGAGGGTGATATAGAAGAAAATATTGAAAAAGATGTCATTCTTGACACAATGGAGTCATCTGCTCCAATTGATCTTGCGCCACTTGCTCCATGCGTCGAGGTTAAAAACACTTCACTTGAAATACCCACATATGCTAACAATATTTTTGACCTTGGCACAATCAATGAAGCCATCAAGCATGAATTGAGTTGGAAACCAATAGATTTCCCTGTACTAGTGGTTGGATGTGAAAACGAATTAGGATACATCATCAACCCAGATACTGCATTCAAGGATGTGAAGGATATAAGTCGACCACTGAAGGATCCTAGTAAAGGTATTTTTTCACCTGTGAGAATTCTAAGAGGTAATCTTCTTGATCTTTCCATTGATGACATTTTCCCAAAATTCAATTATTCAATAAGTCTTTCTTCAGGAGAGGTATATTCATTCCCTTGTGATTTGGAATATTTTCATTTCATTCCACAAATCCATTCTTCTAACAAGATTCAGTTGAGATTTTGTACAGCTTGCAGGATAAACTCATCTTCAACAAATAGATTCCACACTCCTACTGAAAAAGAAGCAGATGCATGGTTTACATTTCCGTTCGAACCGGGTGGAGTTTCAACAACGTCTGGCTGAAGACGAAGTAAACTTAGCGCTCAATGGGAGGCAACCCATCATTTGTTGTTTTCTTTTCACTGCATTTAATTTCATTTCATTTAGTTTTATTTTAAAATAAAAAGGCATGCATTTACCGCAATCTCTTTTCTCCTGAAACTGCAGTGGATTTAAATTCATCATAAATATTTTTATCATCCACATGATTTTGATTATGGTGTGACTTCTTTGATATGATGTGAGTATGTGTTGTCAATGTGTAGGTTTTACAGGTATACCATTTCTGGAGCTTCATCGGATACAAACAACCTCTCCGCGTCAATCTGCACTTACACATGGAAGTGTTCTATTTTTTTTCCATATTTTATGCTTCCAAAAACACCATGTAAAAAAAACAAAAAAAAAAGAGAAAATTTTTGAAAAATGAAAAAAAAAACTAACATTCCTGTCATTGATGAACCCACATAAAAGCTATTGTATTCTTGTCGCAACACAGTTGGGAACATACCACTTATGTCCCTAGGCAATTTGAGCACCTGATTCTTGTTTTGGAATTCTCTGATCCTTTCTCTCATGACTTAGATGATTGCTGATATTATTTCATGCTTCGAAAATGTTTTTCAAAAACTTGTATATTTTTTACACTTATTCGCACTCATGATCATCTGTGCTGTCCAAAATTATATTTCCCTACCCGTGAGGACTCTGAGCTATTTTACAATCATCTCTTATTTCTCTTATTTCTTGAGGGAATCTCAACCATGTTTTGTCTTCTAGAACTTGCCATTTTTTTCCATCAAAGCGATAGGAATTTTTGAAAGTTGTACTAAAATGATCGAGGCATCTGTTTAATATTTTAGCCCTGTTGACCCACTGAGCCACCCAAACATTTTCTCCATCGTATAGCCCTTAGAAGCCATGCAGGAGCCTTTTAGGATGAGCCCAAGACGATACCCTTCCCTACCAATTTCTTGAATTTTTGCATGATGATTTCAATCTAAGTGTGGGGGGGAGAGACTTACTCATGGAGAGGGTTCTTCGAGGGGCAGTGAGCCATTTGATGTACATGGATTGACATTATCCCATCCTGATCATATGAGTTCTTTTTCACAGTAGCCACATTCATTTCATATTATTTTGATATAGTAATATAGAATCCTTTTCAGTTCCAACAATGAGTACATTGGTGGTCATTACGCGGTAACCCTCGACTTTGGGGATACCTATTAAAGTGATGATCCATTACTCCAGGAACTAGAAAGTTTTCTATATGACCAACCTTCATTGAGATGTTACATCGTATACGCTACTTGTGTACCTTTCTTTGGGATTATTGTCTGACATTTATTTCATGGGGTTTTGGAACCGATACTCACTTGTTTTTCCTACCCATCTTATTTGAGTGAGTTGTGTAAAAAAAAGAGCGAAACATTGGATTATAAAATGCTTGGGGACAAGCAGTGTTTTCAGTGTGGGGGAGTGAGAGTTTGAGGGAGACATTTAGATTGACTTATCATGCATTTATTTCAAGATTCAACCCTCCTTTTTACCAAAAAGATGTCAATAGTTTTTTAACCCACCGTCCCACAGCTTCAGAAACATTTGAACCTCATGTAAAGTTCTTGAGATTGGTACATTCTTTTGATTTCCACTAGTGGAGATGTGAAATTCATGGTAAGCCTATGGTAAGCATGCATGTGCATGAGAACTGAGAAAAACTTTGATCAAATCTTTTCGAGCGATGAGTGTAATGGCAAGGTAGGTCACATGATTGATGAGTGCACATACTTGTTTTGAAAAAATGTAAGTGAAAGAAAAATTGTTTTTGAAACTAAAGTTTTAAATGAAGCATGATATATTATGAGGAAAGAGATTGGAAAATTTTGAACATGTAATTTTGATGTTTTGATTTGTCTATGGGTCCACTTGTTTTTTCTTTCTGATTGTTTTGCCCAGGAGTGCAAAAGTTTAAGTGTGGGGGATTTGATGTACATGGATTTCGCATGTATTTTTATAATTTTCTAACATAGTTTTAATTAATTAGTTTAACGATTTTTTATATTTTTAGTTTATTTTTGTAGTTTTGTATTAGTTTAAACATTTTGATAATTTTTAGTTAATTTATATACTTATATTAGTAATTTAGTATTTTTATTAGTTGTATTAATTTTATATATTATATTTAACACTATATTATTATTATTATTAGTTTCACTAATTTTAGTTTAGTTTATTTTATTAATTTTTATTAGTATGTATATATTTTAATTCTCTATTTGTATTATATTATATTTCATTATTTTTATAGTATTAATAACATAGTATCTCTTTATTAGTTTATTATTTTTATATTTAATAGTATTATATTTAATTACATTGCATTAATATATTATTATTTATCATTTTTTAACTTAGTTAGATAATTAGTTTTATTTAATTTAAACTTTAACATTTCTTTTTTGTTTTTTTTTCCTTATCCCTCCACGCCACCCCACCCCCCTTTGACCATTTCTCCTTTTTTTTCTTCTTTCCCTCAACCTCCACTCTCTCCCACGTCACCCCTCTTCCCACCTTTTGAATCCCTCTCTCCAATCTCTCCCCTCCCCATCCCAACATCCCGCCGCCCTCAGCCTGGATCTCTTCCCCTGTGCCGCCTCCCCTCCTCTCACCCACGGCCCTCCCCTCCTATCCCCCTCCGCCATCTCCCCACGGCGCTCCCCTCTATCCCACTCCCCATCTCGCTGGCCCCCGCTCCCTCGCCCCTCTATCTCACCCGCGCCCCCCATCTCCCATCTCCCATCCCCCTCGCCCCTTTTCTACGACCCGCTCGCACCCCTATCTACCCAGCCGAACCCCCTGCTCACCTCACCCCAGCGCCTCGCCCTCTTCTGCTACCCGCCACCCCACATCTCCCCTGCTCCCCAACCCCCTCACCAGCAAGCAGTCGTAGAGGCCTCCTCACGCTGAAGCTCTCTCCCCACGCTGCAGTGGACGGTTCTGGGTGCATCGGTGATTGATGATGATTCACGCACGTCGTTGAAGCGACATTACACCGCGAGAGCAAGCACAAATTTGATAATTTTTGCGGTGGCGCGAGATGGTTTGGTTCAACGTTGCGGCGATCGGCGGAGTGACGATTACTATTGCACGATCTTTGACATCGGCTTGTAGTGACAACTGCGACGACATGAGCACGGTGATTTCTGTTTATTATTTTATGTGCTGCGTCGTCGTCGTGATGGCGGGGTAATTCATTTGTGTCAGAGTTGTGATAAATGTGATGGTGAATGCATGTCTTTAATTTATTTCTATGTTTTATTGCCTTTTAAATTAATTTTAATTGGATTTTTATTTAATTAATTATATCTGCGTTGAAATTAATTGTCATTTGAGCCCTGCACACATGCTTTGGTGCCCGTTCGTGTGATACCTAATAAGTAATCACGAACGGGAGTTCATCCGAGAATTTATTTATCCGGAATTCGATCAAGCGCGCAACGTGAGTGAATTCTGAATAAATAAATATATTAATTGAAAAATTAATATTTTGTGTGAGCGCTTCTTCAAACTTGTGTGAGGGATACTGAATAAGTGATCTCATGTGAGCGAACCCGACGCAGGTAGATACTTCGACTTTGTGAGAAACGGGTCGTCGTATTTCACCAAGTGATTCAGTGCTATAATGACGCGCAAATTATTCGTCAGGACAGAGAATGAAATGACGGATAATTTGTGTAAACAATAGAATACTGTCTAACATCAGAGAACGAGACCAGATAATATTTTGATTAAATTTGGAATCGGTGATAAATAATTAAATAAATATTCAAATGTGGGAATTAAATAATTGACATTGCATGCACTTGAACGGACGTCACGACTCTGACACTTCCATCTCTGCCAGTTTCTTTCATAGCTAAGTTCACTTAGATAGTTTTAGTTAATTTAATTAGTCATTTTTAAAATAGTCATTTAGTTTTTAGAACTTAGTTGTTAATCACACAATTAAAGCTCATCCGCCTGAACATTCCTCCAAAAGGACATTTCTAGTGTCTACTCACATTCTCTCTGTGGTTCGACCCTGCTCGCCACTTCTACAGTAGTTAGTAGGTAAATAAATATTGCAAATTTTCACGCGTTGCGACGTGCGTGTCAGAAGGCCTTGGGTATACAGGTGCTTCTGAGCATGACCTGTCACCCTCAGATCGATGGAAAAAAAGTGTATGATTCAAGTATTAGAGGAAAATCTTTGTGCATGTGTCCTTGATTATGGGGGTTCTTAGTAGAAACACATGCCTGAATTCGAGTTCTCATATAATAACTAATTTCAGGATACTATCGATATGGATCCTTATGAATCCTTATATGGTATTCCTTTCTATTCACCTCTATGTTTGCTAGAGGGAGGGAAGGCATCTTTACTTAGACCTCATCTTGTTCAGAATACTACATAGATGGGTCAGTTGATCAGAAAGTGCATTTTGATAGATCGTTATAGATAGTAGTCATATGCCAATAGATGTCGACGACCTCTTGAGTTATAGGTCGTAGATTGGGTTTTCTTGTGAGTTTCACCTAGGTTGGGACACAGACGTATCCTGAGGCAGGGAAAACTCCCACCAATATTAATTGAACCCTTTGAGGATATGAAACAGATTAGACTAGTGGCCTACCAGAAATTAATTTCTCAGAGATACCGATCGATGAATGATGTTTTTTATATAACTCAGCATTTCCAGTATTATCTAGACTCATCACATGTCTTTCATCCTATTGAGGTTGAGTTATATGTAGATTCCTATTTTGAGGAGTATCCAGATCGTATTATTTATCGGAGTGTGAAGACATTATGAGGTATGTTGGTTCCTTTGGTATGAGGGATATGGCTACACAACCATGTACAAGATAAGACCTGGGAGTGGGAAGCTGATATATGAACTCAGTGGACAGAACTTTTTTCCGATGATAACTCTTTACCCTCAGAAGGCCAACTCAAGGATGAGTTGCCTTAAGGAGGGGAGGTTATAATGACCTATCTTTTCATGAATGTATAAATCATTTTTTTTTGTTTAAATTCCTTTAAATGTCCCTTATAGTGTTACCTAATGGAGTTATGGAGGTCATGAGGGTGTCCAGAGCTTGTTCAGAGTCTGGAACCCTGATAATTTGGAAAATAGACTGGATCACAAGGTTAGAAGAAACCATTCTTCACATCCCACAAGGTATCTCCTAACCGTGTGGGGTGAGACAGAGGAGAACTGGGGGTAGCATAGTTTTTCTACAACTGTGCAACCCCAAGAGCATGACTATGCATGGTTATAGACATCTTTGATAGAGACCATTCACATGGTTGGTGAATAATTTGGCCAGTTGTGCACCCTTTTTTAGGTTTAATTGACTATTTTTTCTTTCATTAAACTTAAAACCCTATTTCCACTCCTCCCTTTTCATTTCAAGTGGATGTACTTGGTTTCTTCTTCCATAGATTCTTCCCCCTCTCAATCTAGGCATTAAAATAACTCACACATCCAGACTCTAAATCAAGATCATTCAAAATCATTGGATATTTCTCGGTAAGATATTCATTCCTCTTGCTTATTATTTATTTTTCTCTTCATATCCTTTGTGTTATTTAGGTGTAAACTTTCTTTCCCTATTTTTAGGGCATTTTACCATTTCTTTGATTTCTTCCAATATACTTCGAATATGCGGTCGCTATTGGACGAGGAGTCATCAATGGACCTAAGGTAGGTGTTCTAGTTTTTTTCATTGAAAAGAGGGTTGTTTTCATAGTTGAGTCATTATACCACACACCCGCCTTTGTCACGTATTTCCTTAAAATGGATTTATTCATTCTAAATTTATATACCCACATTCTTATACTCTTGAGGATCATTTTTTAGTAATTATAGTATTCTAACCTTGATTGTGGACACCCCTTGGGTGTGCTGGATTGAAATTACCCTCACTAATTAATTAATTAAATGCTCAGAATGCCTTCTAAGTTTTATTATTTAAGTATAGATGGAATTACCCTCTATTAAGAAAACTTTTTACAGAAATAAAGAACATATTAAGTGATTGGATTGACCTATAAATGGAATTTCCCCTTATAGGTAATTTCTCAATTGATAATAGCACCTCCGAAGTGCTTTGTTTAACCTTGTAATTGAACTTCCATATGTGATTAATTTAAAGTTTTGTATTAATTAGATGGATTTCTTCTTAATGGTTGTCCATGCCTAAATAAAATATAATAAAAGTTATAATCTCATTCAAATGGTCAAAATAAGTCATATAATCGAATCTTGGATTAGTATTGATGAAATGGAATCATAAAATAAAATTTAGTCAAGTTTTAGGGTTATTTTATAGTGCTTATCATTTTATTTTTAATTTTAATTATTTTATTTACCATATACCACGGTAAGAAAAATTACTAATGTTATTATTTATATTGTCCAAAAATAAAAGGGACCTATTAAAAAAAAGTGAACCCATTGATTACAAATATGGAATCCATTTTTTAAAATTCATAGTACATAAGTGGAATAATTTGATTTAAAATTAAACCGGCAAGACGTAATGAAATATGATTTTTCTAAAAAATATCCTTTTTAAATATAAAATGTTTTTATACAAAATTCAAGTATAAAATTCATTTCAAAAACCTTAATTAGATCGTTATAAATAAAAAACAAATGAATAAAATTTTAAATCTAATCCAAAATATAATTTAAATTTTTAAATACTTTAAAATAAAATAAATTTTTCAATTAAAAATCGGTATTTTGACTATTCATAGAAAAAAAAACTTCTCAGAAAATTATCAAAAATTCATTCTAAGATAATTTTGAAATAATAAATTCAAAAATGAAATTATTTTTTTCAAAAAAGCTTAAAAAAATTTTCAAAAAATAATTATAATATTCACTCATAAAAATCAAGAAAACCCATTTTTGAAAAAAAAATTATTTTTAAAGAATAAAATGATTCTACTAAAAATCAAGTGATTATTTAAAAATCATTAATTAATAAATTATAAATGAGAACTATCATTATATATTTGATAATTTAGTTAATATTATTAATTCCATCTAATTTAATGGATGAGTTATAATGTTAACATTTAAATAGTAATAATTTGTTGTTTGTTTAAGTTTGGTATTGTGTACCTTGTATGCTATTGAACATAGTCTTAATTTTTATTAAATATCTGGATATTAAAAAATTTAACAACTAAAATAACTTTATTAGTAATTGGACTTCTAAAACAAGCTATTTGTTCATTATTTTTATCCAAATGTTTTTCAGACTTTCCGTCTCTTTTTGAAGAGTTTCTAAATCATCATAGACTTTCTCATTTGAACATTAATATTTATTTCATAATATTTTATTTTATTGATTGATCTTCTTATTTTCTTTATTAACTTTAATCAAATCATCTAACACTACATTGAATTTCCTTTCTACTACTTCATTATTCTTAGAAAGAAAATATTTTACTCTATCATTCTCATATTTAAGTTTCTCATTTTCTAATCTTTGTTTTTATAATTTAGAACCATCATCCTTTTTATTTTATTTATTCTTAGAAAAATATAATATAATTTTTTAATTTTCCTCTTAAATAATCTCATTTTATTTTTTTTCTATTTATAAATTTCTATAAAACTTTTCATTGTAATTAGAATTTGTATTTTTAAGATTCACATTTTATTTAATTAATTTCTTATTCTATTTAACAATTTATTTTTTATTTTCATCAAACTTCCCATACAACTCAACATGTGTCAAACCATTTTTCTTTAACATATTATTCTCTTCATAAAATTGTTTAATATCAAAATTTTATATGTCTGGGTTATAATCTGAATTAGAATGTGAATCAGAATTAGTTTCATCTTTAGTATTAGAAACATAGAAAACATTAGTAAGCTTTAAAAATTAATTAAATGGTTATTAAATTACCTTAAAACATTAAGTCAATAAACATAGATTAATAGGTTTTATTTTTTTCATTCAAATAACTTGACAAATGTGAATGGGAGGTGAAAATGTCACCTTAGAATATTTTTCCATCATAGAAAGGTTATCGACCGCCTTTATGCCTCTTAATTCACTAATTAAATATAAAATTTTAGTATTAATTGATGTAGTCAAATCCTTCATATATTTCTTATTATAGTTCATATGCTTCTTTTGATAATTCAATCTTGAATAATTAGATTTTATATACCCTTTATTCATGCACTCATAACAAGTAATCTTTTAATGATTTAAATTCAAATTTGAAATACCTTATAAATAAGAAAAATTATTTTCAATAGCCTCTATTTATTTATAATTATTTTTTTCCTTTTTATTATTTGGGCACTCCATTTGAACATGTTCAAACTTACTATAACTAAAGAAAACAAGTCTCATAAAATTTCCTTTCTTAAAAGTGGTTGTCTAAAGATGTTTCAAGATTTTATAAGTAGTAGCGAATCTATAAATTTTGTTATAATATTTCTAGAAAATGAGAAATAAAATATATTCATAACTTTGAAATTAACATCAAATATAACAAAATCTAAACTTTTCAAATTCACTTGATCAAAAATTGGAAAAAATAATATTTTCTGACAACATCCCAATAAAGAACATCAATACTTTTAAGATAATCATCCATGTAGATCTTCCACTAAAAATAAATATAACCATTGAAGTACATTGGTATTGTATGATTTAAAATATTCTAATTATTTTCTTGACATGTCATCTCAGAAAGATATTTCTCTTAGTCTTGTTAAGGACTAGGATAAATAGGTTAGCTCAAAACAAATAATAATCAACAAAATATAAGAATGTGGAGTTGAAATATCCTTTAAAGGTATGGATCTGATACCAATCATTGGACCATAGTGTAATGGAGGGATATTTTATAGTGGGTAAAATAGAGCTTATAAAACTTTAAAAAATACAATTAATTAGAGTAAATTATCACATGTGGGTGAAATATAATCATCATACACAACAATATTAGTGTAGTGTAGATTCAGTAGTTTTTAGAATAAAATAATGTGAAAAATAAAAGAAATGAACATTATATTTTTATAGTGGTTTGGATCAAAATGATCCTATATATACTCTTCACTCCCCTCTAACTCAGTGAGAGGAATGGTACTCAATAAATAAGAAACTCACTTTGAATAGTGAGCAACAACCCAATTACAGAGCCTACCTTTTTCTTACCTAGAGGTACAACCCAGTCCCCTTATCTTTTACATGTTCAAAAAATAACCCAGTATTTTACAAGAGCATACCAAACCAATAATTTATACGGTGTGATCCTAACTTATAGATGTTTCTTTTGAAGTGGTGGGAATAACTCGCCTTTATTTTTACAGATTGAAGCATAACCTTGGGAATATTCTTTTTTGGTTAGGTGGGAAAAAACCAATACCTTTAGATTAGTGGTACAACTATGAAACCTTTCCAATTCATACAACTAAATGTGGAGGGAAATAATAAAAAATAAACTAATGTAAGTTTTTTAGAAATTACTACGAGCATATAATAGATTTCTTCAACCCTTCAAGGTTGAATATGGACAATGAATCCTTGAGTATACCAGCACTATTTCAACACTTTATCAATGGCAGTATATGAATGATGAAAGTAGGGAATTTTTTCAAAATTTTGAATAATTATCTCAATTTCATTTCACATCATTATAACTCATAACTTGCACTGATTACTTTATCCTATATTTAAATATGATTCTCTAATAGCTAGATTGTTCGTTATAAATTCCATTATCTTATTGATCATGTGGATTTCTTGAGAACAAGTCATAGTACGCCATGGTTGGAAAGAATAAATGAAAAATAAACTTGTTACCTGATATTTGAAATAACATGATCATTTAGAAAGCGAATTACCTCTTAATTCCTATATCAAACACTTTTAAAACACTTTACATAACTTCATTATATTAAATAAGTAATTATAGAATATCTAGAAAATAAAATAAATCAGATAAAATTCCAGAAAGAGAATATATGAAAATATTATAAAAATAGATCATCATAACCAATGCTAACTTCATATAGACAAAATAGTCTTGTACATGATGTAATAGAATATTTTTCCCAATTCCTCACTAACTAAATTGTGAGTATAAATACCATGGTTTAGTTATGGTAATTCCATATATCAAAATATTAATTCTTCATGTGATGCAAAAAAGTATAATTATTTTGAACTTCATGCGTGAGCTTTACTGTAAATTGAGGAATATTTCATTTGAGTTCTTAAAACTCATATAAAATATTTTTTGTATGATCTTAAAATGGCTAGATCATTTAAATTAGTTTTCATGTTTCTTGTGTGATTCAATCACTGCATGTGCACACTTGAATCATAGTTTCCCATATACAAAAAAAGAGTCTTACAGACTATAATCATAAAGTGTTTATGAATATTAATGAATGAATATACTTCAATTCACAGCTTTAAATAAACATGATCCTTTATGAACTATGTAAAGGTAATATGCATGGGCTATGTAAAGGTAACCTGTGGATTATTCATATTTCATAAAGTTAATATGTACAACCAATATACTACATGTAAGAGAAATTTTACTATATAAATTTCAAAATAAAATCCATATAAAGGTAATAGGGATCTATGTAAAGGTAAATTATAGGAAGGTATCTTGCATAAAGTTGATATGCAGATCAGCGTAAGGGTATACATGAAAATAGTAATCAGTGTAAATGTAAACAACAATTTTGTGTAAGGGTGGAGTATTAAAATCAAAACTTATGTAGTCGTGAAAAATTATTCTACGTAAAGGTAAAAAAGTTTTTCAAAAATTCATAAACTATAGAAAATATAGTTTTACATAGAATATAAAAAAGAATTAAAAAAATGATAATAAAAACCTTTATAATAAACTAAATCAACTCTAAAACATCTAAATAATGAATAATAATAGAAGAATAATTTAATATAATAATAATAATATTTTAAAATATAATAATGAAAATTATTAAATATTGTGGTATTTTAATATTTAGAATAATAGAATAAACAGACACAATCATCAAGCTTATAATAACAACTTCCCATTAAACAATCTTTGAACTAATAATGGGTTCATATCCTATGGATATTACCTCATCATCATTAGCTACTAAAAATTCATATCACATAACCACTTGATGAATCGTACATACCCTTATAGGTTCTTGTGTAATTTGATTCCATTATTCTTCCACAAATATTTATGGGATTGGCTCATCCAGCACCTCAGGAACACTTCATGTTTTTTGGATTTAAACCTCTCCATGTCCATAATTCCTCACACTAACTCCATGATTGATAAATTCCTTCTCATATAATTTATAAAATTATTCCATTGACACTTTGTGTTTGGTAGTATTATGGAAATAATATCCCTTAGTTTCCTAGAGATAACCAATATAAAATATTTTTTCATATATAGATTCAAGTTTATTATAATCCAAGCATAATACAAATTTTTTACATCCCCAAACATTTATAAAAGAAAAAATGGGTTGTTTCTCAATCCAGGTCTCATATAGTGTCTTTTTGACTGCTTTCAATGGAATATGGTTTAGTAAATATGAATTATTCTCTAGATAGTATCCCTAAAATTTAATTGGATGGCCACATTGACTCATCATATATCGAACCATGCACAACAAGGTATAATTCATCATATCAAACACACTATTCCATTATGATATTTAATGAGGAATGAGTTTTTAAATAGTTCTACAATCCTTTAGATGGTCAATGAATTATTGGCTCAAGTATTCACCACACTAATCATATCATAGGATCTTAATACTTTTTACCATTTGATTTTGTAATTTGTTCTAAAACTATTTGAACTTTTCAAAAGTTTCATACTTTTTCCTTATCATAAACACATAACCATATCGACTAAATTCATTAGTAAAGGTAACAAAGTACTTAAAACCACCACTTTCATGAGTACTCATTTTTTCACATGAATTTCTATGTATAAGATTAAATGGTCCACTATCCCATTCACATTTTTAAATAAAAGTTTCTTTGGTCATCTTTCCTAATAAACAAGATTTGAAATGTTCAAATGATTCATAATCAAATTTTATCAAAAATCCATATTTATGGAGCCTTTGGATGTGTTTATTGTTTATATGTCCAAGGAAACAATAACAATTATAGGCGGGATTAGAATAAACTTTGACCTTCTTATTCTAAATGTTATAAATAGGATTATCTATATTTAGAATATATAAATAATTTATCATATTCCCAATTCCATAAAAATTTTCATTAACATATATATAGTCTTGGTATTTATAGTGAATTAGAATCCCTTCTTGTCCCAAAAAGTTATATAAATAAAATTCATGTTTATAGAAGGAATATAATAATGGTTCTACAATTTTAAAACTAATCTAAAATGTGTAATTAGATCATAAGTGTCAACTTATAATGTAGAAACTCTTTCTCCATTACTAAAACAAATATTTACTTCTCCCTTCATTAATTACCTCTTATCTCTAAGTATGTGTTTATTAGAACATATTTTTTATGCACACCTGGTATCTAATACCCATGAGTCAGAGTTGGTGGAATTTGTCACTATAACATTCACATTCAGATGATCAGAATACTTCTCCTTTAGAACACTTCTCAACCCTAAATACCAGTTTTTAACTATTTTATAAGTTATAACCATGAGGGATCACATGACTATTATGAAGTGAGCTATGACCTATAATAGAGACATATTTATGGTTGGGTATATTGTTTTATATCTTTTTAACAAGTAATTTTAATGAAATAATTCCCACTAAAAATGGTGAATCCAAACATCACATATATTTAGTGATCCAAGATCCACATTTCACTAAGTAATAATTACACTTTATAATTCCTTTGACCACTTAGTTATTTAGTTATGGAATCATCCAAATCCTAAAAATTATTATTCTTGGATAGTTGGGTAGGTAAGAATTTTCCCAAATCCATCATATGTACAAACTCAGATCTATTCCTTTGGTATCCTAACTCTTAGGGTTTATTAGCTAAGTGATAACTAAAGATCAAAATAGGATTTGGATGCCTAAATTTTAGGGTTATCCATTTCCACTATTCCTAAAACAAGATAATACATGGTCACTCTACTTTTTCAGAACCTTCATGATTGAATAATTGATATTTTGACATGTGCTACTTTGGAAGTAACCTCATACTTAATAGTTAAAGAGATTTCCTTTAAAAATATCACCTCTTTAATATACATAATGTGCATATTAAATTCATAACTATTGAATTATATGAAATAATCTCATGTTTTATTCATTTGCATATGCATGCTTCTAACAATTTAGTTTTGGAATCCCTATTCCATCTAACAAATTAATGTGTTCACACCATGTTAATGTGTAACTATGTACGCAACCCATAATTTTGTGTTACATACCAAAAAATAGAATCCAAAAATATTCATATATATCAAAATATATTTCATGCATTATATTAGATTAAAAATATCCACATGAGTAAGCTCAGAGTAATAGATATCCAACCCCTTTCCTTTTTAGAACAAGGCACAAGCCTCTAAGCCGCTAGTTATTCAAACCTAAATTCCCTCTCTCTGGGTAGAATTTACTCAATAGATCATTCAATTCATGATATCTCTAACACATAATATGCATAAAACATATTTAACAATTATTCTCAAGATAATAAATCTAAAAAAATAGGTCAAGGTAGATGAAAAAATATATTATGGAGTCACACCTAGCATGTATTGTAGGGATATATCTCCTAGTATCAATTTATCACATAAATTTTTCATACACAATATTCAAATTCTATAAAAATTATAAAAAAGAATAATAAAATGAACTAATTAAATAATGAACACTTTATTTATTCTATGAAACATGAATACTAAATGAATTTAAAAAATAAATAAACATTTTATTTATTTTTCTAAAACACGAGATATCCCTAGGATACCTGCTCAAGAATCTAGCTATCATATGGGATAGTGGAAAATCTCAAAGGCAAGTCAGTTGAGAGTAATATAGGATGTCTTGAACCTATGCGGGCCAGCTCCTGAACATGGAGCACATGGTGGCGCTATGGAAAATCCACTATGCAGAGTGATGCTGAAGGGTTTCAAACAAATCTAATAACAATTTTCAAATGAATCATGAGTAATTTAAAACCTTGTCTAAGGATATCCATGTAATAAATATGAAACCTACATGAAAATATAAATAAATAAATACTGTTGTAAATGTGTATACCTTACACTAAAGAGCATATGAAAACTTCAATATTCATATGATATGATTAATAAATATCTCTAAGGGCATCCAAAATATATCTTCTCTCTATGTTGTATCCATAGGTTTCACCTGAATCATCCATCATATGGATGATATCTATCCTTCCTCTATGGCATGTTGGAGCCTCTAATGCAAAGGAGAAAGATGAAGAGATTTTTGAGTGAGGGGTCTCAACCTAGAATAAAGCAATCACCAACCACACTGCCATCACATGATAGTGATTTATATAACACCTAAGGATGATCCTTGGGTGTTGTTTAATTTATTCATTCATTTTAATGTATGAATTATTTTTTTGGTCATTACATGTATCACATACATAAATTTAACTCCACTCTTACATTACATCACATGTAATGCTTTAATAAATGATAGATTTAAGTGAGTTAAACTATTTGAATATTAACACACTTAATATTTGATTTTTTATATGATTAAAGGTAGTACCATGCATAAAATATTATTTCATTCATGCATCTTGATATATTGTATATATGTATCATGGTTGTATACATCCCATGCATATGGTTTTCGGGCATACATCTCCTTCAATCTCCCACTTTCACTAAATACTATTATTCTATGATACATTTCACCTTATATTATACAATATACAATAGCTCATGAAACCATATCCAAAACTCTTTTTGATGTCTTACAAAACTCTTTTTGGAAGGATATAATTAACTTTTCCTTATATCAAATCATATGTAATACATTGTGAACACACATCTAAAACACTTTTGTATTAACTCTAAAATATTTTTTTAGAGAATCTATCTAAGCCAAACTAAATCCCCATTAAGTTAACTAAAAATTGTAAAACCAGGGGCCTTTATAGAAAAAAAATATGAATCTCTGGATCCATATATGTAATTATAGAGCATCCTCAAGAAAATCATCAATGCTACTCAATATATACAGGGATCTAGTGTGATATCCATCAAACACATGTATCTCTATACCTGTATCTACTAGTCTAAATCATATAAGAATGTTCATTCTCATGTTTTTCCTTTTTCAAAGACATAGAGTGGCCATGGGACGCAAAACATGTCAATCCCATATATCCAACTAATATATTCTCAATTCTCTCAGTGCAGACAGATCTAATCGATGAATACATCACATGTCATTCATACTTATAGATAAGCACATAACATATCCCTTATCTAGATAGATATACGATATCTAGGTGCCTCTACACACTCCTACAATCTAACTCAATTGAGGACCCAGATGTCATAATTGTCATATGAGAGGAAAAATAGCATCTTGGTTATGCTCCAACGGATGACATGATTAGCAACATACCCAACCACCCCCATTTTAGATAAGTTACTATATATAATTTTATATGTAGGGTATTAAAGTATATATATACTCATGGTATATATCTCACCAACCTTAGGTAATGGGGGCTTAAATATGATCCATGTACCCCCTATATACCAAATACATCTATATGAAAATCTATGTGGTATATTTAGCAGTTCATCTAGTCCACACAAAGAAACTTATTCTTTATTTAGTGCCTCATGACATATTCTATATCTTTATACAAGAATTTTACTCATGATAACCTTAAATTTTTTTCATAACCTATATTAATCCATGATAAACATCGATTAGGGATAACTCAAAGTCATACTTTGAGAGGTCAATTATCATTAAATTTTACAAAATGTACATCTATATATACATTTATACAACCAATTTGAAATAATTATAATATGGAGATTTCCACAGATATGACTCATTTTAATATTCTTAACTATTTAAGAATATTTAAAAAACCCAACATAATATTTTTTAAAGTTTGGGGTTAAAGCCTCATTTTATTATTAAAGCAAATACCTCTTTTTGTCTGGGCAGAGGGAGACCCATTACATAGCCCGAAGTCCCAAGTCCAAGTGGCCTGAATACAAGTCTTGAAAGCCCATTATTTTTTCCAAAGGGCCCTTTGGTGAATAATACTTCTATAGTACCCGGGCTGCTACAGGACCAACACTGATATAGTGCTACCGCTGCTACAATACCTCCACTTCTACAGTACTGACATAGTACTCAGGAATTCATCTCATGCCCGTATTTGATCTTGTGTCTTTTGGATGCCAAGCAGGATCCTCTACCACTTGGGTAAAGGCTCATTGGTAAAAACCTCAACATAATCACCAGTTTATCATATCATATATAATAAACCTCCAAATCAGCCTTATGTTTGCTATATTTTTTGGGTTTTGTTAATTAATTACATCATATTTAATTCATGTCACATATCTGTTTGACCATACGATAAAACCCTCCCACTAAAATATTTAGTGAGAACCATATATAAATTAAGTTATTTTAAATATTGGTGAGTCTTAGGAATCATATTACTAGTTGTTTAATTTCTTGAATATAATCAAACCTATTAACTTCATAGCACCAAATGTTACAATTTTAAATTATATTGTCTACTTATAACTCTTTCAAATTTTATCATCATCATCCTTATAACCCTATTCCATAAAACATTCTCCTTGAATTAATATAACTATTTAAATTATTGTTCAACAGTAATCCTAAACTCTTTTAGGATAAAGATACATATACTTTAATACATTAGATAAATGTAACTCTTACATTTGTCTTTACAATCATATCCTAAATTCTTTTAGGATATTAGGTGTAATTTACTTTACATTTTGACTAGTATAATCCCTTGATAAGTTTTTATTTTCACTTTATAAATGGTAACTAAATCAATGTAACAATTTAAATTTTTATTTACCATCACAAATCCTAAACATTATTAAGTGTAAATCAATTTAACTTAATATTTTTTTAATCCTTTATTTGATAACTTTGAACTTATTAAATTCCAAAAATACTCCCACTTTCCTCTTAAATATTATATTCTTTTTAAAATATCTTGCTAAGATACACAAACCCTTTTATCTTAATAAATAAAATTTATTTTATTTTTAATAGGAACATTTAACAAATAAACTATTGTATCCATATCATATATGGTATTATATATTTTTTAAACCTTTTCATCTGAAAATAAGAGTATTAAAATATACCATTAATGGGTGGCAGAAACACACCCCCTCATATTTTAACAAATATTTGGATGAACATTTTATCATGGATAAAAAAATTATCTATATCATCTTCCATAAACCTATTATAGAATCTTGATGAATCATAGACCATGTGTATATAGTTAATAATATCATGGTGTTCATAGAAACTCCTTTTTATCAAACTTCTTATCTTATCATATAAAATAAATGAGATGAAGATACACTTATTTTACTTAGATTCATTTGAGCTTGATAAAATCTTTTACATTCAAATCCTTGATATAATAACTATTTACATCATCTCATGAATATAAAATACAATATCAATCAATTCTTCCTTTGATTTTTAACTCCTCTATATTTACAATACTTTTTAAATTATACATTCGGTGTAGCATAACTTTCAAAATTGAATAATTGATTTCTATAACATCCATACCTGACATGAACATTCCATAGAATTTTAAAAATTCCTTCAGGTGAATCTTGGATAATATAATCATATTGAATTATTACTGTTATTTCCTAATAACCCTAGGTTTCAATGATCTTGATTGGATTCTTGAAGAAACATTTTTTAATTTTACAAACAACTTTTCTTATTTGGGTTTGAACTTTTACCTACTTGCATTGTCTATAAAATAATTTAAAACTTGTACATCATATTCCTAGTTCATATATATTCCAAAAAAATTGATAATATCCAGAAAACATTCTTTGAATTTAATAATTTCTTGTTAATATTTCCACAGATGAAAATATGATAAATTCCCTAACATGAACAAGATATTTTTTAGTCTCCCATTAAATCATATTATAGAGTTAACCAAATCATAAACCATTTGTATTAAAAACACCCATCTCATTTCATTTAAAAAAATATTACTTATATGCACTTCTCAATAACTAAATGAGATAAAAAATACACATCTTATAACAAGTTGATCCATGTTTGAAGCATCCAAGTTATCAATGCAACAACTCCTTTGATCTGTTACTTTAAATACAACCTTCAAACTCCAAAACTTCAATTATTTCTCATCTTTTTAACCTTCTATATATTTATAACTTTTGTAAAATATACTTTCGATTTCATATATCTATCAGAATAATATAATTGAATTTTATAGCCAATAAATCTTTAAGGAAGATTTTAGTCACACTGATTCATTAACATATTTAATAATATTGAATATCATTTGACATTCCCAATATTGATTAACAAATTTTCTTAAGTTTCCAATATTAGGAGTATCTTACACTAAAATTCTTCTTTTCAAGGATTAATATTAAAGTATAGTTTGATGATGGTGATGTTATTCATCTATAATATAATTTTTTATCATATGATTTTCATGTTTTAACAAATATTTAATAAGTAATTTTATTAAATAAAATCCCACTAAAATTATGACACCTTTTAAAATATTCATCATACCCATTAGTAGTTCAAGATCCATATTTTTCTAAGCAATGAGTCTGGTAGGGAGATCCTATCATCATTTAATTATTTATATAGGGAATCATCCCAATAATAATAGTTGTGACTCTTTGATAATTGATAATATATCTCTTTTTCCAAATACATCATATGTATTCACTCAAATATATTCCTCTGGTTTCCTTCCTAAGGGTTTCCCAGCTAAGTGAAACCAAGAAAACATAAAATATTGATTAACAAAAGAAAACCTAGGATCATCCTGGTATGGAAGAACCTTCCCATGTATGATCTAGTGTTACCCATTACTTGCTTTTATTATATAGGATATTTTAGGGGAACCCTATTATGGAAAAACCTACCTGGTTGGATGATTGAGGTCTTATCAAGTATCATTTTGGAAGGAATCTAACACTTAGTATTTGATGTTTATTTTTTATCACACTGTCTTATCTCATGTTAGTCCCTTTTATATATGAATAATTCTAGTAATTTAGTTTGAAATTATATTAACTTTACTAAACCAATATTTTGAAACCATATTGATGTATAACTCTTTAAACATCCCATAGGTTTGTGTTACTCACCCAAAAATAAAGGTCAAGCATATTCATACATATCTGAATGCCTCTTATGAATAAGGTACATGAACACTTCATGTATAGGTTTATAGTTTTATGAGATAACCATTATCCACATGAGTAAGCCTGAAGAGATAGATGGTCAACCTCATCCACTAGCCTAGAAAAGGCATAAGCCTCCAGGTAAGTAAGCAGTATGACCGAAATTCCTTCTATCTAGGGATACTTTACTCAAGAGAGAATTAAATTCATCATAACTCTAAAACCTAATATGAAAAAACTCTACCCAACTAAAAAATTGAAGCTCATAAATTCAAATAAAAACTGAGGACAAATTTGATGAAAAACTAAATTTATTAACAATACCTAACATATAATGCTTGGCTATATCTAGATGTGGTTTTGAACGTGTTGTCATGACACATAAAATTGATTATGTTTTTAAGGTTGATTTATAGTATAGGGAAGACCCTAGGTCACCTCTCAAGGAGCTTTGGTGGTTTATAGTGTGTATTATTAATTTAAAGAGTTTAATAGTTGAGAAAGAAGTATATTTTGAAAATATATGATAATTATGTGATCATTTATAGGTTACTACACCACATTAAAAGTTCCTTGTTCTTAATTGATTATTAGGGTTTTAGTGTAATCCTTTGATTGAGGGTTAACCAAGATCTTGGGTAACTATAAACACCAAAACGATGTAAATAGGGATAAAACTAGACATAAAATAATATAGTCAAGTTACAGCCCCTTAGCATGAATTAAGGTTTGTCAAGGAACACTGGAATCTCAATTTTTTTATAAATAAGTGGAGTCTTATGTTTTCTAATTAGAACAACACTAGTCACACACTTAAAATTGTATACTGATCAGTTATGAAATAAAAAGTGTTTCAATTAAATGCATCAAAAAAAGTTAAGATATATATAAAATAACAATTACAAACCACAATATACACCAAATCAGAATATAATTATGTGTCATAACTCTGTCTTCAAGTGTTTAGATCCCTCAAAATGATCACCCACCACTTAGCTCGATATCAGGAGGAGGAGGAAGCTCGAGTGGAACTCCTTCTTCATTATTGATACCCCTATGAGGATAGGGGCCTCTAGAACTTCTTGGATGAGTATAGGGATCATTTGGGACTCCAAAATGGAATATCTTTTCTTCTGGTTCGAACTTCCAAATGAGGTTCATAATGTATAATTTTATAGGAAAAGTGGAAGGTGGTTTTGGACACATAGATTGTGTAAACCCACTTGGCCCATTATTTTTGGTGTATAGAATTCCTTATCATGCTTTGGGTAAAACTAAAAAGTTGTTTCTCCACATTTTTATTTTATCCAATGAATTTTTGGATTCATTTGGATACCTACAGCTCAAGATATGGACAGATCACAGCACACCACTTTTGAATTCATACAGATTCAGTGTGCTGGACAGATCAGGTCGTTTGGGTTACTTATTGTCTGAATTGACCTTGGATTTCTTAATATTAAATGTATCCCATTAAATTTTGGATCATCCCAAAAAATGTCAACCCATTTGGATGCACATTTTAGTAGAAGTGTGTGTTTTTTCTGCTGGGATGCTTGGATCCTACGCATTTTGGCCCATTTTTCTTGGACTTCATCAAGGGCTCTCCAAATCACCTCCACCTAAAATGTAATTATCAAAACAAGTAACATTTCACTTTTTTACAGTGATAAACACAAAATAATTTAGTCAAACATGAAGTGAAATTGTTTATTATTTTTATAATTTTCAATACAAAACTAGTTTAGCACAGTGGTGTAAGGGTGAAAATGAAATAGTTAATCACGGTAAAATCAAGTTTAACAAGTAAACTAAAGCATACACAAAATTCACATATATTAAACAATTTACAAAACATGAATATTTTAGGGAATATCCTTTTAAATAAAAGAACAATTCAAATATTTAAACTTGATATGATTATTTAGGAACAAATCATAATTAAAATATAACTATAAACCCTTCTATAATTTTGGCATTTACATTTATGGATATTCTATAATTTTGAATATAAAAATTTTATATTCATTTTAATATGAACTATTTCATATTTATCATTATATGGAATTTTCATTTTAAATATATGATATTATATGTATTATAAATTATTTATAATAAAATGTCTGCTATGTAAAAATTTTACATAATATAAATATTATATAATTAATATTATTTAAACCATGATCATATCATTCATCAAAACACTTTTGATGTGGCTTAAATAATATACAAATAAATCCTCTTTAATTTTAAAATTTCAAATTAATTATTTCAAAATAGTTCATAATTTAAATATAAACATTTTATATTTTTTTCCTTACTTCATAATTTATAACACTTTACAAATTATTTCTTATGGTTTATAAATAAACACTTTTATTTCTATATCATAATATTTTTTATATAATTTGTTTAAAAGCTATTTCAAATACTAAAATTTAATATTTGGGAATATAAAATTTTCATATACATTTATTTAATTAATTAAAAACCATTTATAATTTATTTATTAATTTATAAATTCCTTATAAATTAAATATTCCAAAAATAGATTTTAATATGATTTATTAACATTTTATAAATCATAAAAATAATTTAAATTTTAAAAAAATAAAACTTTTTCTATTTACCCTTATGAATAATCCATATTATGTGTATGGGTATACACCCTCTACGCTTATGTAGACAATCAATGTAAGGGTAAATAGGATTGACCCTCATACAACGCATACTGCATAAGGGTGTTGAGATCTTACCTTTATGTGAACCCTTCACATAAAGGTGAAGCATGGATTACCCTTATGTGAACTCCTTCAGGAAAAGGTAAACCACTTCATGTAAAGTTAACTAAGTGAAAACCATTACCTAATCCTTTAAAATAGATAACTTCCTTTATGTAAATATAAATCCCTCATTGTGTCAAGGTATCTTGTAGTAACCCTTACGCTAGATTTAAAACCATTGCATAACCTTTCTGTAACAACCTTTACACTGATTTAGGATTTTATTTAATACATTTAGGTGAGTGCTCACTTATAGGTAATTAAGATATGACCTTTGAATGAGCTCTCACATATAATTTGAAAGGACCAGTTTGGGATATGCCTATACTAAGAGGGGGTGAATCAATGTTTGAGACATTTTAATCTAATTGTAACTTTTTATCCTTTTACCTCTTTGACCTGTTAAAATCCAAAATCTCTTATTTTCTTTTCCTATAGCATGAAATCATATTAATGTATTAAAAAGTAGCACAATATATTTTTACAATGTTTACTACTCAATCAGAGCATCTAGTCCTTGGAATAGTCTGGAAATAATCTTAACCACACAACCACTAGAGAACAATCTTTTAATTGTGGTTACAATAAGTGTTAAATACCCTTGTACTTTAGAATCACTATAGTCAATTAATAGTGATTTTTTATAGCTCTTGGATGGATATTTATACTGCCTCTGAATATAGTACTCACCTTATTGATAAGGTTCTTTGTAACACAAATAAAGTCTTCCACTTGTTGGGACTACTGTTCAATGTCATAGTACTGCTTTGATCTTTCACAAACTTCTTCTTCTTCACTTAGTTACTTTACATCAGTAGGAAAGCA
Source organism: Viscum album (assembly GCA_963277665.1). Lineage (NCBI taxonomy): Eukaryota > Viridiplantae > Streptophyta > Magnoliopsida > Santalales > Viscaceae > Viscum > Viscum album. Next base: position 731,566,081 of record OY728130.1, read on the forward strand.
ACCTTCCTTTTTTTTCACAGTAGCACACTAAAATCTTCACTTATTCTTCTTTTGACTTTAGTCATAATAGTATGAATATGGTGTGGAAGGATAATCATAAAATTCTTCTTTGACCTAAATGATGATTGACTAGTATCAATTTGGTCATAAAATATTTTTCTATTATTCTCTATTTCTTCTTTAGTGAAATACTGATTGCACTGAATCAACTTTTTCCAATATTTCTAGAATCAAAAAACACCTTCCTGATTATTAAATCAATGAAGTTCAGCTCATCTTTTCATATCATAGTTAATTCTTCTTTTTCGATACACAATATGAACACTTGTTTTTATATTGATTCTTCTTTTTCGATACACAATATCAAAACTTGTTTTTATATTGATTCCTCTCTATTCTTCTTAGTGCGGTAGATATTTATTCAACTAGATTTCACCATACTTTCGATGTTATTTCATGAAATAAAGATCTCCCACATAAATAAAGTAATATCTTCTGGAATTAAAACCCAATTATATCACATTCACTTCATTCATCAATTTGTTTATAAATATTTTATGTGAAATATTTAAGTTTTTTCAGGTATCTCAAAATTAATAACCATTTACATGTACATGAGCATTCACATATTCATGCAAGCATGAATACACTATTTATGTTCACTTTTCTTTTCTTTTCACACACTGATATATGCACACACTTCCCTTCTGTATGTTCACTCCCTCATGGGATCATAAATACTCACCCCTATCATTTTATATCATACATTTTCTTGGTATGAGTCTCATTTTTTTCACATGCATGGGACCTTCATGCTGGTATATAACTTTTCTTCCTCCTACTTATGATATTTTCACACAAGTGAAACTATGTGAGACAGCCTTCTTATTTATATAAAGTACAATATGTGAAATATGTATATCATACAAATATTTCTTTGTAAAAACTAGGTGAATAACACTGATAATAATATCTTTGTGTAAATACATTGAAGTAGTATGTGTTTATTCTTTTCATAACTCAGTGGGAGTGAACAACTCAACATTGGATCCTGGAATTGATTATCTTCGCAAAGCATGATGAGGGTCTAAAAACACTATTCATGTGTCTATGGTTCTCCTTTACACAAAAAATGCATGGAACACCCCACTTTACAATGCCAATGAGTCTTGTGGTTCTCTTATACTGGTTCACATAATAGTAAAGTATAGATGATCTATTTTTAAAGAAAATGAGAGCTCTAAAAGAATCATAAGAGCAGTGGCACTCTCATATGGATCGGTGCATGGATATTTATGGGTGATAATCACACCTCATTTACACCACCTTTGTTCCACTTTTCAATCCATGTCGATAAACCATTCAAGATATGAAGATATTGAATTTGAATTATTCAAATATGGATTTAAATTATGTTGAATATCATTTTGTTTTTCCTTCATGATCTCATCTTCTCCTCTCAGTGAATATATCATGTGTATGTGATCATAAATGCATAAAACTCATTTTCCTGAAATCTTGAAGTTATCCATGGTGATTGACTACTCAAACGGCCTCCTAAATTTTCTTTAGAAATTTGGATGAAGCTTCTTTATATTTATCATGAAAATGAATTTGAATTATATTTTCAGTCATGTTCGATTTTCCAAGATGATCAAATATCATTATTAAAAAATCGCGGTTTGTTCTTCCATTATTGTGGCTTGAAGATACTAGCGAATAGACATCCTCTGATGAGGATGGAGGAGGAGGAGGATGTCTCTTCTTTAAACACATGATCATGGGAGATAGGATAATGCTAATTACATGGATTGAATAGTGATGGAAATGTCTGAGTATTTTTAAGGAGGTAAAAAATACAGCAAACTTTATGTCCTGTATAAGTTCTTTGAAGGCACTTTGGTTCACTTTATAAGTTAAAGCATGATTGTTTCTCATTCGAATTGATGATTGGGGAGTAGTATCGGTACACATCGCAAACACTCCACAATCTTCGACCCTACGGGATTATGTCCCAACCTCTACGCACTTGTGGGCATGTACATTATAGGACTTTTACACGGTTCCAATGAGGGATTATACATAGCCCTTCGCTCCTCTGCTGCCATGCATGGTGTCTTGAGATAACCTTATAAGGGTGTGGTAAACCTTTGGGCCCCATATGTGCTCTGGTTTAGATTGTCTTGGCTACCTTGTGTGGTTTTCAATATTTTTGTTAACACTTATAATAAATTCTAAGTTAAATAAGCCATCATTTAAAAACAAGTGCATGGATTACTCATATTCATCTTGAAATAACACTTCATGCAATAATAATAATATTTCGTGGTTCTCCTTCATGAAAAATAATATTTTTCCCTCTCTTAAAATAATCTCTTGCATGGTTCTCTATTATTAAATGATCTTCAATTCTTACATAGTCCTTTTTCAATAAGGAAATATTGCATAAATTTTTTTAACTCCTCTTCTTTGGTTATTTTTGTAATATAAATTCCAAAGAGATTCTTAACATCAAAAACTCGTGAAAATAAATATGTACATGGTCTTCAACTTCTATTCATCCACAAATTGGTGGTACTTCAATCATATTAATTGTTGTAGAAAATGTTTCTCCTTTGACACATGTATTTTGAACTTAGAACTAGTTAAACTATTTTCAAAGTTATAAACTCCAAGTCTTCAAAAGTAGTTCCTTAAGATCATAAGACTTGAAAAATTATCTTCCTTTCTTATTAATTCAATTATCCAAGATATTATTGGATGATACACTTCCACCAACTTCTTTCTTTCAAACTCCTTAAACATATTGAAATAAATGAAATAGTTATGTCATTGATCAACATTGAAAAACACTATAAATCATTGATAAAAAATACAACTCATACACAAAGTGGGATCTTCAATCTCCCAGTTTGTATTTGTTGGAAATACCTTCAAAGTTATTTTCGAATGAATGTGTCAATATGTGAATCATTATCTTATCTCTCCCCTTTACTTTTAAAACTTTCATTTCACTTTATATCTCCCATATTGACAAGAAATACAAAGTTCATGGTAAAAGGGTATCATTTAATACTTAATAAATGTTTCATCCATAATTTCACTCTAATTCTACTTAATCTATACTCAGTGTAGAAAATAATAGGATTTTATTTAGACAAATTGTAACTTACCAATTAATCATGATACCTAATGAAATGATAACTCGTATAATTTTATTAAAGGGTTATTCACTTTCAATCCAGGATGAAGATACAAAATTTGAGATGAATATTTTTAAGAAAAATCAACATAAAACTAATGTACTCACTTCAATAAATAGATTGAAAACATCCAAATGCAATAGTCATGATAAGTGGCCTTGGGAAACTTCCATTATTCTTATTTCATTAATTAATTCAATTACCACACCTTTGTATAATTATCTTTATTTTGAGTAACCAAGGATGAGAGGTTAAGAAAAACATACATTTTCCCATGACATGATCTTCAAGAAATTTCAAGAATAATCAAGTTTTGATAGTAATTGAAATAATGACTTTGGTAGCTTATTTATTTGTATCCTCATCAAGGTAAATTATTATCAAAATATTCATAATAGTATATCTCATCAAGAATATATTTTAATAAATTCTAGTATGAAGAATACACAAGAATGGATCTTCATCTTATGACTGTCCAAATTAGAAAACTTTCACAATATCACCAAGGATGGTCTTATTCAATACTTGTTCTTTAGAATACCAAATATAAGATCAACCCAATATGGTATCTTCTTCATCCTGTATATACATAATAGTACATCACATTCTTATACTTAATCAAAAAAATTATCCTCTGTCGTATTTTTATTTGAATATCAATTGAAAAATAATTCAAGGATTGTGACTTCTTCATCTTTGTTATCAAGAATTGACAGCACTCACTACTTCTCAGGTTCTACCCCTAATAATTTAATTCACCTTAAATTCCTTGCACTATAAGCACAAATAAAATTCATAAATATTAAGGTAATAATGTGGGTCCACCATACTTCATTGATATGAATAGAAAGGTTGTGATGGTTTTCTCAACCAAGTTTCTCCATTACTCCAATATGCATGCCTACACATCTAAAAATCTATTCTGATTTATGTTGGGGTAGCATGTATCTCTTCACATTAACTTATTCTTTGTGAGGAGAACTTTTTCCCTTAACAACCTTCATAGATGATACATCCTTAATCTTCCTAAGGACTGCTTCTTGTTCTAGTATAAAGGATAAAAAACCTTTTACAATATGATTAGCTTTCTTACATCTCTCTAAAAGAACTTCTTTAATAAAATATTTGTCTTAACTTTTTCTTCATCATGTTGAATCTTTTCTATTAATTTTTTTCCATCCATAGCTTATGCATCTTGAAATTTCCTCATTTTTTCCAAAATATTTTGGCCAGATAACTAACATATCATTAGGAACTATAGCATTACGTTTCGATCTTACACATGGGTTCTGCTGAGTGACATCCTTTTTATCAGTTCTTTTGGATGTAATTATCTTTAACTTCTTGTATTTGAGATCCAAGGACTTATCAACTTTCTTACTTGAAATATTCTTGGGAGAAAGTGTGCTCACAACATTATTCTGATTCCTTCCCAATGTATATTATTCTTTCTTAACCAAATTTTGTGGTATTCTTTTCTTACCAACTTTGGATACATGTTGAGATGAACATGTACCAGCCATGTGACCATAACCATTTCATACATCGCATATATTATCAAGATTTACAAATCTATTTGTAGTATACGGATTCTATGGACCTATGGATATTTCTTCTTCTCCTCTGACTTTCTCCCCCATGATATGGGATAACTTTTTTCTTTTTTATTTAGAGGATGGTACCAATAATCCAATATACAAAGCTTGAATCTATTACAACACCAACATTGACCCACAAATCACTATTTCCTGGCATCTTATGTATATGGTTTTTGGGAATTCTTAAAAACTTTTTGTTCTATTTGTGGGGAACCAAATTCCACACTCATTTTAATATCCATCCTAGTCAAGGTGTTAGGTTTATCATTGCCTTTCTTTATCCATACTTGTTTAGATTTTTTTTCCAACCTGCATTATTCATGAAAACAGATTTAAAAACAATTATATAGGATGGTATGGTGGTACCTTTTTCATCAAATTTTCATAATATAGATCATCAAAAGATGTCATGATCTTCTAATCACATGTTAGAGGTATTTCAACATTATAATACTTTATCGAACATTGAGTAGAAGCATCAACAGTTTCATTATTTTATGAAGACTCAATATGTGTCTTCTCAAGATTAGACAACTAAACTTCCAATTCTAGACATTTCATATTGATAATTATTTTTGGATCATAAATCATAATCATATTCTCTTAAAAATACTTATTCATTCTATCAATTTCATATTCATGTATATTCACTTTGTTCTTAATCAAAGAGTCAGGTTTCTTGACCTTCTTGGATTTTTCTTCCAATTGTAAACCCTTATCATCAGTTTTATTTTTTAATTTTTCTTCAAGTTCATGCATATTTTATTCTAGTGTCTTATTGACTCCCTCTTTCTCTTAAAATTCTTTAATAAATTTTAAGTAAATTATTCCAAGTTTCCTATTTGTTGATTCAAATGTTCCAACCTATCTGAATATATTTAAATATTCTACAATTTTTTCTTGTTATCCGTTCCCCAAGACATCAGCATCTCCTTCCATCTAGGTGATCTCTTCCTACATACATTGAAATACTCCACAAACAAGAGATAATTTTTATGTGGGTATACCATGGAGAATTCATATTAATCTATCAACTTATATTTCTTGAGAAGTTATATATTAGTCATCACCACTTGTGCTAGAATTTTCATCTTGAGTACATTTTAAAAGGTAATAACATGTGCCCCCTGATCACTTGTGGTAGGAAGGTTTTCCTTCTCCTTGGTGGAAACTTGATCCACCTTCTCTTTTATTTACAAGCCTGATATTTCTTTGTTTTCGGCAAGGAATGGAAAAACTTATACTTCATCTTCATTAGATAATTTAGTCTTCTTATTCAATATTCTTTTCACTTTCTTTTTCTTTTTTACCATGGTCTTGTTAGAAAAACAATTCTTCTCATAGATCACTAAATCTTCACCAAAACTGCACTTCATTGTCAAAATAGGAAAGAAACTAGAATCTTCAAAAGAGAATAGTTTTACTGTATAGAATCTAATAGAGGTGAACCTTGTCTTTGATACCACTTGAAAGAACCAGTATGGGATATTCCTAACAATGAGAGGGGGTGAATTTGTGTTGGATACTTTTTAATTCAATCAAAAAAAATTATCTCATTACCTATTTGACATGTTAGGATATTGATTATCTTATTCTATTTTCTTTTCACATGAAATTATATGAAAGTAGTAAAGAGTAACACGTGATATTTTTACAAGATTCACTACTAAATCAGAGTAGATAGTCCTTGGCATGGTATGGAAATAATCCTGACCACAAAACCACTATAAAATAATCCTTTAAATGTGCTTAAAGGAAGTATGAAATACCCTTAAACTTGTGAATCACTATAGTAAATTGATAGTGATTGTTTTATAGCTCTTGGATGGATCTTTATACTACCTCTAAAGATAGTCTTCGCCTTATTGATAATGTACTTAGTAAGACCAATAAAGTCTTACACCTTTCGAGACTATTGTTGGATGTCACAATTTTTATTTGATCTTTCACAAACTTCTTCTTCTTTACTTGGTAACTTGAATAGTAGTAGGAAATAAACCTTCCTTTTCTTCATAGTAGAACACTAAAAGTTGAAATTATTCTTCTTCTTCTTACTTGAGTCACAATAGTATGAATATGGTGTGGATTGATAATCACAGAATTATTCTTTGACCCAAATTATGATTGATTGATATCAATTTGGTTATAAACTCTTCTTATCTTCTTCTCTCTTTCTTATTTAGTGAAAAATTGACTGCACTAAATCACCTTCTTCCAATCTTGATAGAATCACAAAACTACTTTGTGGTTATTAAATCAATTATGTTCATCTCAACTTTTAATCATCACAATTAATTATTCTTATTCTAAAAAATATATCAACACTTGTTTTTCTATTGGTTCTTCTCTATTATTATTATTGCATTAGATATTTGTTTGAATAGACCGTATCATATTTTTAATGTTATTTAATGAAATAATAACATTTCACATAAAATAATTAATCCCTTATTGAATTACAAACTACTTATATCACATACACTTCATGCATCAATTTTTTATTGATATTTTATGTGCAATTTTCAATTCTATTTTAGGTATCTCAAATGCATAACCATTTACATGTTCATGAGCATTCGCATATACATGAAAGCATGCATACACTATTCATGTTCACTTTTCCTTTCTTCTCACACACTGATATGTGCACACACTGACCTTCTATATGTTCACCAACTCATGTAATCATATGTACGCACCTCTTGTTCTTTTATATCATACCTTTGAAAGTCATGAGTCTCATTTTGTTTCTGTTCACATCAATAGTACCTTCATGCTAGTATGTAACATGGTTGTCTTCTCCTTATGATATTTTCGCGCAAGTGAAACTGCATGAAAAAACTTCTTCTTATTGTATAGACACCAATCGCATGTTCACAATTCTCCTTCACATAGGATGTGTGTGGTACTTCTTCCTTCACAAGAAAGATGCATGGAACACTCTGCTTCATGATTCCAAGGAGGCTCACAGTTCTCTTCTACTGGTTTGTGTAACAGTAAAGTGGAGATGTTTTATTTTTCAAGAAAATGAGAGATCTCAAATAATCATGTGAGCAGTAGCACTCTCGTATGGCTTGATTCATGGATATTTATAGGAAATATTTGAGTTTTTTTAATATGTTTTCTAAAAAAAATATCATAGGTTAAAAATATTTTTAAAATACACCTTAAAGGTGGCATCGTCGATGTCGCCTTAAAGGTGGAATCACAGATGCCTCCTTTTCCCTAAAATAATAATTTTTTTCTATTTTAATTATTATTTTCTATATATTTAAAATTTTAATGTTTTATTATTATTTTTTTATGTTTATATATATATATATAACAAAATATTTCAACATAATTTGTCTCTTATTAAAGTACGTGACTTTGCTAGCCTATAAAATATTAACTATAAGACTAATATAAATGAAATTTTAAACATGGGTTAAACATATAAGAAGTAGTCAAGAATAAAAATAATTTCTTAAAAAATGTACATGAAAAATAATTTATAAGCTTTCTAATCCACCTACTTGAAACTTAAAAATGTTTCAAGTATGTGACTTTCCTAGCCTATAAAATATAAAATATAACACCGATATGAATGAAATTTTAAAAATTGATTAATCATATAACAAGTAGTTGAAAATAAAAATATTTTTTTTAAAATGTTGATGAAAAATAATTTATAATATTTCTAATCCACCTACTTGAAACATAAAAATGTTTCAAGTACGTGACTTTTCTAGCCTATAAAATATAAAATAGAAGACCGATGTGAATGAAATTTTAAAAATTGATTAAAAATATAACAATTAGTCGAAAATAAAAATAATTTCTTAAAAAATATTGATGAAAAATAATTTATAAGATTTCTAATCAACCTATTTGAAACATAAAAATGTTTAAAGTATGTGACTTTGCTAGCCTATAAAATATAAACTATAAGACTGATATGAATAAAATTTTAAACTTTGATTAAAAATATAACAAGTAGTCGAAAATAAAAATAATTTCTTAAAAAATATTGATGAAAAATAATTTATAATATTTCTAATCCACCTACTAGAAACTTAAAAATGTTTCAATTACATCACTTTGCTAGCCTATAAAATATAAACTATAAGACCGGTATGAATGAAATTTTAAACATTGATTAAACATATAACAAGTAGTCAAAAAATAAAAATAATTTATTAAAAAATGTTGATGAAAAATAATTTATAAGCTTTCTAATCCACCTACTTGAAACTTAAAAATGTTTCAAGTACGTGACTTTACTAGACTATAAAATATAAACCATAATACCGATATGAATGAAATTTTAAAGATTGATTAAAAATATAACAAGTATTATAAAATAAAAATAATTTATTAAAAAATGTTGATGAAAAATAATTTATATGCTTTTTAATCCACCTACTTGAAACTTAAAAATGTTTCAAGTACGTGAATTTTCTAGCCTATAAAATATAAACTATAAGACCGATATGAATGAAATTTTTAACATTGATTAAAAATATAACAATTAGTCCAAAATAAAAAAAAATCATTAAAAAATGTTGATGAAAAATAATTTATAAGCTTTCTAATCCACCTACATGAAACTTAAAAATGTTTCAAGTACGTGACTTTTCTAACCTATAAATTATAAACTATAAGACCGATATGAATGAAATTTTAAACATTGATTAAACATATAACAAGTAGTTGAAAATAAAAATAATTTATTAAAAATTTGGATGAAAATTAATTTATAATCTTTCTAATACACCTACATGAAACTTAAAAATGTTTCTAGTACGTGACTTTTCTAGCCTATAAAATATAATCTATAAGACCAATATTAATGAAGTTTTAAACATTGATTAAAAATATAAAAAGTAGTCCAATTTGAAATTTTTATTTATATGGGCCTTATAGTTTATATTTCATAGGTTTTCAAAGTCAAGTAGGTGGATTAGGATCCTCCTCAACATTCCTTCTTTTCACTCTCACTTTCAAGTTATTTTTCATACATTCCTTTCATTTTCGTTTATTTATTTTATTTATGAAACTCCTTATTTTCAAAAAAAATTGTATGTTTAGGCTATATTTTAAATTTTATTTACATTGTTTTTATACTGTATATTTTATAGGATTTTAAATTTATCTACTTGAAATTTAATAATTATTCCAATGTTTCAAGTAGTCGAATTTGAAAGATGTAAAATATAAATTATGCCTAAAATATAAATGAAAACTAAATAAATGGATAAACATGTAAAAAGGTCTTATAGTAATAATAGTATTTTCATTTCAGTAGACATAAAACATATAAATGAACATTTACAATCAATTTATATTTCTATGGCAAGGAGATTTCATCCCACATGGTGGTCTATGAATAGGATGTCTGCGTCGAGTTCATTGTGGAGTCTGATGAACTGGAGAGGGATAATTCTCAGGCACTATAATTTCAAATGTCACATCCTCCATATGTGTGTTAGTGGGAGGAACTGTCAACTGCATCTCGTACTTCCCTCCTGATCCTTCTCCCACTAGGGTGGTAGAAGGACATGCCATCATCACAGTGGGGAACCAAGCCTGCGATGGAGATATACCCCAAGACTGTTATGGATATGGACCCCAAGACTATGATGGATCTAAACCCCAAGGTTGTGATGGATCTGGACCCCAAGGCTGCGATGGATCTAGACCCCAAGATGGAGAGAACTACAGATATCCTGTCAAGAAAGATGGATCCCATGCCACCTGAGTCACATCCTGAATCAGCTGAGGCTGGACTACTAGAGGGATGAACTCGTCCTATGGAACAGGTGAGTCCTCATGTGTATCACGATGTTTTCTACGTCATTGGGGTTGTGGATCCTCTACACCGGCATCTACTGTAGGATGTTCCTCCTAGGTAGGAACCTCCTCTCTTCAGGGTCGATGCTCGAAGATGCTCTCGGAAAGCGCACGAAAATATGCCCTTATCTCTAGTGCTTCAGCATGGATAGTTTTATAAATAAATACCCCCTCTTCATCTTCATCACTCATGTGAACAAGATTCTCTGAGTGACTTCCCTATAAAGAGATTGAAAATGAATTATAAAATAGTTCAATAAACCAACTAATTGAAGTTTATTGACTTACCATCCTCTGTATCTCTTGGTCGTGTCGGGTAAGATATAGTATAGAATTCAGTCTATACCATGGATCATACTCAACATACTCTGAAAGAAAGAATCTATTCATAGGTACACCCTGAATACAAAATTCTGCACGTCTGTTCTAGTAGTTGAGAAAGCTAGCATGTACTCGGCCCCAGTCCTCATCCTGCCTCCCTCTCAGCTTCATCCCGTGAAGTCACTCTGTCTATCTCAGTGACAATAGAATCAGATGATCATGGAAAAACTGGCACATGAATCTGTTAGGCTGATGACACTCAATAATATAGAAGTTAATGAGGGGCACTAAAGCCATAACATCCTCAATCCCAATAGTGCAGTATGCTAGAAACTGGTCCCAAATACTCCAGTATGGAAACCACAAAATCTGAAATGACTTGTGACCTTTGTCAAAAAATCTCCTAACTAAAAACCAAAATTGATGCTATTATTAAATTTGTTAGACAATGACAGATTGTATAAACATACCTGGTCATGTAAGAGACAGTCCAACTTGAGTCGATATACGCCCAAATGGTGTCTTGGAACCGCGTTGAAATTGTGTCGCTGAAACCACCTATAAAATACAACGTCGATAGTGAAAAATAATGAGAAAATAAATTCAATAACTCCTAGTGGAATCAGAAACCAATAGAAACAAATGATCATACTAACATCCACGCGGAGCGTCATGTAGCACCTCCATCTCGATCAGCGGGCCAGCAAGCTCAGGGCGAAATACAGGGATGCACTCCCATGCCCACATTTGAATAAGGATGATGCATACCCTGAGACCAATTCAATCCATGTGGGATAGCCTACATAATGCTTTGTACGTGTATGCTAAGAAAGTTGATCCCAATTTGTATGTCCCGACCCGATCAAATTTCTCTAGTAGGGGTAGATACATCATGTGCATGTGCATCCACGAGTGATCAGTACACACTATCCCTCCAATGAGCCATAATATATATACACGGGCATAATGCATGATAGTCTGCTCATCAGCGTCATCGGGTAAATGTGGAATATGTGCCTCTAACCAAGGAATAGATATCTATGTTCCATTTGTATCCCTATGGTCAGAAAAATTTCAATGCCTAACAAGCACTGAGCAAGTTCTGGCCAAGATGCATGAGTGGGTCCAATAACAGGTCTCCCCTAGATAGGAAGACCAAGAAGAAATTCCACATCCTAGAGGGTGATGGTTATCTTTCTCTCAGGCAGGTGGAATGTGTGTGTCTCTGGTCTCCACCTCTCAATGAGGGTAGCAAGCAGGTGATCGCCTACAAATGTGAAATCAGATACAATAATGTCATAGAATCCAACATGGTGCAAGTATGGTCTAATGGCATGTAGAGGCTCTCTGTGATTAAAATGGTGTACTCGATGCACCTTGATCGATCGATCCACACCACCTTCTGGAATGACCTGGGAAATATGGGTATGCTGCTAAGTGAGTAGTATGGTATCATCCATCTACATATAAAAAAATGAATTGAGTCATAAGTGTAAAATATAAATGTAATGTTATGGTCAGTAGAATTTTATGACTTGTATAATGCAAGACATTTCATGTCTATTCACATTGTTTTATGAAGTTATTTTTACCAAAAGAAAGGGTAATTTCTTCATGTTTTTCAAATCATATTACTAACATGTTTTTAAGATATGGTTGTATATATTTATATATATAAACAGTTTTTCTTTTTTATATAGATGTTTATTAGAGAATGGTGTGCTTTGTAATCTATGTATGATTTTCCACATTATGATATGTTTCATGATTTTTCTGTTAGATGTAAAGGCAATTTTGTAACATTAAATGAACTTCAAGAAATAATTTGTGATAATTGAACAATGATGCAGGAGGAAGAGTGAAAATGATGACATTGATGACGTAAAATCATTCCATCACCACTTTCATTATCACTCTTCCTCTTGTGTCATGGATAATTTCCCACAAATTCTTTCTTGAAGTTCATTTTTTGTTATAGATTCAGTTTTACTAACCTATATTGTTGGTTGTGTACTATAACAAACTCATTTATCAGTTTGTATAACCTCCCTATAGTAGTACACACAGGTAAAACCTGAATCTATAAGTCGAAAATGGTTTATGTTCATGATTTTAATAGCGTAACTAATATTTACAAAGATGGTTGTTCATATAATCTTTATGATACTGAAATTTTATAACATATTTTTTTACAGTAATATATGATACTATTATTTCATTATATAAAAGTTTATTAAAATATTAGACACATAATGTTTTCAAAAACCAAGGTAAAGGGAAGATGTTTTTGGGTTTATGGTTCATCTTTTAGGTTTTTGGATTTATAGATTAGGGTTTTAGATATTGAGTTTTGGGTCAAGGTTTTTGGATTCTTTGTAAGGTTTAAGGGTTTAGGTTTATGAATTCAGGGTCAGGGTTTAGGTTTTAAGGTTTCGGTTTCAAATTTTTATATTATGGTATAGGGAAGATGTTTTTGGGATTAATGTTCTACTTTTGGGTTTTGGGGTTTAGAAAACCGAGGAAAAAAGAAGATATAACAACATATAATTTACAATATGAGAATCTCATAATGAAGACAATGCATCATTGTGGTTGAAAGTGTGAACTCGACCCAACAATGATAGGGCATAATTTACGGTTATGAACTTCTTTATGACATATGGTGCATCTCAAACTCTTCCCTTGTTCTTGAGGCCATTACATCTCATTATTCATCCTGTTGGCTTTCGGTATCCCATAGGGATGCAACCGATTGATGTCAAGTATCACAATCGGCTAGACTTCAGGCATTGGGAAATAATGAAACTCCCCAATAGGCATCCATAGTGCAGAATAACCATTACAAATGGTGTCCATCTGGTACACTAGATCAATATATGCTTCCCATGATATATTCATAGAGGCACATTCTATGATGGAGTGTTTTCATGGAAATCGTAAGGCATGAAAGTTTCCACATCGACATTTCCTCGTTTCCAGTAATACCACCATTTTTTCACTGATGATATTTTTGATGGGGTCTGAACACTATTGAACTTTAAATCTAGAGTCTTCTCATCGAAAAATTAAGACATGATAAGCAGAATATTCTTCAATATTCTTTTCAATATCTCATTGAAAGTGTCTTTCGTACCTTTTCCCCTGCTATATTACGTCTGATGCTAGTTTTTTCTATCAATAAAGTACTTCACGCAACGATATAATGTCTCTTGAACTAGGGTAGTTATAGGTAGCTTGTGAATCCCTTTAAAGACACCATTGATGCACTACACAATGTTTTTGGTCATGTGTTCGTACCTCTTCCCCCTTCATATGCCAATGTCAATTTTTCTTTGGGAATCTGCATCATATAATCATAAACTTCTTAATTATCCTGGAGGATTTGTTCGAAATTTTCTTCGAACCGCTATTAATATGACTCATATTCTACACAGAATAGATGATATTTCACATAATTTGATTTTATCTTTACGTTTAAATAGTAAAAAATAACAAATACAATGCGTATCAAGCCTCGCGATTTCCTTCTTCATCGGTTCGTTGTGGAATTTTTTATGCAAGTTTCTAGTAATGTGTCTAATGTGGAACCGATGATGTGCATTTGGGTATCTCTATGTATCAAGATCCACATTGATTGCCTCATTAATTTCTTAATAAAAGTCAGATATCAAACAAACACCCTAAATGTTGGTGAAATGGTTACCGATACATGCCAAAAACCAACTCCATGATTCATAGTTTTATTTCTCTACAATGGTAAAGGAAAGAAGAAGAGGTGAATAGTTTCCATATTGGGTTTCTATAATAAACAATAATCCCTTGTATTTTCTATATAGAATAATTCCATCAATCTGAATGAACTATTTTCTGAAAATAAATGCTGAGATATAGGAGAGGAATGCATAAAACAACCGATGAAATTGAAAACGTGATGGATTAAGTCAGTTATCATGAGACACATGGTCATTTGTATCAAGATGTAAGAAAACTTGGTTATGATGCCTTATTATGGATAGAAATTATAAAAACAACTGATATGAGTCATCCCAATCACCGTAGACCTTCACAATTGCCTTCTGTTTCGTCATCTATGCCTTATTATAGGAAATATAATAAGTGAATGTATGTTGTATGCTCTCTTGCACAAGGGCTATCAGAACATCTTGGCATGTCATAATCATCTCAATAATAATGGATGACACAAATTATGCATCCAATTAGGTATGATCTTGTGTCAGTCTTGGATGAACACAAATATGAGTTTCCTCAATCCTCAAGATTCTCCAACCTCCAAATGCAATGTCCAAACTCACCCTCAAGATAAATCTACAATCATCCACTTACTTCTCACACCGTATGACATTTTTATTACAGTATGATTCATAAAATATATAGATCTAGTTCCTATCAATGTAAAATATCTTTAGCTTTCTTTTTAATTCATCTTTACTTGGAAAATTACTTCCAACATATAAGGTTTTTTCCATCTCACTAAACCAATATGGTATAACTTCAGGGAACTCAATTGCCGATGTGAGAACATTATTATTGAATGCAAGCACATGTTTCATTACTTAGGACCAATATTTGAAGAGTGGTGGATGATTTATTCTAGGTAGAGGTTGTTGTACAACTAATGAATTTCTCGAAACCTCCTCCTTAACTTTAGTTGGTCCCTCCTCATCAGCATTGTTGTCACCATCTGTTCCGTCATTATGAAACTCCTCATCAGATGTTATATTGACATGTATATCCAAGAGATAACCTAGGTTTTCCTCTTCTACATCATTTGCAATTAGTTCAATTTCATGGGGAGTATTATCTTCAACCACTCTTGTAAGTCTACATATTTGTACAACTGGATGTTGTTGTTGTACAGTAGAAACATCAACATATAACTCCATCATGGTACCATCTAACCATTGAGAAAATAAATTAATTTCTTGGACCCACTGTGCATCAACGACGAATGGATAATCTATATTCCACAATGTTGCCGGGAATTGAAAATGTATATAGCTCATAGAATTGATATCTTGATCAGGTCTCATATTTAAGGAACCAAAAATTATCTCTTGAAGGTCACATTGGGTTACAAAATCAATTGTACTAACCACCATTATTTGTTGTGTACTGTAAGAAGCTCCTTGCTCAGTTTAAATAATCTCTCTATAGTAGTACACACATGCAAACATGACTCTCTACGTAAAAAAATTTTATTTCATCAAAATTATGATAGTGTAACAAATATTAACAATAACGGTTGACCATATAATATTTATTAGAATGTAATTTTAGGATGCCTTTTTATACCCTAAAATATGCTAGTAATGTTTCATTATATAAAAATTTATAAGAATATAAGTTACAGAACATTTTTGAACCCGAGGTAAAAAAGAAGAGGAAAAATCAAATTTATTTATTTATCATTGATAAAATGACAATTATAGTCATATAAAGTGAAATGAAGAAGAACAAAAACATTAAATTACACATGAATTCTTTATAACATACAATAAATTTGTTGACATTTTTCAATAAAATGTGGTTTGGATGAGATGAGTCTCACTTCGGATGAGATAAAATCCAACTTATTTTTTATTGAAAACTTAATAACATCTTTAAAAGATATGTACTTCACTTTTGAACTTTCAAAATCTTTCTAACTTCTAATGACATATCTTATATGTCATCTTAGATATCATTAGAAATCCAAAAACTTTTTGACGTTCAAAAGTTAAGTACATATCCTTCGAAGATGTTATTAAGCTGCCAATTAAAAATAAGCTAAATTTTACCTCATGTATGAAGTGAGACTCATATCATCCAAACCACATTCTATTGAAAAATGTAAACTAATTTATTCTATGTTATAAAGAATTCATGTTTTATTTAATGCATTTTTTCTTCTTCATTTCACTTTATATGATCATAAGTATTGTTAGCTAATCATTCTATTGATTTTTTTTAATCCTATGTTATTTATTAATTATTATATAATTAATAATTTATAATAATAACTATTATTTCTAAACTATATAATCTTTATGATACTAAAGTTTTAAAACATTTTCTTATATCCTAAACTATGATACTAATGTCTCTTAGTATATTTTTTACTAAGTTAATCATTCTTTAATCATTGGTTCATCCTTAATAAGTTAACAATTAATTAATAATTCTTCAATAACTCTATAATAGAGAAGAAAAAACACATAAAATAACACATGAATGTTTTAAACATACAATAAATACTAACATTTTTCAAAAAAACATGGTTTGGATAATATGATCCTAGCTTCAGAAGTGAGGTAAAACCCAACTAATATTTATTTGATAGCTTAATAACATCTTCTATAAGTATTTACTTAACTTATTATTAATTAAATATCTTTATATTTTGTTATTAAGCTACCAAATAAAAATAAACTATATTTTACCTCACTTCTAAAGTTACGCTCACCTCATCCAAACCATGTTTAATTGAAAAATGTCAAGGTATTTCTTGTATGTTGTAAAACATTCATGTGTAATTTAATGTGTTTTTTCTTCTCCATTTTATTTTATATAATCATAATTTTCATTTTATCAATGATAAGTATTATTAGCTAATCAATACATGTATTCATATTTTAATCCTAATTTATTCAATAATTAATATATAATTAATCATTATTAATAAAAACTATTATTTCTAAACTATATAATTTTATGATACTAAAATTTTAGAACATATTTTTATATCTGAAACAATGATATTAATGTTTATTAGTACATATTTTAACTAATCAATAATTCTTTAATCACTAGTTAATCCTTATTAAGTTATTCTTTAATTATTTATTCTTTAATCATTAATCATATGATATTAAATAGTTAATTATAATTAACTAATCATATGTATTCATTTTTAATCCTAAGTTATCATTAATTAATCTATAGTTAATAATTACTAATAATAAGTATTATTTCAAAACTATATATATCTAATTAAACTATTTAACAAATAACATCTTTAAAATGGACTAAAAAGAATTCAATTACTAAAAATAAATTTCATCATTTAATTCCTTTGTCCTTATCCATTTCATTCTATAACATCATAATTATCATTTTATCATTGATAAATATACTAATTGGATTTTTCTTTTCTTAGGTATTTTAGTAGTTTATAAAGAAAATATGAATCATCTTAAGAATTTCCTCTGGGAGTGTCAAACCAAGAGTTCAACAAGCCTCATTTTCATGCACTAGTTCCTATTCGAGTCTAGCTCAAAGTGGTATTTTTGGGTTTTACCCCTAGGTACATTTGTTCTAGAGCCATATCCACTTGTTTATATCCAGATAGGGATTTTATTTCTTAGATAACCACATAATATTTATGCTACTAAAATTTCACAATACTTAATCCTAAGTTATTCTATACTTAATCTATAATTAATCTATACTTAATCATTACTAATAAAAATTATTATTCCAAACTATATATAACTAATTAAACAACTTAATAAACAAAATATTTAGAAATAAATAAACTACTTTAAAAATTAAATATTTGGAACTAAAAATAATTCAATTAAATAAATAAAAACATTAAATTAAATAAAAAAATACCTCTAAATGATGCTTTGCAAAAAACCGCCTTCTTTTGGACCACCGACTCCACCTTATGGAAAAGGAATTTTTTTAGAGTGAGAAGTAGTGTATTTGTGATAGATGGGGGGAAATTAAGTGAGGATAATGGGGGCTACCATTTTATAGGGAGTTGAGGGAAAGGCGACACCCCCCTGCCTTTGCCATGTCATCGATTCAGGCCAAAAGTGGCATGGGAGATGGAAGGTGGCATCGGCGATGCCACCTCTAAGGCATGTTTTTTAAAATATTTTTAACCTATGTTGTTTTTAAAAAAAATAAAAAAACATTTTAAAAAACACACAATATTCACACCGCTTTTTCACCAACTCTATTCCTATTTTCAAGATATTTCGATGACCCATTATAGATTCAAAGATATTAACTTTTAGTTCTTCAATAAGGATTTAAATGATTCTGAATATCATGGAATTTTTCCTTTGCAATCTCTGTTTCTCCTCTCAATGAATATATCATGTGCACGTGATCATAAATTCATGAAACTCATTTTCCCAAAAGCTTAAAGTTATCCATGGTGATCGACTGCTCAAACAACCTCTTGAAACTGAGTTTGAAGTTCAACTGAATCGTTTTCATATTTATCACTCAAATGAAGTTGAATGATATTTTTGGTTATGTTAGGTTTTCCAAGATGATCAGATGTCACAATCACAAAATATCATTTAGTTCATACGTCATTGTGACATGCATATACTGGAAAATAGACATCCTTCAATGAGTCTATAGGAGGAGGATGACACCACCCATTTAAACACATGAACATAGGATATCGGATGATTCCGATTACACAAATCGAATGGCAGTAGAAATGTATGATTATTTTTAAGTGGGTAAACAGTGTAGCTCACTTCATGTCCCACATCAGTTCTTCAAAGGCACTTTGGTCCTCTTTATAAGATAAATCATGAACATTTATCATTAGAGCTCGAGATCAGCGATTAGCATCATTACACATCATACACGCTCGACGGGCCTTGGCCCGACATGCTTTTGGCCCAAACTCTATGCACCTGCAAGCGTGTGCATTGTGGGTTTTATACATAGGTCGGAAGAGGGATCATACACAGACCTCCATAACACTTAAAACAAGTGCATGGATTCTTCTTCTTCATCTTCCAATAACCCTTCATGTAATAATAATAATATTTCATGGTTCTTCTTCATGAAAAATATTATTTTTCACTCTCTTAAATTTATCTTCTGTATGTTTCTCTCTTTTTAAATGATCTTTAATTCTTACAATCCTTATACAATAAATAAATATTTCATAAACTTCTTCAAATCTTCTTATGTTCTTTTTGGAATATAAATTTCAATGATATTATTAACATTAAAATCTCATGAAAATAAATATTTTCATGGTATTAAACTTCTCTTCATCCAAAAACACATGGTACTTAAATCATATTTATTATTGTAAACAATGTTTAACCTTTAGCACGTGTATTTTGAATATTGAACCATTTCAACAATCATCGGAGTTAGAAACTCAAAGTCTTCAAAAGTAGTTCCTTAAGGTCATAAGACTTGAACAATTTTATTCATTTCTTATTCATGCAATCATCAAAGATATTATTGGATTCTCCACTTACATCAAATTCTTCATTTAAAACTACTTCAACATATTGACATAAATGAAATAGTTATGTTATTGATCAACATTGACAACCACTATCAATCATTGAAAACAAATACAACTCATACACAAAGTGAGATATTCAGAAGTAACACATTGGTAACATTTACACAACCCATATGTGTAAAGGTGACACTTCGGTTTCCTTTATATAGCCCTGTTATGTAAGGGTAAATCATATTTCTTTATTTTTAAAAAACCTAAAAAATGATGCTGTATTTTTTTTCTTATTTATTTATTTTAAAGAAGAATTTAATAAATCTTAAACATGGGTACGTTTGACACCATATAAGGGTGGAAAAATATTTATTCCTTATATGAACGCATCAAATTTGACATCCATATAAACCTATCAAAGAACTATATCTACCCAAATCTTTGTGTAGGTAACTCTTTTCATCAAAATGGTGATCCTAGGTGGAGAGCCACACTTTTTCACACATTCTTGAAAGAGAGTTACTAGGAATTATCCAACTCTTTAGCCTCTATACTAATACCACTGAAGGGATTTGAAAAAATATAATAACAATTATTAGATGAAGAAAGGCTATCTAAACCCTTATCTAAGGATATCCATGAAAGAAATATGAAACATGTGTGAAAACCAAAATCGATAAATATTATTGTAAATATTTTCACCTTAAACCAAATAGAATCTACAAAATTCAACCTTGATTTGATATGATCAATAAAGATCCCTATAGGTATCCAAAAGGCATCCCCTCTTTGAGGTGTGACAGACTCAATTTTCATGCATAATTTTAAACATTTTTTAAATTATTTTGATGGATTTTAATGAATAATGACCTTGAATTTCAATGTCTTACTAAAATATGGGAAATTTCAAATGTGGAATTAAAATGATCTAAAATGGATAATTTGTGATGTTTTTGAAGTCGTTATTTATTTTACCATTCTATTGAAGTTATATTAAGAGTTTTTTAATGATTTTCAAGTGTTTACCCAAAAAAATGGGACAGGTCTCAATCTAGCCCACCAACTAGTGGAAACCCACTACTTAGCCATCCCATAGGGGGATGACTATCCAAGCCAACACACGGAGGGCCTGCTTAAGCTGGCAGGGCCGTATGGGGGATCAATCCTGTGCGGTCACCTGCGAGGAGGATCTTATGGGGAGTATAGCTGGGCCAAGGGACCATGTGAGTACACAAAAATGTAGTGTCCAAGCCTACTTGGCTAAAGGAGGATCAGATCACTAGCATGGGGTGGTTTGTAGTGGTGGTAGGGGGTCCTCTTTCCCCTATCTGACTTCATTGCGGCTGTGGAGATAAAACTGGATATTTAAATGATTGCCAATATATGTCTCCATTCCAATATGGGACAAAATTTCCCAGATACTATTCATCATTTAAATATATGATGTTATCCTGCATTTTTCTCTCATGTTCACCTTGGACATGATCCACCACCATCCTCTGTTGTCTCTGTCACCTGACACTGGCCCCGAACACCACTGCAACACCAAAAAATGGAATCTTCGCCATTAGATAAGCTCGACTCGAGCTGGAGAACCACTGGTGATTCCCTTGATCACTATGGATCATCTTTGGGACCTCAATCGACCACCTTGTACCCCCCTTTTTGAGATAAATGAAGCCATGCAATGCCATTTCAATCTCCCTCCAACCACTATGAAGGATAAAGGGTTTGATGAAGGCCACTGCCACCATGACCATGACCTCTAAAGCTCAAGTTAAAACCAAAATACACTATCGAAGCCTGGGATAAATCCATTCTAACTTCCACTGACCCATGATCACCACTTCCATGAGCAAGTTCCACTACCTTCACTAACAAATAAGATTTTCTACTATTTTTCCAATGTTATATGTGATTTTCCATTGAGAAAATGGTAGATATGATCCACCTTTGATCCAATGATAGGTGTTATCTACTATTGGTCCAATGGTGGATTTGGTGAATGCTATTTTAGCCTTCTACTTCTCTCTATTTCATGACACCTCTCTTCACCACCTGTTGTCATGAAGAACCACCATAGGAGCTTTCATGGAAGCTTTTCTCAAGATCCTTTTGAAATCCAAAATCCTGCTGTCAAAAAGGATCCACCACTACAATGTCCACAAAGCCACTGAAGCACCTCATCCAATTCCCATGCATGCATGTGGATTTGGAAAATTCCCTTGTCAACCACTTCCGCAACTCGATACCAGCCTACTGCCACTCACCTCCACCACTAACCTATTTCCACTCACTGCCATCGTACCTCACCACTTTAGTGCCTTCTGTGAAGCCCATATTTTCCACTGTCACACCTTTGAAGGAGTTTTAACTGTTTCACGCTGGAATTGGGGATGACCTTGATTATTTAAGGTTCAAACATTCCAATCGTTTTCTAATGGGTTTGTTTGTAGAACCAGAAACATCCAATGATTCTATATCCATTTGGACCTACTTTCCAAAGGTAGGTTCTCATTAGTTATGAACCGGTGAGGATTAATAATTTATATAGGTTGAGAGGATGGGAGGTCGGACTCATCACACCTTTTTTAGGGGAATTATTGTCTACTCCGGGAATCTCTTTATAGATTTAAGTTATGTTCGTGAATCCTTATTAAATTACCAAGTATGAAAATGATATTTTCTTTAGATATGACAATCAATGATTAGTATGTAGGATATTTAGAGAATATTTTACATGTATTCGAGGTTATTCATCAATAGAGAATCATCTGTATTTGTTTAGAGATTCTTAGTCAATGGTATCCTTTGACACATTATATAGAATTCTCTTGGTCATTATGATAACCATACTGGTTTTAAAGCCACTCAGCGGGGCACTTGAAGTTTATTGTCATTCAGAAAGAAATGAATTATTTTAGAGTTGGGATCTTACCTACAGATGAGCTACCTACGTATCCTTGTTTAGAAAAGGAATTAGAACCCACATAGTTTGAGTAAGGGAGTATGATGTTTATGCATGATTTATGGCACAAAGAAAGATGTCATAATTACTTTTACACTCTAAGCTCACCTAAGTCACGCTCGGTGTGAGAAACAAGAGGTATTGGTAAAACCAAACGATTGCGCCATGAAAGATGAAATCATAAGAAATAATGTGGGGCTTATATATGTATGACTACCCAGATAGATGATGATTGGGATTTACTTCAGGGAAGAAACCCAGGAACAAGGTCCATAAAGGTATATGTTCTTTATGGAGATTTGGATACTTAACTTAGGAATTAATCCTGAGAAGGATGCCCAAATTAGAGGGGACTTATGATTGGGTTTTACTCCTGATAAGGAATCCCAAATTAAAAGTAAATTAAGACTGGTTAAGAGAAATTAGGACTGGGTCTTGTTCCTGAGAAGGAGGCCCAGGTTAAGGGGAATTATGATTGGGGCTTACTCCTAAGGAGGATGCCCAGATTTGGGAACTTGGGGCTTACTCCTAAGGAGGATACCCAGATTAAATATCTTTGACTAGGGCTTATTCCTGAAAAGGAAACCCATGTTAAGAGAACTTTGATTGGGGATTATTCCTGAGAAGGAGGACTAGGTTATGGGAATTGGAGCTTACTCCTAAGGAGGATGCCCAAATTTAAAGAAATTGAGACTGGGGATTACTCCTGAAAAGGAGGCCCAGGTTAAAGGGAATTATAACTGGGGCTTACTTCTAAGGAGGATGCCCATATTTGGGAACTTGGGGCTTACTCCTGAGGAGGATGCCCATATTTGGAAACTTGATAATTGGGGTTTATTCCTGAGAAGGAGGCCCATATTAAAGAGACTTAGATTGGGACTTAATCCTGAGAAGGAGGCCCAGATTAAAGAGACTTAGATTGGGACTTACTTCTGAAAAGGAGGCCGAGGTTAAAGATCCTCTCATCTTTAAAGGATGAGGTTGAATAAATGAAATCTCTCACCTTAGTGATATAAATATATGTAAATCACTATGTTTTGAGATATGTTCCACATAATTCATTTCAGATAAGGAAACCAACAAGGGAACCATGCCAAAAATGTCTTTGAAAAGGGTTTTGAAGACTAAATATTGAAGAGGAAAGTTGGATTTGAAGAAAACAAGTAAATAGGCAGGAGGGGAACCCAAAAAGAGAGAGGCGCACAAGTCATGTGTGGGCGTGCAGGTCCTGGTCACGCAGGTATACCTGCGCGACACATAGGTACCTACGCGATGGTCAACCCATAGGGTAATACTTGGGTGAGGCTTGGCTCAAGCCCTTTGTATTATCCCTAGGGGATTCCAAAAGAGTGGCATATAGGTTCTGGTGAAGGGATAAGGCGGCGCACAGGTTTCTTCCTTTCCCTTAAGGGTTTAGACATTTAGGCGCGTAGGTATTGATGAATTTCAACACTTGGGACTTGTTTACTTTGTTTAGATCTTCCATTCTAGGTAAGGAATTACTATTTAAGTGTTCGGAAGACTTCCAGAAGAGGCTAGGGCGCCAGGATCTTAAATATGGCTTTTGGAATTTTTCGTCTTTTGGAATAGGGGGCCCACAAGGGGTATTTATAGGCTGCTGAAGACCCTGGGAGAAAATCAAATAGGGCATGCAGGTCACCTGCATTCCCAATATGTGGCGCGCAGGTATACTTGCGCGACCATGATGAAACTTGCGCGACCCAAGTGAAAACAAATCCTCTTTCATGCCTTTGTCAATTTTTGATCTTTCTTCAAAGGATGAGTTAATTTGTGTTAAGGTATTTTCTCTTTTTATTCATTTAGACTCTGTGACGGAAATGAGCATCAACAAAAGTCCCCCCTCAGAGTTGGATCTGAAATAAGGAGGGTTTGACTCTAAGGTAAAGAAGAAAACCAAGGAAGGGTGGCGCGCAAGTTTTGACCATGCAGATATCGGCACGCAGGTGAGAGTCGCGCAGGCTTCGGTGTGTAGGGTTGCGGCCTTGCCTATATATATGCAGCCATTCCTCGCGCAAAGCAACTGGTTCTCAAATATTCCCGCTCTCACCACGCAAGTTGCCTTCATCACGCAAGTGTCTTGTTTTTTGCTGGTTCTTTGTGTCGCGCTTCTGTAGAGGTATTTAGACTTGCCCGGTGATACCTGCGTGCCAATACTTGCGCGACACAACTATACTTGCACACCAACATAGGACTTGCATGCCTTAATTCCTAAGCCAATTTTTCACTTTTCTTTAGAAATTTTATAAAAAACCAACTCACTTAAGAGTTAATTATTCGATCTTTGTGCAGATTCAATGGCTCCTAGAAGAATCGGAATGGCTGATGAACTGGCTAGCAAGCATATCGATGATATGATTAATGTTGTTGGCCATGATTACTATACGGTCTACAACAGTACTCTCCCAGATTTGGCCAAGTACTTAAAGAAGTATCATCTTAACTTTCCAGAGAGCATCTACTTTCCTCTGTATGGCCATGGTCATCTACAAGGATTCAACATTCTAGATACGAAGAATTACCTGCCCGAGATGCAGCTGTACTACTACTCCTCTATTTCGATTATGTTGTGCATTAAGATCAACAATAATGGTGTGAACTTTCAAATTTTTCTTCCTTACCATTTCCTTACAGATATGAAAATGGAAAACCCATGGGATGAAATGTTTTCCGCTGTTGGTTGGTGGAGAGAATACTATCATGGTATAAGAACCATATCTGAAAAGAGTAATCTCTCCAAATGGCTCTTTACTTCCAATGCTCCAGTCTCAAATCCATGTATCTATCTTCTAAGTCTCTTGGACAGAAACAGAGTCACTGTTTGATCAGCAGAAAATTTTCTCAAACCGCACTCAAGAACATCCTTTTACAATTGTTCCAAGAAGAGCTGGTATCACTGCATCTCTTATTGTATCCAATTGAATGAATGAATTCCAGGAGGCTTCTGATGAAGCTCAGGATGCTGTAAATCAAATGAAGATTTATTTTTACAGCCTTTTGTAATTCTTGGAAAAGATAAGAGACTCAAGTCTGTGGATGTCCTTCTAACTCTTGTGCATCAATGAAAAACACTTTCATCTTCAATCATTTGTGCATGCCTTCTTTTTCTACCTGCTTTAAATTTTAACCTAAGCCAATGGGCCTAGTAAACATAGTTTGATTTTTAATAGGATTGTAAAAACAAGCCTACAAACTTTGAATCTTTTCATTGCTCAATATTACCTAAAATCATACAAAATGTATTTTTAGTGAGCTGAGACTTGACTTTTGTTCAGAGTTCCATTGTCTTTTGTGGGCAGTTTAATGTCATGCACATTGGATATAAAAAAGGCTAACGTTTAAGGTCGAAATAGCTTTAACCGAATGGATTAAAATTGACTCAATTCCTTGAAAATTTGTCTGAAAACATATTACCATATTCAAGTATGAGGGAAAACATGTAAACTATGAATTAAGAAATTTTGAACCTGAGGAATGATACAAAAAATGGATAAAAGGAATTAGAAGAAGTATTTACCAAGAATGAAGTTACCACTATTTAACAAACCCGTTAGGGGGTTGAATTATGCAGGGCCACTTAAGGGCATTGGCTGCATAGTCAAATAATAGTATCTTTTGGCTAACAGGTCTATTACGTAGACTACTTATGCAAGGCCGCCTAAGGGCAGGTGCTGCATAGTCAGGAAAAAGAACTCTCAGAAATTTACTTTTCTACTGCTAAAAAGTTAGTGAAATTTTATGGAGATTCAAATTTTTCAAAGAATAGAGTTTGTTGTATGGAAAGAGGTACTTGAATATGGAGAAGATATTTCCAATCAAGATTGTCTAAGAACTAGATGAATGTCACTCCTGCGAAGGTCTGACCCAAATGTAGGGAAGGGAAATATAAACCATAGACTTGAATACTTTCAGATCATGAAAAAGAGTATGGGAAAAATATTTTAAGGATGGATAATTTTGAGGACCCTACATATTGTCATTAAGACAACTAAGGAAAAAAGAGGTTTTATTCCCAATAATGAAGTTACCATTATTTGACAAACCCGTTAGGGGGTTGAATTATGCAGGTCCACCTAAGGACATTGGCTACATAGTCAAATAATATAATCTTTTGGCTGATAGTTCTATTATGTAGACTACTTATACAAGGCCGCCTAAGGGCACGTGATGTATATTCAGACAAAAGAACTCTCAGAAATTGGACATTTTGTGACTAGAAGTCAAGAAAAGGGTTATGGAGATCTGGAAATATTTAAGGTTAGGAGTATGAAACATGAAAATGGGTATTTTCCAATGCATGAAAGATATACATAGACCAATGCTAACCATAATCATGTTGTGGTTGGGTCCTGAATTGAAATGTTGGACTTCACTACGTATCCCATAAGGATAAGAATCAAGCCATACGTAGTTCTTGAAATACAATTTAACTTCATGTGGGATGAAAGTATGGGAGGTCTTAGTTTAGGGTCATAGAGCTCGGACCATAATAATGAATACATAGTGTGTGTTTTATAAACCTGATGTGAATGAGGACCAAGGTTTTCATACCACATTCATGTTTTCACAGGGGGACTTTTCAGCCAAGGGACTGAAACTAAAATTTGGGGTTTGGCCCAAAGACTTGGGGCTGGATTTTAGGGATGCTCAAACGTTCCTAAATATCCCATAAGGATGGGAATCAAGCCGCATGTAGTTCTTGAAATACCCTCTGTATAGATTTGGTTCGTACATATGAAGGGTGAAAGGGGACTTTAGTGCAATGATGGTTTGACCCAAGATAAAAGGTTCGGGAATTTCCATGTATGGACATAATCTTTAGAATATAACATTATTGGAGATCAATGTAAATAATGATTTTCTATCAGGTGAGGGTGTCAAAGAATGTTGTAGTTTATTGTCATACAGGAAAAAAATTGTTGTACAGTTTAATGTCATATAGTAAGGACAAAGGTGAACCAATGTAAAGATATTGATTCTGGGGGTGGATTCATGAATCAACATCGTATGATATGGAGGTGAACCGATGTGAAGAGATTGGTTTTGGGCTTGAACCTCAGGAGGTTGCCTACATACCTAGCCTAGAAGGCAAGGATCAAAGTCCGCATAGTTCAATTGAAAAATGAATTGGTGATCAAGTTGTTTTTGAGGACAACGATCTAAAAAGAAAGTGTTGGGACTTACACATGGTTATCGTCCCCAAGAAGGTGTTATGGTTGAATTTTACTCTAAACTCACGTGAGTCATAATCGGTGTGAGAAACAAGAGGTAGCAACAACCCTAACGATGCATAGTTTAATGTCATGTAGGATATATAAGGGACTGTGCAGTTTAATGTCATGTAGTAAGGACTTAGGGAAGGACTATGCATTTTAATGTCATGCAGTAAGGACAAAAGAGGGGCTGTATAGTTTAATGTCATATAGTAAGGACGGGTATTGTACAGTTCAGCGTCATGTAGCTAGGACATATGGCTATGCAGTTTAATGTCTTGCAGTGAGGACAATGAGGACACAGTTTAACATCATGTTAGACGTATTAGGAATTTTTTCACAGTTTAATGTCTTGTTGGAAATTGGGGTGTTGTACAGTTTAACGTCATGTAGCTAGGACTTAAGAGAAGATTATGTAGTTTAAAGTCATACAGTAAGGACTTTGGGGACTGTGCAGTTTAAATTCTTGCATTAAGGACAACACAGTTTAACGTCTTGCGGGATGATAGGGAATTTTGTATAGTTTAGTTTCATGTAGATAGGACATCACAATTTAACATTATGTTGGATGAAAAGGGACAATGCAGTTTAACGTCATGTAGGACGATGGTGAGAATAGTTTAAGGTCATATGCATAGACCTTTATGATGTATTTGTGTTATACAAAATACCTCTTTAGAAATCTATCATTGGTTGGAGTTGTGATGAGTTCTCCATCCATTGAGATTAAAGAGTAAGCTCCATTGGAGTAGACCTTATGTATTGAGTAAGGTCCTTCCCATTTTGGTTCAATATTGGGAGGTTTCTTTCCTGTTATCATTGTAGTTCTGAGAACCAATACCAATTCTCCCTGAATGAATGAACAAAGACTAACTTTTCTGTTGAAAGCTCATGCTATTCGATTCTGACATACTTCCAAGTGATGCAGGGTGCACAATCTTTTCTCATTTAACCGTTCTAATTCATCCAATTGCTTTTGATATTGTTCATCTATAGATGAATGATCACAAATGGCTACTCTGAGCGAAGGTAATTGAACTTCGATGGGAAAGACTGGTTTTGTTCCATATACCAATGAATATGGATTTAACCGCGTTGCAGTGCAGGTGGTGGTCTGATAAGACCATAAAGAATGAAAGAGTTTATCAAGCCATGACTTATTATCTTTATCCACCATCTTTTGCAGTATGTTTGAAAGAGTCTTTTTAAGGCTTCTATCTGGCCATTGGCCGCTGTATGATACCGAGATGAATGGTTGGATTTGATGTTGTATTCTTGATACAACTTCCTTACCTCGGATGAACAGAAGTTGGTGCCATTGTCCGTCAATATGGTATGAGGGACACAAAATATGGTAATGATGTTAGACTTGATGAAGCTAAAAATTATTTTAGAACTAACTTATTTGAGAGGTATTGCCTCTTCCCATTTGTAAAAGAAGTCAGTAGCAGTAAGAATATACTTAAACTGCTTCGCTATAGCTGAAGGGTAAGGTCCCACTATATCCATCCCCCATGTGGAAAATGGCCACAAGTATTTAGCTGTATGAAGCAACTCTGGGGGTTGATGAATGAAGTTGGAACATACTTGGCAAGAATGACACTTCTTTGTGAAATCAACACAATCTTGTATCATTGAAGGCCAAAAGTATCCAAGCCTTCGAATTTGATCAGACAGTCTATGTTCAGACTGATGGGCACCACAGACTCCTGCATGAACTTCTTTCATGACAACCATTGTCTCTTCACCATCAATACATCTGAAGAGAACTCCATCAAAACCTCTTTTGTAGAGAATTTTTTCTAGGTGATCAGGGCTTTTATAAAGAGTAAAATTGACCACACAACACCAGATTTGTTCTTTCCCAGCTCTATCAGGTGGAAGTGTTCCATTTTGAAGGTATTCCCTGATAGGTGTCATCCATCCTATAGTATGACTATATGGTTCAGAAATGGGACTAATTTCATTGATTTCCTCTGTTCTGGTTTGAACATAAGGTGAAATTGTACGACGGTGGGCAATACTCATGATTGTCTCGTCCCGATTTGGATCTACCAGAGCTGTGGCTATATTAGCTAGTGCATCAGCTTGGGCATTTTTTGATCGCGGGACATAATAAAATGTCAGTTATGAAGGAAATTGTGCCATTAACTCTCTAACGTAATCATACAAAGGGATTAACTCTTCTTTTCTGATGGCATAATCCCCATTGACTTGTTTGATTACCAGTTCTGAATCACCTTTCACCTTTAAGTGATTCACTTTTGCTTGAAGCGTCAACTCCAATACTGCGATGAGAGCTTGGTATTCTTCTTGATTGTTTGTACCGCCTTCCCATAATAAGAAGGAATAAGGTAGCATAGCCTTTTCTAGGGAAATAAGTATGATTCCTAACCCAACTTTATTGAATTTAGGATCTTCCATTTTATTCCCTGTTGGAATTCTGGAAGCACCATCAAAGTACATTTCCCATGTTTGAAGATTATCTTGAATAGAAAATACTTCTTCATCAGGAAGTTCAATATCTAAAGATGTATCTTCTACTGAAGGATGTTCAGCAAGGAAATCAGCCAGATCTTGGCCATTTATTGCCTTTTGAGACACATACTGGATATCAAATTGCTGTAAAATAACTACCCACCTTGCCAGACGTCCTATAAGCATTGGATGGCTAAGGATGAATTTGAGCGGGTTATTACGAGATACCAATTGGACCTCATGATGTTGCAGGTAGTGTCTCAACTTCTGAACAGAAAATATTAATGCTAGGCATCACTTCTCAATACTTGAATATCGGGTTTCTGTTTCAAGCATAGTCCGACTGAGATAGTAGAGGTTGTTTTCATTCCCCGCATCATTCTTCTGGGCAAGGAAGGCACCCAATGATCGCTCTAAATCTGTCACATAGAGGATAAGGGGTCTTCCTTCAACAGGTGTCATTAATACTGGTGGACTCAAGAGATATTTCTTGAGAACATTGAATGCTTCTTGACATTATTCAGTCCACTGTTAAGTGACTCCCTTCTTCATCAATTTGGTGAAGGGTAAACTTTTTTCTGCCAAATTGGCGATGAAACGCCTAATATAGGCCAAGTTTCCTTGAAGTCCTCTCAATTATTTCAAATTTTGAGGAGGTGACATACCAAAGATTGAATTTGTCTTCTCAGGATTGACTTCGATACCACGATGGAATACAAAAAAGCCGAGATATTTTCCTGAGGTTACCCCAAAATCACATGTTAAGGGGTTTATCTTCAAATTGTGTTGTCAAAGTTTGTGGAATATGAATTCCAAATCATCCAAGTGACTATAAAGTTGCCTGGATTTAACCATCAAATCATCCACATAACATTCAACAAACTTCCCTAAAAAGGGTTTGAAGATACGATGCATGGAACGTTGATATGTTGCGCATGCATTCTTCAGACCAAAGGGCATTACCCGATAGCAAAACACACCCTGAAGGGCTCTAAAGTCTGTAGATTCTTCATCTTCTGGAGCCATTCAGATTTGATTATACCTTAAATATCCATCCATGAAGGAAAGTTCTTCATAACTAGTTGTTGCATCAATTAAGAGATCTGTGATCGGAACTGAAAAATCATCCTTGGGACAATGCCGATTAAGATCTATGAAATCAATGAAAGCTATAATTTTTCCATTATTCTTTTTCACAGGGACAATATTAGCCAACCACTTGGGATATTGAACTTCTATGATGAAGTTAGCTTTGATAAGCTTATCCACTTCAACTTCAATTTTGGAAGCATAAGTTGGGTGTGTTCTTCATGCAGCTTGCTTGAATCCTTGATGTTCTTCTGGAAAACCCAAACGATGAGTAGAAACATCAGGATCAAGGCCTGGAATCTCTGTATAGTTCCAAGCAAATATATCTTTATTTTTCTTCAAAAATGAAATATAAATTTTCTATTCTTCAAGATTCATGGCCTCACTAATTAAAGTGGGGCGTGGATATTTTTTTACCCAGATTTATTTCTCTGAGTTCATCCACAGTGGTAAAGATACCCTCTTCAAAAGCTGGAGGAGTATCCCTAAGATCTTCTTCTTCTTCTTCAA
This sequence comes from Viscum album, assembly GCA_963277665.1. Taxonomy (NCBI): domain Eukaryota; kingdom Viridiplantae; phylum Streptophyta; class Magnoliopsida; order Santalales; family Viscaceae; genus Viscum; species Viscum album. The sequence goes on from OY728130.1 coordinate 731,598,537, forward strand.
CATGTGTTATTTATTCTATTTCTACTTGTATAGTATATGATGAACCAGAATTTACAGGATCAAGAGAGATGTTAAAATTTGAACATCTTAAAGAAGAGGCATCCATTTCTGACCCTATTGATGATGAAGGGTCTTCCTTGGGTAATAAAGAGAAGATGATAGATTGAGAATCGACATCATCGTTCACCTCTAAAATTTCTATAACTTCTTCTAGTCTGGTTGGTGAAGTATAGACTTGCTAGATTTCAGCGGATGAAATGAAGAAATATCCATTTGCGCTTTCATCATTTCTTGGTGAATCACCAATTTCTCCCATGTTGTCCGGCTTGATTGTCATAATTGACATTATGGAAGTTTCCATAAGAGTATTTGGATTTGGGTCTATCCTGTCAATTTGACTGATAGGAAACACATAATTTGTATACACATGTACGAATGGGTTTACTGGAATATTTTCCAAACCATATGGAGCATTAACTTTGGTAACCTCCCTTGTTGTGGATTTCTCCTTACCCTCCATGTGATAGAATTCCACCTCAATCTATTGAGATTCACGTGTTTTGAATGGGGATTTATCACCATAAAATGTCTCAATTTGTCTATTGAAACAATATTTGAGACATTGATGGTATGATGAGGGGATAGCTGCATGTTGATATAGCCAAGGTCTTCCAAGAAAAATGTTGAAAGCTATGTCTTGAAGAACAACCATGAAATCTGAATTGGATACAAGATCTCCAAAATGATTTCTGAGTGTGATCTCACCCAGAGGTTATTTTTCATTTTTATCATATCCTTGCAACATCAAAGTAGAAGGATATAAGTCAGATTCGGTGAGGCCCAATCGAAGAAGTGTACGAATGGGGATGAGGTCGACTCCTAACCATTATCAATGAAAGATCTTCGGATTTCTATATTATTGACCTTGAAAAATAAATACAAAGGTCTAATATGTCCATGCACAACATCATATTCATCTTCATCTGTGAAAGATATCACTGCATGGAATTTTGTAGGATTATTCTATATATGGTAGACTTCAGCCGCATTAATTTCAGTTTCGAATTCCTGAGGACTTGAAAAAGGCTCAATGAGTGCCTCTCAAAGATCCTTTGATAGATTCAAGGCATCTAGAATTTATAACGTGGCCGGTACTTGGGAAAAATGTTTCAAGACATCATATTTTTGATCCAAATTTCTGTGTTTCCCAATAGGAACATGTGGTTTTGTAGGTGCCTTAGAAGTTGATTCTTTGTAAGTAGATGAATCTTGTATCGGGGTTAGAGTTAGAAATACTCCTGGCTTTGGAAGATTAGACCGAATGGGTCTATTTACCTGCTGAGAGGAAGAAGGTGTAACCACCAACCGATCCTCCAGAATGACTATTCCAGGACTGAATCTGCCACGTGTGGAAGAACTTGCTTGTTCTTTTTGAGATTTTTGAAGGGCTCTGCCACAAGTTTTTGCTACATATATAGTTCTAGCAGGGGTAGAATTGGAATAGTGGCTTCTGATATATCCACGTCTTCCTCTGTATCCCAGACCTCTGGAATTCCCTCTAATTCCTCTGTTTGATACAGGGAACCCAGGCTCATCAAGATCGAAACTGTGACTGGCATAAGGATCTGTTAAGTGAATCATGTTAACAGAACCAAAGATAAACTCTTTGTCTGATGAAGACTCTGTCTGATTAGCCAGTTTAGGCTGTACTATTTGGTGGGACGGTGCTCGTGGCTTCGAAGTAGATGGCATAAAATCTGCCAGAGTAAAAGATAGCTTGGGCTTTGACACAATTTCATCTTCTTCTGACTGCTCTTATTTATTTAAATTATGTCATTTATTTGAGGATTTTCCCTCTGATGAAGGGGACTTTTATGTGGCATTCATAGCAGAATACACAATTGGTTTCTTCAATTGTGTTCAAAAAATGGTATGAGTTCGGTTGATCATTTTTTTGACCATCCAATAATCATATTTCTACGCAGTTTTACTTTTGACATCTTGCCACTCGCCTTCTTCCTCTGGATCTGTAGCAGTAACACATGCTACCTGAGATGAAGAACCTTTCAATTTGACTTGTCCCGAGTCGACCATTTTTTGTAGGAGGTATTTGAAGAAAAAACACTCCTGAATGGGATGCCCCAACATCTGATGAAATGGGAAATAATTGGGAAGGTATTCATCTCCTTCCTTGTTCGGCCTTTTGGGCCTTGGTAATTGAACCAAATTGTTTTCCAGAGCCGAAATTAAGTAACCAAGAACTTGTTCATTTCAGAAAGAATAAACTTTGCTCTTCAGAAACTCAAATTGATTCCGTCTTTGATCTCTTTGATCATCTTGAAGAAACGGCCTCTGTTGTTGATGCTCAGGAGGTGGAGCCCTTCAGAAAGATGAAGGTTTTGAAGTGGAAGCAGGTACAGGTGCTTGTTTAAGCGTAACTATAGCAGTCTCTGCTCTACCCATTCTCCTTCCTAGAGCTGATGGAATTACATGAGTTTTATCCTTAGTCTTTGTAAGAGATTCTTTGATCTTTTGAGCGATCAAAGAAAGGTCTTGAAACCCTCCTGTGTATTTCATAGGGATCAATGGTGTGTTTAATTCATCACGCAAATTTGCCACACATATTGGAAAAAATTCCTCTTTAGGGAGTGCTAAGCTTAGGGAATATGTTAATCTCTTCCAGCGAGCAATGAAATATGAAACCCTTTCATTATCCCTTTGCTTACAATTTTTAAGATAAAAAACTATTTTCTTTGGCAATTTTGAGATAAATTGAAGAAGGAATCATTGATGAAGATCTTCCCACCCAGTAATCGACTAGGATTGCAAGCTTGTGTACCAGACAAAAGCATTCCCTTGTAGTGACTGTACAAAACACCTGAGCTTAACTTCTTCTTGTTGCTGAGGGGTTCCCATCATAGGATCACAATGAGAAACAAAATGTGTCAAGTGTTTCTATGGGTATCCCAAACCATTAAAGATTGGGAATGTGGTACTTGCAAAATTTGATGGGGGAGAAATTGCATCAACCCATTCAGGGTAAGCTCTCTTTTCTGGTTGAATTTGAGCACTTTTTACCTCCATAGATTCCAACCGAGCAGTTAATGACTCAATAGTAGTTATTAACTTTTGAGAAACATCTGGTTGAGCTTGGACCTAAGCAGGTGCAATAATTGTAGCTTGGACAGATGTGGTGGCTGATACTGCAACTGATGGTAGCACTGCCGATTGTTGTTGCACGTGACCCGTAGGATTAGACCTATGAGGGTGTACTGGTAGAGGAGGATATTCTTGATCCATCTCAGTAACTGCAAAAAATTACCTTGGCTGACTGACTCTAGCACGCTTAGGAGGAAGACTACCTTGAATCAGTTCTGCATTCAACCTCTTTAATTCTTTCATTTCTTCCTCCTTTTGTGCAAACCTTTACTCTAATGAGAGAGATTGGCCTTCTCCAGAGGAAGGGTATGTAACCTGATTCTTTCCTTTACCCTTGTTTTACACCTTTCAGAGAGGGGGAAGTTGATTATTTGAATGAATACCCAGATTCTGGGTAAGACTTTGATTTCATGTACACACACCTCTTTCATTTGTGTCTGTGCATACAACTTCTTGAGCAGGAACTTCTTCATCTGATCCCTCTGAGTGAACCTCATCTAGGGTATCATCAACAAATACATTGATGACATTAATTGATACATAATTCTTTGCATCCCTTATATCGGCATTTCTGAGATATTGTCTTTTTCCATGTCCCTGATGAGACATTGCCTTTTGTTGATTTGATCCCTCAGGAACTTCTTGATGAACCATAATTGGAGGGAATCCTCTGATAATTTTTCTCTTAGTTATTCTTGTGGCTTCTTCCCTAATCGAGAGAATACTGACTTTATCTGAGGAAGAGATTGAGGATTTGAAAAAGTCCCCAGTCCTGTGGACTGGGGTTGTTCCTACTGTTTCTGCTCAACTCCTCGAATCCTATTTGTTGATTTTGAGGGTTGGGTTAAAAGAGTCCCTAGTCTGGAAAGTTGGGGTGGTTCTTGAGCTACTATATCTGAGACTTTCTTAAAATCTCTCCTGATCTTGCGGACCTTAGTCTAGAAATTGGATGGATGCATCAACCTACATCCTCTCAAATCACCTGGCTCAAAATACCGTTGGATGATTTCTGATACTTCTGTCACCTGATGATGCACTTGCTCTAAATGATAAGCCTGTTTGATATTCACATTTGCCTGATGCAAGATTAATTCAACAACTTGTTCTTGGATTCCTGACTTTGGGAAGAACTAGTTGAAGAATGTTCCTAAGCAAGCCTTTGATTACAAACAAAGCCAATTGGCTATGGCCAGCCATGAGCAATAACATTGCATGAGACCATCTTCGGTGGGATTTTTTGACTGGAGAGTACAGTGAAATGTAGTTCTCCATGAACACCCCATCCCATGATATGAATACTAGATGGGGCATTGGCAATTAACTAGCATAATCTTTTTAGTTCTCTAAGGCATGAACGTTGAAGGGCTCTCTGCTTCTTTTCAGCCTTCGGATATCGAAAAACTGATAGAGTTTCCAAATCAATTTGGAGTTGTAACCCTTATATTATCTTGACATGATTTTCATATTCATCATAAGATAATATTTTCTTTTAAAATTAACAAATATTTTTCCACATGTTGAGATGAATATCTTGAATACAGTCTTCCGTTAACATTTTTGGAATGTCATAATGAGAGTCATCCAAAGGCCAAAACATGACTGGCACTTCACCTTTTTCAGTTGTTTTCTCATATTCAGGTCTTCCTCTTTATCATTTGATGAATATTTTTCTACCTGATTAGACCAAAGCTGGTGCTTCCTTGTTTCTTCATCAAATTCAAAAATATTGGTAGAGAATTCACATATCAAACTAGAAGATGAACGACCCAGGGGTTGTTCGGAGAATGACCTACACCCCGGGCTATCTTCTGATTGAGAAAGTATTTCACTTGCTAGTGGTAAAGCATCATACATGACTGGCTTCACATTTGCAAGTGCCTCAAGATAAAATGGCTTTCTCATCACTACATTTTCCATTTGAGTATTTTCCAGGCAATGTGAATTACTACTATGGAGAGGACTTTCGCAAGTAAATTCATAATCATGGGGAGGACCACCATGGTGGGTTACAGAAAAAGATGAAACATTTTTCTCCTTGGTCTTCTGACCACACATAGGGTTCTTGTGGCTCTCATATGAAGATGATACTTTGAGATCAAACAAATTTTCATGAAGCAAGCCTTCATGAGGAAGTGTCTAATGAAGACCTTCAAAATTAATGTTCCCACTATTGGGAAATGATAGAGTAGAATCTTGAATTCCAATAGATAATTGTCTGAGGGATTCAATAACTCCAGCATCAAGCAAGGACTTATTACAAATTGGCTCTTGATTTCTTGACTGTGTTGGGCGGGTCTTCTTCTTAGACACATTATTACTCACTTTAGGAACCACTTGTTGATAAAAGTGGTTATTATGGGTAGGTGTATGTGTCTGCTCAGGAGAAATAGTCAGGTTAGGCTGATTATCTCCACTCAAATCAGGTTTATGTGCCTAACTTGATTGTCCGTATGACATGGGGGGTATGCCCCAAAACCCTCTTGGACTGGAACAGAGGTGTGTGTCTGTTCCGGAGTGATATGTTGATGTGTCACTCCACTGGTAGGGATAGATTTTCATTTCTTTCCCTGTGGTACTGCTAAAGCTGTTATAATATTCTGACAGGCATCCAGAATATGAGTAGGAATTTTCTTCTTCTCTTTCACCATTGACAGAATATGCTTGGTGACTTCAGCTGCCGGAACGGGGATATACGTCCATTCCGTGCTTGGAGTAGGTGTGTATTCATGCTCCTGTCCTCCTTTTCCTATCAGTGAATTCTGACAGTACACATGTGTGGGGGCAGAGAGTTGAGTCTACCTCCTATTTGTCATTAGGGCTTTCCAATTGACTTCTCCGGGTTCTACCAAATGAGACTGTTGGTAGGGTTGATCAATACTAGCAGGTGTATGTGCCTGCTTATTGCACTCCACCGAATGTGGTTGATGAACTTCCTTCAATACGGACAGACGAGGCTGCTGGTAGGATTGATGAGTGTAAGCAGGTGTATATGCATGTTTACCAGTTGTCAACACATTGGGTTGGCGGGCTTCATCGCATGTATTCAGACGAGCCTGCTGACTAGATGATGATTTATAAACAGGTGTATGTTCCTGTCTATATTACTCCGCTGGAATTGTCTGGCGGGAATGGTGTGTTGCTGCCAGACGAGTCTGATGGATAGAAGAATTAAAAAGGACTGGTGTATGTGCTTTCTCGTTGCTTTCCACCAAGTTAGGTTGGTGGACTTCTCCTGAAATAGCAGAGATAAGAACCTGCTCACTGTTGACCGGTCATTGCCTCTAGTGGTTCATCTTTCCTGCTCGAGTTCGAGGAACCTGAGCTGAACTCCTAGAGACGACACCCTCATAATGTTGAGGGCGCACTTCCTCATGAGTTTGGCGACGATTGTTGATGGGATCCCTCGGGAAGGACTCATGTCTCCTTGAATTAAGGCCTTCAGTGACCTTCTCATTCACATCCCTAGAATATGGGAGGTACTGGTGATTGCGTTCCGAGGATAATGAACCTAAATGGTTGGAGACGGTGGTTGGAACCACCTGCTTCTTGATCGCTGTTCGTCGCTGTCCGGACAACCAGGGTGAATTATTGACTTGGAGGGCTTTTCGAGCGGCCTCCAGAGTCAGAATAGTACCTTTTTGATGTTATTCCTTAACCAGTGCATTTGACACCCAGCGTTGAAGACACTAAGTAGGTGATGTCGTCCTCAGAGCAGACGACGATCCAGCAGGAGTAGCAGCAGAGGCATTCACAGTAGAGGTATTCACAAGTGTGAACTTAAGAGAAGCCATTTCTGTAATGTAGAAGATCTTGGAAAAGAGTGCCTATTTTATATAATAGACATAATCAAGATAAGTTCGGCCACTGCATCTTTTGGATGAGAACATATGTTATTGATTGTTTTGTTGGCCATATCGTTGAGTTTAAATAGGGGCCTAACAAATAAGTAAAACATCACTTTAACTTGGTTAAGGATTCACGTCGGGTTCACCATTTTTTGTTTCGCATAGGAATTGGGGATGACCTCGATAGTTTAACGTTCAAACATTTCAATCGGTTTCTAACAGGTTTGTTCACAGAAACGAAAACATCCAATGATTCTATATCCATTTGGACATACTTTCCAAAGGTAGGTGCTCATTAGTTATGAACCGATGAGGCTTAAGAATTTTCATTGGTCGAGAGGATGGGAGGTCAGACTCATCACACCTTTTTGAGGGGAATTATTGTCTAATCCGGGACTCTCTTTATAGATTTAAGTTATGTTCATGAATCCTTATTAAATTACCAAGTATGAAAATGATCTTTTCTTTAGATATGACAATCAATGATAAGTATGTAGGATATTTAGAGAATATTTTATATGTATTCAAGGTTCTTCATCAATAGAGAATCATCTGTATTTTTTTAGAGATTCTTAGTCAAAGGTATCCTTCAACACATTATATAGAAATATCTTGGTCATTATGATAACCATAATAGTTTTAAAGCCACTCAGTGGGGCACTTGAAGTTTATTGTCATTCAGAAAGACATGAATTATTTTAGAGTTGGGATCATACCCGCAGATGGGCTACCTATGTGTCCTTGTTTAGAAAAATAATCAGAACCCACGTAGTTCGAGTAAGGGAGTATGATGTTTATGCATGATTGATGGACCAAAGAAACATGTCATAATTACTTTTACACTATAAGCTCACGTTAGCCATGCTCAGTGTGAGAGACAAGAGGTATTGGTAAAACCAGACGATTGTGACATGAAAGATGCAATCATAAGAAATAATATGGGGCTAATTTATGTATGACTGCCCAGATAGATGAGGATTGGGATTTAATTCAGGGAAGAAACCTGGTAACAAGGTCCATAAAGGTATATGTGCTTTATGGATATTTGGATACTTAACTTAGGACTTAATCCTGAGAAGGATGCCCAAATTAGAGGGGACTTACGATTGGGTTTTACTCCTAAAAAGGAAGCCCAAATCAAAAGTAAATTAATACTGGTTAAGAGAAATTATGATTGGGGATTGTTCCTAAGAAGGAGGCCCAGGTTAAAGGGATTTGAGAACTAGGGCTTATTCCTGAGAAGGAGGCTCAGGTTAAGGGGAATTATGATTGGGGCTTACTCCTAAGGAGGATGCCCGGATTTGGGAACTTGGGTCTTACTCCTAAAGAGGATGCCCATATTAAATATCTTGGACTAGGGATTATTCTTGAAAAGGAATCCCAAGTTAAGAGAACTTTTACTGGGGCTTATTCCTGAGAAGGAGGCCTAGGTTAGGGGAATTGGGGCTTACTCCTAAGGAGGATTCCCAAATTTAAAGAAATTAAGACTGGGGCTTACTCCTGAAAAGGAGGCCCAGGTTAAAGGGAATTATGACTGGGGATTACTCCTAAGGAGGATGCCCATATTTGGGAACTTGGGGCTTACTCTTGAGGAGGATTCCCATATTTGAGAACATGATAATTGGGGATTATTCCTGAGAAGGAGGCCCAGATTAAAGAGACTTGGATTGGGACTTACTCCTGAGAAGGGGGCCCAGATTAAAGAGACGTAGATTGGGACTTACTCCTGAGAAGGAGGCCGAGGTTAAAGATCCTATCATCTTTAAAGGATTAGGTTGAATGAATGAAATCTCTCACCTTAGTGATATAAAGATATGTAAATCACTATGTTTTGAGAGATGTTCCACAGAATTCCTTTCAGATAAGGAATCCAAGAAGGGAACCATGCCAAAAATGGCTTTGAAAAGGGTTTTGAAGACTAAATCTTGAAGAGGAAAGGTGGATTTAAATAAAACAAGTAAATAGGCAGGAGGGGCACCCAAAAAGAGAGAGGCGCACAAGTCCTGCGTGGGCGCACAGGTCCTGGTCACGCAGGTATACTTGCGTGACACATAGGTACCTGCGCGACAGTCAACCCATAGGGTAATACTTGGGCGAGGCTTGGCTCAATCCCTTAGTATTGTCCCTAGGGGCTTCCAAAAGAGTGGCGCGTGGGTTCTGGTGAAGGGATAAGGCTGTGCGTAGGTGTCTTCCTTTCCCTTAAGGGTTTAGACATTTAGGCGCACAGTTATTGATGAATTTCAACACTTGGGCCTTGTTTCCCCTATTTAGATCTTCCATTCTAGGTAAGAAATTACCTTATAAGTGTTCGGAAGACTTCTAGAAGATACTAGGGAACCGGGAGCTTAAATCTGGCTTTTGGAATTTTTCTTCTTTTTAAATGGGGGGCCCACAAGGGGTATTTATAGGCTTCTGAAGACCCCGGGCAAAAATCAAAGAGGGCGCGCAGGTCACCTGGGTGCCCAATATGTGGAACGTAGGTATACTTGTGCGACCATGATGAAACTTGCACGACCCAAGTGAAAACAAATCCTCTTTCATTCCTTTATCAAATTTTTATGTTTCTTCAAAGGATGAATCAATTTGTGTTAAGGTATTTTCCCTTTTCATTCGTTTAGACTCTGTGACAGAAAGGAGCGTCAACAGTCACTAAGGCCACATGTCCACAATTCCATTCTTGATACAATTTTGATTACCATGAGGCACCAGTTAATGTGAAGAATGAACTATCATGATCTTCCAAGAAAGAGGCCGATGTTTTGGATGATGCCACTATTGAGGTTGGATGAAGGAGGAGGAATATGTTGGGATGAATGAATAAATTATTGGTGTTGGTTGTTTCCAATGGTGGATGTGATCCACCATTGGGCCAAAAATAAATGTAATCCACCATTGGTCTAGTAGTAGATGTGATCTACCATTTTCCAACATTGAATGTGATCTACCTTCACTAAGAAATTACATCTCAACACATGGACTTGGAAACACCCATAAATTCAGCAGATTTAACACTGAATATATTTAAAATGATATATTCATAAATTACAAAGATATTGGAAGATATATTCGAGTGAGATAAATAGGTTACCTCCCTATATAAATACAAGGATGATGTGACCACTGGAAGCGATCATAGGATCAAGAGAGGGCAACCACTGCTACTACTATATACTATATTTATACGGCTTTTATTTCTTTTTACATGTATCATGTCTTATTTCCCTTATTCCCCCCTTGTTTCTTATATTATATAGGGGTAGAATATTTTTGTAACTATTTGAAGGGTATTTGACCTTATGTAATGCTTGATTCATAGTTTTTATCAAACTCTTTTATCTCTTTTTATTTGTTAAAATGTTTTCAATTCATGATTTCATAATTTTAATATGATACTATTCTATTTTTTTTTTCAAATTTGAATATTTTAAATTTCCTTGATTAAGAAATTTGTTCTCCCTCTTCTTGGTTTTGGATCACATTGAATGGGTGATCTAGGAACATGCCAAGAAGTTTTTTGTGATTACTAAACACATTAAGAATAAATAGTGGACAAATTTGGACTCCTGGGAAACTCAATACCAGGTTTGGTATTACCTAGGTTATTCGAAGGAGACCGACTATTACTTTAACACATTGGAAGAAAAATAGTCTAACCAATTTAATTGTGTGGACTATTTTCATTTTATATCAGCCTTAATAAAGGGTTAAATATTAGAAATGATTGTTAATCCATGCATTCAACCAATTAATAAAGAAAAAAGATTCAATTTCAAAGGATAATGGTAGCATTACCCGAATGGCCTAAAGTCCTTATTTTTTTATTGATTTTGATAAACCCCTTTCAATGGATGAGGAGGGACCCTTAAAAGGCCCATAGGCTTAGATATTACATGACCTGTAGGTCTTAGGAAATATATAGACTATAATTGGAACTGCTCCTCTTCAGCTTTTTCATCGTGATATCATCTTTCCACCTTCACATAGCTTGGTCGGCTAGGCTTTCCATGCAAGCACAAACTTGTCCTGATGGCAATGACATACCCTCTCTTTCTGAAAAATCAACTTAGCTTCAAATATGGTGAATTCACCTACTATGAATCCCCATCTAGAGACTACTCCTTGTAGAGTCTGTTTGATCATTTAAGCATAATTTCAGGTGGCTCGAAGGCCTTGAGGCAGCTCGAAGGCCTTAAAGGACCTGAGGCCCAAACCGGTGGCCCAAAATCCCAAACAGATGAATAGTTATGGATACTAAAGTACCAAACAGTGCCTACTATAGTGCCTGCTATAGTACTGCTACAGTAAGTCAGAAATTATGTCTCCACCCAGTTTTGAAATCGGGTCTCATGGATGCACTTGTCGAGTTCTCACCAACTGGGTTGAGGCTCTTATGCATGATAGAATTATAGTGTTAGAGTTGGTGTCCTAAGACAAACTGATTGTAGTTTGATTACACATAAATTTTATTTATTGAATATTAATTTAACATCTTATTACATATTGTTCATTTTTTCTACATTTCTTTAATGTAATAATTTCCTAGACTATTTGTCGCATTGATAAGGTTATAGAATTTACCTGTTATAATGAGAACCTTGAAGTGCAGTGAAAATATTCTTAATATAGTTTTGTGGTTAGTTAATGTACTATGATGGGACACATAGTATTTAGACTATCAAGTGTGAGTTCTTGTAAGCGGATGAGGATTCTTCTTATAAATTTCTCACTTGATAGTTTCCAAGATACAAGATTATGAGAATAGACCGGCCATTAGGAATTATGCATGTTTTAGTGTCGTTATATATTCTTATCTGTGAGTGTGTGTAATGGTCTTTAGACTTTAATATTATCGTTAATGTATGTCATGATTTATCCACTTATATTTATTGACCAAAACTAACATGCCATATGATGGCAGGAAGTAGGGTACATTGGGTGTGTTAGTATTAACATGTCATTAATGGATAAGTTGAGGAAGGATTTTTCCCTTCCATCTTTATGGAAGCTGATATCTATCCCTTTTATTAGAATATAATCACCAAATTAAATTCCATTTCCATGGTTTAATGACATGTTTATTTCAAATAGTCAATGAAAGACGTATTGAGTAAATAGGTTGATGAAACCATCATGCAACCTGCTTGATTATATATTGTGATAAAGGTATTATATTACACATTGAATGTTTGTATATGGTTGTCGATGTTGCAACATTAAGTTCTTTATCTTGGGTTCCCTGACCCATTGCTAGATATTAATATTGGACTTTAGGCAGCCTCGCCTAATGCCAATGAGAAATAATCCTAGAGTATCACACAATAAGTGTTTCCATTGATCTTGATTAAATTTTATTTGAGTTTAATTAATGGAATAAATAGTATTATCAAGTCCAAGGAATAATTTTTTTAAGTTATATTGATCACATAAATTAAGTAAATATTTATTTTATGGTATGCGAATAAAAAAATATTTATTTATTTTATTGAATATTTAATAAATATTTATTCATCGGTATGTGAACGAAGTGTTTATTTATGAATAAAATTTTATCCAGGAGTCTAATAAATACAAGAGGAGTTCAAATGGAACAATAACATGTCTAGTGAAAAATATTAATTAACAAGCCAGTTAAATAATATTTATTTTTGTGCAAGTTGGAACATTCCACAAAATAATAATATTATCATCATTATTATGATTCGTGGCATTTATTAAAGGTATTAAATGTTGTTTAATGGTAATCATACAATTAAATAATATTTTAATATAAATACTAACTATATAAATAGATAGTTATGACTATTTTTGAGAGCATCCAAAATTGAGAATAGAGAATTATTGTACACAATAAATTCTCTCTCAACTCCTCTTTCTTTATCCCTCTCAAGAATGAGAAGTGCAAGAGATATTTTCCAATAACTAAGAATGAGTGATCAATAAAAAGAACACAAGAATTTTGAATCATCATGTTAGCATCCGGATATTGATTGGTGTTTCTTGAAGATCATGGAAGCATATGTGGATCACTACTAGAGGGATTCTATCCTTGGATCCTCACAGCGCAATGAAGAAAGCCTGGATGGGTCTTTTCATATGATCAATATTCACCAATGAATAAATTTCCTAAGACCGTGTATTTATTTCCTTGAATATTAAATAAATTAATTATAAATTTGACGTTCAAGATCCTCACTCTTGGTTTCGAGAAATTATTATTAAAATAGATTTTAAAATATTTCCCACCACCGCACACTTCCACTATGCCTAGAACTGATATACCGAAGGAAATCCAAACCTAAAACCAATCACTTTTCTCTAATCTGATCTTCACAAAACAATTTATTCACTACCTAGTCATTTAATTCATGTTCTTTTATTTACTTTTTCACTCGTGATAACTTTATTCAAAACAATACTCTTTAGAGATGACTTTGGTCACTACTACTACTACACCCTTATGAGGGAATAATTACCTTTAGTCACACCCCACGACTGGTGTGTGTAAAATTTTGTGTCATTGTTAGGGAGTAGGTGAAAATTAAACCCATAACCTGCATTACTAGGACCTCTAATGAGGAACTATTTGATCTTGACCTTAAGAGAGAGAAGACTTTTCTAACCGGAATTAGGACTCCTAATATTGAAAATCACTTTGAACAAATAAAATTGGAAGAATCAAGTGAAACATCAAGTGTTCACTCAAAACCAACAAATGTGGACCTGAACCCACAACAAACCTTAAGGGACCTTTCTACCCTGCAATTTACTGAACAGAATAATAAATTAACTATTCTTGTGAAACAAAATGATTTTGAAATGAATGTCAATATGATTCGTATATTACCTAAGTTCCATATCCTTGTAGGAGAAGACCTGAACTGGCACATTCAATAGTTCAATTATGTTTGTTCGAGATCCAATTAAGAGGAGTGGCTAAGGAACAAGTAAACTGGAGGGAATTACCCTTTTCACTTGAGGGAGCTTCCAAAGAGTGGTTGTACAACCTACATCCTAGAGAGATCCATGACTAGGTTGATCTCCAAATAAGTTTCATGTGTAGATTCTTCTCAGCCTCCTAGAGAACCACAATAAGGAAGTAGATATACACCATCAAATAAGATATTATAGAAACCCTTTATGAATATTGTGAAAGATTCAAAAAAATTTGTGCAAGATTTCCTCATCAAGCTATGGAAGATCGTCTCTATAAGGACCCTGCCCCCAGTAGCCTAGAGTCGGTGTCTTACTTTATTACATTGGTGTAGATACAAAACATGAATTCCAAAGTACCAATCAGTTTAGTAGTTTTTGAATCTATATTACATACATGAACATTACATTACTACTTTAAATGAAATAAAATATAGAAAATCCATTGGAAACACCCATAAACTCCTAGATTATCCCTATAAGTCATTCATAATACACATCTTTTCATCCTAAGGAAAAATAAAACATAAGAAAGGGGTGATATCAGATGCTAATTAAGGGTAAGTAATATAGTGAAAGCTATCATAAACATAAACAATAAGGAATAGTGAATAACTGGAACTCATTCCAATAAAACATAACCTTGAACATAATATGGTAGGAATAAAAGATGAATAAATAATGACATATAAATAATCACATGAAACTTAACCATGGATATTATAATAGTAAAATAATCACATGATTTATTAATTAATAATATCATAATGAGGTAATGTATATTCTAGGCATCATAATCATACCATCGAGGCCTCAGCTAAGACATCTAAAAATAAATGGTTAAGGCCTCGGCCAAAATCCATTTCTATTTTTTCTCATGAGACCTACTGATGCATTGAGGGGTTATATCAGGCCCCACCCATCACTTACTAAGTCCAATTAATTCCTCATATATCTAATAAAATTATATATTTAAATAAAAGTGTCTCATAACAATTTTAAATATTTTAATCATAATTATATATGAAAATACTCTGATAAAATAATTGATAAATTCTTGAGGAAAATAATCTTTAAACATTCCAAAGTGTCGCATACCACTTTGAAACATTTAAATATTATTCCCTATGAAGAAATAAAATTAAATGAAATATATAATAGAATATTAATAAGAAGACTCATTATTTGATATATTAAATGGTATCACATACACCACATTCAACGAATAATTTGTGAATAATTCATAAATCTCACAGAAGTAAAAGTGGGATGAGAAAACCCCTTTTTTAATTTGGAAATAAGAGTTCTTTTGGAAAATAATTTGTATTTTTCATAAAATAATATTTTAAACATTTATATCCCAAAAAAGAAAATTTAAGGACAATGAAATTATATTTTAGGAATAAATTATGTCCAACAAAAGTGAAAACATGTAAAAAGGGTTTTTAAGAAACTTTAGAAATGGGACACTTCAATGTGGTTTAAGGGAAAATTTAATGATTCTTTAAAATAGAAAAGGCATGAATGTTTGTATAAAACTAGAAATGAACCAAGATAGTTTTGATGATAAAATGAGTGTTTTTATAAAAATAATTTTTTCTTAAAACAGATTACGAATTACACTCAAAATGGGTGAGAAATCGGGGAGTTCCCTTTAATCGAGTTTTCTTATCGAGAAGAATTGAGAAGGGAAGCTTATAAAACATAAATTTACCCATCAAATAAAGAGTAAATGATATGGATAAATGATTTTAGAACATATAAATATAATTTATTATAATTATATAAAAATAAATAAGAATTACATTGAGGTAAGGAGATAGGAAGAGTAACCCAAAGGAAAATGGAGGTTCGGGTAAAACCCCTTACCACTTTGTAATCAATCAAATCATATGACCAAAAATTATTAATCATAAAATAAATCATTTAACACCAAGAATATAGATAGATAAATTATATTACATGTCAAATGATAGTATACATACACCATATACAAGAAATATGTGGCAAATAATATAAATCTCATGGAAATAAAAGTGAGATGAGAAACCCCTTACCTTATGTATGAATATGTTCTTAAATTGATTTTAATGTCTCATATAATCAGATTAAATATATTAATTAATTAATTCATAACCTTTTATACATTTATTTTATTTAATATAATTTTATTAAGTTCATTTATGGTATTTTTGATGAGTTATAAGATATAATTTCATCATATGGGAGAGTTTGTTTCCTTGGTTTTCATTATCGATTTACTTGTATATGAGTATGGATGTTCATATAAAAATGGGAATATATATATAGAATTGAATTTATATGTTATTAATGAAAATCCATAATATTAAATGGTTATATAATTCATTTTTTATATTTGGGGTGAGGATGAATCATTAGTAAGATGTTAGTGATAATCGGTTAGATTATTTTGGCAGTTTTTCAATCATCACAAATTAGTTTTGTTTTATTAATTAACATCATATTTATATAATAGTTATAAAAAATTAAATATGATGTAATAAATATAATATAATTTTTTTAATCATAAAAAAATTATGATAAGCCTTGAAGGCGTTAATGAAAAATGAAAATTCATCATCTATGATGTTGGTAAATTGACAAATCACAGGTGATGTTTTCATTTATATAATAAAAGAGAGAGAGAGAGAGAGGATTTTGATGATGGATATTACATTAACATGATATCATTAAGTTATATAAATGATATTGGAGTTATCATGTTACTTTGTACAGGGGAGGTGAGGGAAGGATAATAAATAAAATAAATTGAAAAGAAAAGAAAATGAGGATTTTTACCTCTTGAATTCTCCTCCTTTAGAAGCTCTTAAGGGGATTTTTTTTAGTATTTTTTTGAGACCAAATAATCTTAGATGTAGGAGATAGTATTTAAAAGATGATTGGGAAGTAATTGGAAAATTTTCAAGGCTTAAGTGGTGTGAGGAGAAGAGGTGGTGAGAGGTGGTATTTATAGTGGAGGAGAGGGGTGTTTTTTTATTATTTTAATCATTAGTTTATTATTTTGGCTCAAGATTATGAATAATTTGATAATTATCATAAAATATATTAAAATAAATAAGGTATGGTCTAGATTATGGTACTTACATCATTTATGACTCAAGGAACAGTGCATTTAACATATAATGTATTTATACCATAAATTATCATATTTTACTATTCACCAAAAATTCAAGTATTTCAGAAAAATCCCAAAAAAATCATCCAATTTTTTTTTTCAATTTTTATAATTAAAAAATGAACAAAATTTTATGAAAATAATTTTCCAAATATGAGAAATTTAATTTTTAATTAAAATTTTCATTTACTTGAAAAATACATATTTTAAAATTATAACTGATTTTATAACACTTTGAAAAAATTAATTAAGGTCTCATAAAATTATCTTAAAATAATAAGAAAAAAAATTAATTTATGAATACATTTTATGAAAATAAATTTTCTTTTAAATGGTTTTATTAATTATAAAATTTTAATTAAATATTTATGACTTACAAAAATATCAACTCTTAATCAATAATTTTTAAAATATTTATTTAATTATACTATGATATATTTATATCATACTTTCATTTATAATATGTCTAGATTTTATTTACGATTTTATGGGTGAGTTTACTATTCTATACATAAATATAATATCAATTATAATGAAAATGATAGTTTTATAAAAATGGGGATTTTTTTACTATTCACTAGAAAATAAATATTTTTGAACAAATTCCAAAATTTTACCCTAAGATAATTTTGAAATCCCTATTTTAAAAATGAAGTCTATTTTGATCAATAAAATTTATAAAAGTGTCAAATTTTAGTTTTAAAACAAGTGCATCATTAAAAGGTGGTAAAACTACCTTTATAAAAAATAGTCTTTTAATGCATATAATTAGATTCATTCTTATCTTATTTATATAAAATAATTTGTATGAATGTAAAAAAATTTGATATAATATATAAATTTCATAATTTGGTCAATACTACTCATTCCCTCCAATTTAACGGGTAGGTTATAACGGTTGTTTTAAATAATGATATTTAATTTTATGTCATTATTTGTTTAATATTAGTGTTGTGTGAAACCTATGTAGTCAAAGAAATAAAATTTAAAAAGAGAAATACAATACAATATTTGGGTGTTACAATCACTTCCTATTCTTATTCTACCAAGGGAAACTAGACAATTAGAGAAACCTCTTGGATGCATCATCTAAAGTATCTTTGATTGATAAGTCACCCATGGAAGCTCGGATCCAGTCGAGAAGATTGCACAAAATTCAAAATAGTTTGTAGTAAGAGGTATAAGAACAAGTGGCATATATGAGGTAAAAAAAATTGACTCATCACCCATAATTGAAACCAAACATAAAGAACTAACAAGCCTAGTAAGACATATGGTTGTAAAACAAGTGAATGAATAATCTGCGCCACCTTAGTTATGTGGTTTATGTTCATCACCCCATCACTTCACTGATTAGTGTGCTGAGGTATAGGGTATGGAAAGTTGTGTAGATTAATTCCATCCAAGATAGTTTCAATAGAACTAACCATGGAGAGAAGGGAATTCCAAATAGGTATTTGGAGGTTAAAAATATCCTACTAGACCCCCTTTCCAGTAGTGATTCCAAAATCCACCCCCTTTCCAACAACCATACAAGAAACAATACCAAAAAAGCCTATAAACCACTTCCTTTTCAATAAAAATCCTATGTAAAACCCTTATCTAATGAACCATCAGTTGAATGAAGGTAAGTAATAGAGATGGAGGATCCAAAAAATATAGTGAAGGATTTATCAAATAAATTTGAAAAACTCATGAACATGTTGTCCAAGAACCCAGGAAAAATCCTAGATCATACAATCCCAGACCTAAAGGAAAGTATTAGTATGATCATCACAAGGATTGGAAAGGAGATACAGCCACCAAAACCCAAGGAAGCTCAAACTAAACCACAATAAGGTGAGTTTGGAAATTCTGAAAATTTTGGACAGATTCTGGAAGAGGAAACCACTCACCCTAGGAAATAAGATAAAAATAGAGAGGAAGAATCCAAGATAATATTTAGTAAGTAAAGACCAAAAATACATTACAAATATAGAAAATTGAGAGGAAATACATTCCTCTTCCACTCCCTTTAAGTTTTATAGAATCCAAGAAGATTTAGGAAGAACAACTTCAAAGGGATATCCAAGATACATTTCAAAAAGGATTAAATTAACATATCACTCTTGGAATTCATCAATAAAATTACCAAATACACTAAATTATGAAAATATATTTTCACAAAGAGGAAGAGGCTATATGAGAATGAAAGAATCAACCTAGGAAGGAGTGTCTCATCCATGATCACACCAACATTACCCAAAAAATGTCAAGATCTAGGGAAATTCTCTATTCCCTACACCATTGGTTCTTTGAAATTTTTTGATGCACTATGTGATCTTGGTGCTTACATTAATTTCATGCCAGACTCTATATTTTCATCTTTTAAAATAGGTAATCTGAATCCCACAAGATTGGTTTCCCAACTGGAAAACAGATCCACTATTTTTTCATCTAGGTTTTTGGAAGATGTCCTTGTGGGAGTAGAAGGAATTTTTTCCAAACATATTTTTATGTGATCACCATGGAGGAAGATAAAGCATCACGTAATTTAACTATTATTTTGGGAAGACCATTCCTGAAGATTTATAATATGATCATTGGTGTATATGAAGGAACCCTAACCATGAAAATGGGAGACAATGATGTGTACTTTAATATTCTTGACTCCAAGAGGAACACTTCAAAATGTAATTCACTCTTTGGAATTTTCCATGAAGAATTTATTGATCACATTGAATACTCTAGTGTTCTTAAAGAATTTTTAGCCTTAGATAATCTTTCTTCCAAAAATATCAAGGAATAAGTGAGTATTCAAAAATATGGAAATTATCTTTTTAATGGTAAATAAGAAATAAAATCCAAATTATTTGATAATTTACTAGAAGAAACTTATATGAAACCCTTTGTTAAGGATATTCAAGATTTTAAATTAGGATATTCAAATTCAATATTATCTCTAGAACAACCCCCAAATTTGGAACTAAAACATCTCCCATGTGGATTAAAATATGTGTACCTTATAGAAGGTGAAAATTTTCCATTGATCATAACTAACCACATATCCCAATACCAAGATAAAATTTTAATTAACCTTTTGAAAAAAAATATTCAAGCCAACGGGTGGAGACTTAGAGACATCCTTGTAATAAACCCCAAGGTCTTCTCTCATATAATTTTTTTATAAGGGTACTCTCAAACTATTAGGAAACCCTAGATAATACTTAACCCCACCATTATGGAAGTTATAAAAAAATAAATTGAAAATTTATTAGCATCCAACATAATATATCTAATTTCTGACTCACAATGTGTCATCCCCATCCATATGGTTCCCAATAAAACTAGTCTGATAATAGTGACAAATGAGAATAATGAATTAATTCCCATGAGAGTTCAGAATATTTGGAGGGTTTGAATTGACTATAGAAATATGAACCAAGTCACCCAAAAATACTACTTCCTAGCCCTATTCATAGACTAAATGCTATAAAGGTTAGAAGTCATGACACGTTACTATTTCTTGGATGAATTTTCTAGTTATTTTCAGGTACTCATTTCCTTATAAGACCAAGAGAAAAAAACACTCAACTTCCATTTCAGGACCTTTTCTTATAAGAGGATTCCTTTATAATTATTTAATTCTCTAGGTCCACTTTAGCGGTGTGTGGTAATTATTTTCTCAAATCACATGGAGGACTGTCTAGAGGTATTTCTCAATGAATTTACTATTTTTGGAAACTCCATTCATTATTTCTTAGGGAATCTAGAAAAAAATTGAAATCCTGAATAGAGAAAAATCTTATTTTTAACTTTAAGAAGTGTTAATTTATGGTTGAAAAGGGTATAGTTCTAGGCCATATCATTTCACATAAAGGAATTAAGGTGGATAAATATAAATTTTAAGTAATCAATTATTTTACATATCCCACCTATGTGATATATATTAGATCATTTTTTGGTCATGTGGGATTTTATATAAGATTCATCATGGAATTTAGTAAAATTTATCTTCCCCTTTCAATATTAATTTTAAGAGGATGATTTTTTTTTCAATGATAATTATAGGGAATAATTTGATGAACTGAATCAAAAGTTCATTAACCCACCAATTATGCAACCCCTAGATTGGGAGAACCCATTTGAGTTACTTTGTGATGAATCAAGCCAAGATGTAGGAGTATTCCTTTCTTAAATGATTAGAGGAAGACTACAAGTCATAACATATTCTTTCAGAACATTGGATGAACTTAGATCAATTACACAACTACAAAAACATAATTTCTTACTATTGTATTTTCATTGTATAAATTTAGATATTATTTATTGGGAACTAAAGTAGTTTTATTTTTCAATCATGCAGCACTTAGGTTCTTTATAAAGAAGGATAATTCCAAAACAAGGATAGTGATATGGATATTACTCTTGCAAGAGTTTAACCTAGAGATCAAGGGAAAAAAGGGAGCTGAAAATCAAGTGGAATATCACCTTAGAATACTCCCTACCACTATTGAAATATAAATTCTAGAACTGAGTCAGCTTAATGATCACATACACGGAGATAAACTCTATATAGTGGAAGGTGAAGTACCATGGTGTGCTGATTTAATAAATTATTTGGATGCCTCTCAGGTGCCTTCTCAATTTAAATATCATCAAAATAAAAAACTTAAGGATGAATCTAGATTATATATTTGGGAAGATCTATTTATGTGGAAAAAATTTAATGATAAATTCATAAGGAGGTTCTTATCGGGAAGTGAAAAATATTCTGTATTTGAATTTTTTGTCATACATTTGCTTGTGGAGGCCAATTTGGATCTCAAAGAACGGCCATAAAATTGATGGAAACTAGAATTTATTGGAAAAAATTATTTAAACATATTCATAAATATTTTAAAAAATGTGAGAAGTGTCATTATTATGAAAATATTTCAAAAATACTGGAGATTCCTAAAAAACCCATCATTTTTTGTGAAATCATTAAAGTATGGGGAAATGATTTTATGGGACCATTTCCCATATCTTTTGGTAATTATTACATTTTACCTATTGTATATTATCTCTCTAAATGGGTGGAAGATATGGCCACCAAGAATAATGATGTTAAATTTGTATATGATTTTGTCTATACTAAAATCTTTTGTAGGTTCGGAGTGCCAAGGGCCATCTTTAGTGACCAAGGGACTTATTTTTGAAATAAAAAGATGGAGTTTGTGCTTAAAAATTATGGGGCACACCATAAGAAATATAAGCCTTATTATATTTAAACAAATGGCCAAGATGAAGTGTCTAATTGGGATATTAAAGTTATTTTTGAGAAAAATTTTAAACCAAACCAGAAATATTGGATCTAAAGGCTTGAAGACACCTTATGGGTATACCATACAGCATAAAAAACACCTATAGGTACGAGCCCCTACCGAATGATTTATGGAAATATTTTTCATCTACTAATGGATTTTTACCACTAAGCATATTGGGATATAAAATAGATAAATTTATATTTGGTAAGTGCTATGAAAGATAGAAATATCTAGTTACAAGAACTGGAGGATATCAGAAAATAGGATTTCAAAAACTCAATAATTTATAAAGAAATAACCAGAGTGGCACATGATAAACTGATCCAGAAAAAGACCTTTCAACCTAGAGACCAAGTAATACTATACAATTATATACTGAAGTTAATTCCAGGTAATCTTTGTTACAGGTTGGAAATATCTTTTATATTTATTAATGTCTATACTTTTGGTTCCATTTAGATTTAGAGATAATATTAAGGAAACTCATTCACTGTCAATGGGAAGAGGATGAAAAAGTTCCATAGGAATATACCTTAAGAACTAGTGGAGGATCTCATACTTATCTAACCTATCTACTAATTTATTCCCATGAGGTTAGGTCGAGCCAACAAAATTAACCAGAGGCACTTCTGGGAGGTAACCTGAGTTTTACTTCTTTTTTAGGATTTAGTAGTTACCTCTCACTTCACCCCCTTTGTGCTTTAATGGCTCTTACACTAGTATTAGTTGTTTTATAGGACTGAAGGAATTCAATAGTTATCCCCAAAAACTAATAAGGAAGTATAGAAAAATAATCCTAGTAACATGGATATCATTATTTCATTCTTTATGTTTACTACTTCTTGTATATTTTTAAAACTCTATTTTAAACTTGAAATTCCAACATCTATATAACCTAGAAATTTCATGCCCATACTTGAATCCTTTCCTTACTTAACTTATCTAGGGGACATTAGTTTCTTAGGAATCATGTGATGAAAAATTTTATATTTTAATGTTAATGAAATTTAATGAGTAAAATGGAGACTTGAATTAGAGTGAATCATGGACATTAAAATGAGGACTCGTGATTTAAGGTAATTAGTTGATTCATGTAAATGAAATTTACCAATCATTTTTCATGCTTTTAATTTCTTAAATTCATGTAAATTGATTTGTTATTATTATTCATGCCTTGAGTGATTGACCAATGTCATAATTTTCATTCCAAAGAGGATTTATAGACTAAATATTTTCTATTTTATCTTGAGCATCTTTCTTGAGTGATCTTGGGACATGTCATCTTCTAGAACTTTCATTTTACCTTTACAAAGATATAACTATAAAAACGACATTTAAAATGATTGAGTCATATTTTAAAAAACCATTATCCTGATACCACCTTATAAACTAATCCTTGTTTATCCCATAGAGTCGATGAATGACCTTGTTAGGGATGTGACATGTTTCAATACATTTTTATCCATTCCTACCCTACTCTTGGTATTTTCATGATATTTTAAATTTTTAGTGTGTAGGTTGTGAAATTCATGATGAAAGGGATAATCTAATTTGTAAGGTAAAATTGTGATGGAGTTATCTTGCGTATTGGAAAAGGTTTATTGATTCATTCATTATGTTTTATTGTTTTCCCTTCTTGAAAAAAATAAAAAAATAAAAAATAAAAAAAATTATGAAAAAAATAGGAATGGGTTGTGACTTGGAAGAATCAAGAATCATTATTACTAGACTTATTATTTTTATCATATGTGTTTAGGTGTTGGTTGTTATATTCATTCTAAACATAACTTTTTTAAAAAAAGAAAAAAATTAATTTGAAATAAAAGTATAAAATTAGAAGAAAATTTCAAGAGGGTGTACAAAATATTCACTGTGCTTTATTTAATCATATCCTCTACTTTGATTTTGGGTAAAGTGGGAGTTGATAATTTTAATGGGATAATGTCAATAAGCTTTTACTTTAGATATAATGCTTTATAATTTAAGATAAACCTCCTCCTTTGAGCCTTAATTATTAAACATCAATTCATAACCACCTTAATCCTTAGATTAATTAGAACCCTAATTACAAATCCCTCATGATTTTATGTAAATTTTATATTTACAAAATTAAGAAAGTAGTTCATTTTCAAGACTATGGATAAGGATCATGATCTCATGGTATGAACACAAATACACTTGAATTAACATCATGAGTGATGAGAGAAAAGATTTAAGATGTGTAGATCACTAATTAGAATGTTTAATAATAATGAATTAAGGATCTTGAATGGATGAATGAAGAAGTTCCCACATTTTAAAAAGGGGGAAAATAAAATTCTTGAATTTATTTTTTCTTTGAAATGTGTGAAATTGAATTGATATTTTATATGAAATTTGATACTTCAATTTAACATTAAAAATTGATTTCTTACCTTTATATTTGAATAGTAGTAACATTGGTGCCCTATGAATTTAATGTTTAGATTTTATGCTTGAGGACAAGCATTGTTTAAGTGTGGGGGTATTTGGAGCACTCAATTTTTATGCATAATTTTAAACATTTTTTAAAGGATGTTGAAGGATTTTAATGAATAATTCAATTTAATTTCAATGTTTTACTAAAATATGGTCAATTTAAAATGTGAAATTAAAATGGTATAAAATTGATAATTTGTTAAGGCTTTGAAGTTTTTATTTATTTTAACATTTTGTTGAAGTTATATTGATATTGTTTTAATGTTTTTTAGGTGTTCACCCAAAAAAATGTTCCAAGACTCAAGCTAGACCATAAACCACTGGTAGGCCTCTACATAGTCATCCCATAAGGGGTTGGCCAGGTAGGACACCATTGAGAGGGCTTGCTCAAGCTGGCAGGGCCGCACACGGGATCAGACCCATGCAGTAGACCACAAGGAGGATCCTGCAGGGAGTATAGCTAGGCCAAGGGCCTGTGTGAGTGCACAAGTGTGTGGTGATCAAGACCATGTGGTTGTGGGGGAGGGACTCACCATCATGAGGTGGTGCACGGTAGTGGGTTGGGGTCATCTGGTCCCCATCCGACTTCATTACAGTTATAGAGCTACAAATTGATATTTAAATTATTGCTAATTTGTGTTGCAATTCTGATGTGGGAAAACATTTCCTAGATATTGTTCATCATTTAAATATATGATGTCTATAACAACCCTGATCTTTATTACATATTTAAACATGATTTATTACATAAAATTTCACTTAATATAACTCTGAGGATCAAGGGGTCTAGTGTCTTGGGAAATTAGGAACATTACATGACAAATAAAGACATAAAATACAACATCTTTATTGAAAACTTCTTTTACATGATGACAACATTCCTTCTTACTTATCATTGCATGGGATAGCCTGAGGATATACATAAGAAAAGGGTAAGGTATAAATCCCATTAAGTGATTAAAAAAGTCATAACATGAATAATACAATACATGTTATGCAATAGGCATATCAATGGAGGATAAGATAAACATGAACATAAAGGCATGATATAGCATGATTATCATAACATGGATATGTGACAATAACATTTAACATGATATTAACATGATCCAAGACTCATTGCACATGGATAATGAGTAAACCCTCATTGAACTTGAATTATAATGATTAAACCCTCATTTCACATGGAGTATAATGATATTATTCTATACCCAATGCATTGGAGTGATATCAGGGTGCACCCTTCTTAATCATTTCATTTCATGCATAAGTGTGCCACATAGATCATACAACATGGATTCATTAAACATCATAATTTATTACATGAATAATATATTTGGAATACATAAATTTAATTCCTAAATCAACAAGTACATGTTCATAAAGTTGAATACCCTTGATAGAGAAATGGTTATGGTATTCAATTACATGATGATTTTGGTATGGAAATTTTGGTGTAACTTCGGCAGCATAATGATATCAAATTGAAATCATAAAATGGGTTGATGAGAGAGAAAGGGGTATATCATAATTTATAAATGAAATGGACGGTAAGGGGTCATGGAATATAATATCTCAACATATTTAATATAATTTATATGCATATTATAAAAGAAATGGTTGAATGTAAATGAGGAGAAGAAATACCTTACAGAATTTTGGCATGGTCACAAGTGTACACGGAAGGAATTAATGAGAGATAAAGGGGTATATCATCATTAAAACATAAGTAGGGAAGTTTATGGGAGGTTTTAAATCATACCACAACATTTTTTATTGAAAATAAAAGGGCATAACAATATAAGGAAACTTGGACATAAATAAGGAAGGAAGGAAAGTGAGGATCCCTTACTTGGAAGTGTGATCCCAAAGTCTTGGCAGAGGATTGGGAGAGGCTTCTTGGGATATTGAGGTGCCTTGGTAGGATTATAGAGATGTAAGGTAAGAGGTTGGTCTAGATACAAATGGTTTGAGTGAATAGGAATGGGAGATTAAGTGGGTTTATATAGGAAAGGAGAGGGAATTCTTTATTATTTAGGTTTTGGACACTACACATTAAACTAATAAAACCAAAAACCATCCAATAGTTTTTTTCCAAAGTGGAATGGAAAACATTATTTTATAATTCCAATGGCTGAACTTATTAAAATATTAGGATTTCTTATGTGGAGGTGAGTCACACTCTCTAGGAAATCATTTTAAAAAGTTAAAATATTTTATAAGTTTTGGAGGGTCCACTACGGCACCATAAAATTAAAAAAAATATAAAATCAAATTATTTTAAAGGTAAAACTTATATTGGCAGAAAATTTCTTTTATATTATTTTATTACATCACTATTGGGTCATTATTATGTCATAAAACACATTATATATTTAAACGGTATTTAATTTTTTCCCAAAAATTTGACTGTCTCAAAAAATTATGAAAAATTAACCATTAGATAATTTTGACTTCCTGAATCCAAAAATTATATTCATTTTATCTAAATATTTTTCTAAATATGTGAATTATTACTTTTAAAATAAAAACCGATATTTATCGAAAATTCATGGGTTTCGAAAAAAACTGCTTTCAAACTTTAATAAAAATTACAATTGTATTCATAAAAAATTATACGATCATTTATATTTAATAAAAATTAATTTAGTAATAATATTTTATTAAAAATATTATTTAATTAAAAAATACATTAATTCATCAAATAGATTTCTTAATTGAATATTAACTAAAAATACTATTTTTCATTTAAAAACCATTTACAAAGTAACAACAATAAAATGAATGTATATTATTTATACAAAAAATAAATCACATAATAATAGTGATAGGGTATTGTTACATAACCCCTTGTAACACCTGCATAAGTCCTTAGGGTAAGGTGTGTGATGGTAAAAGAATCTTGGGGCGGCTCAGATAACATTGCTCAGGTGGTAATCTCTATTAACTTACACTTCTCCCGTAGGTGGTTCCATTAAAACGTAACGTGTTGAAGCTTGGCTTGGTATTGGTCAAGATTGAAGCCCAGTGATGATACCTCCTTTCTGAGATCTGACAACTGGGCTTCATATGGATCAATTCTACTGGATGAGGCCATTGCTTCCTTTGTCTGAGTAAATTGGATTTGTTAAAGCCCTATATGTATACTAATCATGTGATCACTGTTCAATACTTATATTAGCAACGAAAAAAATTATTAATGGTATTTTAAAATCCAAAAACATAAAACAAAGGAAGTTCATATGCTTTATATAATCGTTTTACATAATAAGACATTTAATTAGATCAAGCAGAATTTTCATTAATAAAATTTTGAGTCATTGTAATCTTCTCCCCTTAAGAAATTTCACCCTTAAAATTTACTTTTCCCACACTAAAACATATGAGGATAACTCTTCTTCATCAATTCCCTCCAATTCCCACATTTCTTATTCAAACTTGTGCTTTCGCCACAACACCTTGACGAGGGGCATTGTCTTATTTCATAGAATTTTTTCCCTATGATCTAAGGTCTCCACCGGATTCTCTTCATAGGAGAGGTCATTCTCCAATGGTACCACATTTTGATTGAGTACATGTGATGAGTCAGTTATGGACTTCCTCAAGAATGATACATGGAATATATCATGTACTTGAGACAGGTTCGGTGGGAGTTCTAGTCGATAGGCCATGGCTCCAATGCGATCAAGGATCTCAAAAGGGACTATGTACCTTGGACTAAGCTTTCCCTTCTTCCCAAATCTCATAAATATCTTCCATGTTGATATTCAGAGGAATACCATATATCTAATATCAAACTCTAGGTCTCATTGACGATTATTAGTATAGCTCTTTTTTCAACTCTGAGTAGCTTTAATGTGTTGCTGGATGGTCTTAACCTTCTCCACTATTTCTTCGACCATTTCGGAACCTAGGAGTTGTCACTCCCCAACTTCATCCCAACATTCTGGTGTTCTATACCTCTTCCTATAAAGGTATTTATAAGGATCCATTTGTATTCTTGAGTGGAAACTATTATTTTAAGAGAACTCAACTAGAGGAAGATGTTGATCCCATCCTCCTTTGAATCCCATTGAGAATGATCTCAGCATTTCATAAACTATTTGGATAGTCTGCTCAGATTGTCCATCGGATTGAGGATGATAAGCCATACTAAAGTTCAGCTCAGTATTCAGAGCGTGTTGGAGACTCTTCCAGAACTTAGATCTGAATCTCGAATCTTGATTAGATATAGTCGATAGTGGTAATCCATGCAGCCTTTCCACTTCTCTGATATATATCAGTGTCAGCTGATCCAATGAAAAATCCTCTCAAATTGCAATGAAGTGTGCAATATTTATAAGATAATCCATAACAACCCAGATAACATTGTTTCCTTTGGATGTCTTTGTAAGTCCGGTGACAAAGTCCATGGTGATGTTCTTCAATTTCCATGTTGGTATGGGTAATGGTTGCATCACCCCCTTAGACTTATACCTCTCATTCTTCACTTTCTGACATACTAGGTACTTTGATGTATACTTAGTGATCTCCTTCTTCATGTTATCCCACCAATAGTTCTCTTGGAGATCTCGATACATCTTTGTGTTTCCTGGGTGAATAGAGAAATTCAACCTGTGTGCATCATCCAAAAGTTCATTATTTAACTCCGGATTTGATGGAACACATAGTATTTTCCCAAATCTCACAATTCCTTCTTCATTAACATTGAACTCTGAGGATTTCCCTTTTCTGATAGTTTCCACTTTCTTTTGAATTCCTACATCATCCTTTTGATCATCCTTTAATCTTTCCAAAAGAGATGGTTGAGAAATCATTTGTGAAAGTATTGATGATGTTACCTTCTTTATGATTCTCATGTCTATATTCATCAAACCTAAGAAGATTGGATCCTTTTCAATTCTCATCAATGAATAAGTTATTGGATCCTTTCTACTTAGAGTATCCTCAACCTTGTTCGATTTCCCCAGATGGTAGTGAATTGAGCAGTCATAGTATTTGATCAACTATAACCATCTTCTTTCACGTATATTCATCTCTTTTTGTGTGAATATATACTTGAGGATTTTTTGATTTGTATATATTTCACACTTCTCCCCAAAGAGGTAATTTCACCAAATTTTTAAAGCGAAGATTACTACAGCCAACTTCAGATCATGTGGTGGATATTTTTTCTCATGAACATTCAATTTCCTTGAAGCATAGGAAATGACTTTTTCATTTTTCATCAACACACAGCCTAGTCCCTTCTTCTAAGAATCACTAAATACCAAAAAACATTCTCCACTTATGGGTAGTGTGAGAACGGGTGTAGTGATAATCCTCCTTTTCAACTTCTTGAAGCTCTCTTCGCATTCATCGCTCCAAGAAAACTTGACTCCCTTCCTAGTTAGCTTAGTAAGAGGGTTTGAAAATTGTGAGAAATTTCTCACAAATAGGAGATAATATCTAACTAACTCAAGGAAGATACAGATATCCATCACAGATGTTGGCCTTGGCCATCCCTCAATTACATTTTTCTTAGAGGGATCCACAGATAACCCATTTATTGTGATGATATGACCCAAGAATGATACTTCCTTCAACTAGAACTCACACTTGTTGTACTTTTCATAGAGGTTCTCCTTTCACAAGGTCTCTAGTATAATGCTTAGATACTTCTCATGATCCTCCTGGTTTTGGAGTATAATATAATATCATTTATAAATACTACCAAATATTTGTCGAGGTAATCTCTAAATACTTTATTCATCAAGTATGTGAAGATTGATGGAGTATTAGTGATTCTGAAAGTCATTACTTTGAATTCATAGTGCTCATACCTTGTACGAAAAGCAGTCTTGGGGATATTTTCCTTCTTCACCCTTACTTGGTAATATCTCGACTATAGATCCACCTTGGAGAAATATTGTGCTCCACATAGATAATCAAACAATTTATCAATTCATGGAAGAGGATACTTGTTATTTATCATGATTTTTTTGATCTCATGATAATCAATACAAAGGCACATTGACCCATCCTTCTTCTTGATGAAGAGGACAGGTGAACCCCATGGTGAAGCACTTGGCCGTATAAACCCTTTATCTAGATTCTATTGTAGTTGTTTATTTAGACCCTCAAGCTCCAAAATAGCCATTCTATAAGGATTCTTGGATATTGGAAAAACCACTGGTATAAGATCAATTGAGAATTAAAAATATCTTCTAGGAGGAAGACCTGGAAATTTCTCAGGAAACACTTCAGTGAATTCCCTCAAAATAGGCATGTCTTCAAGGATGGTTTCTTCCTTAGACTTGATCATCTAAGAAAGATATGCATTCTAATAGGGCAGTAATATACATGCTTGAGATGAGTCTGCTAAATAAGATTCATCCTCCTCCTTGTACTTGTAAAGAATCGGGGGTCAATTCGCCATATGGAGAGTGATTTCCCTCTCGCGGAAAATTATAATGGATCTATATAGGGAAATCCAATCCATACCAAGAATTGCATCAAATTCCACCATAGGGAGTATGAAAAGGTTCACCAGGAAGTTCAATACACAAATTGTGATAGGGGAGGAGTTATATTCATGACATGAAATGATTGCCCCATTTTTTGTTCTCACCGACATCTCTACTTCCATGTTTTGTGGTGGTGTTTGGATTGTTCTAATAAACTTTTGGGAAATAAAATAATGCATAGAACCAGAATCAAAAATTGTTTTCACTATTCCTGAATGAATAAATAGTGTACATGTCACCACTTCATTATTGTGGCTTTCTTCGGTGGTAGTGATGGAAAACAACTCTCACTTTCTACCTTGAAGGTTGTTGGTTACCTCCAAAAAACCCTTGGATTATGGAACTGGTTTGAAAAGTGCCCTGGTTCTTTACAGTTGAAGCAATGAATAATGTATTGATGGTTAAAAAGAGCATTCCTCTCCTCTGTCACAGCAGTAGGTTTTTCTTGTCAGTAGTTAATGGTCAGGTTCCCTTCTCTTCCACACCTAAAGCATTTCCTCTTCCACTTTAGGTAATTTATGGGTTGCTTCTTTCTACACCTTTGGCAATTGGGGTGATGTAATTTCTTATCACCATTGGACTTATCCATCAGAACACTAAAATTAAATTCCACTTTCTTCTTCTTACCCCCATGATACCCCTATGATTCACCGATCTCTGTTTCAACTTTGAGGGAACATCGAACAATTTCTTCATAGCTATCAATGTCACTGATCGTTAGGGCTTTCCGTAGGATAGGTTTTAGCCCACCAAAGAAGTGGTCAACCTTTAATTAGGGGGTAACGATAAAGACAGAGTCGTATCATGCAATCCTTGTGAAGTTTTCCTCATACACTCTGATGGATTCGTCATTTTTTTCTTGAGGGCAAGGAAGTCCCTTTCCATCTTAAGTCGGAGGGTTCGAGGAAAATATTTATCAAAAAACATTTTTTGAAAATCCTTCCATTCCAATGCCTCAATATCTTTCTCAAGATTTTTATTTTTGATCAATATCCATCATTTATTAGCTTCACCCTCCATACGATAAGCATCTAGAAGAACCTTCTCTTGTTCATAACATTGAAGGATGGAAAAGATCTTCACAATGGAGTTGATCCACTGTTCGTCGATTGAGGAATCAGATGATCTATTAAAAGTATGAGGCCTTTGTCTCATGAAGCTCTTGATTACAGCTTTTTCTTTATTAGGGGTTTGTATGTTCCTATTGACCCATGTTTCTATTCAAAACTTGAGTTAACTGAGAGAGTACTGTGACAAAGTTTGGGATTCCTGCTCCCATCAGATTGGGAATCTCATTAGAACAGTCATCACATTGATCTTTGCATTGGTTGTTAGACTGAGTCATCCTATTACCGGCCATTGGCTGGAATAAAAGGAAATTTAGAGTAACACATAAAGTGGAATCTAATAAAAAAGGGATAACTTATAAATTACATTAATTTCCTTAACTTATGAATTTATAGGCTTCAATCTATGTTATCTATGATCTACTTGCAAACATATATTCTTAGGGGAATTTTTTTATTACCTTAATAATGTTTCATACTAAGATTATGAATTTACCAAAGCATATTTCCTGGGAGTGTCAAACCAAGAGTACAGAAAGGCCCATTTTCGTGCACCAGATCCCATTCGAGTCTAGCTAAAATCGGTGTTTTCAGGTTTTACCCCTAGATACATATATTCTAGAACCACCTCTACTTGTTCATATCCAGACATGGATATATTTTATTGATAAACCACTTATTCTATACTCACCAAAATTTAGGGATTTTTTTATTATACTTGGTCTTATCCCTAAGGATTTCACTAGGTTTTTCTAATCCTAATCCCAAAAATAACAAAACATATCCTTTGATACCAGCTATAACAACTCTGCTCTTTATTACATATTTAAACATGATTTGTTATATAGACTTTCATTTAAGACAACTCTGAGGATTGAGAGATCTAGTGTCTTGGAAAATTAGTAACATTACATGACAACTTAAGACATAAAATACAACATCTTTATTGAAAAAAAATTTACATGACCACATCATTCCTTTGTACTTATCATTACATGGGATAACCTGAGGACATACATAAGAAAAGGATGATCTATAAAGCCCAGTAAGGAAGTAAACAAGGCATAACATGAATAATACAATACATGTTAGGTAGTAGGCATATCAATGTAGCATAATAGAAACATGAACATAAAGTCATGATATATCATGATTATCATAACATGGAGATGTGGCAACAACATTTAACATGATATTAGCATGATCCAATGCTCATTGCACATGGAGCATGAGTAAACCCTCATTGTTCTTGAATTAGAATAAGTAAAAATTAATTAAACTTTAATTATCATGATTAAATTCTCATTGTACATGGAGTATCATGATACTATTCTTTACCCAATGCGTTAGAGTACTGTCAGGGTACACCCTTCTTAATCATTTCATTTTATGCATAAGTGTGCCACATAGATCATACAACATGGATTCATTAAGCATCATAATTTATTCCACAAATAAGAGATGTGTAATACATAAATGTAAGTCCTCAATAAAAAATTACATGTGCATAAAGTTTAATACCCTTGATAGATAAATGGGTATGTTATTCACTTACATGATGATTTTGGCATGGAAATTTTGGTGTAACTTCGGTAGCATAACGATGTCAAATAGAAATTGTAAAATGGGTTGATGAGAGATAAAGGTGTATCTAATCATTTATAAATGAAATGGATAGTAAGGGGGTCATGTAATATAATATCCCAACATATGTAATGAAATTTATATGCATATTATAAAATAATTTCTTGAATGTAAATGAGGAGAGAGAAATCTCTTACGGAATTTCAACATGGTAACAGGTGTATATAGGAGGAATTAATGAGAGATAAAGAGGTATATCATCATTAAAACATAAGTAGGTAAGTTTAGGGTAGGTGATAAATCATAACCCAACATTTTTAATTGAAAATAAAATGTCATAACAATATAAGGAAACTTGGACAAAAACAAGGAAGGAAGGAAAGTGAGGATCCCTTACTTGGAAGTGTGATCCCAAAGGATTAGGAGAGGCTTGAGAGTGGCTTCTTGGGAGATTGGGGTGCCTTGGGAGGATTATAGAGACAATATGGTAGAGTTTTTTCAAGATCAAAATGGTTTTAGTGAAGAGGAATGGGATATTGAGTGGGTTTATATAGGAAAGAAGAGGGAATTCTTTATTATTTAGGTTTTGGACACTACACATTAAACTAATCAAAAACACAAACCATATCATGGTTTCTTACCATGGTTTTTTGTCAAAGTAGAGTGGAAAACATTATTTTATAAGTCTAATGTCCGAACTTATTAAAATATTAGGCTTTATTATGTGGAGGGGAGCCACACTCTCAAGGAAATCATTTTAAGAAGTTAAAATATTTTATAAGTCTTGGAGGGTCCACTAAGGCATCATAAAATTAATAAAAAATCTAAAATCAATTTATTTTAAAGTTAAAACATATATTGTTCAAAAAGACCTTTTATATTATTTTATTACATCACTATTAGGTCATTATTATGTCATAAAACACATTATATATTTAAACAGTATTTAATTTTTACCCAAAAATTTGAATGTCTTAGAAAATTATGAAAAATTCACCGTTAGATAATTTCAATGTTATGAATCCAAAAATGATATTCATTTTATCTAAATAATTTTATAAATCTGTGAATTTTTTTAGTTTTAAAATAAAAATCACCATTTATTGAAAATTCATGGGTTTTGACAAAAACAGCTTTCAAACCTTAATAAAAATTACAATTGTATTCATAGAAAATTATGTGATAGTTTATATTTAATAAAAAGTAATTTAGTAATAATATTTTATTAAAATATTATTTAGTTAAAAAATATATTAATTCATCAAAATAGATTTCTTAATTTAATATTAACTAAAAATACTATTTGTTCTTTAAAACCCATTTATAAAGTAACAATAATAAAATGAATGTATATTCTTTATAAAAAAAATAAATCACATAATTGTAGTGCTAGGGTATTGTTACATAACCCCTTATAACACCCGCATAATACCTAAGGTTAAGGTGTGTGATGGTGACAAACTCTAGGGGTGGCTCGGATAACATCTCTCAGGTGTTAATCTCTATTAACTTCCACTTCTCCTGTAAGCGATTCTGTTGAAACTTAACGTGTTGAAGCTCAGGTTGGGCTTGTTCAAGAGCAAATCCCAGTGACTCTACCTCCTTTATGAGCTCTAAAAATGGGATTAATATGGATCAATTTTAATGGATGCGGTTATTGCTTCCTTTTTCTGAGTAAATTTGATTTTTAAAGCCCTATATTTATACTAATCATGAAATCACTGTTCAACAGCTATATTAGCAATGGTAACAATTCTTAATTTTATCTTAAAATCCAAAAAACATAAAACCAAGGAATTGAATATGTTTTATATAAAAATTTTACATCATAATACATTTAATTAGATCAAGAGGAATTTTCATTAATAAAATTTTGGGTCATTACAATGTCATCCCGCCTTTTTCTCTCATGTGCGCCTCAAACACGATCCACCAACATCCTCCATCTTCTCCATCACCTAATGTCAACCCCGACCACCACTAAAAAATTGGAAACCACCATATTTTATACTATAGAATAACATATCGAGATAGAAAACCATCACTAACACCCCTGATCACCATGGATTATCTCTGGGACCTTAGTTGACCATCATGGACCCCCTTTTGAAGATAACTAAAGCCATACAATGCCATTTTGAGCTCCCTTCAGCCACTGTGAATGATGGAGGGATTGATGAAGGTTTTTACTGCCATGAATACCACCTCCTAAACTTGAGTTCAAACTAGAATGCACTTTATATTCCTGGGAGAAGTCTGTTCTGACTTCCACTAACCCATACTCATCACTTCCATGTGCAAGCGCCACTACCTTCACTGTCGAACAGGATGTGCTACTGTTATTCCAATGACTGATGTGATTAACCATTTACCTAATTGTAGATGTGATCTACCATTGATCCAACAGTATATGTGATCCACAATTTATCCAATAGTATATGTAATCCACCAATGGGAAAATGGTAGATCTGGTGAATTCCATCACCGCTTGCACTACTTTCCACCACCGACCACCACTTGTCATCGCCTATTGTCATCAAAAACTACCATAGGAGAGATTATGGAAGCTCTTCTCAAGATCCTTTATAACTTTAAAATCCCATTTTCGATGAGGAGACACCACTAACACATCCAACAAGCTTCTTCCACACATCATGAAATGCCCATGCATGCATGCATGTAGATTTGAAAAATACCCACACTGACCACTACCACTGCTTGACACTGGCCTACTTCCACTAAACATCACCATTAGACTACTACCAATCACTTCCACATTACCTCACCATTATATCACCATCTATGAAGGCCTTATTTTCCACTTCCACTCCTTCTAAGGAGTCACCACTAAGGCTGCATGTCGACAATGTCATGCTTGATCCACTATTGATTATCATGAGGCACCGGTTGATGTAGAGAATGTACCTATCATGATCTACCAAGGAGGAGATAGAGGTCATGGATGATTCCACTATTGATTCTAGATGAAGGAGGAGAAATATTATGGAATTAATGAAGAAATTATTGGTGTTGGTTGCTACCAATGGTGGATATGATCCACCGTTGGACCAACAGTGGATCTGATCAACCATAGTGTTAACTATAGATGTGATCCATTATTAGGTCAACAGTATATGTGATCCACCATTGTGAAAATGGTAGATGTGATCCACTATTGGTCCAATGATAAATTTGATCCACCATTGTTCCAATGGTGGATGTGATGTACCGTCACTAAGAAATTACATCTCAATGTTGGGATTTGGAAACACATGGGAATTTAGAAGATTCAACACTAAATATCTTCAAAAAGATACATTAAATGATTGTAAAGATATTGGAAGATAAATTAGAGTGAGATAAATATGTTACCTCCATATACAAATACAAGGATGACACAACCAATGGAGGGGACTGAAGGATCAGGATAGGAAAATCAATACTTCTATTGGATACTCTGTTTCTACTGCTTTTATTTATTTTCACTTATATTATGTCTTCTTCCCATTCTTACCCAATTTTTTATTCTATTGTGGAGGGGTAGATACTTTTTTGTGATTGGGAAAAGATTATGTGGCCTTATATAATGTTTGAGTTCTGGTTTTAATCAAATTATCTTATCTATTTTTATTTTTTAAAAGGTTTTCAATTCATGATTTCATAATTTTAATGGGATATGATTGTATTTTTATTTCAAATCACAATATTTTAAATTTCATTGATGAAGAAGTTTGTTCTCCCCCTATTTGGTTTTGGATCACACCAATTGGGTTACCTAGGGTCATTAGGAGAAGTGTTTTGTTATTACTAAACATGTGAGGAAGAAATAGTTGACTAATTTGGACACTTGGTAAACTCAATACCTGATTTGTTATTGCCTAGGTGATATGAAGGAGACCCTTTGTGACTTTCACACATTGGAAAGAGAATGGTACAACCAAGGAAATTTTGTAGACTATTTTTATTTTATATAAACCTTAATCAAGGTTGAAATAGGAGAAATTATTGTTAATCCATTCATTAAAACAATTAATAAAGACAAAAGATTCAATTTCAAAGGACCATGATAACATTACAGAAGGGAATCCAAACCTAAACCCAATTAATTTTCTCTAATCTGATCTTCACAAACTAAGTTATTCATTGACTAGTCATTTAATTCCTATTATTTTTTTTAAATTTTCACTCATGAAAACTTTATTCAAAACACTAATCTCTATAGATGACTTTGGTCACTACTAATACTACACCCTTAAGGGGGGAAATAATTTTCTTATGACACACCCCGCGACTGGTGTTTATCAAGACGTATCCATCATTTGAGCCTAAATCATCTATAATTTGGATGATATCCATACTTCCTACATAATATAATAAATCTTAAAATGAAAAGTAGAAATATAAAGAGAGATTTGGGTGTGGATGAGTCTCTTCCTAGCATAAATAAATCACCACCCATGTTTTTATAAGATGATAGTGATTTATATAACACCTGAGGATGCTCCTTGGGTGTTGTAACATTTATTCATACATTATAATGCACGAATAAATGTTATGTCCAATACATGTATGACATACATGGATACAACTCCACTCTTGCAATATATCCCATGTAACTATTTAATAAATGATATCTTTAAGTGATTTGAACTATTTGAATATTAACACACTTAATATCTGGTTATTCATAAGATTAAAGGTGGTATCATGTATGGAATCTTATTTCATGTATGAATTGTGATATATTATATATATGTATCATGATTGTATGCATTCCATGCATATAGATTTATGGTATATATCTTCTTCATACATGATAGTGAGTGGCCGCACAGCAAGTCGAATACATAGGAATTCAATGGATCCTTATAGAACTTGTGGGGTAATAAAGTAATGCTTGTCTAAGTTGAAATATGATGTGGTATTAGCTCAATACATGGGAATTATTCTTGATTTTAAGTGTATGTTTCCATCATATTACATTGACACTCAACATAATTTAGTGTGAGTATCATACCATACAATGAAACTCAATGTAATGTAAAGAATACCAAAAATAATACTCTATTTTTTACATTATGTGATTCGGACTATGTTAACTTAATAATGCACATCACACCTCCCACCCCACATTACATTAACAACTTACCATAGTATTATGTCTCAATGAAAGATACATTATCATATAAACATATCTTTAGGGACTCGTTGAGATTACATTAAGTCTTAACATAATGTCAAGGTGGAGTTCCTAATATTATGTTGTTATATAATTTAATATCAAGTAGTGATCTAATCATTATATTTTATAATAATATAATATCAATTAGGGAATACCAGTATATATTTTTTAAAACATGTTCTTCATCAAAAAATGAAATAAACATATTGATTCATCAAAGAATATGGATTTGATATTAATGATGGGTTTTGGGTGTTCATCATATGAATGCAGGTAGTAAAAATAAACCCACATATTTCTTGATCTATCTTCAAAAATCAACATGTAAAGGAAAAATGAATAAAAACTACCTTAAGTGAAAATTAATCCATATTTTACTCACTATATTCATGATAAAGATCACAAAGTAGTAGACAAAATCCTCCTACCTCTGAGGGGATTACATCGTCCAATGGATCTCAGTTTGTAACCTGACGATTCCTGTACACCGAGAGGGGTGCTAGAACTTTCATTGATTATGATAAATTATGTAACAGAAAGGAAGAGAGATTCAGTTATGTTTTCATGCAATAATATTTCACCATAATTAGGTAACTCATTCCCTTTAATATTCTATTCTCGATTCCCTTCATTAAATAAAGAGTGTCGATTGTATCATGATACATTACTTCTTATTGTGTGACATTACCATTTGAACATTTCAAATGGATCACCATGCCTTAAATGAATCAACTCTTTGATTCATTACTGATGAAACTATACAGGGAGGATCCAGTGGTAGTACCATGCACTAAGAATATATCACATTGGGCGAAATATAGTGTCAGGTTTCATCGTATGATCACCATACTACTTTTTAACAACATAAAATTAGGCTTCTACTTAAGGATGCATTAGAAACGGTGTGTCCTTAAGCTAATGCATCACATAAATAAAATTTTAGTGCACATCCAGCAATTTAATCATATTGTACGATTAACATGGGAAATAAAACACTAAATGTTAATGTCTAAGCAATATTCTATGTAAGGATATCATTTATAGAAACATTTCATAAGATAAAACACATGAGAGGGCTGAGTTCACTTTATTGCTAATTTCATGGCTAGTGTTGAAGGAGATATTACCTAAAACTTTTATGCATATGATGTATTTAAGATTATATCATAGTGTACAATATGATGATATCATATGGTATAACATCCATGGTATAAAAAGGAATTTTGAATGTCTTTGGGTATATTATTCAATATGATATAGGGATATAATATGCTTTTCCCAATACATTTGTATTGTATGAATACCTATATCATAAGGCATGAAGAATCATTTTGAGAAATTCAAATAACATCCTACAATAGAGAATATTAGTCAAGCATTAAGATTTAATGTTTGGGTGATCTTCCATATAATTGAAGCTACCATTAATTAGATATTTTGTAAGATGAAATGAAAGGAAGAATCAATGGTTCATTTTTATGAAAAATTATTGAATAGTCAAGTCATTTACTCATACATTTCATAACATAGGGTTAAATGCTGCAGAGGCTCGAAGAGTGTACTTGGGGCCTCTATAATGAGAAAATACCCATTTTTATGGGTCTATAAAGATTTAACTTATCTCATATTTATTATTATTCTTTTGATCCTTTATATTATAGCTCTCTTCTTATCCTTAGATTTCAAGATATTCTATCATTTTCATGGATGGGAGAGGAATCCCACGTGAATTTCATTTGATTCGGTTGATCCATGGATTCACCATAAAGATGGAGTCTATTTTTTAACACTCAATGATATTCATCAAGTGAATGTTTGAAGATAGTATATTTGGTGGCCATTATCTATATAAGGTATTCATGTTCTTCATTTATATTTATATATGGTTTTTATTTCATATCATGGTTGATCTTGGGATTTGAGGTTTCTATCATTTTTTACTATGTTGAAAAAGTGTTTTCAGTCCATAAAAACTCATAAGTGTTATCAGAGCCTCACCATTCTTCGTAATTCATGATATCATGTTGTAAAATGAAACAAATTACATATTATAATGATATAGTATTTTCTATCATTAAAAATGATAGAAAATTTGAATTGTGGTTGCCTATGGGACATAGGATTTTATAACCTACAATTGCGTTATGAATTATGATATGTGATATTATAGGGAACAACATAGTTAAATTCCTTCATTTTTTCACATGTCATGGCATAGAATAAAGGATTTAATATGGTACAATTATGTTGCTTCAAGTTAGAAAAAAAAACAAAGTATCACATCACCTTTATGATATAACTGAATATCATAAGTATCAATTTTCCAAACACTGAAGGGTTACTCTTACATGGTTCATTGAGCACTATTGGGTTATTATTATACACGACCTATTATATGCAATTATTGTTGAGAACCACTTTTTTAATCCAACATAGATCGTCTATTTTAATCCAGAATACCTATCATTAGATATGATTGATAAATATAAAAGGGTTTTGAGCACCGTTATATACCAATTTTATAGTACAAAATCCTTATATCATTAAATATGATATTATGAAAATTTTAGTCATTATATATTTTCAAATTTTAATTGAATTATATAATTTATATATTTTTTATAAATTATATAAAATGAATTTTGGGATATTTATTTAATTTATTAAGGTTTTTTATAAATTTATTAGTTATAAAATGTTTATAATTAATTTTTTAATTTTTATGAAACATTTTTTAAATAAATATCCATAATATTAAATGTTAATATTTAATACATTTTGAATTATGTGGCATGATTTATATTTTTCATATAAAAGGTTTATATGGAAATTACAAGTGTAATTTATAAAATGTTTATAAATATAAAAAAAGAAAAATATAAAATGTATATATTTAATATTATGAATTTTTCATAATATTTAATTTGAATTGTTCAAATTAAAATACCTTTTTTAAAAAAATTATTTAAACCATATCAAAAGGTGTTTCGATAATTGATATGATCAAGGTTTAAGAAATGTTAAATATAAGATGTTTAGATTCTGTAAATTGTTTGCATAATATAATTAGAATATAAAATATTTATATTTCATTTGATATTATATATTTAAGTAAAATTATATATAAAATATAATATGATAGCATTCATATTTTAAATAAACCTAAATTGTTTATATTTATTTAGTTGTGGATATCTATAATGCATGGTTAAATTATAAAGTGTTTATAATTTCTTTATTTATGAATTATTCATGAAAGTTTATATCATGTTTAAATATATGAATTGTTTAGTTATTTAGTTTGTTACCTGCATTATCCATGAATATAATTATTATATTATGAATGAATTTATTCTTTAGTTTAATGATTTAAACTACTTCTATAAATTTTCATAGATATATCAAAGGAGTTTCATGTCAGGTATGATAATTGATTTAGTTTTCCTCTACCTTAACATTAGCTTGTACTAGATTATAATATTGAATTAAGAAGTTAATTTTAGTTTAGACATATTAAGTGTTATAATTGTGATAAATGAAAATATATCTTGGCTAAAGTTTCCTTGGTTATAGGGACTTTGGGTTGGACTACTCATTGTCCTGAAGTTTTATGCCTTGTCTAGAAAAGTAGGGGTTGCCAATCTATCACTCCAAGCTTACTCTTGTGGGGATTGTTGATTTCATGTGATTATAATACTTTACTTAAAAAGGATTCATATACCTTATTCATGTGATGAATTTGGATATGTATTAATATAGTTTCATTTTAATTTAGGTTAGTAACACAATATATGGGTGGTGTGACGAGTTATAAATCAATATGGTTTAAATATATTGATTTGGTGGAATGAATAAGATTAAAAACTCAATATTTTTTAGAATAAATACATTTAAAGGTAATAACATAAGATAATATAGTGAGATTATATTCCCTTTAAAAATATTAAGTGTTAAATTCCTTCCAAAGAGAACACATGTCAAGACCTCGATCATTCAACCGGGTAGGTTTTACCAAAGCAAGGTGCCCATGGATTATATTATTAAGGCATGGTGGAAATGGATAAACCTAAGAGTTAGGTAACTAAATAGCACTATAATAATTTTGATACCCTTTTTTGGGAAATCCTAAGAGTTAATATACTAGAATAACGGTTTTAAGTTTATCCAAATGATAGATTAGATAAAAGGTTGTCTGCTTGACCATCCAAGGGTCATATATGATATAATTGGCATGATTGCCTACCTAAATAGATAAGTGGTGAGAGGAGCACCAAAGAAGAATCATTTCACTATGAAATATGGATATTTCACCATTAATTTATATGATGTATTTAAAAGGGTTTATCATTTCAATGGGATTTCATTTAATAAATGCCTTTATTAAATGAATGTAAAACATGATACTCATTTGATAAAAAAAATTGTAAATATAATAGAATCATAATCATTGAACATAACATTGAGATCGATCATTGGAAAGGAAAATCTAAGTATAATAAAATTATTAAACTTATATAGAAACTTAAGAAATATTCTTAAGCGGTAGGAAAATTCTATGTGTTAGAGTAATACCTTCCTTAGTAACCAATTTTTGAATCTTTTCAAAAAGAGAATCAAGATTATTATAAGAATCCTAAAAGGATTCACTTAAGGTTTCAAAGGAATTATATGCAAATTGATCAGAAGAATTTTAGTCACCACTCATA
Source organism: Viscum album (assembly GCA_963277665.1). Classification (NCBI taxonomy): domain Eukaryota; kingdom Viridiplantae; phylum Streptophyta; class Magnoliopsida; order Santalales; family Viscaceae; genus Viscum; species Viscum album. The sequence goes on from OY728130.1 coordinate 731,642,418, forward strand.
TACTCAATGTGATTGAGTGTTTTAATGATTTGAAGAGACTAAAGGTTTCAATTAAGGCTTATTATAGTTAATGAATTCTTTATCTGATCAATGCTAGAAATATTTCAACAAAGAGAATGATTTTACTGAAATATTTTACCCTGATTTCTCAATATTTTGAGGATATATGAACTAGTGAATTTTATTTATAGGTTCTGGAATTGTATTGATAGTATATGTATGTAACACCCCATGATTTTAGTATGTATTTATCTTTAAATAAATATGTGTTTGATAGCTTGTGATACATGAAACACCAAACTAAAATAAATAATGTTTTATATCATTAATATAAAATATTACAATACAAAATTAAATACATTATGAGAAAACTAAATGAAATATAATTATCAAAACAACTAAATAAATGAAACCACAAGTAAATAAAAACACTAAAATGTTAAAATTTGTAACATCATGATCTTTCATGAAGATCATACTACCAATGATAACTATAGAAAAAATAAAAAATGTTATAAATACGATAAATATCTTGATAGAAAAATTATAGAATAGGATGAATGATTTTATAAATGTATGTAAGGATACATATAGGAATGTACTGTGATTGTTATATATATATATATATATACACATTTGGACATATGGTCCTTAGATATATGGTTTTTGGGTATATAGTTGTTAAAAATATAGTTGTTGGATATACTTGTATCCAATATGTACATTTAAGTTGTATGATTATTGGTAAAAATTAAAAATAATATAATTCACATATAATAAATAATTCTAGAAAGAAATAAATAATAATAATTAATTAGAATATTTTAATATAAAAATATGTAGTTTTATTCATTATATATTATTATTATTAAGGAATAACTTTATGTTTTTATAAAATTCAAAGAAATATTATAATACTAATGGATTGATAAAATTGAATGGTTAGAATATAAATAATGTGATGTTATTACATTCATTTAAAAAGGGATATTTTTTTAAATAATTTTTTCATTATTTTGGATAATTTTATATTAATAAATTAAATTTATCACTATTGAAGATTAATTTTAATAAAAATTATTGTTTATATATATAATAAAATAAATTACCACCCATCTAATGATTTTTATTTAGTAAGGAATAATAATAAATTTATTTTTAGGTATAAAAAATTATTTTTCTAAAAAATATTTTTATAAGTCATACATTTATAATTTTAAAATTAATGTTTATAAATTTTAGATATTAAATCCAATAAAATGGATTTGATATTTTTAATAAGAATACATAAATAATATAATAATTTTAAATTCATTTTTGGTCATAAAAATAAGTCACCAAGGTAAAAGTTAGTCACTATGAAAAAGGAGAAAAAAATTTAAGTGTTAAATCAAGGAGTAAAATTACTAAAACATCATAAAACCTCATCATTAAATTGGTGTATGATGGAATGATAAAACTAAACTCACCTATTATCCATTATTTTTTCACTTTTTTCCACTTTCCTTTTAAAAATGAAAACATTATACATTAAAGAATGGGTATTGGTGAAAATGACACTCAAAAATCACATAAAAAGGTACCCATCCTCTACCCCCCCTACCCTACACCACTCTTTACATTTAGTTTTCTTATGAGTCCCTACCCAAATACCTTATAATAAATAATTAGTACATGTTTTTAAACCTATGGTGTAAATACCTTGACCCTAGAAGCCCAGAGATGGTGGTTACATTATTACATTGGTATAAGATATAAGTGAACACATCCCAAAGGACCAAATAGTTTAGTAGTCTTGGAAAACTGGATACATGATTAAATCTCACATTAAATTTAAAAACATAAACTATTAAATATTTTTTTCTTTGATAACATCATTATTCCATCTATAATATCCTTTCAAGTCAATCATGATACAATTCCTAGAATCCTGGAGAAAAGAAATAAAATAAATGGGTGATCTCGTATGCTTAGTAAGGGAATACGCACAACAGAAGCTATCATAGAATAAATAATGCATTAATAATATGTCCAGAATAAAATATGATAAAATAATGTCATATAAATTTAAATATGAGAATGAAATATATCCATGGATTACATAACTTCTCAAGTAATCACATAGACATCAATAACTGATTTCATAATAATGGAATGCATAATTCCATACATCTTAAACTTATCGTTGAGGCCTCGTGCTAAGACATATTACATAAATGGGTATGGCCTCGGCCAAATACCTAAAATGTTTTATCGCATGAGACATATCAAATCATATTGGGTATATGTAATTTCAATCCCCACCCATCACTTAATAATTCTAATACATCCATCATATAAATAAACAATAAAACTTAATAGCATGCCTTATAATCAATAACTATCCATATTGGAAAAACTAAAATATGAAATATCAATAATTTCCCTAATAAAACTAATAATAAACCATACATAGAAATATTTTTTAAGGTGTAATTATATTATATCCTTAGTAATTTATAATATTCATTAAATTATGCTAAAATAGATGAAAATACATTTAAAAATATCACTAAAAACTTCTTGAGGAAAAAAGAATTTTCATTCTAAAATAAATTATTTAAAATGTAAAAATTTTCAAAAAAAAATTAAGGAAAAAATTTTATTTGAAAATAAACTTGAAAAAATTTAAATGGAGCTTAAAATAATTGAGTATTCATGGTAGTGGGAAATTCTCTTCATTCCATGTATGTAAAAACAAATATTCCTTTCACATTTTTAGTAAAAAGTCAAAAGTACCTTGTTCGTAAAATAAAAAGAAGATTTATTTAAAAAATACATATAAAGTTAAAAATGGGTAAGATTTTCTTTAATTAATCATTATAGAATATTGATAACATTCTTGAAAACATTTTAAATAAAATATGGACATGGAAGAAAAAGTTTCCCAACCAAATAGAAAACAAAGTCAGTTTTTCTTAAAAACTTTCTTTCAGGATCTTGAGTACTTAAAGAGAGGAAAATGAAATTAAAACTTGTAATTTATATAAATAACCATAGTATAATAAAATAGATTTATTTAATATATAAATATAATATAATTCCCCCAATGGAGACTTAAACAAAAACAATCTCAAATAATGATGAGATTGTGAAATAAACAATTACCTCAAGTTCGACTTTCTTCAAAAGCACTATAACCTCATGTATAATAAATTTAAATTTATTATACATATATAAAATAATATTTTAAATTATTATATTATCATATATTATCCTATTATAATATTTCAACACCCATTTATTAATAATTATTTATTAAAATCATTGTTTTTGGGTGTGAACTGTTCTGTTTTTCATGAGAGTTTTAGTTTGGAAGTTCTAATCCTTGAAATTTGACCATGGTTCAATAATATCCATAATTTTAATCATGATAATAATATAATATATATTCATTATATATAGAGATATAGAGATATATATTCATCCATAAAAGTTATAGATAGAAAAATGATTTACACAGTTCATGGAGATGGTAGGTCATACGTAAGCATGAATGTTGTTTATATTTTCTAACGAAAATAAGGAAATAAATATGGATATTATTTTATCATTAAATAATAATAATTATATCATAAATAATATATATATATATATATTAAATCTATATTTATTTCCATCTAAGTAAAATGGAAATGAAAAATGAATCACATCGCTTCATGGAAGGTGGTAGTCCACACGTACGCATTAGCGGTGTTATCATTTTCCAATGGATGGGAAGATAAGAAGATAGATATGATATTATAATTACATAAAAATAATTATTTCATAAATATAATATATAAACTTTAAACCCATTATAACAATCATCCATTAAATATGCTGATATAAAATTAATTGTAATGCTACATGGAGATGGTAGTCCACACGTACGCACGCGTGATATTTTCACTTCTCATTTAATGAAAAAGATGGTGAATAAATGTGGATAAATAATAATAATAATAGAATTTTATCATATTTATGATACTTAGTTTATTATTTTATAATGAATACCATAGGTTTATATGAGGTAGATTAAGAAATAAAGTGAAAGAGGTCGGGTAGGATGTTTACCAGTTCTTCGGTTGGCCTTCTTTAGATCATTTTGTAAGAACCACTGTAATAGTCTTTTAAGAATACCAAAACATATAATTTTTTAATAGATAATTTTATAAGATAATTTTATAGGTTTTTCTAAATATATATGGCTCAAAATGGTTTAAAGAAAAGTGAATTGGGGTCTCCTTTTATAAGTGAGTAGAGGGGCACTTTTGGAAATTCATGATATATTATAACATGATATATATCTAAATCATGTAAAATAGTTAAAAAATTACATTTATTTGAATATAAGTAGTATATGTTCATAATATAATCATAAAATAAAATTTATATAGGTTTAGTTATCATTTTAACCCTTATATTTTGGTTTAACCCCTTGGTTAACCAATTTTAACCTTAACTGTGGTTATAACTTTTTCAATATTAAAGGGTTGTAATTTTACTTATAAGGTGAAATTGGATCATAAATGGCCAAGTAATGAAATTTTAGACCATTTATAATTCTAATTTTCCTATTGAAATATTTTTATAGATTTTAAATTATTTAATATAATATTATTTAACATAAAATATCATAAATATCATTTTTGACACTATTCATTTAATTTGACTTTAAATATATGAATATAGAAATTGAATTAAAATATAATAAATTTAATAATCAATAATACATTATTTTTAACTATAAATTTTTTTTAACCATAACTCATCCCAAATACAATACTTTTAATGTTTTTAAAGTTATTTACTTTGAGTTTCCCATTGGTTGCACAAGTTTAGTGTCAGCGTTGTATAAGAATTTAAGGTAATTATATAATAATTAAAATTTTGAAATAAATTAACATCATGAAAATAATTTCATTATAATTGAAATAAATATTAATATCTTTCCACAAATTATTTGTATCCCTATGTTAAAATATAATATAAATTTAAAAGTGAGAGAGTGACATTTTGCATTTTTCTTTACATAAAATATTATATAGGTCATTTTCATAGAAAATTAACTCATAAAAATTAAATATTAATCATAATGGGATAAGGGTATAAATAAATTCATTAATTAAGAATTAATATGAAAATGGTGGCATTATTACTTAGTTTTAACCAAGATTAACTTGATTTAGCAATTTATTCTAGTGATAAATTTCTTCTGTTTTCATTATTCCTTACGACCAAAAATTAAGTTAAACTTATTAAATAATATTAATTATTCTGATTCAAAATATAAAAAACATTTTACCAAATTTAATCTCTATAAGTGGAATAAATTCATTTTATAATAATCCTATAAAGCATGACAAAAAAAAATTTCTGAGAAATGCCTTTTTAAGTGTAAAAGTATTTTTATAACAAGATCAAGTTTAATATTAATAAAAAGGTATAAATTGAATTATTTTTAACAAAAAAACAAAAATAAATTTTAAAACCAATACTAATCAAAATTAATCTTTGAAAATACTAAAAAAGAAAATACCATTTTCTTTAAAAATCTATATTTTCACTATTCGCCTAAAAATTAACTTTTTCATAAAATTCCCAAAAATTCACCCTAAGATAAATTTGATATGATAATTTAAAAAATGATATCCTTTTTATAAAATTTTCTTTCTAAAATTTTAAGAAATTAATTATAATATTTTCTCACAAAAAGAAATAAAGACCATTTTTGAAGAAAATATATTTTTGTAGCATGGAATGATTTTATTGAAAATCGAGTACTTATTTATCAATGAATTTATATTATATAAAACCTTTATACATATTTTTATAATTTTTTTATTACTATTAATACTTCTAATTTTAATAGCTAAGTTACATTGGTTATGTTTAAATAATACTATTTATATCACGATTTGTTTAAACATTATGTTGCATGTAAAGCAAGTTATAAGTAAAATTTATTTAAAGAAAAATATATTCTAAAATATCAGGGTGTTACATTCTACCCCACTTACATAAATCACACCCTCGCAATATTTTATCAGTCATCAAAGATCAATATTTTAAAATACCTTTGTTGAAAACGCACATTTTACAAAGGGATAATAAAACTTTCTTTGAAAAGAAAAAGTGGGAAACATAAAGGTTTCCTAAAATAACACATAATTAGGATCCCTGATAAGGAAAACATTGATGTAAAGTTAAAAAATATAAATAGAAGATAAAATAACATCCAGGTAATAATATAGGGTGTTAGGTAACATATTCATGAGAAAGTTAATGACTGCAAAACCATAAATCAGTATGGGGTTAAAATATTATCAATTCATCAGAAATGAAGGTAAAAGAATAACATTTTTATTTCAAGATTATTTTCCTAAAGTTGAGGGATTATTTTACTATCAATATATATAACACTAAAAAATATACTAACTTGATATCTTTCTATTTCATAAACACAATTCCATCCTTTGGTAGTTCTTTGATCTATTTCCACTTCATCTCTTAATCTATGAAATGGATATTCAAGATGAATTTTTCATATCTGAATCACTAAAACAAAATTTTAATGGATTATAAGATATATAAAATAGTTAAAAATTATTCCTTTTGTCTTTAAATATTTACCAAAACCAAAAAAGGTTACCACAATTTGTCCAATATTGATAAATATAGTACATTAATCTCTAAAACATCAACAGTAACACTCAAAGTTCAAAAAAAATCCATTCCATAAATATTTAACCTTAAGGCTCCTCCAAAATATTTCTAGCCAAATTCAAATCCCAAATATCCAAAATATTTGATCACATATTTTTTTTTCAAGATCACATTTAACATTTATACCGAGACAACATGAAGTATCTCATAATTTCGCGTACTAAACATGTTAAGACTGAGATCATATATTCTCCTAAAACATGTTAATCCATTCCCAAAATAATCTGAATATCCATAAAACCTAAATTAAAACATACATTCTTACTGAAATTAACTATATTCAATATATTCCATAAATCCAAAAATTTAATAAAATTCATTAAATATGGCCTAAATCACTTTATCATCAAATCACTAACCAATTTCAATTTCACAATACTATCCAGTTTACTCTATTAATGTAAATCATCTCATTATCTAAACTATGAATTATTATATCAATATTTGGAAAATATTAAGGGTTATCTTTCCCTCAATCATGTGTTTTCAAAAAACATTTCCTTACCCCTAAATCACTTTTTTAGGTTATCAGTATCATTCAACATATTCTTGCAAATCTTTAAATAAAAACTATTACTGAACAATCCTTATATGTTTCATGATTCTTATAACTATAATACCATAATTCTACAAAATTATTCTAAAATCCAAATACATAAATACTTCAATCATTCCACTTCATTCTTAAATCATTAACTAGGCTTCATCGTATTATTACTTAATACCTATTTCCTTTTATATTTAATTTGTACTCTCTTCATCATCGACAGTAAATCCTTTACTCATAAAACCTTGTTGATCCTTTTCTCTATCTTTCCCCATAGTAAATAGATTTTTATAATTTCCATAATTTCCGCATTTAAAACATTTATCCATTGATGATACCTTAGGAAAACTATTATTTTCATCCATTACATTAACCAAACTTTTCATTTTTCCTCAATAATTACTTTCTCTATATCCTTCTTTTTTATGCCCAAAACATCTTCTTGTTAATTTGAGATATTACCTTGAGTTATTCTTCTCACATTCTCAATATGTATAAAGTTGAATCTTCTTTCCTCTATGTTATTTATGAAACTCTATTTTTCTCTTATTAGGTGTGTTGAGAATCTCACCAAAGATGAGGTTGTTAATCATATAACGAGATAATTGATTAGGTATACTCAAAATTTTTCCCATTACATCTTCCATTTAATTTGGTTTCTTATGAGTATAATCATTCCATTGTCTATCACATTCAAAATTAACATGAATACTAGTGGTTTCATCTATTGACTAAAACCAAAAAGCATAATGTGATCAAAAATAATCATAGTGATTAATCATATAATCATGAAAAATAATTCATAATATGTCTAAATCATGAAAAAATATTTTCAATATATGGAACCTTAGGTTAAAACTAGTTAATACATGGTTATTATATATTAAAATCCCTACATAATGGTTCATAAATAAAATTTTAATTAACTCATTCACATCCCTGAGGAGTGTCAAACCATGTGCACAGTAAGGGCGCACTCGCCGTACACAAGAATAATGTGTAAGATATACTCGCCCAACTCTTTTCAGGTTTATTACCCCTAGATGCATCTATTACAACACCATTTCCACTTTTAATATGTATATAGGGATTTATTTTTAATGACCCATAATTTTTATCAATGGAATTTTTTTTCTGAATATATAGTTGTGTCATATTTAGTAAAATAATATTATATAATGCACACGCACCGCATGATAAAACCAACTACATTTTATTATATTAATTTGAAAATTAAATTTAGAGAATAAAAATTTCCATAAGAATTAAAATTATTTCAATTGTACAAATCATAGAAAAAAATATAACAATAAAAGGAAAATTTAGATCTTCTTGATCCCCCGGAATAATAACACTCACGAGCAACACTGTAGAAATGAAGCAGGGTGTTAGTAATGAAATATGAATTTTTAAAATGAATATATATATACATATATATATCTTTATTATAGAATAAAATTTAATAAATAATGAATGGAATATGAGGTATTTATATAAAGTAGGTAACTTGTATAACCGTTACAAATTTGATCATTGGAATAGTAATCATATAATCAGAATAACAATCTGATTGTTAGGAATAGTAACCCAGATCATTAGAATAGTATCCTAACCTATGGAAGTGGAAAATAATATTTAGTTATATTATAAAATTATAATATGATATATTTATACCATTTTATAAGTAAATAAATTTTTTAAAAATGGTAAATTAAACATTTGTGTTTTTGTAAAATGTAAACGTTTTAATTTCATATTTATAATAAATATAATAATTTAAAAGAAATTTTATTTTTAGAAAATGGTTTTATAAATTAATATTAATATTTATTATAATGATAATATAATTTTATGAGACTATAAGTAATTTTTCAAAGGGTCGTAAAATTGATCATAATATTAAAATTGGTATTTTTTCAAATAAATAAGGATTTTATTTAAAATTTAAATTTCTCATATTTAGAGAATTATTTTCATAAAATGGAATTTATTTTTTCTATTATACACATTGAAAAATGGTTAGGTTTAATTTTTTTTATTTTTATAAAGTAATTGAATTTTTGGTGAATAGTGAAATACAGTGAAATGTGGTATTTAACATTATAAGCTAAATGCATGAATTTTTGAGTCATAAATGATGTAAGCACCCATTAGTTATAACTAAAATGAACAATTTACTATATATATTCTCATTAATCTACACTATTGGTATTCTTGATCCCCAATACTAAATTAATGATTATAATATTCACAAACACTCCTCTCCTCCCCTTATAAAAACGATCACTCACAACCCCTTCTCCTCACACATTGTAAACCTTGTAGCTTGAAAATTATCTTTATAATTATCTTGAAAATCCTCCAACCCACATCCTAGTGCTTCTATTATCACCAAAAGACCAATCCTAAGTGCCTTAAGGAGTTTTTCAAGGAGATAACATTCAGGATGTAATATTGTCAAACTACCAATCTTAAATTCTTTTATTCTTCTACATTCTTCTCACCTACCTAATAAAACATTGAATAATAACTATGGTATCATATATATACTTAAATTTTATAATTATAATGTAATATCTACCATCCAACCTATTCTCTTATACTCTTATTCTAAAAACAATACCGTTGTCCATATTATGTCAGACAACTGCCTCCATCAATGGTGAGTTTTCATTTTCTGTTACCATATTCATAAAAAGATTAAATTAAATTATAATGGTTTAAAATAAACTAAATATGTATATTATATATATTTTTACATTTTCTAATGAATATATAGGCATAATATTAAATTAAATAAAACTAGTTCGTGATGGTCGGTAAAACCGCCTAAATAAACAAAATGCATAACATTAATATTTTTACTAAATGAATCATCCCTATATCAGAATAAAAAATGATATTTGTTACCATTAAAATTTTTGTAAAGAAATTAATATCATTTTATTTCAATTCTGGAGTTGTATTTCCATTTTAAAATAACTTCCATAATTATACACAAGTGATTTAACCATGGAACCATAGAACGAACACTCTTGGAAAAGTGAAATTAAACTTTATATCTCATTAAAATAGTTATAAATGAACATAATAAAATTATGATAAATAGAATATAGATGTAAATTTTTTTGAATTGATTAATTTTATTATTTAGGACATTAAGTGTAAGTTCAGAATGATTCTGGAACATAAGGTAGGGGATCCCTCCAAAACATCATTTTTCTTTGGGTTTTGACCTTTCCCTATATAAATCAATTTCTCTATCTATTTTATGTTATTAAATGCTTCTAAATTCGGTATATATTTATCTTACATATATACCTAGCTTATTATTTCTTCCTTTTATGGGGTAATACATTCCTTAATTTCATTTCTCAAATTCCTTCTTTAAAATCAAACCTGATTGAGGGGAACTTTTTTATCCCTTAATCATTTTATGTAAAGATCATTTAAATACTTTATTCCCAATCATGATTTTATTAAATAAAGTAACATTTTAGGTATAAACATTATGTTTTACCTTTGTTTTTCAAAGAAAATTCCATACTTACTCTTTCTCCAAAAGTCTTTAACTGGTTCATTAAAACACTATTTTGAACATTCATTTCTATACCAAATTATGTACCCCTTCCTAGGAAACTTTTTCCAAATGAACACCATATTTTGAGAGCTATAATTTTTCACTCAAATATGAAAATCCAAAATATTTGATACCTTCTTCTATTTGGAATATTTATGAAATATACTTTCATTATGTTATGATGCAATTATGCAACTTGTTTCTTTCCATGGTTAATTCTTATGACTATGCCTTATGATTGATTTCCTTTTATGCAACACATAAGCAAGTACATGTTATGATGGAAATTCCCAGAAAGCTCTCAAATTACTTGGGTAATTTTTTTATCTCATAAGATGTTATGTATGGTATTGGGGAGTAAACCTAATCCATGATGATATTTTTTCCCCCATGTGATGTTTTCTTGGCGGTTAGCTTTGACTTATGTTTATGCCATGTTTTGTGTTGTTTCCACATTCCTATGTTACCATAATCTTATGATTAAATGCACTTTATATTATTACTCCATTTTATTATTCATGATACATATACTTTATGATATCATTTTCTATATGTTGAATCATATGTTATGCTTTGTTATCATGTTTATTCCCATACTGGGCTTTTTAGCTCACCCTAATTATCTATGTATTCCACAGGTTATCCTATGAAGTTTTAGGAGATAAAATGGATTTAGGATATCATTATGGATATTGAAATAAATTAATTTTATTTTAGTTTCATGTTGATGTTTTATGAACCCAGTCTTCTAAAGACACTAGGCCTTTCGATCCTTGGTTTGTATTTAATATAATATTTATGTTAAAAAATTATGTAATAATATGTGTAAAAGGCTTGGGTCACTGTAGTTGGTATTAGAGAATGGTCTAATTATTTTTATGGATTATGAATATACTAATTTAATGATAACACTAGGGATAATTATAATTATAGGAGAATATCTTGAAATTTTGGTTAAGTATAGTGAAAGTGGTTTCTGAGAAATTACATCCTTATTTGGATACTATAAGTGGATGTGGCTCTGGAATAGTTGTATCTAAAGGTAATAACCCAGAAAAGGGTGGATTGTGTATTAACTCTATCTTCACCTAGTTCAAAATAAAGAGGCCTTTTTTACACCTATTTTGACACTCCTAGAGGATGTTCTTGGGAAAATTCACAAACTCTTAATGAACTATTATGAAGGACTTGGATATATTGTTAGGTTAGAAAAATTAATAGGAAAATTACTATGTATAACCTAGATTGAAACCTAAATAATTATAAGTTAGGATTTATGTTTCATATATAAGTTATTACTTATATATTCATAGTTTCTATTTTTATATGATTTTTAGTTTAAGTATTCTCATACCTAAGTTTATTTTGGATATAGTAAATAACTAGAACCATAGTCAAATAGTGAAAGGGGTGATCATTATCAATTAATGAGATTAAAATTTCATATATTATTATTGTTCTATGCATTATTTCATATCTTGAAATTTTAGTAGAACTATTCAAACACTGCCTCAAAACATAGAGGTTGAGTTATCTGTGAGAACAAAAATGGGGAAATTATTACATCCCAAGAATATAACCCCTCCCCAATCAATGTTTGAGGACTGAAACTATTATAAAATATTTTATTACTTCATTTAGTGTAGTTTTATTCTATATTGGTCATGTATTGGATAACATTATATAAATATAACATTAACAATTGGGAGAGGTAAATCACTCTTCACATCTCGAATCATCCTCTGATTATATATGAGTGTAAGGAGGAGGATGAATATAATTTGGAATATTCCTCTCAAGTGTGGATACTATTACCTTATGAACAATAATATTTATCTTAAATAAATGAGGAAAAGGATAGAATCATCCTTGAAGATATGACCATTATGAGGGGTTATACTGATGTATTCCCCAAAGATTTTCCCAGTCTTCCTCCTAACCGAGAGGTTGAGTTCTCAATCGAACTTATACCTGGATCTTTATCAATATCCAAGTCTCCCTATAGAATATACACCATTGAGTTGGAATAATTAAATAAGTATTTACAATAGAATTTAGAGAAGGGTTTTATACACTCAAGTGCATCATTGTTGGGTCTTTTGATCCTCTTCATTAAGAAGAAGGATGGTTCAATGTGCCTCTACGTTGATTATTTTGAACTAAACAAAATCACAATAAAAAATAATAATCCCCTACCATGGACATTTTAATTGTTCGATCAACTATGTGGGGCCCATTATTTTTCTAATGTAGAACTTCAGTTAGGATATCACCAATTAAAGGTGAAAAAGGAAGATAATTCCAAAACTTCCTTTCAAAAAAGGTATGGACACTATGAGTTCATAGTGATTCCCTTAGGCTGATACTAATCATTTTTTTCCATTTTCAAAAGCCATTTTATGGGTTCTCGTTACCCCACTACATGATTCCATTACAACAACTTTCACAATAACACCAAAACAACAAAAATCAATGAAAATGTCCAAGAAACCATGAACAAGGGCACAAGAACATCAGAAAAGCTGGCCAAACCTCATAAATGGTTACCTTGAACGTCCCCCAGCGCGACCATCGACACCGGCCCAAAACCTCCCATCGGAAAACTCCAGTGGAATTCACCCAGCCTCTAAGAGAAATGAAATGGACCTCAAAGAAGAATCCATCCACAAAGGACGTCAAAGAAACCAAAATGAAGATGGCCAGATCCTGACATCGTTACCACCCTGATCCGCAGACAACTCAGAAGACCGAATTGCCCTAAAAACACAATTCTTCCTTCACCATCAACTCAAAACCATCCCGCGCGACCCAACCAGCCAACATTCCATACCAATACATAATCAAACCCTCACATAGAAAATGCAAGACTGTAGCTAAACACTGGCGCTGAAATCGCCATACCAGAAATCATCCAAAAGAAAAATTAAAGCAGAATCGGATCGGGCAGACCTGCCGCTGTACGCACCTCCACAGACCACCACAGCCGTTCAACAACATCACTTCCATCAAACGACTTTTAAACCTCCAAGACCAGATCAAACCTTCCAAAGATCAGAAGCATAACCTCCCCCCTCTGATCAGCAATGGACCGACACCACGCCACCTCAGGAACACCAAAGTCGCCGTTGACCCTCACCGGCCCCGAGTCAGACGAGATCTGAATCTGAAACTGATGATCCGCCACAGGGAAGCCTCGGTGAGAAATATCGCCGCCAGAGCAACCATCAAGGAAGAAACCGGATCTATCACCGGTCTCGGGCCTGATGAGATCTGAAGCCGGTGCGGAAGAATCACTACCAGAAAGCCTTGCCGTAACCGGGCCCGAAGAAGAGACGCCTCCGTAAAAGCAACTGCCACAGAGGAGAAGCGAGACTTCGAGATCCCTAGGGGCTGACAACGAAATGCTGCAAAGCACCGAAGGATGGGAGGATGAGGGTTTCGAAGGGGGTAAACCCTAGCATGCCGCGAGGGGAGGGTGAAGCCGCTCAGAGGCCCGTAAGAAATCACTTCAATTCATGTGATTCCCTTAGGACTCACTAATGCTCCAACAATATGTATAGAATTAATGAATAGAGATTTTAGATATTATCTCAACAAATTTTTGGTAGTATTTATAGATTATATTCTGATATACTCCAAAAATAAGAAGGATCATGAGAAGAATTTGAATACTATGTTAAAGAATTTTTAAAAGGATAAACTATATGAAAAGTATAGTAATTGTGAGTTTTGGATGGAGGAAGTATCATTATTGGGATATGTTATCACCGAAAAATGGATATCTATGGACCCTTAAAAGGAAAAGGTAATGGAGAAGTATCCTAGACTAACATCTATAATGGAGATCAGTAGTTTCCTTAGACTAACTAGGTATTACCACTGTTTTTTGAGAAACTTCTTAAGATTTTAAAACTTTCTAACCAAGTTGTCTTGGAAGGGAGTAAATTTTTTTGGACTGATGAGTGTGAAGATATCTTTAAGGAATTTAAAAGGAGGTTTACCATTGTACTAGTCCTCTTGCTTCCCTCAAGTGGGTAACTTTTTTCGGTATACAACAATGCTTAAAATAATTTATTAGGTTGTGTATTGGTTAAAAATGACAAAGTGACAACCTATGCCTCAAGGAAATTGAAATTTCATGAGACAAATGAACCGATGTATGATATGGAGTTGGCTGCAATGATCATCTCATTACATATTTGGTAGAATTATCTATATGGGGATAATTATAAGATATATACATATCTTAATAGACTCAAATATATATTCACATAAGAGGAGATTAGTATGTGTTAGTATATATTGTTAGAGTTGACCAAGTTTATAACTGCTCAATCCATTACCATCTTGGGAAAGAAAATAAAGAGGCAGATTCTCTAAGTAGAAAGGATCTGAACACTTAATCAATGATGATAATTGAGAAGGATTCAATCTTCTTAATCATGAAAATTATGAACATGGGGATCATAAATGAAGGAAAATCATCATTCCTTTCTTAAATGATTGCTCAAAAATACCTTTTGGAGAAGATAAAGGATACTCAAGGATGATGTATAAATTTAGAATAAGGTGGAAGTTAAAAAAATAATGAAATACTTGAAGTTCAAAATTTATAAAGAAAGAGTTATAAAATTTGGGTCATTACTATGTGTGCCATAAAATCCTATGATAAAGAAGGAGCTATTGAATGGTGCACATAGATCGACCTTATCAATCCACCCATGGAGCATGAAGATGTATCAAGATCTTTGAGAGCACTATTGGTGGGACAATATAAAGAATAAGATCACAGAATATACATCACAATTTCTGGTATGTCATTAAGTGAAGGATAATGGGAAAAATTATAAGAGGATAACGAAACCATTACCCATACCTATATGGAAATGGGAAAACATCACCATATAATTTTTCACTGGTCTTCTGAAGACATCCAAAGGAAATAATGTTTTATGGGTTGTGGTAAATAATATTAAAAAGACTTATCATTTCATTATAATTCGAGATGACTTCTCACTTGATCAATTTGAAAGGATATACATCAAAGAAGTGGTGACGCTATATAGAACACCACTTTTGATTATAACTGACTGAGATATGAGATTTACCTATAAGTTTTGAAATATTCTCTAATGTTCTCTAATCACTAAGTTAAAATTCATTATGGTTTATCACCCCCAAACTGATGGCCAATCTGAGCAAAATTTCTAGAAACTGGAAGAAATGTTGAGAACATACTCGATGGAATTTAAAGGATGATGGGATAAACATATTAATTTGGTTGAGTTATCATACAATAATAGATTTCACTTAAGAATCCAAATGGATCCATATGAATCCCATTATGGTAAGAGATATAAAACAACTACATTCAAGGATAAAGTTGGTGGACGCAAGTTTCTAGGACCTAAAATGTTCAAGGAAATAGTATAAAATGTCAAGACCATTTAGCATCACATTAAGGATAATCATAGTTGATAGAAGAGTTATGGCGATAATAATTTATGATACATAGATTTTGAGGTTAGAGTTAAAATTATACAAAATAAGACAACTCACCGTGTCAAAATATTATGCTGAAACCACAAGTACAAGGAGGTAGCATGGGAACCTGAGGAATCCATGAAGTAGAATAACCCTCACTTATTTTATCCTTAGTATGTAAAATAAAATTTTAAGGTTGAAATTTATTAAGGGGTGAAGAATGTAATGACCCAAAATTTTTATCAATGGAATTTCTCTTCTGAATATCAAATTGTGTCATATTTATTAATATAAAATTGTATAATCCACATCCACCACATGATAAAAATAAGTACATTTTACTATATTAATTTAAACATTAAATTTACACAATAAAAATGGTCAAAATAATTTAAATTGTTATAATGGGACAAAAAATAGAAAATGAGATGACAATAAGAGGAAAATTTGGATATGCTCGATCCCCTAGAATAATCGTAGTCATGAACAACACCATATAAATGAAGTAGGATGTTAGTAATGCAATATGAATATTGAAAATGAAAAAATATATATCTTTGAGATTTAATAGAATTTAATTAATAATGAATAAAATATGATGTATTTATATAAAGTAGGGAACCCATATAAAAGTTACAATTATTACTGTTGGAATAGTAATCTGACCATTAGAATAGTAATTTATCTGTTAAGAATAGTAAATTAACTATTAGAAGAGTATCCTCAATTATGTAATTTTAAAAAAATATTTAGGTATCTTATAAAATGAAAATTTTATATATTTTTACCATGGTACAAGTAAATAAATGTTTTAAAAATGATAAATTAAGTGTTTGTATTTTTCTAAAACATAAATTTTTTAATTGCACATTTATAAAAAAATATAATAATATGAAAGAATTTTTTTTTCATAAAATGGGTTTATAAATTAATATTAAGATTTATTATAATGATAATATAATTTTATGAGGCCAAAATTAATTTTTCAAAGGGACAGAAAATTGTTCATAGTATTAAAATTTATATTTTTCAAATAAATAAGGATTTAAATTAAAAATTAAATTTCACATATTTAGAAAATTGTTTTCATAAAATTTATTTCATTTTTGGAATATAAACATTAAAAAATTGTTATGGTGAATTTTTTATATTTTTATAAAATAGTTGAATTTTTTTATGAATGTTGAAATACAATGAAATATGGTATTTAACATTATAAGTTAAATACAAGAATTTTTTAGTCATGAATGATGTAAGGACCCATTAGTTCAAACTCACATGAACCATTTAATATATATATATAGTCACAATAATAAATACTATTGGTATTTTTTATCCCAAATAATAAACTAATGATTATAATATTCAAAAAATCCCCTCTCATCCCCTTATAAATACCAGCTCTCACTACCCCTTCTCCTCACACTGTATAAGTCTTGTAGCTTGAAAAATTTCTACCCAATTATATTCCAAATTATCTCCCTCACTTACTAGTTTTTATGGTCTCACCAAAAGACCAATTATAAGTGTCTTAAGTATTTTTTCAAGGAGGCGGCATTCAAGAGGTAATATTCTCAAACTATCTCTTTTAAATTCTTTTATTCTTCTACCTTCTCCTCACCTCCCTCATCAAACTGGAATAATAACACTAGTATAATATATATATATTATAGTTTATTATTATAATGGAATATCAATCGTCCATACTCTTCTATTCTCCTCTTATTCTAAAAATGAAACCATTGTCCATATAATGTCGGTCCACTGCCTCTATGGACAATGAGTTTATGTTTTCCATTCCCACTCTCATGGTAGGTTTAAATTAACTTCTAATGGTTTAAAATACCATAAATATGTATATTATATATTTTTTAACATTCTATAATGAATATATATACAAAATATTTAATGAAATTAAACTATTTTTTGATAGTCAGCAAAACCGCCTTAATGAACTAACTGCATAATGTTAACGGTTTTACTAAGTGAAACATCCCTATGTTAGATCACAAAGGGATATTTGGTATAATTAAAATTTATGTAAGTAAGTGAATATAATTCCATTTAAATTTAGGATTTTTATTACCATTTTAAAAGATCTTACATAATTATATACAAGTTATCTGGCTATGGAACCATGAAATGAATTCTCTTGAAAAAGATAAATTAAACATTATATCTCATTGAAATGGTTATAAAAAACATAATAGAATTATAATAAATAAAATATAGATGAAAAATGTTCTTAATTAAGTAGTTAATGAATTTAATTTGATTATTCATTACATTAAGGGCAAGTGCAAAATGATTCTGGAATATAAGGTAAGGGATCTCTATGAACCACCATTTTCTTTGGGTTATAGCCTTTATCTCTTACTTTCTATCTATATTTTAAGTTATTAAATTATTCTAAATTATACATATATATTTCTCTTAAATATATAACTAGATTATTATCCCATAATTTAAAGTCTTTTTTATCAATCATTATTTCATTAAAAAGGGGATATTTTAAGTATAAATATTCTGTTTTACCTATGGTTTTCAAAGAAAATTCCATACTTACTCTTTCATCAAAATTATTTAATAGATTCCTTAAAATGAAATTTTGGAATTTAATTTATATACCCAATTATCTACCCCTTCTTTTGATGTTTTTTTACAAATTAACATTTCATTTTGATACCTATACTTATATACTCAAATATTAATGTCCAAAATATTTAATTCCTTCTTCTCATTGGAAACTTTATGAAATCTAATTTGATTATGATATGAGGAAATATTATGCGACTCATTTATTCAAACGGGTAATTATTATGTTTATGCCTTATGATTGATTTCATTTTTTGGCACACATAATCATATACATGTTATGATAGGTGTGCTTAGATAGCACTCCAATTAATTAGGTAATGTTTTTGTCTCATGAGACGTTATGTATAGGATTAGGGAGTAAACCTAATCCATGGGAATTTTTCTATCATGTGATGTTGTCTTAAAAGTTATCCTTGGCTTGTATTTATGTCATGTTTTGTGTTGTTTCCACATTCCTATGTTTCCATGATCTTATGATTCCATGTTCTTTATTTTATTCCTCCATTTAATTATTCATGAGTCTTGTCTTTTGTGATATCATGGTACACCTTTTGACACATATGATATGCTTCGTGATCATGTTTATTCCCTTAATAAGATTTTTAGATCACTGCTTTTGTATATGTATTCCCCATGTTATACTATATAATTCTAGGAGCTCAAATGGATTTAGTATCTCATTGTGTAGATTAAAATAAATACATTTTATTTTAGTTTCATGTTGATTTTTTATGTACCTAGTCTTCCAAATACACTAGGCCTTGTGATCCTTGGTTTTAATTTACTAAAATATTTATGATAAATATCATGTAATAATATCTATAAAATTCTTGGGTCACTATAGTATTTCTATTAATACCATATAATCTCTAGATTACCAAAAATATATGATATTATTCTACAATTAGATTTATCCTCAAATTTTTTCATAGGGTTCTTTTCTCTAATCTATGTTTTCATAAATATAGTTCCCAAGGTTTCTACTAAAATTCCTTTAATACCAAATATATATACCCTAACCCTATAATACCATATCCAGTGGTTACTTTATTATATTGGCACTATATACAAGTGATCACATCCTAAAGAACTGAATTCTTTAATAGTCTTGGAAAACTAGATGCATACTTAAATCTCACGTTGATTTTGAAAACATAAAATACAACATAGTATGTTATTTGAGGATATAATTATTATATCTAGAATATTATTTCATATTAATCATAATACACTTCTTGGAATCTTGAAGAAAAGAAAAATAAGAAATGGGTGATCTTAGATGCTCAGTAAGGGAATGCATAAAGCAGAAGCTATCATAGAATAAATAAGGCTTGAATAATATGGTAGGAATAAATAATGATTAAATAGTTCCATATAAATATTCAAATGATATTGAAAATTATACATGGATTACATAACTATTTGAATAATCACATTTACCTCAACAAATTATTTCATAATAATGGAATTCATAATATCAAACATCTTAAACTTATTGTTAAGGCCTTGTACCATGAAATCTTACATAAATGGGTAAGGCCTTAGAAAAATACATAAATTGTTTTGTATCATGATACATATCGATTAATCAAGGGTATATGTAATTATGGTCTTCTTAAATCACTTAATAAGTCCAATGCATTCATCATATTAATAAAAAATACAACTTAATCAACATACCTTATAATTAATAACTATCTGTATTGGAAAAACTAAAATATGGAATGTCAATACTTTCCCTAGCCAAAATGATCATAAAATATCCATATAAATATTTTTTATTGTATAATTATATTATATCCTCATTAAATCATAAGATTCATCAAATTATGGTGACATGGATTAAAATAATTTTAAAATATCACAAAATATTTCTTGAGGAAAATACCCTTTTCATTTTGAAATCACTTATTTAAAATCTAAAAATTTATAAAATATTAAGGAAAATTTTTTCTTTGAAATTAATATTGTAAATTTTTAAAGAAATATAAAAATAATTTATTGGTCATGATTTTGGGAAATTAAATTCATTCCATGTATGTAAAAACAAATATTCCTTTAACATTTTCAGTAAAAAGTCAAAAGTATCTCGTTCGAAAAATGAAAAAAAAAGATTTATTTTAAAATATTATAGAGATTAAAACATGGGTAAAAATGTATTTAATAAATCCTTGTATAATATTAAAAACATTCTTGAAAATATTTTAAATAAAATATGGGCATATAATAAAAATATTCATAGCTGAATAAAAAAACAAAGTTGGTTTTCCTTAAAAACATTCTTTCAGCCTCTTGAGTAATTAAAGAGAGAAAAATGAAATGGAAACTAGTAATTTAAAAAAAACATAGTATAATAAAATATATATTTATTTAAACATATAAATATCATATAATTCTCCCAATGGAGACTTAAATATATACAATTCCGAATAATGATAAAATTGTGAAATAAGCCCTTCTCTCAAGATCGACTTGCTTCAAAAGTGTTATAAACTCTTGTATAAAAAATTAAATTTATTATAATTATATAAAAAAATAATTTATATACTTATAATATCATATATGATCCACTTATAATATTTTAACACCCATTTATTAATAATTCCTTATTAAAATTTTCGTTTTCATGTGTTAATTGTTTCATTTTTCATAAGAGTTCCAGTTCATTAGTTTTAGTCCTTGAACTTTGATCAAGGTTCCATAATATTCATAATTTTAATAATTATATAAATATAATTTATATTAATTATATATATATATATATATCCATAAAATTTATAGATAAAAAAATTATTTACACTATTTATAGAGACGATATGTTGTATGCACGCATGAACATTATTTTCATTTTCTAACAAAAAGAAGGAAAGAAATATAGATATTATTTTATCTCTATAAAACCATAATTATAACATAAATAGCATATATATAAATTAAATATATACTTATTAACATTCAATTAAAATGGAAATGAAAAATGAATCGCATCGCTTCATGGAGGTGGTAGTCCACATGTACACAAGACCGAAGTTATCAGTTTCCAAAAGATGGTAAGGTAGAAGGTATATATGATATTATAATTATAGAAGAATAATTATTTTATATATATCATATATAATTTCTAAACCCATCATAATAACCATCCATGAAAGATGGTGAGGGAAAATGAATTATATCATTGTGTGGATGGGGTAGTCTACATATACACACGAGTGATACGTTCACTTACCATTTGATAAAAAAAGAGGGTTAATAAAGGAGGTTACATAATAAGAATAACATTTAAGTATATTTATGATACTGAATTTATTATTTTATTATGAATACCATATATTTATATGAGTTAAATGAAGAAATAAATTAAAAGAGGTCGGATCGGATGATTACCTCTTCTTTGGTTGTCCTATATACTTTCATAAAGTCCTTTAGAATGGTATTTTAAGAATAAAATAGCCTAAAATTTTTATCTAGGTAAGTTTATAATATAATTATTCAAATTTTTATTTATATAGATGAATAAAAGTGGTGTAAAGAAGAGAGAAGAGGGTGTCCTTTTATAAGTGAGGGGAGGGGCACTTTTAGAAATTCATGATATATTATAATATAATATGTGACTCTAATCATCAAAAATGGTTCAAAAATTACATATATTAGAAGATAAGGAGGATATAGTCTTAATATTATCATCCAATCAAATTTATATAGGTTTAGATATTATTTTAAACCTTATATTTTGGTTTAACCACTTTGTTAACCAATTTTAACCTTAACCATGGTAATGAATTTTTCAACATTAAATGGTTATAATTTAACTTATTAGGTAAAAATTGGATCATAAATTTCCAATTAATGAAACTTTATACCATTTATTATCCAAATTTTTCACTTGAAATATTTTTATAAATTTTAAATAATTTAAAAAAAATTATTTAACATAAAATATCATAAATGTCATTTTGACACTATTCATTTAATTTGACTTTAAAGACATGAATATAGTAATAGAATTATAATATAATATATTTAATAATATATCATACAATATTATTAACTATAAAATTCTTTTTAAACTATGAATCATCCCAAATATATTACTTTTAATGTTTTTAAAGTTATTTACTTTGATCTTTCCGCTGTATGCACAAGCTTGGTGTCAACGTTGAATAAGAGTTTAAGATAATTATATAATCACTAAAAATTAAAAATAAATTATATTAATTTAAATAATTTCATTATTATAAAAATATAATTTAATATTCATCCACAAATTATTTTTATCCCTATGTGAAAATATATGAGAAATTTAAAAGCAAGAGAGTGACATTTTGTATTTTCCTTTACATAAAATATTATCTA
Source organism: Viscum album (assembly GCA_963277665.1). Classification (NCBI taxonomy): domain Eukaryota; kingdom Viridiplantae; phylum Streptophyta; class Magnoliopsida; order Santalales; family Viscaceae; genus Viscum; species Viscum album. The sequence goes on from OY728130.1 coordinate 731,665,730, forward strand.
GGTCATTTTCATGGAATAGAGTCCCGTAAACAATTAAATATTAATAATAAGGTAATCAAGGTATAAATTCCCTTATATAATAAAATTTTGGACAAAAAATGGTGAAATTATCACATAGTTTTAACCTAGGTTAACCTGATTTACCCTTTTACTGTGGTGATAAATTTTTACTATTTTTACTATTCATTATGACCAAAAATTAAGTTGACCTTATTAAATAATATTAATTATTGTGATTATAAATATTTAATCCATTTTACCAAATTCAATCTCTATAAATGGAAAAAATTCATTTTATAATAATCTCGTAAAGCGTGATGAAAAACGGTTTTCTAAAAAATTCCATTTTAAGTGTAAAAGTATTTTTATACCAAGATCAAGTTTAATATTGGTAAAAAAGGTATAAATTGAATTATTTTTAACAAAAACGCACTAATTAAATTTTAAAACCAACAAAAATCAAAATTAATATTTGAAAATACTAGAAAATAAAATATGATTTTCTTTAAAAATTTGTATTTTCACTATTCACCCAAAAAATAAATTTTTTATAAAATTTCAAAAAATTCACCCTTAGATAATTTTGATATGATGATTTAAAAAAATTTATAATTTTTTATAAAATTAAATTTCTAAAAGTGGAAGAAATTAATTATAATATTTTCTAAAAGAATCAATAAGAACCGTTTTTAAAGAAAATGTATTTCTGAAGCATAAAATGATTTTATTGAAAATTAAGTAATTATTTATCAATTAATTTTTATTAGATAAAAAATTTATACATATTTTTTATAATTTGGTTATTCATATTCATATCACCAATTTTAATGGCTAAGTTACAATGGTCATTTTTAAATAATAATATTTATATCATGGTTCGTTTAAACTCAGTGTTGTGTATAAAGCAAGATATCAATAAAATTTATTTAAATATAAATATATTCTAAAATATTGGGTTGTTACATCTAGCCTTAATAAATATTTCCAGATCCTTCATTTCCAAGAAGATCTCTAATTGGAGATTCAAGTCTTCAATGTAAGTGTTATCCTCTTCTTAATCATTCTTATTTATCTTCTTTATACACCTCTTCTTAAATATATTTTAACACTTTAATGAAAAAAAATCAATAATATTTTGAAAATTTTATATTATTATTATGAAATAACATGTTCTTACTCATTCAGTTGTTATAACACATTCTTGTTTGGGTTGGTTTTGCCACCTATACAAACAATGTCATAACGTTTACATCATAAATGAATAATAAAACTTAAATACTACTAATATGTTATAATAATGTTGAATTTAATTTGATTTCATAATTTCTTAATGGAAATATATATATATATATATATTCATTAATAAAATCAATTCTTTTTGTTGAATCAAAATTCACAAAAAACAATATTTTAACTGATCTCAAAAAATATTCACCAGAACTTCCATAAAATGTCAATTTGAATTCAGAACTATATCAAACACATATACTACATATTCTTTAAAATTCTATACATTATGAACCCATAATCAAGGTGCATATACTAGAACCTCCAAACCGGAGCATGCATGGAAAACAGAACAGTTAACACCCGAATTTTAATTTTGAATGATAATTAATTAATATATAGGAAATAATAAATTATAAATGAATAGTATTCAGTAAAATAAATATGAATAATTTTATTATATATATTAATAATAAACCAAAATTTAGTATACTGTGAATTAGAGTGTGTCTGACTAAGTGAATGTTTGAGGTAAGGGTTTCTTCCGTATATCACTTTTTAATTGAGATTATCTATATTATTTAAGTTTACATTAGGGTAAATTATATTTTATTTTACTATAAACACCGTATATTTTCTTATCCTCTCTTTATTTCTAGGGTTTATATATCTTCTTACCATCTCCCCTCCCTCTAACTCACAATTCAACTAAATGGTTTCTTGTGAGTAGATCTGGCCTTATCTCATATTTTCATTTAGGAATCTTTCCCCTCTATATTTATATTTTTTTTGTTTTATAAATGTTATTATCCACAATTATATGATTTTTTTAAGTTAATTTTTTATTTTATTTGATTTAATTTATAAAATATTGAAAGGAATGTCTTTTTAATGTTTTATGCACTGGTCATTTTATAATGTCTTTGAATTTTTTTACAAAGGTGTGAAAGGAATATCTATTTTTTAATATTTTTCGCATGATCATATTTTCTAATTGTCTTCTATGGTTTTCATTAAGAATATTCATCTCTAAGTTTTCATGATTTTCCAAAATGTTTTTTATTCTCATTATTTTATAAATTACTTTTAAAAATAAAATTTATCAATAAGTAAAAGATATTTCTTATTATTTTTCAAAGTAGCTTTCTAATGCTCTTATAAAAGTGTTTTTCATATATGTAAATACCCTTTAATGTTTCTTATGATTGTCTGGGGATATTTTCTAATGATATCATCCACATTCTTACTATGGAAGGATTATGATCATTTCATGTGTAAATTTTCATAAAATTCATTTCTTTTTCATTAGTTAATTAATTTATGATGGAATTATGAATTTTTTTATGCTCATGTGGCACACATACATGTGAATTTTCATTATATAATGAGTGGGACTAGAATTATATAGCCTTATAATTCATTGGGTAAATATTTATATCTCCTGATATAATAATTAAGGGGTTGGGAGTGAATCCAATGCACTATGGGACTCTATCCACTATGTTTATGGGAATGGGGGGTGAACACAATCCAATATGGGACTCTATTCACTATTTAGTGATGGTATTGGTAGTGATATGTGACATTAGAAATGATTTTATATGATTATTTATGGGCCACTTTATTATACTACATCTCTATGATATGCAACATACTTATGTTATGTTTCTATAGCTTGTGATTATTGACTCTTGTTTCCACACTCTTATGAAAAATGTCTTATGTTATAAAAAAATCCTTATACCATTACTCATGATTTATGTTCCATGTTTTATTAGGAATTATTCTCTTATGTTATTAACCTTTATTATATTATCATAATAATATGTTAATCTTATGATTATCATCCATTACTATCTCTTATGTTCACCCCTTACTGAGTATTTGAGTTTACCCTTTCTTATGTTTTTATTCCCTTGGTTATGAATAAGAGTATTATGTATGACATGTCTAGAAGGGTATCATGTGTGGAGAAAATTTGTGGGGGATTTTGAGTAATTTTTGTGAAATAAGTTGGTTATGTATTTAATCTCCAAATACACTGAACCTATAGTTTTTGTGGTGTGATTTATTATGAGATTTAATAAATATTCATGTAAAATGATGTAATATTAATGTATGTTATGTTTAGGTTATCTCAATGTGGGTGTAAGTCCAAATTGGGATAATAAAAGTTATATGGAAGTTACAAAAATGTGTCTTCAAGTATCTAGTCAAGGTTATTGAAACCTAAATAAGGTTCCAATAAGGAGGGTAAATGCTTCCATAGGATGGAATTGTATAATATATCAATAGTAGTTTGGGAAACTACATGGAATTTCCATGTTAATTATTGATGATATAGAAATAAATTCTTTTATTATGAATGGTATGCTAACAAATATATATTTTACAAATGTTGTAAATACATAGGACTTCAAAATAAAAGAAATAATTGATATATATTTTAGTTTTTATCCAAATGATGGAGCAAAGGGTTACTGAATCATGGATTTGAATACAAATGAATATATATCAAGCTTATATGGATCTATATAAAGTATGTTTATAGTTATCTCATTTCTATTATATAATAATAGAAGTTATTTATTAACCATAATTTTTTATTAACAATATGAGATGATATTTAATACACATAGTTTATGATTCATCAGATTCTATAACATACTTTAGAAGAATATAAGGATAAAAGGATTTATCAAGGATAAGATTTTATCCTACGTGTTTGTTAAAATATGAGTAATTGAGATTACACCACTTTTAATAGGAATATTTTAAATAATGAATACTTATTTTTAGAATAATATTCTAAAGACATAGAATACCATATATGATATAAATGCAATAGTTTATTTTTTGAACATTCCCACTAAGAAGAAACAAGTTTTGTTTCTTAAATACAAAGGAGTTTGTGAATCTTATCATGATATTCTGAAAATAATATGGTTTCTAAGAGGATAGTAGGAGTATATTTAGACTTTGAGAAGTTCAAAGTGTAATAAATAATATATTATATTAGTAAAAACACAAAGTTAATGTCACTTTATATCTTAAAGGAGTTTAGAATATATTTGTAAAGAAATAATATAAAAATTTACTTTTTTACCAAAGTGATCTCAGGGGAAAAGTTTTAGTGAAATATTTCCAATAATGATGATGATGATGAACATAGAAAGAGTTATAAGTATACAACAAAAGTTATTAACATCAAACATATTATATTTTGAAGTAAAGGAATTTTAATACTATGTTCAAGGAGTTGAACATTGTGAATATGATTCTTAAGTCTTTCCATTATTCAAACTATCCTTACTCAATAATAGAGCTTAATTGGAGGGTTTCATCATATTTTCACTGATAAAAGGAAAACATTGTGAATTTTATTTGATTATAATTTCCAAATATTCCCTCATATTCTCACTTTTTAATGGTAATTAACACATTTTTTGATATTTTTTTGAATAATATAATTAATTTAAAATGGATAGAATTCATGATTATTAATTAATTTATTATTTTTTGAATTTATTTGAACAAAATTCATAAATCGTTTTTATTTTTATAATTGATTTGGGGAGGTTATAAATGATTCTACAATGTTGTGGATAATTAAAGTATTTTTGAGAAGAGACATATGATTAATTGAGCATTATATGGGATATGTGTGATTAAAATGATTCTATGGGTGAAGAAAGTGTCTTTATATAAGAATAATCTCATAAATAGTGAGCTATGTAAGATTAATTACTATGGAACCAAGTCACTATGTGTAATTAAATTAGGTATTCCAATGCTTGTTTCAGAATAAATTAGGAATTGTGAAATATTAACCCCTGCAAACTAAATTTTATGTTATATTAACTGGCCATGATAAGTAGTTGTGTGTGATTAACTCCAAAACTCCCTCTTCCATGTAAGATTAATTCAACACCAACATGTGAATAACTGAAAATTTTTAAAAGTGATGTAAGATTAATCATGGTCACTATGTAAGAATAAACCCACAAGTGGGTTGCATATAAGATTAAAATTTTGTGTCTAGGTAGTGTGTAAGAGTAACTCTGTGACTCATATCACTATGTAAGAAATAAAACTGTAGGTGACCTCTACTTATTACCTTCATGAATGAACTTTTACATATGAGTAACTCCATGTAAGAATAACACGTTTCCATTTAAGACTAGGGGAATACTGTAAGTTGATTGTGATGATCTATTTCCTACCTCAACTTGAACTATGCACTTTCATAAAATTATGATCATAGGAAAATCATGACATCACCCATGTAGTAGATCAGAATCATTCAAGAAAATTCTAGAGCACTCGAGAACTCTATGAAGATAAATGAATTCCATGGATGAAAATATCTTTAAACATGATTGCTTAACATATAAATTCTAATATCCAAAGAATATTCTCATACTCTTGCATGGAAAAATCCGGAAAGGGATAAGATGTACCTTCACAATATATCTAAAAAATAATAATCTTAGGAGATCATGGGAGTGATTATAAAAAACTTTTGAAACATAGTAGATATTCTTGAAGAACATGGTAGCTAAACATGTGCAATCATCTGAAGAAATGCCATTTCCCATGGAGACCATCAAGGAGGTAGTGGGAAAATATTGAGAACCATCGATTGTAACTATTTAAAGGGAACCCATTCACTATTCAAGGGGTCACCTTCTAAGGTATTTGGTAGGAGTTTTATATATTTGATTTCACTAATTTTAAATATGAATAGTAGTTCACACTTTCTTTATATTCTTCTTCATTATTCTCCCTATTGTGATCAATAAACTCTATGGTTATAGAGAACTAACTCAAGGGTTATTCTACGAGTGATATTCTATGGGCTACTGAATCCCTATGCTTAAATTATATAATCTTTTATTATCACTCTTGGTGTAGCAATGGATGGGAGCAGAAGTGTACCAATGGTTATTTCATACTCCTCCTCACATTTCCAGTCATGTTCTTTCTTTTATCAAATATGTTATTCATCCCTTATCTCTATTTTTTTCATATGGGTGGATTTGGGTGTATATGGGGATGAACTATATGATATGGAATGGGTTGTTGGGATAGTGAATGCATTTGTTGAGTGTGTCCGCTGCCTCTTCAGTGTGGAGGATATGGGATGGATGTGCATAGAAAGGGTTTCCATGTGTATTCAGTACTATAACATAGATAGAGGGTAGTAATCAATGATTAGTTATGGCTTGATTATTAGGTTATTTTAGAACAGCTCCTTGATAATTAAGTACCCATGTAATATAACCTAGGGTCATCTCCTTTCACCCTAATATTTTTTTTTCATTTGTTTAATTTCATGCTTCATTTTTTTTCTCAATTTCAAACTCTTTTCATGGTGCCTTTGGATTATGTTATTATAAAAACACCAAAAATATTAATAATAGTGAATAACAATGAGTGTTTAGTATTGGATCCTTGAGATACAAACCAATGGTTATATCCTAATATGTATCCATAGGGTATTTTAAAATATATTTTGACAGACCCATTACAATTGGTCTATCATGAACATAAATATGTGGTGTGAATTACATATATATATAATGATTTTTTATAAAACCCTAAAAGTGTGGAAAAAATAAGGATAATATAGTATCTTATCATATGTGATATTATTATACAAGCACTAAATTATGGTTTTATTAGTATTCCTAAAAGAGTTTAAGGATATAAAATGTATCATGTTATACAAAAGGTAGTCTCCTTTATCATTATTTCATGTTGGATACATATACTCATGAAGTGAAATGATATTTTACATCTAAAATTATGAATTTTAGTTATCCCTAATCAGTGTTTTTCATAGAGTATTATAATTTTTGATGAAATGTTAAGGTTAGCATGAGTAGGATTCTTATATCATGATATGGAATATTCTCAAGAGGAAAAAAATAGGTTTTCTGTGCTCAATGATTCATTAAGTATACCATATGTAGTGTCATACACAATATCATTGGTATATTAGAAGTGCATGTTTCATATTTTGATTTCATCAATACATAAGGTTGGTGATATTCCTAGCATGATAACTTTCATACTTTAATATATCTCTTATTAAATCCTTAAGGATTATCTAATCAGGGGTGGTTAGGTAATTTTTGATCATGTCATTGGTTGGATCTTAACCAAGATTATATTTATCCTCTCATATTATGAGTATGAAATTTGGTCCCTTGATTGAGATAAACTGAGAAAGTGTATAGTCCAAAAATATTTATTTTTTTATTTTCCATAAACCACTTTATGGTTGAGTGGGAACCGCCCAATTTCTAAATAGAAATATCAAAACACCACAAACTAAATTCAAATTTTAAACAAAAATCATATGCCAACCCAACTATAGGATACTCCACCAAATTCAAATTTAAAACAAATATTCCATGCCACCACATCAGGCCACAAACCACGAGCTGACTACTACCTCAAGTTGTAAACCCCGAGGCACCCAATCATCCATCACCATCCATGGCTCTGGAAAAAAACTCCCCAATAGAAACCTTACCTTCCTCGTCATTGGAATTTCAACATCCACACCCATAAAAAAATTTTACCAGATAACCACATGAAATCTAATCACTTTCGAAATCCATCGACATCACCAAGAAGAACCACCAAAAGCAAAGGGAACATCCATAGGTAAAAGAACCAAAAAATCAGAACCTTATTTACACACTAGAAAATAATTAGCACTGCCACCATATTTCTAGTCACCAAAAAAAACTTCACACATCACAAACATAACTATAAAAACAAAAATTTCATAGACTTCGAGTAGAATAACCATCACTGAACAATTTATGATGTCATAAGAATGAAAACCAAAAACCACCAAACCACGCCATCATGAAAAAATGATGACAAGAGCAATTCATCAAAAGCTCCACCATCATAAAATCCAAAACTTCACAAGAACAAACATTATTTGAGACTGAAATGCACCACCATGATCAAAGGACCGCCAGTAAATAGAGAAGTCCCAAATCACAACCATCAAACAAAACAAAAACCCAAAATCATAAGAGAACCATCATGAGTCGCGACTGCTAAGACCGAGCTCCAGAGCCACACTGTCGAGATGCGCCCTTGACACCAAACTCATCCACCAACACAATCCCAAAATTACCAAAAACAACTTTATACTAGACCAAGATGAAATTAATTACAATGGTAAAGGAAACAAGAGCAGATGTCGAAAAAATTTCCAACAGGATATCCACCAAGAATCAATACCAACTCAATCCCAAACCACTAAAGTACCTTCGAGTTAAACCAAATTGGGGTTTGGCATGAAGTTTCAGGTTATAAGATCATGGAAGAAACATTTTGGGAACATAAATTTATAGTGAACATCTGAGCAACACAAAACAAAAATGTAAAGGAGAATTGAAAGTAAAGAGATGAAAGAACCCTAAATTGAAAAGAAACCCTACGAAAGAGAAGAACAAAATAGAGATCCACCCAACGTGAAGGCCAGTGTAAGGGGAATCAAAGATAAGGAACAAGTATTTTATGGGAAGTGAGGAAGAGGGATTTATATGGGAGGAAACTAGAAAACCATAGAGGTAGAAGGCTCTTCTGAGGTAGGAAAAGAGGAAACCCTAGAGCTTAGTAGAGAGAGATATTCTTGGAGAGAAAGGCGCCATAGGCTTATGAGAATGTTTATAGTCATAAATAGATAAGAAATGTGATTTTATTATCAATTGGATTAGGGGTATTTGATGTGATCATCCATAATTGTTAATGGAATGTGATGTATTCATCAACCCAGTTATTCTAAACTCAGAGAATCGAGAATGTATGAGTAGCTATATGGGATTGACATACTTCATTTCTAGTGGCTACTCAATGTCATTGAAAAAGGGATCATATGAAAAATCATTATTTTATATGATAAAACTTGTGGGAATAGGTATATAGGTTCATTTTTTTATATAGGTCATGTCAGATCCATTTTTATATTAAGTGGCACTAATTTTATGCTAGATACTACTCTTTACTTGTATATATGAATTTAGGAGTTCATATTTGTTTTAAATTATATAAAGGCATGTGGGTTAACACTTTATGGTTGACAAAATGGGGATTGAGTTTTATGAAACTCATATAGTTTCTCTAAAAGTGTTTTAAGAATTATCTAGAAGGGTTTTTTATAGATATTCACAAGGTATTAAATATGAAGTGATACATGGTGAATTTGATGATATATTTCCAAAATTGTTTAGGAAATATCTAAAATGTTTTTTGGATATGGTTTCACAATTTATTGTATATGATACAATTTAAGGCTATATTTTAGTGTTCAATGTGATTATGTCATGTGGTACACCATCCATGGTATAAAAATTCATTTTGAATGTATTTGATATATCATTTAATATGACATGGAGATATCATAATACTTTTACCCAAGCCATTCATACTATAAAAATATTTATATTATAAGGCATGTAGAATCATTTTTTAAACGAACCATCCTATTCTAACCCAACATGTCACTCAAATCATCCCAATACTAGGGATGAAGAGTGTTCCTAATCCCCATGGGCTAGCAACTATTTCATGGGTATTAGAAACTCACACATGGGAATGATTTCATCCCTGATAAAATAATAAAATAACAGTAAAAAAATTACCAAGATTTCAGAATGGCCTATCCAGACAGTAGACATCCATGCATATCAAATAAGCATAAACTAGAAAAAAACACATCCAAACATGGCGTGTCAAAATAAAAATCCATAAAAAAAATATATAAAATTGAAAGAAATACATAATATAATCACATACAGATAAACATTCAATTCTTAATGGCCAATACAACATCCCAAATGAAATAAAAATAAAACAGGACTCGAACAACTCTAACATCTCCACTAGTAAGCCCTAGTAACTCATCACATCCCATTGTCTAACCATGAAACAACCCAAAATCTTGATAATTAAGTATAACTAGTCACCTAAAACATAATAGTTTTATATTCACCCAAGCATCGGTGAATATGAGGGGTGTGAGCTAAGTGTGCCCAGTAGGATATAACCAATGATTCTCTATGAATCCCTTCATAATATAGTTTATAAAATTCTAGGTTGAACATAATATATAAAATAGGTTTTACACATGATTTATAAGACAAATATAATAACATGCCACTTACACCTTTTTAAAACAACCACCCTTTTCATAAAATAAGGATTAATAAAAAAAATAATTAATCACTTCAAATCAAAGAAAGAAGGCCTTTAAAACTATATAAAATATTTCAAATCACCCTTTATCCCTCATAACAAACATTTTGTAAAAAAAACTATATTTCTATAAAAATCCTCACTTAAAATCATTTCTTAAATCCCATTTAATAAATAACCTAACTGTTTCCTTTTTAAAACCACACTTTACAAACCATTTGATAAAAACCATTTAAAAGTAAACCAAAACACACTCAAGATGATAAAAAATCATAATAGGCACCCAAGGCATCAAGGAATAATAATAAAATATAACAATCAAACAATGGTTTTGTATAATCAATCAAACTAGGGGAGTACAAATTAACCAGGAAATGAAAAAACCCTAAATTATCCTAAGAGTGGCCTAAGTGTCATGGGAAATGTCCTAAGGCTCAGGTATATTAATCTTGAACTAGCAACAAGGAACCTATATTGTCACTAATGAACCTATCCATGTCCTAGTAGTCATGTGGAACTAAGTAGCATCCATCATAATTAGGGAGCTCAATAGAATCCTTGGGCCTTTCTAAAAATTATGGAACCACAAAAACTATCTTATTAGCTTAATTGGTCTAGCCAAGCACCTTACCCTTGTAAAATATCAATCTTCACTAGATATTACACTCGTATAGATCCATACTTGGTCTCTTAAGACTCTCATGACATGTCAAACAATAGAGGTGAGAAACAATGGAATAATATATCATCACATAAAAATAATTTCAAGCATTTGAAACTAAACCTCATCACACCTCATACACTCCCACATGAAACAACCCCTTTTACATTATTACATTACCATTGAATAAATAAATATCAATATAAATTATCCACCACACCCAATAGGGTCCTAATCCACAATAGAAATAACAATAATCACACATGGATCAATCGAGCATCTTGCACATGTTTAGAAATCAAATATTTAAATGTTCCAACCATTATTTTGAAAAGAAGCTCTGGATTGAAATCCATTTCATACCATTTGAAATCCCATTTACAAATAGTTCTTGAAATAAAATTATCAACCCATCCTTTAAAAATCATTTGGAAATCCAAATAATTTCAACAATTCCCTTTAAAAACCATAAACCCTTTCTTTAAAAAGAAATCAATTGGTGTTAAGAACCATTTTTCATTTCTAAAACCACAATCCCCTCTTTAAAAAATAATTTCAAGCCACCAAGAGACCCAAAAATCTCAAAATAGTTTAAAGATAATGAATGAAAATGCCCTTATTTTATAAAACATACCTTAAAAACATCACATGTCCCCTTTCAAAATGAAACCAGTATCAAATATGCTTTCAAAACATTCATATTCCTTTAGAAATCTATTCATACATTTTTAAGATCACTTGGCATGAAACATGGGCCTATGTAGAGTTTTTAAAGCATTTAAAATCTACTTAAAACCCGAAAAGATTATACCATATGAATATAATTATATAAGAAATCATTTAAAAACACTTAAGGATTTTATAACATTTATTATAAGGGGGTTACAAAGAAACACCTACCTCATTTCAAGTAATACCCTTCCGCAACATGTCACCTTCAGCGGCGAACACATAATCAGGAAAGGAGAAGCCCTCACGAACCCCTAAACATCCAAATACATATCATATTAACCATAAAAAACCTAAACCCATCCTAAATAGTGGTTAGGTTTTTTTGATGAGTGGAAAATTTAGAGATTTGGAAAGGGGAAATAGGAGGAGAAAAGAGGAAGAAAGGATTAATCATTTGAAATCTGAGAATAAATAACCCCAAATCAAAATAATAAGAAAGGAAGTAATCTCCCATGTTCATCCCTAGTTTGGTCAAGTAAGGAGGGAGATAGGGAGGTCAAAAGCATAAAAACCTGAGGGAGGGAATGCAATTTCACATTTTTCATGAAATTATGGAAAACTACACGATTTTTTCACATGATTTTACAAACCATGTACCAATTGTGTGGATAGAAAATCCTAAAAACACATTTACATGGTTTGGCTACACAATTTACAAATTTTGTTCCTACTTTGTAAAAAACCATTATTAAAATTTCATATCTATTCACACTCTTGCCGCATAGTTTCTTCTAACATTGTGAAAACCATGTGCCAGTACTCCAAACTCAAAAAGGACCTACATAGTTTCCCCTAGGCTTTGAATGTTTTAGACCAAACCATGTGTTAGCCATACAGAAAATCTGTATGCTAAGAAAAAAAATTAAAAGACTCCCAATAAAGAAAATACACATGGTTTATACTGAACCATGAACATAAGGAAAATCTCCAAATTTTCCATGTTTTGAGTTGAAACTTCCTAGAAACTTAAATTTCCCCACAATGAGATAAAATAATATAAAATAAAAAGTAATAGTGAAATTTGGGTGTCATAATTCTCTCCACCATGCTACTTTTTCCCCGTAAATTCCCAGATAAAAATAAAGGTAAAAAAGGAAATATCATTACCTTATCCTAAGAAATAGAAGTGTTAGGGATAATTCAAGAGGTTCTAAGACTAAGAAAACATTTAACACAATCCATAATAAAAAATTCCCACTGAAATCACCAATCTACATCAGTAACCTCAAACAATAATCAACCATAAACATCTGACAAGAAACCCTAAATGAAGAGAGACCGAGTGGGGGCCTCCAAAATATTTATAATTGATCTAAATGGGTGAAACAAAAATGACCGGTTGTATGATGATAGAATCTCTAAGATAACTTATAATTCCAAATATCAATAAATAAATGGACCGGGTTCAACCAACTTTTTACATCTACAAAACCAGATCAACCCCAAAATGAAGCACCATCTATGAAACATTTTGAAAACCCCAAATCCAAGGAACATCCAAGATCATAATATCAGGTTTCAAAAATGATCCACAACCACTACCTCCAAAACATCCAAAGGTTATAATACTAGCTTACCAAAACTATCACATAACAACATCCAAAGAACACAACAACTAAATACATTCATAAATTAAGGAAACAATATGGGATCTGACCTCGGGTTACAAAATTGAGTAGAAGGGGAGAACTAGGACCTTGTATTCATGATGGTTTCAGATATAGAAGAAGCGCCTATTGGGCCCATGTACAACTCATCTTTTGTCATATTCAATGGATAATCCATAATTTACTTAGAATGAACATCATGATCAATGAAATTTTTACAAATAATATTGAAAAATATTTTTTCCAGGACCAAGATAGGGGATTTTTTCACATTAATTTATAATTAATTTAATGGAAATAAGAAATACATTGGTCTTGAGTTTTTCTTCGATGTAGGTGTCGATTCTAAACACTGTTCAGTTTTATTTTCATGAATAAAATATTTATTTTAATATTCAAGTAATTAAATAAATTATATATTAATAAATTATTATTTATTACCTTTTTAATAAAATAAAATAAATATTATACATTCAATAAATAAATAGATATTATTCATAGTCTAGTGAATAAAATATTTATTTTAATATTCACATAATTAAATAAATTATTTATTAATAAATAAATGATTATTTATTACCTTATTAATAATAATAGGTAAGTAAATATTATATTTATCCATGTATTCAAACAATTTCCTTATGAATAAATATTTATTTAATATTTGAAATTAATTAATTCTGAATAAATATTACTTCTTGGATAAGAGAATAATATTTATTCTAACTATTAAATATAAATAATATTTGACTAATATCAATATAATCACTTTGTGTACAAATATCTAGGCTTCTTCTTAAGTCACATTAGGTGGGATTGCCTAAATTCCAAAATTATTTTCTAGCAACAGGTCAAGGCACCCACAATGGAAGAAGATATGTTGCAATGATAATAACCACATATAAATGATCACTATGTAATATAATCATCTTATCATGATATCTCATTAAGAAGCCTACACACCCATGTCATCAACCTATATGCTTGATATGTCTTTCTTTAACTATATAAAATAAACTTTTCATTACACCATAGTCATGGAATTTAATGTGATGGTTCCATTTTAATTAAAGGGTCAAGATATCAACTTTTATAAATATGGAAGGGGAAAATCCTTGAATTATTCATTAATAGAATATCATTTGTGATGCGCCTAATGTACCCTACTTCCTAAAAACATATGTTGTCATGGTTTTGGTCAATACATAAAATTACACGAGTCATGACATGTATTAATAATAATCATAAAGCCTAAGGATCATCACACACACTCATATATAAGAATATATAATGGAATGAAAACATGTTGAATTCTTATTGGTGAGTTTATTTTCATAATCTATCATATTTAAGATTAACAAGTATGAACTTCTTGAGAAGGAGTCTTGTCCGTTTATGAGTACTCACACCTTACAGTCAACACACAATGTTTCCCATCATAGAATTTTATCCTATCATATAACTAAGTTTAAGAATATTTTCATTGCATATCAATGTTCTCATCATAGAGATGAATTGAATATGACATTTTCAATGTGATATATATTCTAGGACATTATCACTTTAATGTTACACTAAATAATAATCAATATGTGATGATATATTTATTAATATTCAAATCCAAGAATATAAAATCTATCTAAAGTACAAACTAGATGATTCAAGGGAACTAACTCTAATAGACTCCCACTTTCACTAGATCCAAATACCAATGATTGGTTATTTCTAACACATTAAACATACTTCTACAGAGTATAGCTACAACTATTGGGCCTACAACATTTTTATGGATAGGGTTGATATACCCACATGATTGTGTGGAAAATAATATTATTGTGACATCACTACCTTGAAAAAATCCCTCAACTAATAATATAACAGAATAACCACCTATTATTCTCCTATAAAAAGCCTTCCATATTGATTAAGTCTATACACAAATCATATCATAATAATGATAAAACTCACAGGATATTACTAAACCACTTCTTAAGCTACATCAAAGGTTGTGATATACTTTGATAGTATAGATACTATAACTACTAGCTCTAATATGTTTGTCTTTCATATTACCTTATCCTTATTGTGATCCTAGATAAAATTAAAATAAATAAATACAATTGGTCAATTCCCTTGATCCCTAGTATTCCCATTTCTCTAGACACTAAGAACTCATCTAGTTCTAGTTTTTCAAGTATTTTCATATAGTTCTAACTGCAAGTTGGTGGAGTTATGTTGGATCTATTTGATATCGACATACTATTTATC
This sequence comes from Viscum album, assembly GCA_963277665.1. Classification (NCBI taxonomy): domain Eukaryota; kingdom Viridiplantae; phylum Streptophyta; class Magnoliopsida; order Santalales; family Viscaceae; genus Viscum; species Viscum album. Next base: position 731,681,450 of record OY728130.1, read on the forward strand.
ATGCATCAGTAATATCAAAAATCAGAACATATTATTAAATATCGCTACAATAAATTCATTTCTTAGCAGCGGATATTTAAAAACTTCTGGTAAATATTATGTGCTTTATTAAAAAAAAGTCACATCTCCCTCACAAACCATCCTTCTCCTCTAACTCCCATCCTTCTCCTCCAAGCCCCCCCCCCCAACCCCAATCCCTAGAACCATCATGGTTTCCCCCATTTTTTTCACTCAGGTATCTCCTGAGCCCTCCGATCTTGAGCACCCCGAGACATCACCAGTATTATGGTCACAATCCCCCGACCTGTTGTCCCCACCCTTTCCCTTTCTCGAGTTTTCACCCTCTCCCAATCCATCTCCCTCCCCTAATTCATCGCCTTCGTATGAGCCCATGTCATAGTTGTGGTCAACCCTAAGCCCCCCAATCTGTCACCCTAGACTTCTCCCACAAACCATCCCAGCCAATCCCCCTTCTCCCCCTTCTCCCCCTTCTCCCTCAACTCCCCTAGTGGTAATTCATCCCTTATTGGTATTTTTTAATTCTCCCTTCTTAACTTTCCCTATATATCAATTTTTCTTACTCCTACTAACTCCTAGGAAGCTCTAATGATGTGGATTTTGGTTTTATAGGTAGAGGAGGTTGATTATTAGCTTGATTGTGCAGTCACCTACTTGTATACATCACCTAGGTCTCAAAGTATAAGGGTAATCTTCATGTTTTAGTTTCATATAATTATTGATGTGTCTTAATTATAATACAAATATTATATAAGTTGTTTCCCATAATTAATTCATCATAGTTGGCTCATTATAGATTTTATGGGATGTAAAATTTGTTTTGAGTTATAGATATTTCGTTTACTTCCTTTTTAAAATAATTGTATGTTTTAAATATTATATGTTTTATAAATTTCTAATATAGAGTGGTTTTATAAAATTAATGGGGGTATTTTAAAATGAGTAGAGGATTCTATTTAGGTGAGCTTTATAAATAGTTGAAAAATAAATATGTTTTTTGTGTTCCATTAGATGTGTTTATTATTTTTATTTTATTATAATACTTCAGATTATATCTTTTTAAATAGTTTTTTTAGAATTATTCATATAATTATGATGTTTTAAAATGAATACAACATGATTTATTTATTTATTTTTGACTTTATTATTAACATTTAATACTTATAAGGGATTTCATGGGTGTTTATCTTTGGATTATATTAGGTAGACTATAGATTTATTATTTTAATCCAATGTTTTCGATGAATTTTTTGTGGTGAGACTACTACTTTGAGCCTTAAATTCTTTATTTAAATATTTCATAACATATAAACTAATGTTCTAAAGAATTTTTTTGTGTGGTTTATTAATTGAGTATTTTTAACTATATGTTTTTTTTTAAAGTAGTTAGTTAATCTAATTTATAGTCTCCATAGAAAATCATAAGTTAGACTAACCACATTTCAATGTAAATCATTGTTTATACATCATGGAAATAAGAATTAAATTTATGGATATACATTGGTATTTTGAAATAATTATTGTTTTTATTTGATTAATATTACTTGGGAATGGAAATTTTTAAAAAATTGTTTCTACTAAACTAAAAATTTCAGTTTCCTATGAATGCTTTAGAAATATAGATTGTTTTAAATTGGTCATGTGCAAAGTGTTTGAAATGGAATTGGGATAAAGGTATATGTCCTTATTTGGGAAGAGTGGAATCTTTTTGTTATCCTATATTGGTCTAATTATAGATTATTTGGTTAAGAGTTATATTTCTATATGATGTAGAAACTCTCACACTTATCTTTCATTATTAATTCACTTCCTATTCTATATCTTTACCAATATAAATTATAATTATATAAACATAATATAAATGATATAATGTATTTGTAAATTAATATAAAAAATAAATAGTATATATATATTATTTATATCACCGTTCAACATTGTCATTCATGTAATGGATTAACACCTAAAGGGATGATCATTATTCTTTAATTATCGCATTTCAAGTGGTTGTTAAAATTCCCAGTGGCTTTTATAATGGTAATTAAATATTTAAATGGGCGTTCGACACCATTTTTGTCTTTAAAATGTGTGTCTGTTGTTTTAGAGGCATGTTTTAGGAATTGATGGTAGTTGGACTTTAATATTTTTTTAAATGGTTTTGAGACTATAAGTATCATGGTGGATTGAAAGTTCTTAAAAAGGTGAATGTTTGGTCTTAAAAAATGGTTTCTTGATGGTAGTGGAAATGTGTGTTTTAATTTTTATTAATAAATTATAAGTTCATTGTGATATATATGGATAAAGGTTAGATCACATTACTGAGAAACACACCTCATTATGCTAAGGGTTTGGAGGATTTTTTATATTTTACAATTTCCAATTGATCCATTGATAGAAGAATAAGATTTTCATTTCCAAAATTTAAATTTAAAAGATAGATTAATAGAGATGAAGTTTATGAACACTTGATATTGAAGAAATTCCCTACTCAATATTTGTGTTAGATTTGGAACAGAGAATAGAATGTTACATAAAGTTTGATCACTGATGTCAATCGACAAAATGAGATCCAAACTTCATCAACAATGGGAAATTAAGTGAAAAAACTTATAAAGGATGTATTCATCATTGTAATACAATAACATCCACATCAAAACATATAAGAACAACCAGTTGAGGGTGCTATAAATAGAAACTTGAAAATGATTTTTTGGGTACTATAGGACAACCAAATCAAGATTGTAACATATCATTGAATCCTCTTCTTGATTTTGTGGAGACTAATGTTAAAGAGGACTTTGATGAATATAAAAATTCATTTCATGGTTTAGTTTATGATGTAAATAAATAGTTGTGTGGTGGATGTTTGAAATATTCAAAACATTATTTTCTGTTAAAGTTTTACCATATCAAATGCATATATGGAATTTAAAATAATGCAATGTCCATGATATTTGAATTGTTGTGTGATATATTTCCTAAAGATAAGATCCTTGAGTCTTTTATGATATGAAAAAAGTTGTTAACAATATTGGTCTGAATTATAAAAAAAATACTTGTCCCAATGATTGTATGCTTTATTGGGGAGAGGATTCGAGAATTTAGGATTGAAAAAAAATGTTCTCATTGTAGATGGAAATCAATGGGTGATGTTGGAAGTATGAATCAACATACTACAATGAAGAATAAGAAAAGGAACACACCTTTAAAGGTTTTATATTACTTTCCTTTAAAGCCTCGATTGCAAAGATTATTCATGTCATCAAAAACCACTAAGCACATGAAGTGGAATTCTATAAATAATAACAATGATGGGTTAATGTGACATCCAAGAGATTCAAAATCATGGAATACATTTGATTCATTACATAAATATTTCTCATCTGATCCTAATAATGTGATATTTGGATTGGATATTGATGGATTCAACCCATTTGGGACTTTGAGCACCAGTTATAGCATTTGGCTAGTCGTTTTTATCTATTATAATATTCCTACATGGATATGTATGAAAAAAAACATATTTTATAATTTTGATGATTATTCCTAGAAAAAAATTCCTGGAAATGATATTGATGTATACCTACAGCCTCTAATTGAATAATTATATGCGTTATAGAGCAAGGGTGTTGATAAATACAATGCATATTTTAGAACAATGTTAAAAATGAAAGTTTCTCTAATGTGGACCATTAGTGACTTCCCTAGACTTGGGAATTTAGCTGGTTGGAACACTTACATAGGTTTGGATTTTCCAGTTTATAACTTTTATTTTGAGCCTAAATGACTACCTCACAGTAAAAAATGTTGTTTATTGTTTCATCGAATATTTCTCAATACATCTCATATATTTTGACTGAACAAGTCAAAATTCAATGGTTCTATTGATCTTATACAACCTGCAAAGTTTTTGAAAGGTTCTGAAATATTGGCACAACTTTTAAATGTTGAAATATAATTTGTGAAGGTGCATCATTTGAATGATAGTGGGAAATGAGTTTGAATTTCATCATCAAGTGAAATCGTAATGCAACAATGGAAGAAAAAAAAGTATAATATTCAAACTTCTATATTGGGAGTTTAATTTGTTACAGCATAATATTGATATTATTCATATTGAGAAGAATGTTTTTGACAATTTGATCTTTACATTTCTTAATGAGCATGAGAAATTGAAGGACCATCTCAATGATCGGAAGGACTTACAAAAAATGAACATAAAGTATGATCTCTAACCAAATGAGAATAGAAAGTATGCTCTGGAAATTTTTTCAATGAAAAATAGGGATAAAGTTACATTCCTTCGAATTTTAAAACATGTGAAGGTATATGATGGGTATTCAAGTAAAATATCAAGGTGTGTTGACTTAAATTATCATAGGTTTCATGGATTGAAAATTCATGATTCACATATTTTGTTACAGCATTTACTACCATTGGAATTGCATACATTATTACCTAAAAATGGTACTACTGTTGTACTCCAATTTTGCACATTATTCAGACAACTATGTGAAAAAACTCTACAACCATAAGAGCTTGAAAACCTTCAGGATAGATTTTTATTAACACTTTGCGCAATTTAGATGATCTTTTCTCTGTCGTTTTTTACTTTCATAATGAATTTAACTGTGCATTTGGTCAAGGAAGCTAAATTAGGGGGCCTCGTACATTATTGATGGGTGTATCTAATTGAGAGGTACTTAATTTATATGTACATATTAAGTAAGAAATTATTGGAACTTAATTAAATACACAATTATGTTTTATTTATTTTATTTGATAGATATCTTTGGAATTTTAAATCATACGTGAAAAATAAAGATCAACATGAAGGCTCTATTTCTGAAGGCTATTTAGCAGAGGATTGTCTTACATTTTTTTCTATATACTTGGATGATATTGAAACATTATTAAATAAAATTGGATGTGTTGATGACACATTGAATCAATCTCAACTACATGGGAAATCAAAAATCTTTCATGCTATTAGCCGATCAGTTAGGAGGATCTCAAATATTACACTAAAAAAATGGAATTATTACAGGTAGATAGATATGTGTTGTTGAATAGTGAAATTACATATCCATTTATTAAAGAGATCAGGATACAAATAAAGATAAGAATCTAAATTAAGAAAAATGATAAATATATAACAAAAGTTGTTAATAAAGAGCTTGTAGAATGGTTTGCACGATGTGTAAGTTCATAAATATAAGATCAATATGGATATTAGGTTGACACATATATATTTTAAATATAATAATGTATATTACTTTTTATAGATCATGATTACTGATACTCGAGCTGAGTTGTTATAATATTTGAAGTTTCTAGCTTGAGGTCCTCTAAAACAGACTATAAAGTTTGATGCTTACAATGTGAATAGATTTAAATTTCATACAATTGATAGGGAAGAGGGTTTTAAAAAAAGGAACAATGATATATTTATTGTTTCCAAATTAGGATACTATGAAAATTTGATTTATATTATTGAATTAAACTACCATGGACATTTTTTAGTTGTTTTATTCAAATAAAAGTGGTTCAATATTATCATGGGTGTTAAAATAGATTCCTTTCTATTTGCTTCTGTGAACTACTCTCACTTGATGGATGTCAGTGACTGTGGATTACATGATCCGTATGTCTTATCATCATAATATAAAATTGTATGTTATGTGGAAGATGTCGTGAATGAAGGGTGGAGTGTATTTTTCACGTAAAACAAAGATACTTGTATGATATGGGGATGAACTAGAATATTTTACCGATAACATTAAATCTCATAAATATCAAGAAGATAACTTATTTGTACATCATGATATTGAAAATATTAGTCTTGCAAGAGTGGATGAAGTAGATAAAGTAATTATAGAGTATGAAAATGACATGATTGAATGGAAAAAATTTGTATGTGCAGTCATCCATTAATTTATTAACCACTTATGTTATATGTGCAGTCATACATTATCATATCTATGAATATTTTGTTTGTCAGTACTATGTATCTGTCATCATTTCTAATTTTTTCCTACATGAATTTTTTGAAATATATTTTCTAAGGTTAATTTTTTTTAATAAATTACATGGATGCCAATGATGAAGTTTGTTTCCATGAAAATAACAAGTCAGGAATAAGGGGATCTTATAAAGATGAAAAATGAAAAGGTTTTCACTTTACAGAAAGTGTTGATTGAATTATATCAGAAGATGATTAGATCTATCCCAAGTGATATTTATTCGATGGATGGTAGTGAGAAGGTAAATCACAAAACTTCAAAATAATTTAGTATACAAACTTTTATTGTTTTTAAGTTTAAATTTAAATATAAAAAACTGTTTAATTTTCAATATAATTTTCATGCAGGTGCTGGTAGTAGAAAGTGGAGATGTAGATGGAGATGGTGTTGAGAAAAGTTCATCAGGTAGTGATTAGAGTTCACTTAGGATTCATAGATGATGTGAAACTAAACTTATAAAAAAATAACACTAATTTGGTGATTCAAAAAAAATGTTGTGGTTTTTTGTAGGGATGTCTATATTTCCCTTACATTTCATTAAAATCTATATGTTTGGTTCTTTAGGGTTGTTTTTTTGGATGGGTAACTACATTTTTTGTTTCTAGGGTATGGTTAAGTACATTGTAATATCACTTTCTTTTGAAATGTGTAAACATTTTTCTTAGAATGTGTTAATGTTATCCCATATATAAAATTCAAGGAATCACTACATATGTTTTTTTAAGAAGGTAGTGCCTTGTTCAAAGACCAAAGAAAAATTTATTGAATATAACAAAAGAAATAGGGTTATAGGAGATGAACATTAAGCAGTTTTTACAATATTTGTCAAAAATATGGAATAAATCAGGAGGAAGATCATCCAGCCAAGTCATATCCTGGTGAATTCCCTTTTTCGCAAGAGCGTTAGCAACAGTGTTCGCTTCTCGGAAGGCATGAGTGGTGATATAATCAATCTCCGAGAGAGAATTTAGACATTTCATCCAAAGCGTAGTGAGGGGCCAGGCCAGGTGAATCACCCCATTCTAGATTGCCTGAACAATGGTGGTTGAGTCACTTTCGATCCAGAGTTTTCTCCAACCTTTTTTAAGGGAAAAATTGATGGCATGAATGACACCCATCATTTCCGCTTCCAATGAGGAATTATACCACATTTTCCAAAGAGACAACCATGGCGCTAACCAGAAGAATCTATGAAAATCGCCCCGCAGCCGGAAGGCCCAGGGTTTCCCTTTGAGGCACCATCAATGTTTAATTTGATCCATCCTGGAATAGGAGCCTGCCAATATACTTCAAAGGTACGTTTGGGTTGTTGATAGATGCCATCGACCCGGATTTTGCGCAGTATCTCCCAGTCTCCAACAGAGTTGTTGCAGTGGCCTTTTTGGATCGAAGCAGCCTCACTAACCACAATGAGAATCCTGGATTTTCCTGTATTGAGATTTAATGAGCATTTATTATAAATGATATCATTTCTATCATACCAGATCACATGCAGGAGCTCAACAACGGCAGAGAGGAAGATGTTTTTGATTTGCTGAGAAGCATCTTGACCAACACATTTCTTTAAAAGAGAACAGATTGAGTCAGGTATAAACCATCTGCAGTTAAAGATGTCAAAGATATAATTCCATAAAGAAGAGGTTGTAGCACATGATAAGAAAATATGGTTATTATCTTCTCTATGTTGGTTACATATATGACACCTAGAACAAAGTTGAATACCAAAAGTTTGAAGTCAGACCTCAGTGGGAAATCTGTTGTGAGCAATACGCGAAATAAGAGTCAGTCTTGTAGGTTTGATCCAGGGTTTGTTAAAATTATTTAACCATTGAAAGTTGGATTCAGTGGCATGGAAATTCTGCTGGTAGAAATTTTGGAGTCAATAATGCCATTTGGGGCTGGCTCCCAGACAAGGAAATCATCAGAGATAGTATAAGGGTAGTTTTAAATGATTTGAGCAATATTGTCGGGGAGGTCATTCCTGTGGGATTGAAGAACTTCCTTTATGGTGTAACTAGTGTTCTTAGGGGTAGAATTAGGAGGAAGAATGGAAATTAAAGGGGTGCCAGTCCAATTATCTATCAAGAAATTTATGTCAGAGTCAGCCCTAAGCATCCATCTAGAGTTTTCCATAATGTTATGAAATGAGTGCCTGATGGAGGGCCAAATCGAGGAGGTGATATAATTAATATTTCCCTTCTTAAGTTTATTTTGAAATTTGTGTTTGATAAAGTCAAGATCATTAGATCTATTATTGATTAATCTCCAAGTAAGTTTAGCCTGCAGGGCATCATTGAAAAATTTTATGTTTTTAATACCAAAACCCCCCTTATCTAAGGGCTTGAAATAGGTCTTCCAAGGGATGGTTACAAGTTTCCTTTAAAAAATGTTTCCCATCCAAATGAAGTTCTTGATGTAAGTATTTATTTTTTTTAAAGGTTCCCATGGGCCACCTATATATCATGAGAGAGTAGACCATCTTGGAGACAATAGTTGATTTGACGAGACAAATTCTACCAGCCATGGAGAGGGACTTTCCTTTCCAAGAAGAGAGCTAACTGATGATTTGATCAAAAATGCTGGATAAATAGGAGGATTTAGGTCTTCCCCAAAAGATAGGAACCCCTATATAGGTGAAGGGGAATAAAGCTTCTTTGACCCCAAGATTAGTAGTGATAATGGCTTTCCTTTGTGGGGAGAAATTTTTTCCAAAGAAAATATGTGATTTGTTCCAAGAAATAGCTTGACCTAAAACCTCCTCATAATGATCAAGAGTGATTTTAAGCACCTGAATATTCTTTTGATCACCTTGTAGAAACAAGATGATGTCATCAGCATATAATAGGTGGGTAGGGACCTTAAGATTTCTCGCAGCCTAGATGGGTTTCAGTTTATTTTGATTGACAAGTTGTGTGATGAGTCTGATGAGGTAATCCTCAGCAATAACAAAGAGGATTGCCGAGATAAGGTCTCCTTGTATAACACCCTTTGGGCATTTGAAGTAGCCTTTGGGGGTACCATTAACCAAAATGGAAATTAAAGCAGATTTAAACAAGGTTTGGATCCTCATAACAAAGGTACCATTGAATCCAAAACTTTTTAAGACTTTGAAAATAAAAATCCAATCAATGGTGTTGAAATCTTTTCTAATATCGAGTTTTATGGCAACATTTCCACCCCTCGTGGTTTTGTTAAGAGTGTCAGTTCATTCAGAGGCAAGGCAAATGCAGTCCTGAATAGACCTACCTTTTATGAAACAAAATTGATTCCAAGAACCAATTTTGTTGCATGTAGGAGTAAGTCTATTAGCAATGATTTTTGTAATGATTTTGTAAAGAGTTTTTATTAGGGAAATAGGTTGAAATTGGTTAATCTTAGAGGCATTGTCAGTTTTGGGAATTAAAGTAAGAAATTGCGCATTAAGGTCATGAAGGAGAAAACCATTGGTGAAGAAGGACCTCACAAGCTTGAAAATGTCCAAGTTAATGATCTCCCAATGCCATTGAAAGAAACCATTATTAAAACCATCCAGTCTAGGGGTACTGTCAGGTTTTAGAGAAAAAATAGTATCTCAAATTTCATGATCCAGATGGATGTTTAAAATAGACTCATTGTCTTTCTCATCAACCATAAGAGGAATGATATCAGGTCTAAGATCAATATTGACATCCGTACCATTGAAGATGTTATGGAAATAAGAAACAACATGGTTGGAAATATCTTCTTCAGATTCAAGGAGTTGATCATCATGTAAGATTTTAGAAAGAGGTTGGGAGGATTTCCTAACTATTTGAAGCGAGTTATAGAATTTAGTGTTTCTGTCAACATCAGAGAGCCATTTAGTCTTAAAAAGTTGCTTATGCATATTGTCTATGAATGTGAGCAAAGAGTTAAGTTTTAAGGAAATGTTTATTTCAGCTTGAGGATCAAAAGTAAAATCAGAATTAGTATTATGGGTTTGCAATTGAACCAGTTCCTCTTCTCGAGAAGAAATATCAGCATCAATTTGTTTATTTTTAGATCTACACCAGCCATTGAGGGATTTCTTTAAAGTTGTAAGTTTGTGGATACAGGAAAAGGTATCATGTTGATGGTTCATATTATTCCAAACAGTTTTGATGTAGGAAAAACAATCAGTTTCTGTGGACCAAGAATTGTTGAATCTAAAAGGCATGATAGGTTTACGGTTGTTAGCAATCAAACTGGACAAAATAGGATGATGATCAGAGTTTAATCTAGGGAGGGTAATGCTAGAGACATTGTCCCATTTATCCAATGTCTCCATATTCACAAAGGCTCTGTCCAATTTACTGGCTACAATCTTATTATAATTCCTTCTATACCAGGTTTATTTTTCACCAGTAAGGTTTATTTCCACAAGGTTGTTATCATCCATAGAGGTCTTAAACTATCTTGAGGATATGGATAAGTGAGAGGGATACATTTTCTCACTAGAGTTGAGAATGGAATTAAAGTCTCCCATTACAACCCAAGGGTTATAAATGTTGTTATCCAAAATAGAGAGGTCTTGCCAGAGGGTTATTCTTTCTTGATATCTATTATTGGCATATATCATCGTGCAAGAAGTATGTTTGCCTTCCCAAAAGAAGTCACAAGTCAATTGCTGCTCATAACTTTTGATGATATTAATGTTTTGTAAATAGGTGTGGTAGAAAATCCACATAGAGTCAACTGAAAGGCCATTTTTACAAGATCCCATAAAGTTTTAATTAAGAGAGTAGATGTTCAAAGGATTAGAGTTGAAGTTGAATTTAGGCTCTGATATAGAAAAAAAATTGGGTTTATGTGTTGAAAAAAATATTTTCAGAACAATTAAAGTGCTAGAGTTAGTGACACCTTGACAATTCCAAGAGAAAAGATTCATTTTACTTGTGTTTTGGGTTAGAACCCCCTTTTTTATTTTCCTGAACCTTTCTTCCTCTGTGATCTTCTGACATCCTGAGGGGAGTTTGGTTTAGGTTTTTTGACAAGAGGGTTAACATTAGAGAAAGTAGGAGTATCCTTGATTATTCTAATGTTTAAAATCTACACAGGGGCAGAAGAAATAATAGGTGATGAAGGAGGAAAAAGACTGTCCTCTGTATGAATAGATGTAATGTTAGCCCTGTTTGGGAAAGGTGATAAAATCATGTTATAATTCTGTTCTAAAACCAAGTCTGGAGTAGCTTCCAAAGCTGCAACTTGGTTATAGGAAGCAGGGTCTGAGATGTCAGAGATTTCTAGGGGTGAATCATCCAATTTATTAGGTGTATTGTGTAAGATAATTATAGAACTAGAAGTTGAGATACATCCAGACACATTCAGATTTGAATCAAATCTATTATCTAAAGTAGGGATAATAGATTTATCAGTAGTAGAATCATGTAATACGACAATATTGTTATCTAAAGAAGAAAGAGAATATTTTCCAGTAGTAGGAGAAGAAGATTTCTCTGTGACAGTTTGGAAGTCAATTGCAGGAGAATCAGTATTGACAGTAACAACATTTTGTAAGGAGACAGTGTTGGTTTTGTCCATTTCAGTAGAAACAGATTTATTAGTATCAGTTTTCATTGACCTCTCAGTATTTGTACATTTAGTGCTAAAAGGTGCAGGGAGAGGAAGATTAAGGGTACCTATTTCAGCAATCTTAGAAATGTTACCTTGAAGTGGAACCGAAGTGGTAACTTCAGAAGCACAGGAAGTGAGAGATGTTGTTCCAGCCAAAATATGTGATTCAGTCACATATTGAGGTTTCAGTGAACTTACCAGGCCATTATCAGGTTTAATAGGAGCATTTTCAGCCAGAGTGCTCTTGCTTCCCAAGTTTACATCCTTAGGAGAGGAAATATTCTTGTTTTCATCAACCGGGCTGACAGGATTAGAAACCTCCTTAATCTTGCAAGAAATTTCTTTGTTGGCTGTTTTACATGAAACAATTTCATAAGAATTCAAGGACTGGTTAGAATATGGAGTGGCCTTATTGAAATTTTTGTCATTTGCATCATGAGCATGTAGGACCTCAAAGACCTTCTCTTAAATATCATTTTCCAAGTTGGAATCAGTGAGGATGGATTCCTTCTCATCCACAGCATCACCCCAAGATTTACCTTCTAATGGTGCAAAAGTGTGGGCTTTTTTTACCCAAACCTCCTGTTTTTTCTTAGAGGTATCAGGAATGTCCGATTGTGATTTATCTTTTTTATTATATCAAGCCTCCTTCCAATCATTAGCAAGTGGGGGATCCACTTTTTTCCTAAACACTCTACAATTTGAGAGGTTATTCCCTGTGATTTTACAAACCTCGCAAAATGGGGGTTTTTTCTCATATTCAAGCCTAATAACATTTTTGTAATCAGGATCACCAAAACTGATGACATCAGGGAGTTTTGAGTCAAGGTTTAATTCAATCATGACTCTAGCATATAAACATAATTCTGCATTTAAATTCCTTTGATCAATTTTGATAGGGACTCCAATGCATGAAACAACATCATTTAAGATTTTGGGATGCCCAAAAAACCAATTAAGTTCATGGAGTCTAACCCAGATCTGTGCAATTGAGTTCCTGTGCATGTGTGGATTAAAAGTGACATCCCAATCAGAAATTCTAAGTAAACCAGGCTTGAGTTGAAGGTTTCTAGATCTCCATACCTAATCGAGTTCCTATTGAGAGTTAAGAAGTATTTGATAGTATCCCTTACCGATAGGCACCATCTTCCATTCCAGCAATCCCCAGCAATGAGAGATCCTAGATTTGATCTTTGTTATAGGACAGGGATGATCACCTCTGTTGTAGGAAACACGACCAAGAATCGAGAATTTTCACATCTGAGCTCTTTGTCACAGCGCGTCTGGGTCAGCCTCAACAAAGAAGCCACTGTCATCAAGATTTTTGAATAAAGGAGGCTTGTTCTCCTTCATGCAATTCAGATCCGGACCCTTGAGTACATTGCGGAAGGAGACATCATATTGACGAGTAGGTATTTCTTTTTTGCGTGGAATTGATTCTAGAGTTTTAGCATTTTGAGGCGTAGGATTTCCCTGAGGAGTGAGCTCCCATTGAGGGTCAAAGCCAGCCATTGTTAGGATTATACAGAATCAACTAGGGTTAGGGTTTTCCAAGATCTCCTCTGAGTTTCCCCGCGAGTCACTCCTGAGAACCCCATCAATTCTTGACAGTAAAGAATCACTACATATGTGCTTAGTGAGTTATTTCCATATCCATGTTCTTGTCTTCTCATGTCTTGTATCAATAAAGAATTATATGACTATGTATGACAGTTCATGATCAATTTGGTTATGATGTCTTAACTCAAATATATCTAAGTGATAGGTTATTAAAATACACGAACATCAATGATTCATGGATTAAATCACTTGCATTAACTTGGGTCGTATAAGACAGGATGATTTCATTGTTTTATTTCATGTGGATATCATTCCTGAAGTTGTTTTCCAGTGTAGTTTTACATGGTTAACATTCACCATGCAGGAACCATATTGACTCACCTTGAGTTTCTAGAGGAGGTTTCATAGTTACTTCATGTTTTTTATAACCATATGGGTGAATCGTGAAACCTACTCATGGATGAGAATTTTAGTCATTTTGAGTTTTTTAATTTTTGGATCCCAAATTTATATCCCCCACTTAAAATTATATATCCCACGGGCTCCTCTTAGCTAATTCCCACCCTCTTAACTCTTCTCTTGGTGTTTCTAAAGAGATTTATTAGGTATTTATCATCCATATCTTAAGGTAATTGATTCATTCTCATTATCCCCCCTCTTTCTCTTAGTTCTTCCATGTTCTTCCTTTCCTCTCTAACCTTAGAATCCATGGTGGATGGGTATAATGTCTAGGGATATCTTAAATTGGTGTTATTAGTTTCTAGGGATTTCAGAGTACCTCTTGTGACTTATTTATGTGGTATTCATTAAAGGTGAAATGATTCCATGTATTAAGGTTGGTTTCTTCATTCCATTCCTTTTATTTGAGATTTTCATGCGTGTTTAGTACATTGAAAATTGTTTTCTTATATATAAAAATATAATATAAGTTACCTATGGTAGTTTTATCAATAATCCTCATTGTTTTCCATTAATTTAATTTTCACATAAAGGGGGGTTTTATAATTTGAGTGTGTTTTGATTTTTTAAATTCATGATATAATTTTATAAATTTTAAACATGATTTTGTCCATGCACTTCACAAATTGGTCGTTGAATTAAAGTTACAGAGCCTAATATATTTGGTATCATGTATGGTTGCAACCTTCTTCATTCCAACAGCCAAGCAAGTGATAGGTGTTCGGACACTTATCAGGAGGTTATCAATACAAGTCCCCATAAGAACCCTAATTTCTTTTCTTCTTCCTAGCTGCATTTGCATGCTCACAGTGGCAGAGCTTCACCGCTTCCTATCATCTTCCATGATATGACTAGAGAGTGTGGAACCCATTTTTATTCTATGATACGCATTACACCATCGACCCCCCCCCCCAACAATCATCATCAACGTGTCTTTATAAATTGATTCCCTTTATGTGTTTGATAAAATTTCAATGAGGTATTTTCTCGAATAGAATGCTTTGTACATGGTGTTTTGAAACTAACATGATTTATGGAGTTGGTCTTTTCATAGTTTAATAATTTTCCCAAGTAATAAGGGGTTTTTTTTCTTTGGGATGGTTTTAGGGAATTCATTACATGGTTGTGATTAATTTTTTATGTTAATTATGTTTTATTTAGATTTATCTTTGTTTTCAATGTATTTTTTAAAATGAATTTTAAATTATATGATCAGTAACATAAAACAAAGGACCATTTAGAACTTTATGTATAATGATTTCAAAGGTTGTGGTTTAACCTTATTGATAACCTTGATTATCTTTTGTTCTTGATCATGTGTATTGTGATATTATTAGATAATGGATTTATTCCTATGTAATTTAAATGGGATATTTGTTAACAGGTTTTGGAGTTGGGATGGATAAATTTTGTTATGGTGTATTAGTTTTTATTTTTCTTTGGTTATTCTAGGACTGTATATTTTTAAGTTTCATTTTTTTTAAAAGAGATATTTAGTGGTAGTTTAAATTGACACTATATAATGTATAAATTTTTTTAGCTATAGTTTTCTCATTTTAGTGGCCATTTCCCCTCCCAAAAAATCTTGAGGATATAACATCTGTTTAAACCGCTGCTATATCCTCAACCTTTTTTGGGAGGGGAAACCACCCCTAAAAAATGTTATGCATTGGTTCCTAGAAACCACCTCTAAATGGAAGAAACTGATGCGGCTTGAATGTCAACACCAACTTTAGTGGTGGTTTTTGAAAACCATCACAGAAACATTTGGCGGCAGTTTAAACTACCACTAATATGTAATTTTTTTTGTAGTGTATGAGATAAATTCCTTTTACTTAAGCTTTTGAAATTCTTTTAATATCAATAATTTCTTCTTATACCCATGTATTTTCTACTAGAAAGATTATATTCTAACAATAATTCGATCTTGAATTGTTTAAAATTTTATTTTTCAATACTTTTTCAATATGTGTACTATGATTAGATTTATAAAACTCATGTATTTGTTTTTATATATCTTGTTCCTTATAATATGGTTTCTATTTAAGACATTATTGGATAAATTCATTCCTTAGTCTTAGAAAACTGGTAAGACATAACTTTTGTTTTCCATATGTTATCAACATATCTATCTTGAAAACTATAGTGCTCTCACTAACCTACTAGATACATATGACACTTATTTATTTCAAAATGAATATTCTATGATTTTTATACATGATTTATCCATGAATTTATGTAATATGTATATCTTATTGGAATTTACTGATTTCACCGACCCTTTTTAGTTATTCCATATAGAAATATACCACATGGTATCCTTTTCATTGTGTCATATAGATATCTTCCATAAGGTTCCCTCTAAATGAGGTGGAAACTAGGTCGTAAGGACTACTCTCATTTACCTAATCTGATGGAAACTAGGTCTGCCAAAAAGAATCAGGTAGTGGATAGTGAACCCATGGCCAATGTTCAGGTAGGCAAGGAGAGTTAAATCACTCATAATGATAATCAGATGATGGGGTGTGGTGTAGTCAAGGAACCAAAACAAGGTAGTGATAATATGGATGATCTTATTCAGGAGAAGATGGGAGTTAAGGCTATAGTCATATCAATATATAATGAGGTCTGAGAATAAAGGGAATCATGGGAGCTCATTATTCATTCCAATGAAGATATGTTAGAGTTGGAATTTGAGTTTAAATCCACATATGAGTACTATGAAAGGATGGTTGAGAGGATGATTTGAGTGAACCTCAACATAGAACAGTTTGTTTGGATCGATAAGAAAAATCACATTTTGGCATGTGGATTCAATGAAAGGAAGGTTGGTGTGGAAGAATTTATCCAAATGTATGAAAATATGGCCTATAATTTTGAAGACCTCATCATGGATAATGTGGACATAGAGACCTCTGCTCTAAAATGGAGTCTTTATAAAGGTAAGGTTTCTAATGCACTAAAACTTTATTTTAATAATTCGGTAATTTATTTTGCTTTCAGTTGATTTCCTATCTTGAACTGGAATGGTTTCCCACTTTCTACTTAAAATTTATTTGAATAATAAAAAGTTAATTTTTAGTCGGTGTAAATTAACTTATGTGGTGTACATCCTAGCTTAGTGTGTATTCCGCATAAGTAGGTATAAATTAATTATGCTACATGGATTTAATTACATTTCATGTGAACTAATTACGTAGAATTTTAATTAATTACATTGCGTGTAAATTAATTACCCCTCATGTGAATCAATTACATCTAATATGAATTAATTTCACCACATGTGAATTAATTACGTATCTTGTGAATTAATTACACCACTTGTGAATTAATTACATTGCATAGGTATTAATTGTTCCATGTGTATAAATTAATCATAACATATGCGATTTAATTAATTACTTTTTATTTGTAAACTACAAAATCATCATGTCATGTGGGGTTACATTACATGTTGTTTAGTTACATTTTATGTAACCCTGCAAACTGTGTGCCACCTCTGAATGGTTTTTTGGATATTATTTATTTATTTTTAACTGAATCTAGGTTATATGAGTGAGAAACAAAGAGGGGGAGAAGATATCTTGATAATCATATTTAATAATTAATAAATTTTAAATTAAAACTAACTTTAAAATCATATAACTATCAATAATAATTAAATAATTATAAATTTTAATATGACCTCTCTGATAAAACTTGATGGTTTCAGACGTAGCGGAAGTGACTATTAGGCCTATAGCCAACTAAAATTTTATCAAATTCAATGGATAATTGCAATGTATATGATTTGAATGTCATGACCAATGAAACTTTTCTAAATAATATTGAGAAATATTTTTATGGGAACTAAGAGAGAATATTTTTTTCTTGTTAATGTATAATTAATTTATTAGAAAGAAGAAATATTTCGATCTTGAGTTCATCTTTGATGAATGTTTTGATGATCCAAATTTCACTTGGTTGTATTTTCATTACATTAATGAGGACTTAAAGTATAGTTCCTCTAGCGGTGATCCACACATGGTCCTTTGATCTCAGAATATCACAGATGGTACTCCGTGTGCTAGCATGGTTGTATCGATCATCTTGTATCGCTACCTTGATCGCTACCATGATCCCTTTAGTCTAGAAGGATCATATCTTGATCTCTCTAGCTTGAGGGGAAGGGAAGGAGGAAGATAAATTCTATCAATATTAAGAGAAAACCCTATATAATTTCTTCATTGAGAAATAATTCTCTAGGGAGGAGAATGTTGATCACAATGACTAATAACTCACAATTTTCATAATTGTCTATTTATAGACTCAGGGTTAGAGTTTCATATTAATTAATAGAGAAAAGGCCCTAAATAATATGTTAAACTCATTATGAACCTCATTCTATTTAAAATAATGTTATTATTATCTTATTCCATGAAATTCACTAACTCACACAATGATAAATATTATTTACAGTATGGTAAATAAATATTTACCACTAGAGCAATAACTTGTTCTACTCATTCTCCATGAAATTTATTAAATTCCTGAATGAATATTTATATATCATAAATAAATATTATATTAACAACTTGGAAAATAAAATATTTATTTTAATTTTTTCATAATTAAATAAATTATTTATTAATAAATTATTATTTAATACCTTACGAATAACAAAAGATAAATATTATATATTCAATAAATAAATAGATATTATATTCATGTTTTGGAAAATAAAATATTTCTTTTAATATTTTTTGTAATTAAATAAATTATTTATTAATTAATAGATAATTATTTATTACCTCTCTAATAATAAGAGATGAATATATATTATATTTATTCATGTAATCAAACAATTACCTTACAAATAAATATTTATTAAATATTTGTGATCAATTAATCCTAAATAAATATTAATTTTTATTATGGATAATAATATTGATTCCAATCATTAAATATAAATAATAATTAACTAATATCAATGAAAACACTTTGTGTGTGACCCTTTAGGATTCTTCCTCAGTGGCATCAGGCAGGCTGGTCTAAAGTACAAGGTTATTGTATAACAAAGGGTTAATGCACCCATATAGGAAGAAGATACATTGCAACAATAATAGCCGCATATGAATGTTCACTGTGTAATATAATAAATTTATCACGGTATCTCATCAAGCAGGTTGTACACCCATTTCATTAACCTATATGTTTGATACATCTTTATAAGGCTATCTAAAATAAACTAATCATTACACTATGACCATATATTTTAATGTGATAGTTCCATTTCAATCAAAGGGCTGAGATATCAAATTCCATAAATATGCAAGTGAAAATCCTTCCTTGACTTATTTATTAATAATATATTATTCATGATGTGCCCAATGTACCCTACTTCCTATGAACATATGGTGTCATGGTTTTGGTCAGTACATCAAAGTACGTGAGCCATGACATGCATTGATAATAATTTTAAATCTAAGGAACATTACACACACTCATAGATAGAAATATCCAATCACATGAAAACATATGGAATTACTATTGGAAGTTTTGTTCTCATAATATCCCATATTTAAGAGTGTCAAGTGAGAACTTCATGAGATAAAGTCTCATCCACTTATGAATACTTTCACCCAACAGTTAGCATTCTACATGTACCATCATAGAATGTTATCATACCCTAGAACTAAGTTTAAGAATATTGTCATTTCATATCAAATTTATCATTATAGTAAGGAACTACATATGAAATTCTCAATGAAATAGATATTATACGACATTATCGCATTAATTTTACAAGTAATAATAATCAATATGTGATAAGGTATTTTCTAATATTTAAATTCATGAATATACAAGCAATCTAAAGTAAAAAAGTAGCTATTTTTAGATAACCAACTCAAAAAATATGGGTCACCCTATCATGGTGAACCCAACAAGATCCAATATAAACCATCATATGCATAATTTCAATAGGTTCCATGTATTTCCTAGTTACCTGAAACACACACCCAAGGTTGTCCCATGCCCAAATCAACAAACCAAAACCCATGCATAGCCCTCACCAAAAGTCTAACATCACTAAAAGTAGCCAAACAAGGCATAAAAATTAGTGAGGCATGAACATTCCAAACAACCACCACTCAATTATAGTAACCAAAAATAACTCCCAAAGAAACACACTAAAAAAATCCACCTCAAGGACACATGGATCTAAACTTGCTAAGAAAAAATCATCAAAACATACCATCACCCAAAAAATCAAGGTGATTGACCCCCATAAATTCACCAAAATAGCTATACAAGGATCACCTAGCCTAGTATCCAAAATAATTATGATAACTAACACACTTCCAGGCCATCAGAAGGGGAGCAGCACTTGCTAATCTACTTGGATTCTCAGTAGGATTCCAAGAAGAGAAGATTACTACCCCTATAGATAGACACCCTATAATTACTTAGGACTAATCCAGGAGGTATACTTTATATAAATAAAAACATGAACTCAAACTATTCATGTTTCCCCACCAAGTAGTACCAATTTCAAATAAGGGACAAAATCTAAAAACACAATCCAAAGGAAAAACACATGCCAAACCCCATTCCCTTAAAAATCACCACAAACCTAAAAGAATTGAAACCCATTTTCTAAAAACACGCATGATTTTAAAAGAACCCAAACATTTGAAATCATTATCATTTATTTAAAAAACCCAACTCCTCAAGGGAATTTTAAAACATTTAACCTGGCTTAGAAAACCTACTAATTTATTTGAAAAATAAGAAACCCACTTTAGCTTCGCAAATATCATTCTTTAATACATTCCCAAAACACTTTAATCCCTTTTTAAAACGTTTCAAAACCAGACACCACTTCATTTTCATTAATTTAAAGTAATCAATTTTCAAAACATGTCTTAATAGGGCCATAAATCCCTTAAACTTAAACAATCCATCAATTTTAAAACCAAAATTTTTTCTAGGAATCATAATGAAATCAACCAACTCAAAAAAAAAGTATCCAAAACCATTTCAAAAAACCAATTCCATTTTATGAATAATCCCAAAGACTTCATTTCCAATCCAAAATCATTTTCTATTAAATCCTCCCCTTTCACACAAAAAAACATTTTTTTCACAACATCCAAAAAAAGGAGGCATGCCACAAATCCAATCAAGATCTAATCCACATGTTAATGTATCTCAAGACTCCCTTGAATTCACCCCTAACTAGGTTCCACTCAAGGTAGGATAAGTATCAAAAACAAATGGGATGAATAATCATACTTGACTCAGTCACATGATTTGATGGTCCATGGATAATTATGCAATAATTCTTAAGACATATCTATGATCAAGTGTTTGGTCACTGCCCAGTTTATTAGGCCGTGCAAACCAACCTCACACCACTGACCATGTTTCCATTTTCACCCCAAATCCAACCCAACCCCAAAGGCAACTCACACTATGACAATGAGTCTCAAAACATCCACAAAAATTATCAAAATGAAATTAAAAATTCAAAACTCAAACCCCACTACCTATGCAAACTCAATCTTCGTTATGAAGGGTGGTGATCAAGCACCCACTCATGACTAACCTCCCGAGTCTCGAAGCCAATCCTAAATCAATATTATTATAAAAATCCCAAATAGTAAGAGGGAGACTCTAAAACTTAGGTACCTAATGAGAAACCTAGGCTTTGATACCATTTTTAATGAACTGGTTTGGGATTATACTTAAACTGGAACCCAATTTGATCTTTCATTGGGAATAATGAGCATTATTTATCCCCACGGGACGGAAACTATTACCTGGGTATCAGAAATGAATACTTGGGAATAGTTTCACCCTTGGTAAAATAATAAGATAACAGTAGAAGCTTACCGAGATTCTAGTATGACCTATCTAGAAAGTAGACATTCATGCACATAAAACAAGAAGAAGAGAAAAAAACAATAGATCTAAACATGGAATAAAAAATAAACAACCATTCCAAAATATACAACTAAAATAAATACATAGTAGAAGAATCGATGAAGATAAATAACTCAAGATGAATGGCTGATATAACATCCTAAAAGAAATAAAAAGATGAAGGAACTTGAACAGCTCAAACATTTCCACTAGTGACCCTCAGTCACTCATCATATCTAAATTTTCAACCATGGACCCACATGAAATCTTGATAATAGAACATAATTATGCACCTAAAATAGAATCTTCCTACACACCCAATAATTGATTCATATTCAAGGTGTGAGCTAAGTGTGACTAGTAGGATCTAACCAGGGAGTCCCTATGAATCCCTTTATAATAAATAAAGTTCTAGTTTTAATATAAGTTATAAAATAGGTTTTCCACATGATTTATAAGATAAATCCAATAACATGACACTCAAACCTTTTTTAAAACAACCACTCATAAACTAAGGTTGAATGAACATTTTAATTAAGCATTTAAAATAAAGGAAAGAGGGACTTTAAAACTATAGAAAACAGGAAAAATAAAACTTTATCCCTCTTTCCAAATAGTTCCTAAAAAACTCCATTTCCATAAACAAACACACTAAAAACCATTTCTGAAAACCTGTTTAAGAAATACCCAAACCATTTTATTTTGAAAAACACACTTTTCAAACCATTTTGAGAAAATATTTTTAAAAGTAAACTATAACACATTCAATATGATACACAATCATAAGAGGAACCCAATGTATAAAGGAAGCATAATAAAATATAAAAATCAAACAATGGTGTCATGTAATCAAAATAACTAGGGGATTACAAACAAACTAGAAAATAAAATCCCTTAAATTGTCCTAAAAAAGGCATCATAGAAAATATCTTAAGGCTCAATTATCTCGATACTTAACTGTAAATGAGGAACCTAGTCTAGAACCAACAATACAATCCATATATCGATAGTTATGTGGAACTTTTAATCTCAATCATGATCTGAGAGCTCAATAACAACCCTATGTGTGGTTGTGTGAAGATTCTTTAGTTTCATTAGACAGAGTTTCACTGGACAAAGATCATTGGACAGAGATGATCAGATGGATGTCATTAGACAGAGATGATTGAACTGAGGATTCTTGAAATGAGATGTTAGTGCAATTTAGTGGAATATTTATTAGAAAAATTTCATCAGAAAAAGATGATCAAATGGAGTATATAAAAAAGATTCTATTAGATAGAGTTCCCTCTGTTGTTGTTCACCAGGGTGATGAATCATTTCATGGGTACTGACTATTGGTAGTTTCATAGGATGGTTCAATGGTGTATCGAAGGTTTCCTAGTTCAATAGGAGTTTTACCATGAATCTTAGAGGTTGGTGAAACCTTTTCACCAGGCAAATACCTTTATAAATAGAGGTGGTGTCCTAGCTATGATTTATGTGTGATTATTGAGTGTTTCTTATGTTGAAGAGTGGAAGTTTTTTAATGAATTATTCAAGACTTTGTAAATAGAGAGTAAGTGAGAAATTAGTGTTGTTCTCTCTTCCATATCCTATAATGAAAATGTTTTCAACAATGTACTAAGTATGTAGGATGTTTGTTCGAATCATGTAAATCTTGTTGGTCTCTTTGTTTTGATTTTTGTGTGTGAAGTGTGTTCATGTAGTTTTTTGTGGTGATTATGTGGTATGTCATTCTAGTTATGGTGCACAAACTCAGTGGAGGCAGTTATCAGAAAAAAATTTATCTGGTAGCATTGTGAATTTTTTTTTGTTGTGTGGGATAAGGCGATCGGAAAAACATCTATCTGGTATAAATAGTTCTTTTTAGGTCTGTATTGTTATATAAATGATGATATTCACATGAAATAGGTTTGAAAATGAATAAAATATGGAAATAAAAGAAGAATATGGTGATGAACATAGACACAGTGATTTATGTGGTTTGGGAATAATCCCTACATCCACAGAGAGGAAAATTTTCACTATGATTTGAAAGTAAAAATACAAAGAGAAATGTCATAGTTTCACTACACTAGAAACCTAATCTTGAAATGAGACTATAAAGAGTATGATTCACTATTCCACCAACCACGCATAAAGTCTGTTGTGATACAGTGAAGGGTAGTTGAAAGTCCACACTACTATAGTGTTATGGCCGCAAGTCCAATATGCTATAGTGGTCGGTGGAAAAAAGTCTGCAGAGCTACAATAACACTATCTATAAAGTAAAATTTGTTATATTAGTCGTTCAAAAGTGATTAAAATGATTTTGGTTTCCCCATGAAACCCCTAATGAGTTCACCATGGAGATTGACCCATTAGAGTTTTAGCTTGGTGCGCAGTATGGGTCGGATGCATCGACCTAACATCATCCAAAACAGATCATGGCTACACCAATCCAACATATCTAGTGGAACGGATAGAGTTATGTTCCTTGGTTGCTTCCCCAATAAGTTCTATCAAAGTATTATTTTTCCACTGCACTCACAACATTTAGGTTTCTCCTCTCCTTGGTTTATAAGTTGTTTGATTTTAGTTGGTTTCATTATTATCAGAAAGAATGATTTCAGAGGAAAGGAAGGTTTATATTGACAATTTTTATGGGATAGACTTTAAATTTTTGAGAATAAAACTAGAGGATGTTTTTATATAAATATATATGGATGCTCCTTTTCTGGTAAATTTACTAAAAAGATGGAAAAATAAAAATGGGAGTATTTTTATAGGAATTCTTTAGCCTCGATTAGGATGTCACTTTCTTATAATGTTTCTTTCAATAATATAGAGAATAAGACCACTGTAGTGGTTATAAAATCTTTTTTTGACATGTATGAAAAGCCAATGACTCTTAAAAAAGTTTTTATGATGTGAATATTGTTAAGATTGAGGTTATCGGAATGAAGTCCTATATTTGTTCATGTGAATGAATTCAATGTGATCTAAGGGTGGCTTGAGTCATTGAAGGTAAATTTCATAGATGGTGTTTGGGAATTACTTATTCATTACTCAATTCCATAGAGTTGGGATTCCATGGTGACATCAGTGAGAAACTATAGTGGGAAGGCAGATCTTGTGTTTGGTGATATTTGAAACTTTATATTGAATGAGGAGTTAATATGGAATGAAGTTAAAACTCTATCTAAAAGTAATATCAATGCTACTGGATAGGTATGGTGACATCATCAGAATGAATATTGTAATAATAAATGATTATGGGATAATTCCTAGATAATAATTCAAGGAAATCCAACTGGTTCAAGTCCTACATGTTGGATTTATGGTAAAAAGGGACATCAATAATGATTATAGTAATCGAATTGAGACTTATACTATTGGAAATAAAAACTCATTAAATATAATGGATGGAAGTTCCAATTCAATACTGATTATGATCATGACAAAGGAGTCATGGGTTATTAAATCATGTTTATCTTTTCATTTAACTAGTGAGAGGGGTTGTATAGTAGATTATGTACTAGGAATCTTGGGTAGAGTACATATTTTTGATGATGATGCCCTGGATATAGTTGTGAAAGGTGGTGTTAGAATTTTAGTGAAAAATGGAAGTTTCTTGAGACTGAATGATGTTAGAAATATTCCTAGTCTCTTTAAGAACATCATATTAGTGGGATAGCTTGATGATGCTGGTTTTAGAATTAATTTTTTGAATGGAGTTTGGAATATCAATAGAGGATCTATGGTGATTTCTCATGAAGTAAAGAATGGAACATTATACTTAACTATATGTAATGATGAAGTTTTAGTGATCGGAATCACTATATTGGATGTTCTATAAATGTAGCACTGTAGGTTTTTTCACCTCAGTGAAAATAATTTGGAAGCTCTAGTGGAAAATAGGAATACTTAAAATTGATCACACAGACCTTGGAAGATGTGAGAGTTGTATAATAGGAAAACCGAATAGTATTTCCTTCAACTTGGATGGTAGAAAGATAAGTAATTTAATGTTATAAATTTTTCATTATAATGTTTAAGGACCATCCCTTATTCACTCTAATAGAGGATTGTCATACTTTTTTACCATAGTTTATGATGCCACTTGAAAGGCCTGGGTTTACTTCCTAAAGAATAAATATGATGTGTTTCAAGAATTTATTCAGTTGAAGGTTTTGACTAAAAATGAGTGTGAATGAAAGTTTAAATGTATTTAGACAGACAATTATGGGGAGCACATCGAACACAACTTTCATAACTTTTGTCAAAGGAATTTCATCAGGCATGACAATACTATTCCAGGAACTCCACAAAAAATGGAGTCATTGAAAGTATGAATCAGACTCTTCAAGAGAAATCTCAGAGTATGAGGCTCAACTCTAAAATGGCTAAGGGGATTTGAGTAGAGGTAATAAATATAGTAGTTTATTTGGTGAATAGAAGTTCAGCTTCAGTTGTGGGATAAGAATTTCTAGAGGAACTTTTATTTGGTAAGAGACCATAGGTCGATCATCTCAAAGTATTTATAAGTATTTCATATGTTTGTATCAATTCTAAAAAAAGATATAAGTTGGAGGATAAATCCAAGGTGTTATTTTTTTTTATTTATGGTGATAATAAATTTGGATATCACTTATGGGGTGATGAAAATAACAATTCATATAGATTTGAGATGTTTTTTTCAATAAAAAAAATTGGAAAGATAAGAACTTGGTTGATAAGGAAGTTGATGTTAGATCAATTGTCAAAGTTTAAGGTTATAAGATATAGGTTATCAGAAGGAATCTTCATCTACAAAATTCAAGGGGAATTTCAAAGGCTGGAACTCTGATAGTCAGGCTATCAAGTAGAGGATGACCATAAAAACCACTATGAGATAGAGAAAAATCAGACAAACCACTAGCAAAAAGAGAAAGTTTGTATAGATGAATATCATATAGAGAGGTCCAAATGGATGAACCTAAGGTTTTACTAAATAGATTCGCTTGTATTAGAAAACTGGTTTAGAGGTTTAGAGATAATATGAATTTTTTAATTCTGTGGATATAGGGGAACTATAATGTATAAAATAGGTAGCTACTCTTAGAGACTCGAAATAGTGGGAGTCAGCCATGGAAGAGGAAATGAATTCCTTAAATCTCAATAATACTTGGGATTCTTCTAAACTTCCAAAATTAAAAATAGATATGGGAAAAAATGGTTTTTCTATTTTAAATATGAATCTAATAGAAGTAAGAGGTACAAGGAAAGGTCTAGGGTGAAGGGTTTTTAGCAAAAGGAAGGGATTGAATTTTCTGGAAAAAAATTCTAAGTGGCGAAGCACACAACCATTCAAACAGTGCTTAGAATTATTATTTCTAAAGATCTAAACTTGGAGAATATATATGTAAAGACATATTTTCTTCATAGATATTTGGAGGAGGAAATTTATATGGTTCAACCCAAGGATTATAAAGTTTATCAGAAGGAGGATTTTGTTTTTGAGTTGAAACGAAGTCTTTATGCCTTGAAGAAATCTCCAAGATAGTGGAATCAGAAGTTATACACTTTCATGCTTGAAGAAAGTTTTAGTTGGTGTGATTTCAATCATTATTGTTGTAAAAATAAATGGTATGATAGAACATATATCATATTATTTAATATTGGATGATATATTGATTACTAGTCTAGATTTCCATCAAATTGAGTAACTGAAGAGAAATCCTTCAAGTAGGTTTGAGATTAAGAACCTTATACAAGATAAGAATATTTTAGGGATGATAATTGAGAGGGATAGGAAAACCATCACTTTGGTTTTATCCTAGGAGGAATACATTATAAAGGTCATAAAAATATTCAAAATGATTATTTGTAAACATGTCTCAAACCCTCTCATCGGACACTTTAAACTTTTTAAATCATAGGTGTCACGACCCGTCCTCGGGGCCCGTGCCGTGACTACCCCAAGCCCGCCTTCCATAGGCCAGGGGCTGGTGACTAGCACCAAAGGCATAAATCCCGATAAAAAGGGAAGTCATTGCCTTTATGAAATGTAAACACACACAACTAGAGTAAAAGCGGAAGCAAACACTAAGTAAGAAGTATAAAAAGTGTGATGAAAGTACAAAAGGTCCGGAATACAAGCCCAACAGTAAAGTACAAGGAAAAAGACAAAACAGCAGGAAGGTGTCGAGCTGCTCCAGGATCGTCTTCTGGAGTTCCTACCTGATGGGTAGAAACAGATGACCACCTCATCTCTTCACGTCCGTCTTTCACCTCCGGGTATCGTCTCGTCGTGAAGTCCACCTCCGGGTACCGTCTCGTCGTGAATTCCACCTCTGGGTACCGTCCAGTTCTACGAGCCTCAACCACGATCAGTGTTATCCGTCGTCTGCATCCAACACAATAAGGTGCGGGAATAGCCCGTGTAGGGGTGAGTATAACGATAATCAGTAGGGACCCCAAGACCATCAAGGTATCACTAAAACCAACAAGGATAAACCACAAATAAATATCTCAACAGATAACCTTTACTTAGGTATATGCCCATACATATACCTAAGTTATCAAGTAGCCCATCTCAATCATGAGGTAAACACAAAGGTCATTGACTTATCTCAAACCAGGATTTTCATTATCCAAACCACAACTGCTGGAGAACTCCTCCTATGTCGAGTATAGTGGCCCTTTCACGACTCCGAGGCACTACTCACTAACCTTAGACTGCTGAGGTACTCCTCCTATCGAGTACCACGGGTCTGCTGCCAAATATCGGGCGCTCTGTCGGCTGAGGGTCTGCCACAAAATACCGGGAGCTCTCCCTAATAGCCTATAGAGGTACTCCTCCTATCGATTATCGTGGGTATGCTGGAAACTACCAAGTGCTCCGTCCGTCGTGGATTTTCCGCCAAATACCGGGCGCTCTGTCCACTGGGCTAACCGAATCACTACAAGTTGAATTGGTCAAGCAGTCGTCAGGACTACAGCTACTCGGTCTCCGCACTCCGTACGCTCATCTCCGGGAGGGTCCGCTACACAAGCTACTGGTCGTTACTTCCAAGTGTCACGAAGTCTCATGTAGAAATATCAAAAAGGACCACCTCATCATAGGGGTCTCAACGCAACTGACGACGCGTCTATCGGATTCCCGGTCTGTGAGTTATTAGCCTTTTAGTCACTAGGGCCCGGTTGGTTTCATGTACGAACCAACCCGGCCGTATCTCAACTGTACCCCGAACTCCCATGGGTTATACTCAAAGGAACCATTTTTCAACGTGATTACCAACGTCGCTGACGGTTCGTCAAACAGACGTCCGGTCTGAGAGATATTGGTATTACCCTTCTAGGGGCCTGGTTGGATTTTGGGTACGATCCAACCCGAACTTACTCCAACTACGTCCAAATCTCAGGTTAAGTATTCCAAAAGAACCATCTCATCAAGAGGAATCCAACAGAGTCAACGGCACGTCAATTGGATGTCTGGAGCTCAGGTTCTAAGTGTTTCTACTCCGAGGGCCCGGTTGGTTTCGAATTCGAACCCACCCGTCCGTACCCAAAATTCCCCAAAACCTTGAGTGTAATATACCGAAACGACCATCTTGATCCAAGGAATCCTATGCAACCGATGGTGCGTCGATCGGAGGTCCTTAGCTAAATATATGTATGTTTAACCGAAAATGGTCTGAAAATAGGGGGTCTGGGCCCGGTCCGACCCGACCCAACTCCCCCTGGGTCGGCCCGAACCGAGTTGACCCGACCCGAGTCTGGGTCTGACCCGGTTGGGCGTGGCCCGGCCCGGCGCTGGCGGCCCGGCCTCGTGGTCGGTTGCGGCTTGACCGGTTGGCCGAGCGCGTTGCGCCGAGCGGGGGGCGCGGCCCCCCGTTGATTGTTACCGGCGGCACCCGCTGGCGCCGCCCCACCTCTCGGATCCCCCGCAGCCACAGGGTCTGTCGCACAGCCACCGCGGCTATTGCCACAGTGTGTTTCCTCCAGCGGCGCGCCGGCAGCGGCTACCGCAGACCACCGGACGCACTCTGGTGGTCCGATTTTCCCGTCGCTTGCGCCTATGGCTCTCCCGAGACCCGTTCTTCACTAAGACGGCTTCCAAATGCCGTTGCGGTCCCGTTTCATCGTTGCCCGTCAATCCACACATAGACAAACAATCTGCGGAGGGTCGTCGGGCCGTGTTTGTTTGGCCCGCGCCCTCCGTGTTAGTTGATAGAAATAGGTCAAACAACAATGATGTTCAATGACAAATGAGGTACAATTTTAATCAATTAAAATTGAACTTAATTCCCAACAAATAATCATTCGCGGATCAAATTGATAATGAGTTGATCCGCGTTCTTTGTTTTAGAAGGGAAGAATCATGGGAATATAAACATACTCAAATTAAACCCCTACCTCAATAATTAACGTCGTACGTCGGGCGTCGCGGAAGACGATGTCGCGAGGTGAGGATTCGTGGATGTCGTCGGAGTGCGCCCGAGGAAGAAACGGCGTTCCCTCTCTTGTCGCGGAGAATAGAATATAAGGCGTGTCGTCATTGGCAAATTCCCCACGTCAGTGTCTCCTTCCTTGTCGCGAAGAAAGAAGAGGATGTAGAACCGTGGTTTCCGAGTCGTTCTACGTTAAAGGGTCGATGTTCTTCGTCAGAGAAGAACCGTCCTTTGTTGAGGATGAAGTTCTTCAAAAACTCTAGAGTTCTCCCATTCCTCCTCACACAACAATTTTCAACCCAAATAAAATAAGGCTTCTCCTTATTTTATTTAATCTTTCCATGCATTCAAAATTTAAAATTCAAACAATTAATTAATTTAATTGAAGAAGTTCAATCAATTAATTAAGGTGTGTGTTGGCAAGAATTAAAGAGGGAGAGAGGGGAGAGGAAGAGTTACTCAATTAAAGGGGAGTCAACAATTAAGAAGGGGGTTTAAAAAGGAGTTTAGGGAATGTGAAAGGTTGGGGCTCGTGTGGGCCCCACCTTTCAATTATCCACACATGGGAAGTTGGTGGGTGAGGGCCCCACCAACAACTTCCCATAGGAGGTATTAACCTCCTTAGATATAGAATAAAATTGTACAACAATTTTATTTACTTCTTTAAATAAACCCTAATAAATAACTTCTCCCCCCGTACAAATGCGACTACGGTAAAGGTTCCCTTAAGAAATTATCGTCATTGCGAGTTCATCGGTGCCCTCGGATTCCAATTTCGAGCACCGGTTCAAAATATAGAAAAACCCGCTCGTTCGTTTACTAAACGTACCCAAGCTAAACTTCATAAATTGATTCCGGACACACCGGGTCTCGGAATCAAGTGTCGTTAGAAGCCACAGACTCGTAAAATTCCAAAGAAATTAAGAAAAAAAATTCCTTTAAATTTCTGGGTCTTTATATTACTCCCACCTCAGGTATTTATGTCCCTGTAAAGCTACAACACAAAATATGGAAACTAAAGGAGGTATCGAGCACGCATCTGAGCCTCCCGCTCTCATGTGCTCTCCTGGAGGTTCCCGTGCTGCCAGCGAAAGCGCACAAGAGGAATCGACTATCCCCATAGGACCCGCTCCTATCAATCCTCAACCTCTATTGGAACCTTGTGAAAGTCGCCCCATCATCGATGTCCAGCTCTCCATGGTTGATGATGACGGATAGGTCGTTCACACATATCCTCAGCTGAGATATGTGGATGACGTCGTGCACCCGGTGCATCTGAGGTGGAAAGGCCAAGCGGTAAGCCACCTCTCCTACTCTGATGAGGACCTAGAAAGGTCCGAATAAATGAGGAGATAACTTGATGCCCTGGAAAAAACTCCGTATACCTCGTCAAGGTGTGACCCGTAGGAAAACGTGGTCGTCATCCTCGAACTCCAGTGGTCTCCATCTCCTATCAGCTTAGGACTTCTGTCTACTCTGTGCAGTCTTCATCCACTCATGGATGATTTGCACCTTCTATGGTAGCCTCAAAAAGAACGCATTGGTCAACCTATTCCTCAGATTTTGCAAAGCTCTGCTGGCATCTCTCTGACCACACGAAGATTTTCCCCTTCTTCGTCAATGCTAAAAGCGGTGCAACAACTCTGGAGAAGTCTGGCACAAATCTAGGTCTGTCCGACTCATGAGTGATCGACTGCACCCACTTATGCATGATTTCATCCTGTGCTTCCTGGGGTTTCCTTTTCGCCAACCAAGGAAAAACCCATCCCAAGGTTGTAGGTAAACCACAACCTTTTTGCCTAATACAGTCAATCTGTGTATGAACTATGGTTTCCCAGTCCATACCCAAACTAACATCGTAAGGCCTCGATGCTGCCACCAAGAGGTTCCAACCGAAACTCTCACCTCAAGGGTCAGATCACATCGTCGGTGTAAGCATGATTATCAAGTCTCCTCCCAAAGTTATCTCCAGACGTGAGGGTCAAGTCAACGGATTAACCGGAAACTCTAGTTCTGGGATAAGATTCTTGGAAGGAAGGAATGATTCGTATCAATGTATATTGTTACGGAAGCTAGTAGTAAACACAGACCGTACCTCAAATCATTCCTAGAGCCCTTAGGTCATACTCCTTGACCGAATGCAGCTACTCTCTTCCCCTGCCTTCCTGCTCCCTGAGCCTGGCGGGGTCTACAAAGGCGGGTGGTTGTAACATGTCGAAATGTTCACCATCTCATGATGCTCTCCTAGCTTTGCTTCCACATCTGCTACTCTGTAGATTCATCTGTCCTTAACACTTATTCTTCTTGAAACATTTTACATGCCCAATTCTCTGAGACTGGAACCAGTTTTCTGCTTTCCCACTGCTAACCTTCACTGGTTGTATCCACTCAGCCAAAGAATTCTCAACCACAAAGGTTCTCTCTAGCACCCTAACATAAGTAGGAATGCATAGAGGAAAGGTGCTAGCTCGGATGTCCTTAAACACACCTCTCTCGAAAGTCCGAGCCCTGTAGCACTGATCGTATCATAGTCATTAAGTATCAGGAATGATTGGTATGCCTCGATGATTACTCAGCTACCGACATGTCATCCTGCCGAAGTTGTATATGCTCTAGAAAACTCACAGCCATATCCTCAAGACAGTCCTCAGCTGCCTATGAGCCAGGCTCGCCTCAGAACCTGAGGGGTATCTGATGCTGAAACACGTGTAAGGCACTGAACCTACATGTTTCATCTACCGGTACCACCAGTTTAAACTGTTGACCAACAGGTAGTGATATAGCTGGCACACTACCTGAAGGTACTATCTCAGGCATCGGTCCACGTACCGAAGTATCATCACTATGCCAACCATTCTCATGGTCACTCACTGGGAAAAACCAGTAGATAAGATCACCATCTTCTCTACTAGTGTCTAAACTAGGTGTAGAACTCTAACAATCGCCTCCAGCCAGTCCACTACTGCCTAGGAATCTGTCTCACCTCATAACATCGGAGGCCTCTGCTGCTGGAACTCGTGTAATGTTCTCTGTTAGCATGCATCGTCCACTAGTACAGCTGGTGGAATCTGCTTCCTAACGGGTGGTGGTGCTGCTGGTACACCACTCGAAGGTGTCAACATAGCAAGAGGGCCCTACACCGGAGCCTCGTCGCTCGGTGGGTCGTCATCAGGTACACTCTCAGAACTCCAACTGACTATCTACGTGGAGACATCCTGAACAGATGTGACACGGTCAAATGATTATACCTGGTGAGATGACCTGGTTTGAGCTGAATTAAAGAAAACTTTTGAAAACACACATGCAATCAGTGTTTTAGAGCATTGAGTCGGAAATCAGATGTCAGGGTCATGGTGTATGGATACGTCGGTCGCTGCACCAACATTGGACTCCCTGAACTGAAAACCACACTCGGTATCCTTAACACTATTGCTTCACAGAAAGGGAATATCAGAGTTCTAAGTTCTGCAGTAGAACCGACTCCCCTGATACCAATTTTTCACGACCCGTCCTCGGGGCCCGTGTCGTGACTACCCCAAGCCCGCCTTCCATAGGCCAGGGGATAGTGACTAGCACCAAAGGCGTAAATCCCGATAAAAAGGGAAGGCATTGCCTTTATGAAACGTAAACACACAAAACTAGAGTACAAGCGGAAGCAAACACTAAGTAAGAAGTATAACAAGTGTGCTGAAAGTACAAAAGTTCCGGAATACAATCCCAATAGTAAAGTACAAGGAAAAAGACAAAATAGCAGGAAGGTGTCGAGCTGCTCCCGGATCATCCTCCGGAGTTCCTACATGATGGGTAGAAACAGATGGCCACCTCAACTCTCCATGTCCGTCTGTCACCTTTGGGTACCATCTCGTCGTGAATTCCACCTCCGGGTACCATCTCATCGTGAAGTCCACCTCCGGGTACCGTCCAGATCTACAAGCATCAACGATCAGTGTTGTCCGTCGTCTGCATCCAACACAACGAGGTGTGGGCATAGCCCGTGCAGGGGTGAGTATAACGATACTCAGTAGGGACCCCGAGACCCTCAAGGTCTCACTAAAACCAACAAGGATAAACCACAAAGAAAGATCTCAACAGATAACCTTTACTTAGGTATATGCTCATACATATACCTAAGTTATCAAGTAGCTCATCTAAATCATGAGGTAAACACAAAGTTCATTGACTCAGCTCAAACCAGGATTTTAATTATTGAAACCACAACTACTAGAGAACTCCTCCTCTATCGAGTACAGTGGCCATGTCATGACTCCGAGGCGCTACTCACTAACCTTAGACTGCTGAGTTACTCCTCCTGTCGAGTACCGCGGGTCTGCTGCCAAATACTGGGCGCTCCATCTGTTGAGGGTCTATCGCTAAATACCGGGCACTCTCCCTAATAGCCTACAGAGGTACTCCCCCTGTCGAGTACTGTAGGTCTGCTACCAACTACCAGGCGCTCCGTCCGTCGTGGTTCTGCCGCCAAATACCGGGTGCTCCATCCATTGGGCTAACCGAATCACTACGAGTCGAATCGGTCAAGCAGTCGTCAGGTCTACAGCTACTCGGTCTCCGCACTCCATACGCTCGTCTCCGGGAGGGTCTGATCCACGAGCTACTAGTCATTACTTCCAAGTGTCACGAAGTCTCACCTAGAAATATCACAAAGTACCGCCTCGTCATAGGGGTCTCAACGCAACATATGGCGCGTCTATCGGACGCCCGGTTTGTGAGTTATTAGCCTTTTAGTCTCGGGGGCCCGGTTGGTTTCATATATGAACCAACCCGGCCATATCTCAACTGTACCCTGAACTCCCATGGGTTATACTCAAAGGAACCATTTCTCAATGTGATTACCAATGCCTTTGACGGTTCGTCAAACAGATGTCCGGTCTGAGAGATATTGGTATTACCATTCTAGGGGCCCGGTTGGATTTTGGGTACGATCCAACCCAGCCTTACTCCAACAGCGTCCAAATCTCAAGTGAAGTATGCCAAAAGAACTGTCTCATCAAGAGGAATCCAACAGAGTCGACGGAACATCAATTGGACGTCCTAAGCTCAGGTTCTAAGCGTTTCCGCTCCGAGGGCCCGGTTGGTTTCGAATTCGAACCAACCCAGCCATACCCAAACTTCACCAAAACCTTGAGTGTAATATACCTAAACGACTGTCTCGATCCAAGGAATCCTACGCAACTAACTATCCATCGATCGGAGGTCTTTAGCTCTCGATATGTCTATTTAACCAAAAACGGTCCGAAAATAGGGGGTCTGGGCCCGGTCCGACCCGGCCCAACTCCCCTTGGGTCGGCCCGAACCGAGTCGACCCAACCCGGGTCCGGGTTCGGCCCGGTTGGGCGTGGCCCGGCCCTGCCCGGCCGGCGCTGGCGGCCTGGCCCGGTGGCCGGTTGCGGCTCGGCCGGTTGGCCGAGCGCGTTGCGCCGAGCAGGGGGCGCGGCCCCCCGTTGATTGTTACCAGCGGCGCCCGCTGGCGCCGCCCTGCCTCCCGGATCCCACGCGGCCGCAGGGTCCGTTGCACCGCCGCCGCGGATATTGCCACGGTGGGTTTCCTCTGATGGCGCACCACCGCCGCCGGACGCCGGCGCCGCCGTGCCGGAGCGGCGCGCCGCCAACGGCTTCTGCGGACTACTGGACGCACTCCGATGGTCCGATTTTCCCACCGCTTGTGCCTATGGCTCTCCCGGGATGCGTTCTTTACTTCGATGGCTTCCAAATGTCGTTGATGTCCCGTTTCATCACCTCCCGTCAATCCGCACATAGACAAACAATCTGCGGAGGGTCGTCGGGCCATGTTTGTTTGGCCCACGCCCTCCGTGTTAGTCGATAGCAATAGGTCGGACAACAATGATGTTCAACGAAAAATGAGGTACAATTTTAATCAATTAAAATTGAACTTAATTCCCAATAATTTCCCCGCAAACAATTATTCCCAACCCACAAATAAAATCATTCGCGGATCAACTTGATAAAAAGTTGATCCGCATTCTTTGTTTTAGAAGGGAAGAATCATGGGAATATAAACATACTCAAATTAAACCCCTACCTCAATAATTGACGTCATACGTCGGGAATCACGGAAGACGACGTCGCGAGGTGAGGATTTGTGGACGTCATCAGAGTGCGCCCGAGAAAGAAACGGTGTTCCCTCTCTTGTCATGGATAAGAGAATATAAGGCGCATCGTTGTTGGCGAATTCCCCACTTCAGTGTCTCCTTCCTTGTCGCAAAGAAAGAAGAGGATGGAGAACCATGGTTGCCAAGTCGTTCTACGTTGAAGGGTCGATGTTCTTCGTCAGAGAATAACTGTCCTTCGTTGAGGATGAAGTTTTTCAAAAACTCTAGAGTTCTCCCATTCCTCCTCACACAACAATTGCCAACCCAAATAAAATAAGGCTTCTCCTTATTTTATTTAATCTTGCCATGTATTCAAAATTTAAAATTCAAACACTTAATTAATTTAATTAAAGAAGTTCAATCAATTAATTAAGGTGTGTTTTGGCAAGAATTAAATAGGGAGAGAGGGGAGAGGAAGAGTTACTCAATTAAAGGGGAGTCAACAATTAAGAAGGGGGTTTAAAAAGAAGTTTAGGGAATGTGAAAGGTTGGGGATCGTATGGGCCCCACCTTTCAATTATCCACACATGGGAAGTTCAGTGGGTGTGGGCCCCACCAAAAACTTCCCATAGGAGGTATTAACCTCCTTATATATAGAATAAAATTGTACAACAATTTTATTTACTTCTTTAAATAAACCCCAATAAATAACTTCTCCCCCCGCACAAACGCGACTACAGTAAAGGTTCCCTTAAGCAATTACCGGAGTTTCGAGTTCATCGATGCCCTCGGATTTCAATTTCGAGCACTGGTTCAAAAGATAGAAAAACCCGCTTGTTTTTTTACTGAACATACCCGAGCTAAACTTCAGAAATTGATTTCGGACACACCGGGCCTCGGAATCAAGTGTCATCAGAAGCCACAGACTCTTAAAATTACAAATAAATTAAGAAAAAAATTTCCTTGAAATTTTTGGGTCTTTACAATAGTCACCATCAAAAAATAAAGAATTTCATGACATAGAAAAAGTGTCTTTTTCCTCAACTGTTGGAAGTTTGATGTAATTAATGGTTCATACACATCCATATATTTATTTTTTAGTGGTATTTTTTATCCATTTCATGTAAAATACTAATAGGAAACACTTGGAATCTATGAAATGGATTATTCAATACTTGGAGAGGTCAGCGGGTTCAGTTTTGTGTTTTAGAGATGATGATCAATTAAAAGGTATTGTATATATAGATTTTTTTAGATACATGGACTCATAGAAAAGTACTATAGGATTTGTATTTACTTTTTGTGGAAAGGTGGTTAGCTGGATGTATCAATTGCAGCTAGTTGTTACTACTATTGAAGCAGGGAAAGAGCTAATGTTATTGATGTGCTTTCTGAAGGAACTTGGAAAGGGATTAGAAAGAGGAATTTTATTCTTTTATATCTATAATTTCATTCATCTTGATTTCAATATAGTGTTTCATACAATAATGAAACACATTTACCTAAATTATTTCTTTATTTGAATCCTGCTAGAAGATAAAGTGATGGAACTATAGAAGGTTAATGGGTAATAGAATCATATGGAT
Source organism: Viscum album (assembly GCA_963277665.1). Taxonomy (NCBI): domain Eukaryota; kingdom Viridiplantae; phylum Streptophyta; class Magnoliopsida; order Santalales; family Viscaceae; genus Viscum; species Viscum album. The sequence continues at coordinate 731,719,054 of OY728130.1, forward strand.
ATATTTACAAATGTGATAGTTTAAGAATATATGAGGAAACATAATGCCTCAGTTGAACTTGGCTAATCTGATGAAGTGGATAACATTGTATGCATTAGATGGAGGAGGAGCTCAGTTAGATGGTTGTATAAGACTAAAATCCTAAAGTAATTACCAAGTGGTAGATTTTTTGGTTTTTTAGAAATTATTGAGTTTAATCAAATATATTTTCACAATAAATAGATCATCAGATATAGTTCATCAAACCGAGATAGTCGAATAGAGGATTCTTGTAATCTAACTTCGGTATAGTTTGGTGGAAGAGTCATCAGATAGAGTCCATCAAACAGAGATGATCGGATGGATTCCATCATATAGATTTACCTTAGATGTTGTTCACCTGAATGATGTCTCTTTTCATGGAATATTTTCCTAGTTAATAGTTTTTAGTGGTATCATCATATAATTCAATAGTGCATTATATTTTTCCTAGGTCAATGGGAGGTTGATTGTGAATCTTGAAGGTCGGTGTAACCTGTTCATCGGATGAATACCTCTTTAAATGGAGGTGGCATCCCTACTCTGATGTATGTGTCATAATTGAGTGTTTCCTATGTTAAAAAATGGTATTTTATAACTTACCTTCCTAATATAATTTAAATAGATAGGAATTGAGCAATGAGTATTGTATTCACTTTCATCTCCTATAATGAAAATGTTTGTAGTGTTCTCCCATGAATGTAGGATGTTTTCTGAACCACTTAAATCATTTTTGTTCATTTTTTTTATGTTTTGCATGTGAAGTATTTTTTTTTGGAGCTTTTTGTGGTTATTAGGTGGTGTCTCATCCTAGTTCTAGTTCAAAAACTCGGTGGAAGTATTTTTATGACAAACCACTATCTGGCAGCATTGTGAAGTTTTTTCGTTGTGCGGATTAAGGAAATTAGACGAACATTTATCCAGTGTATGTGGTACTTTCCTAGTTTTTCTTATAGAATGTATGGAGTAATAATCCTTGGTTACTTCCCCAACACCCTGGGCCCTTCTAAAATTTCTAGGACCATGAAAACCATCATGTTAGCTCACTTAGTATAACTAGGCACCTTAACCTAGTCAGCACTCAATCTTCACTAAGGATTTCAAACATCTAACTCCTTACTTAGTCACCTAATATTCTAATAACGTTTCAAACAATAAAGGTGAGTGATAATGGAATAATATATCATCATATAAAAATAATTTCAAGCATTTTAAATTAAACCTCAACTCACATTCTATACCCTTGAATGAAATAACCCCTTTTACATTCATCCATAAGCATAGAATAAATAAATATCAATATAAATCATCCCTCATAGGGTAAAAATCCACACTAGGCATAATAATAATTACACGGGTCCCAATCGAGGGTCTTGAACCTTTTTAGAAACCAACTCTTTAAAAGTACCAACTGGGATTTTGAAAAGAATCTTGAGATTCCAAGCTATTTCATATCATTTGAAATATCATTTCAAAATAGTTTTTGAAATATATTTATCAAAACATTATTAAAAACTCATTTGGATAACCAAACAACTTACACAATTACCTTCCAAAACCATAACCCCTTTCTTTAAAAAGAAATCAATTGGTATCAAGCACCCTTTTTCATTTCCAAAAACTAAATTTCCTCTTTAAAACCCCATTTCAAACCACCACATGGCCTAATGGTCTCAAAAAAATATAAAGATAATAAAGGTCAACCCCCTTATTTTACCCCCCCCCCTTAAAATGGAACTGACATCAAATACACTTTAAAAACATGGAAATTCATTTAAAAGGATAATTATGCATTTTGACAAACACTTGGCATAAAGAATAAGTCGATGTCAAGTTCATAAACCATTTGAAATCTACTTAAACACCAAAAAATAATATTCTATATATATATAGTTCTATAAGAAATCATTTAAAAACACTCAATCATTCTATAACATGTATTACAAGGGAGTTATAAAGAAACACTTACCTTGTTTCAAGCAGTTCCCTTCTGAAACATGTCACATTCTATAACGAATGCATAATCAGGTAAGTAGAATCCCTCAAAAACCCCTAAACATCCAAATCTCTATCATAATAACCATCCTAAAACCTAATCCTGACTCAAATAATGGTTAGGATTTGTGGATGAGAGGAAAATCAAGAGAGGGGTAAGGGGAATGGGGAGGAAGAGAAAAGAGGAAGAAATAAAGGCTTGACCACTTGAAATCTGATGTACCCAAAGGTTTTTGGTTGTATTTTTTTTCATTTAGGATTTTCAATGTAATAAATGAAAATATTAACTAGGTGATGGATTTAAGTATCCACCTATGACACCCCAAAATGTCACTTTATTGCTCTTGTTTATGTGGTTGATTTATCCCTTGGGTCTGGGGTTTCTTGATGTTGAAATTTGGAATTTTTTGAGGCTTTTCTATGGATGAATGGTTAGGAACATGGTTTTTGAAACAATATTATAGAAACTACACACCATCTGTAGTTTTTAGTAGAGGAAATCTCACGGCCTGCATATAGTTTGGTAAATAGTAAAAGACAACTATGTGACCTCTAGGGTTTTGAGGTAGTGGTTCTCACACGGTCTATGCATGGTTTGTTAAACCCTGAAAGACAAATGTGTGACCTAATTGGGTTGGGTTATTTTTATCATTTTGGGATCTTTTTATTTGGATCTTTCTTCCCAAGATACCCCATATGATCCCCTCATTTGTGGTGCCACTCCAAGGGGATTTATTCTTCTTAAAAGATCCTCAAAGTGTATTTAGAGTGAATTCTTAGTGTTTACTCATCAGGATCAATAGGTAAGGGAGTATCTTCTCTTCTTCTCTTATTTTCTTTCCTTTCCCCATCTTTTCCTCTAACCCTAATGTCCATGTGGGATGATTTGGGTGGTTAGGGTTGTTTTGAAATTGGGGTTTCGTTTCTTAAGTTTAGGATCCATTTATTAAGGCCTATTTTATTGGTTTTTATCTAAGGTGACATGTTTCCACAAGTAGAGGTAAGTGTTTATGTTCTATTTCCATTTTAAAAGATTCCCTTAATCTATTGAGGTTCCAACAGTGTTTTTGAACCTAATTGATATTTCATATGATACCTAGTTTTGTGTTATCAAAGGTTTCCCATGTTTTACTTCTTTTTCATTTAGAGAAACTGGGTAAAATTCTTGATTCATGACACTTAATTTTTAAATGGTGTTTAATACATTTAAGGTGTTTTATAAAATTTTATTGATATTTTTATGAAATAAAAACAATTGGTTCATGGTGTTTCGAGAAAGTTTGGTTTTATTAAGTGAAGTGTTCTTTGTTTAGAAAGTGGTTTCCTTGTTTTAAGAGGTTCCCATGCTTTTAAAATAAACTTCCTTGTTTAAAAAGTGAATTCCCTTAATTGTATGAATGAGTGTGTGTTTTTAAAAAAGGCTCTCTATGTTTTAAAAATGGTGTGTGATTCCTTTTTGGTTTGTTTGTTTTGGATAAAGCCTTTGGTTGATTTAGAATGTTGATGCTTTGTGGTGGTTTCTTCGTTACTAGAATTTACCTTGTTTTAAAGGTGATTTTTTAAGGAGTATTTCCCAAGGTTGGATTTTGGGTGTGCTTTGGTGTTGCGTGTGTGATTTTCCCTTAGATTTCATTTGGGTAAAAATGGTTTTAAAATTGGATTTCTAAATCAAGTAATATTTATGTATAAATAGAAGTCTTGGTTTTCACTTTATGTGATTCTCTTTACTTGGTTATTGTTTATAATATTGTTGAGCCTGTTTCCACCTATTGTTTATTCTTGATATAATGTGCTTGTTTATATGAATTTTTATTTGTGTTTATATGTTTGGGTTGGTAATCATTATCGAAGGGATGTGTTGGAGGGGATATTTTTATTTTATTGTTATGTATCATGCCTTGGGGTGGTGTTCTTTTCACACGATGGTGTTAGCTTGATGGTAATCACCTCATTTAGCTATGTCATGAGAAACCTAGGTTACTAAGTGTGAAGGTTAGGAAAATTTTCTTTCTAGTAGAGTGTGATACCCTAGATGGTAACCCCTAGTGGAATGTAATACATAGATAGGGGGTTTTTATCTGATGAAACTAGTGTGAGAGCAATTCAGGAGACAAGTTTTTTAACCATTAACCTACCGGAAGTTAGCTCCACCTTTGCATGTTAAGAAAAAACATGTGTCATTAGTTCCTATAGTTTTTCCTCGTGGTGTGTACTTTATGTTATGCTTATTTGTAGTTATTGGCATATGATTTTTCCATTCTTGATATCTTTCTAATTTGATGATTTATGATTGGGTGTTATAGGAGTGAGGCATACTTTGTGTGATTATTGTCATTTATTTATTACTCTTTATAACTTCAAATTTTTTCATGTTTTCTATTATCTATAATCATGTTGAGAATGTGTGTGTATAGTTTTAAAAATGGAAAAGAGGTGTTTTTTTTAAAATGAAAGCCTTTTGAAAATTTTATTTTGAAATGAATTTAAAATCATGTGGGTTTTTGTTTTTCAAAAGAAGTTTTTATTTGAAATGTAAGTCTTATAAAGTGATTCCCTTATAAAATTCATTTATAAACCATGAGATATTTCACTCTCAAATAATCATGTTTTGATAGGAAAGAAAAGGTTTGAATTGTTCTTTTTAAATATAACTTGTTTTATTTTAAAAAGTTAAATGGTTGGTTTTTGAAACAAAATTACCTTGGTAAGTCCTCTTTGAGGTTTGTTTTATAAATGATATACTTTGAGAAAGTATATGTATTATACTCTATTTTATTTCCATTTTTTATAAAGGAAATGAAAACTTATTTTTTATACCTTACTTTCAAAATATAATTATTGGTCTCTTTACAAATGGAATGTAATAGACTCATGGTGGTATTCTAATAGCCTTTGTATTGCACCCTGAATACTCATATTGGTGGTTATGTATTCTTTATATTTTATATAGGTTCTCAGGTTATGACTTGAAAATTGGATTGTTACCCATCTCCAATAGGAAGAGGGTGTTATTCAAGTTATGGTGGTTCCTTGAGAGTCACACAAAGTTGTTGAGGTTTGTTTCCCAGTTTGGTTCGACCAATTTTTGGGTCATGTGGAATATTTTCCTCTTAGGTCACCTATTTCCTTTTCGGTTTAGTTTTACTTTTCTTTTCTTGGAAATTTTAAATCTTTTTATTTCATATATGGAATTTTTTTTGTAAAATCTTTCATTTATTTTGAGTATTATTCCATATTTGGATGTTCTTATTTTAATTTTTTATTATTTATTTTGGAATGGCCATTCAATATAAGGATACTTCATAATGATTTCCTGGTGGTAACTAGTATTGATCTTAGTTTTAATGAGGGTGAAATAATTCTTAATTATTTTCTTGTGAAACCTCAATGCATGTCTTCAGCTCAGGGCAATCGGGAACGCACCTCGGGTCTTCTAGTGAATTAAACTAGGTGATGTGTTAGGTTAACTTGGGTTGGTTTTATAAAAAAAATGGTATAAAAGGCCCCTATTGTTATTTGGGGGTAAAGGTATAAAGGATCTAGAACCATCATAACTCAAGTGGTGGGTCTGGGGAAGTGCTTGGCCATCTCTTCCTCGCATCAGATCTCAAGTTTTCATGGGTGGTCAAGATTTTTCTTTTATTTATGGATTTATGGTGGTTGTTTTTTAGATATTATGATGTGGTGTTTTTCTAATTTGAGTTGTAGGAATATCCTAAGATAATTATTAGGAAAATACCTAGTTTTATAGTGAAATTGTATGAAATCCATGGGGCACATTTTTAGGGCACAAAATTCTGTAAACTTTGTACAGCCTGTGAAAACTATTCTAGACAACTCCAATGGAACTCACATGATTGTTTCAAGTCCTAACAAACCATACATCCAAACTTTGAATGGTGTATAAAATTGGGGAAAAAATTATTTTCCCTATTGCGTTTCTTTTAGCCTCTCTTGTGTTTGAAGGGGCTTACTTATGAGTGTTTAAGTATATCTTTGTAAATTTTTAAAGTAGTTTAACCGTGTTTTAAAACTAAATGTGTGTGCTTTGGTGTTTAATTTTGTTTTGAAAACCATGTTAATGATGTTTAAAAGTTCTTTCATGTAAATTTTTAAACTCTAGAAAATGTTTTGGGTTGTGATGGTTTTCATGGAAGTAATTCCATGTGTTTTGAGTAATGTAATTCATGAAATGTTTTAGCATGTATCATTTAAAGGATAATTGGTTTTCAAGAATTAGTTAATTTATTTTTGGGATTGAACTATTTTTAAATTTTTCAACTCATTCGGTGTTTTGAAATGGAAATAAGGTTGTGTTAGTAATTTTTGAAATAAGGTTTCAAAGGGTTTTTTGTAATATTGTTTTGTTTTATTTGTGTTTTTTATCCATTGTATTGGGATTTATGGTGATTTGATTATGTGTTATGTTATTTTTTTATTTTTTAGAATTTGACCCCCAAAAAGGAGATATAAATTCAAGAGAGAAATCTCTCAGGTAGTTTCCCTAGTAATCAAGAAGTGGTATTTCTATCCTCAAACTCTACCTAAACTCATAATAGAGTGGTAGGTCCTAGTTATTCTTGACTTTTAGATCATTTTTGGGAGGTTTTGAATCATCATACACCAGTATTTAATGGTGACCAAGGATATCATGAAATGGAGGAGTGGCTATCTAATATTAAATAGATCTTTGAGCCTCTAGGAACTCCAGAATCCTCTAGGGTGAGGTGAACCACTCCTTTGTTTGAAGGGTTGAGTTTGGATTGGTAAAGGTGCATTATCCATGCCCAACTGTTTGAAGTGTTGTCTTGGGGATTTTTTAAGGCTACATTCATTCATATTTTTTAACCCAAGGAGGTGATATTTTAGAAGGATATTGAGTTTTTGATTGTCCATCAGGGTGATTATTCGGTGAAAGATTATGCAAAACCATTTAATAGACTAGTTCCCTTTTCTATCGAGTTGGATTTTGATGATTCAAAGAAGGCTTGGTTCTTTTCCATAGGCATTCATCTAGATATCAAATCTTTGGTGTTTTAATCTAGTCTGGATACCTTCATAGAATTGGTATATAAGGTTGTTACTGTGGATGCATTATTAGTAGGGAAACCTATGGTAGGTGATGTTTTGACCTGTCTGGTATTGGTAAGGGTGTTCCAATGAGAAAAAAGTGGAAGCGAGTTGTGTGCTACCAATGTGAGAATTCCAAGCATGTTATGACTTTTTGTCCAATGTATCAAAGTAACTATAATTTATGTGGCCATCTTGGTCACCTCTAGAGGTTCAGTAAGTCGAGTGGATGTTAAAAGAAGAATTATTAGACATATTTTTTATCTAAACAGTAATCAGTGATGTTGCTTCCATTTGGAGAGTCAAGATCTATTTTGTGGTTTTGGAGGCATCCTATTTTTTAACCTCTATTTTTTTGAAATTGTTTTATCTTATTTATAAACCCCATTTATTTTTTGTATTGAATTAAAGAGATTTTGGAACATGTTTTAATATTTTATTTTATCATTCCTCATTGATTTTATGCTTGTTTTCTTCATTCATTATGTTAACCATGGTTTTAGGGTTGATTGATGAATGTCATGGGAATGCCTTGGGTGAGGTTTGGGGTATTGATGATAAGCCTTTGGTTGTTGGGTTGACCATGAGAGCTACTGAGATGAGATTTTATTTTGGAATTACCATGGGTAGGTATTCTTCATGTTTGGAACCAAGTTATCCTTCGTACAATCTCATGCCCCAAAATTAGAGACATATAATTTCTTATTAAGGCATGTTAATGTTTGGGATGTTTCTACTGGTTTATAAGAGTTCATTTCTTGTAGATGTTCATTAACTTAGGTGTATTTGGTTGATGTTTTACCATTTTAGATTAATTATAAACGGTAGCTATACCTTTATCAGGTATATGTGTGTTTTCTTCATTCTTGTAGAGTTTATTTCAAGGTTCTTTTAGGTTGGTACATGTCATTGTTTCTTGATATTTGGGTCTTGATTATTTTTTATTTGTTGTTTTGTTTTGTCCTTTGGTCTGGTTCAAGACTCGAATTTTGAATTGCAAGTTTTGGTATGTTCATTTGGTAGAGCTCTCAAATTAAAGGTATAACATGGGAGTGGTCTTCCCAACATTTAGTATTTTAAGGAATATATTCTTAGGATTTATAGTGCTTTGGTAAATGGGAAATATCTAGTTTGGATATTCCAGATAAGTGGGTTGTTTGGGTCCCATGTTTTTGGTTCCAAGTTCAGGATTCTCTATTTTTGTGGGACCTCTCTTCCTAGGAATTGGTTTTGACCTTTCCCTTGACTTGAGTCATCAAAAAACTTCCAGAAGTGTACTTTATAGGGGAATAAAGTGGTATGCTAGGGAGAATTGTGACACCCTAAAATTTCAATTTCTTTATCTTTTTTATATGGTTGATTTCTCCCTTAGTTCCATGGTATATTGGGGATAAAATTTTGATTTTTTTAAGAATTTTCAAGGGTTTCATGATTAAGCACATGGTTTAGGAAACCGCGCGCCATCTGTAATTTTTTATAGAGGCAGTCACATAGTTTTTGCATGGTTTGGTAAACCGTGTGATACAACCATCCGACCTCTGAAGTTTTAAGGTAGTGGTTATTTCATAGTATATGTGCAGTTTGGTAAAATGTGTGAGATAACTTTTAGACCCAAGGTGTGTTTTAGTTGTATTTTTTCAATAGTTTATATATGTTTTAATTTAATAAAAGGATAATTTTTTTGGTTTTCGGATCCAAGAAATCATATTGAGGTATCGGGCGCATCCCATCGTTCTAAGTCATTGAATATGATTTATCGTATTGGGGTTTCTACTGAAAGCTTTTGGAAATAATATTCAGTTTAGAATGAAAGTGTTGATCGTAGTGTAAACATGATCAGATTCTTCTAGACCCAAATGTAAATCTAACAATGATTTACTATTTTTTAACTCACAAAAGTCATAAGTTTTCTGAGAAACTTTTTATGCAAGCTTAAAGAAAGAAAGGGGGAGAAAAAGTGCTAAAAATCATATTGATCATAGGATTGGGAGAAAAGGAGATACCAATCATATTCTATTGGGAATCTCATTCTAATGAGAATCGTATTCTACTAGGAATAGTATTCTTCTAGAAATTGTATTCTGCTAGGAATCGTATTCATCTAGGAATAATATTGGGATTTCCATACTCATAACAGGAGTAGTTCAGAATTATCTCAATCGTATTCTGATATAGTTATATAATCATATTGAGTAAATCATACTTGGGAACCATATTGAAGAAAATTTCACTGTAGAATCATAATGAAGAAATCAAAATGATAATATTTTCCTTTCAATTGATGTAGAGAATGTAATGAGGAATCTATTATTTCACAATAGTCTTCATCATAATGAGACAGATCGTAATCAGAATCAGAATGATGTTTATTAAGAAGTCTGAATCATTTAATTCATCAAAGGAAGATCCAGAAAACAAGAATATTTGAAGATTCAAAAAGGATTTGAATTATTCAAAGGGAGATCTTACAATCAAAGAGATTTGAAGATTCAGAAAGGATTTGAATGAGTAAAAGATAGATCCAAGATTTAAGAAGAATTGATGATTCAATAAATTTGGTTAAGCAGGAAAGGTTTTCAGAACCCTGCCTAAACCACTTTTGAGGTCCTTATAAAAGGAGAGCTGAGTTCATTTGTAAAAATCTCTCTGAATTTTTAAAGCGCTTGAGATCCAGAATTTATGGAATAGGTATTGAGTACCAAACCAAACTTTGTGCTTCAGGTTGAAGCTGAGGAAGATCATCAGATTGATGTTCGATATGATCATCTAATCAAGATCCATCTGATGAAGATCCATTGAAACAAGTCCATCAAATTGAGGCCATCAGAGAGACATCCATCATATCCAAGTTCATCAAACCAAGTTCCATCAATCATAGAATTGTGAGCTGCCGATTGAGTTCATACTCAATTGAATAAGGAATAGTAGAAGGAGAATCAGACTTGACTGACCATCGGACAGAGACTATTATATTGAGGTTTCTGAACTTGTAATATCGGACTAACACTATAGAGAAAGATTTTTGAACTGAGGTTCTGGAATAATTTTGAAGACTAAAAAGTTCCTTAGATAATTGTTCAAGTTCTTGAAGGTTATATGTAGGTAAAGTTTGATTCATCTTACTTATGGAGGAAGTGAATACTTTCTTAAGTGGATTAGAAAATAAGAAGAAAAGTGAAGCTTATAATTGTAGATACTTACTAGTTTCTGAAAAGGATTGTTTTTGGGAAGTGGATACTGGAAGGGATAGTTGGGGGTATAACCAAATATAGAAAGAAAGTTGATATTGGGATTGTAGAATTGTTCTTTTCTTGTGACTTTGTATTCCATAAAGAAAATAGTAAAAGAATCCATTTTAGTGGGACTATACAACATGGAAAGGAGTATGTCTTTGTACTGAACCTTGTAAATATCATGTGTTTCCTTCTCTTTATATTTTTTGCATATGAAAGGTGATGTTGTGAGTTATATTTGATTAGATCGTAACTCTAAAGAATTTAAGAGGTTGAGAAAGTTCTTGTTAATGAGTTAAGAAACTTTATTATAAAATAAAAAGAAACCACTAATTCACCCCCCCCCCCCCCCCTCAGTTGTCATTATCCTACTTGGGAATAATAATAACCATGTGATTCGCTTGGATTGAGGTATTTTTATCATTTTGGGATATTTTTATCTAGATATTTCTTCCCAAGCTACCCCACTTGATCCCCTCATCTGTGGTTCTTCTCCAAGGGGATCTCTTATTTTTCTAAGATTATCCAAGTGTATTTGGATTGGATTCTTAGTTTTTACTCATCTAAATCAAGAGGTAAGGGCTTATCTTCTCTTCCTCTCTGAGTTTCTTTCATTTTCCTATCTTTTACTCTAACCCTAATAGACATATGGGCTGATTTTTATGGCTAGGGTTTTTCTAAAATTGAGATTTTTTTATTAAGGTTGTGAGCCATCTCTTATGGCCTATTTTAGTGGTTTTCATCAAAGGTAGAATGTTCCCACCAGTTGAGGTTGGTATTTTCATTCCATTTCTATCTGTTAAAGTGTTCATTGATTACTTAAAGTTTGAAAAGTTTTTTTAAACCTAATTAATGTTGTATATGATACCTAGTTTTGTGTTATCAATGGTTTCCAATGTTTTATTGATTTTTCCTTTAGAAAATTTTTGTAAAATTATTTTTTCAATAACACTTTAGTTTTAAATGGTGTTTTTTGTATTTAAGGTGTTTGATAAAATGTCATTGATAATTTTATGCAAGAAAAACAATTATTTCATGGTTTTCAGAGCCAATTTGGTATTACTAAGTGAAATTTTCTTTATTTAAAATGGAATTTCCTTATTTTAATAGGTTCCCATGTTTTTAAAAGAAACTTCCTTGTTTAAAAAGGGATTTCCCTTGATTTTGTGAAATAGTGTATTATTTTAGAAAAGGATTTACATGTTTTAAAAAGGTGGTGTGATTTATTTTTGGTTTTTTTATTTTGGATAATTTTTTTAGTTGATTTATCCTATTGATTCTTTGTGGTGGTCGGTGAGTTTTTGAGATTTACCATGTTTTAAAGGTGGTTTTTGAAATAGGATTTTCCAAGGTTAGATTTTGTGTGTGTTTTGTTGTTTTGTGCGTGATTTTACCTTGGGTTTCATTTGAGGGTTAAATGGTTTTAAAAATTTAATTCCAAATCATGTAATATTTATGTATAAATAGAAGGAATGGTTAGAAATTTATGTGATTATCTTTTCTTGTATATTGTTTACACCCTAGTTGAGATTGTTGCCACCTGTTGTTTAGGTTTGAGAGAATTTTCTTATTTATATGAATTGTGATTCATGTTTCCATGTTTGGGTTGGGGCTCATTATCGAAGGGGGTTTGTTGAGGTTAGATGTTTATTTAATTGATATGTATCATACCTTAGGGTGATGTTATTGAGCTTGATGGTAATCAACTCTTTTAGTCATGACGTTAGGAACCTAGGTTACTAAGTGGGAAGTTTAGGGATGTTGCCTTACTATTTGAGTGTGATACCCTAGTTAGTAACCCCTAGTTGACTATAATACCAAACTAGGGGTGTCTATGATTAGGATAGTGAGAGAGTGATTTAGGAGATGAGTTATGTGACCATTAACCTATTGAAAGTTGGTTCCACTTTTTCATGTTAAGAAAAAAAAATTACATCATTAGTTACTATAGTTATTCCTCATGGTTTTTAGTTTATGTTATAATTATTTTTATTTTTTGGAACATGAGTTCCCTTTGAAAATTAATTTATAAACCATGATATGGTTTTTTCTCAAATAAATTTATTTTAAGAGGAAATAAAAGGTTTGAATTGTTATTTTTTAAGGCGAGTTATTTTCTTTCAAAAAGGTAAATGGTTGGTTTTTGAAATGACATTACATTGGTAAGTCCTCTTTGAGGTGTGTTTTACAAATGATGTGATTTGAGAAATTATAAGTAGTAAACTTTGTTTTATTTCTATTTTCTATAAAGAAAATGAAAATTTACTTTTATATGCCTTACTTTCAAATTATAATTCTTGGTTTCTTTACAAATGGAATGTAATGGAGTCATGGTGGTATCCTATTGGCCTTTGGCTCCCACCCCACATACTCACATTGGTGGTTATGTAGTCTTCGTTTTTTCTATAATTTCTCAAGTTATAACTTTTAGGTTGTATTATTACTACTCTCCATTAAGAAGTGCGTGTTTCTAGGGTTATAGTAGTGACTTGATAGTCACACAGAGTTATTAGAGTTTGTTGCCCTGTTTGGTTTGACTAGTTTTTGGGTCATGTGGTGTATCGGCCTCTTAGGACACCTATTTCCTTTTCATTTTAGTTTTAATTTACTTATTTTGTAAATGTGGAAGCTTTGTATAAAAATGGTTACATATATGCAAAAAAATTGTAAAATCTTTAATTAATTTTGAGCTTTATTCCTTATTTGTATGTTCTTAATTATGTTTCAACTTATTTATTTTGGCATGGTAATCCAATATAAGGAGACCTTGTGTTGGGTTATCGATTGGAACTATTGTTGATCCTGATTTTAATTTGGGTGAAATTGTTCCCAAGTGTTTTCTTGTGATACCTGTTGGATTTAGTTCCCTATAACCAACTAATTTTTACTTTATATTACATGTAAATTCAAATGAGTGAATATTAATATAAATATCTTATCACATATTGATTTTTATTCTATATAAAATTGATTTGATAGTGTCCTGGAGTAAATGTAACATTGATAAAGTCATGGAATCTCCCCTCTATGATAGGAACCTTGAAATATCATGATTATATTCTTTAAAAAAATACTTCCATGGTTGGATAATGTATTATGATAGGACACATGGTATATTGACTATCAGGTGGGAGTAATCACAAGTGGGTGAGGTTTCTTCTCATGAAGTTAACACTTGGTAATCTCTAAGATGGTAGATTATGAGAATAAACTTGCTAGTAGGAATTTTGTATGTTTATGTGTCACACTACAACAAAATCGCATATTAGTGGTGGTTTGTTTTTTATTTGGCAGTGGTTTAAACCACCACCAAATGTTTCTGTGATGGTTTCCAAAACCCACAACTAAAGTTAGCGCCAGCATCCAACCCATATCGATTCCTTCCATTTACCAGTGATTTCTAGTAACTTTCGTATAACATCTGTTTAGTGGTAGTTTTTTGGGTTTTAGCAGCAGTTTCCTATCCCAAAAAAAGTTCAAGGATATAGCAGTGGTTTAAACCGCTATTATATCCTTGAGATTTTTTTAGAGGGGAAATTTCCACTAAAATGAGAAAACCTCTGATAAATAATATCGACATTATTTAGCGTTGGTTTAAACTTCCACTAAAAATAATTTTTCAAAAAAAATGAAACTGCAAAAAAATATTCCCTAGAACAGCCAAAGAAAAATAGAAACCAATATATCATAAAAAAATTATCCATCCCACCTCCAACACCCATTAACAAAGATACCATTTCATGTACATAAGAATCAATACATTATCTAATAATATCACAATACACATGATCAAGAATAAAAGATAATCAAGTGGATCAATAAGGTTATAACCATAACCTTCGAAATCATTATACAAAAAGTTCTAAATGGGCCTTTGGTTTATGGTACTAATCATATACTTTAAAATTAATTATTAAAACTACATTGAAAACAAATATAAATCTAAAGAACGCATAACTAACATCAAAACTTAATCACAATCATGTAATGAATTCCCTAAAACTGTCCCATAGACTAAACACACACCTTATTACTTGGTAAACTTATTAAACTATCCAATGACCAACTCCATAAATCATGTTTGTTTCAAAACACCATGTATAAATCATTATATTTGAGAAAACCCCTCATTGAAATTTTATCAAACACATAAATGGCATCAATTTATAATGACATGTTGAAGCTGATTGTCGGGGGGGTCAATGGTGTATTGTGTATCATAGACCAAAAATGAGTGTCGCACTCTCTATCTATGTCACGGAAGATGAAAGGAACCAGAGAAACTCTACCACCATGAGCATACAAATGTAGTCAGGAAGAAGGAAAAGAATTAGGGATCCTAAGGGGACTCGTATTGATAACCTCTTGAGAAGTGTCTGACTGCCTATCACTTTCTTGGTTGTTGGAATGAATAAGGTTATAACTATGAATGATACTAAATATATTATGATTAGGAACTTTAATTCACCAACCGATTATTGGAGTGTATGGATAAAATCATATTTATAATTTAAAAAATTATATCATGAATTTAAAAAATCAAAATGCACTCAAATTAGAAAACTCCCCCTTTATATGAAAAGTAAATTAATGGAAAACAATTAGGATTATTTATAAAACTACCATAAGAAACTTATATTATATTTTCATAGATAATAAAACAAGTTTCAAAGTACTAAACACCCATGAAACTCTCAAATAAAAGGAATAGAATGAAGACACCAACCTTAATCAATGGAATCATTTCACCTTTAATGAATACCACATGAATAAGTTGCAAGAGTGAATCTAAAATCCCTAGAAATCAAGAACACCAATTTAAGATATCCCTATACATGATACCCATCCACCATAGTTGCTTGGGTTAGAGAGGAAAGGAATAACATGGAAGAAACCAAGAGAAAGAGTGGGGATAATGAGAAGGAATCCATTACCTTAAGATCTGAATGAGAAATCCTTAATAAATCTCTTTATAACCACCAAGATAAGATTGAAGAGGGTAGGAATTAGCTAGGAGGATCTCGTGAGATATATAATTCAAAGTGGGGGATATAAAAAAGGGATCCCAAAATAAAAAAAAACTCAAAATGACTAAAAATCTCATCCCTGGGTAGGTTTCACGATTCACCCATATGGTTAGAAAAATCATGTAGTAACCATGAAACCTCCTCAAGAAACTCAAGGTGAGTTAACATGGTTTCCTGAAATTCTCGTATGGTCATTGTTAACCATGTGAAACTGCACTAGAAAACCAATTTAGAATGATGACCACATGAAAGAAAAAAATGAAATCATCCTGGCCTATACGACCCCAGTTCATGTAAGTGATTTAATCTATAAATCATTGATGTTCATGCATTCCAATAACCTATCACCTAGATTCATTTGAGTTAATACATCAAAACCAAATTGATCATGAGATTTCAAACATATTCATAGAATTCTTTACTAATACAAGACATGAGAAGATAAGAAAAGGTATCGAAAAATAACCCCATAATCATAGATATTGTGATTCTTTGAGTTTTCTAGAAGGGATACCATTAATACATTCTAAAAAACTATTTACACATTTCAAAATAAAGTGATATTTCCATGTACTCAACCATACCCTTAAAACAAAAAATGCAGTTACCCATTAAAAAAATGCTCCAAAATAACCAAGCATATAGATTTTCATGAAATGTAATGGAAATACATATATCCCTATCAGAAACCACAACATGGTTTTTGAATCACCAAATTAGTGTTAGTTTTTCATAAGTTTAGTTTCACGTCATCTCTAAATCCAAATTGAACCCTAATCACTGTCCGATGAACTTTTCTTGACACCATCTCCATATTTTTCTACACTTCCTTCTATCAACACCTTCATGACAATTATATTGAAAATTAAATAGTGTTGTATATTTAAATTTAATCTTAAAACCAATAAAATTTTGTGTACTAAATGATTTTAAAGTTGTGTGATTTACTTTCTCACTGCTATCCATCGATACAATATCACTAGGGACAGATTCAGTCATCTTCTGATATAATTCAGTCAATATTTTCTAAAAAGTGATGACTTTTACATCTTTCATCTTTATATGATCCCCATGTTCCTTGATTGTGATTTTCAAGAAAACAAACTTCCTCATTAGAATTCCTATCATTTAATAAAATAAAATTAACTTAAGAATGTATATTTCAAAAAAATCATGTATAAAAAATAATTAGAAATGTTAATATATGAAAAATACTAACAAAAAAATATACATAACTATGATAATAAATCACTTCACATATAACATAATTGGTTTATAAATTAATGGATGACTACACATACATTCATTTTTTCCTTCAATCATGTCATTTTCATGCTCCATCGTTACTTTATTTACTTCATCTACCATTCCAAAACAAATATTTTCAATATCACAGTAGAAAAATAGGTTTGATTCTTACTGTTGAAGGGATTCAATGTCAGAGGTAAAATATTCCACTTCATCACCCATATCATACAAGTCTCTTTGTTTTATGTGAAAAACTACACTCCACCCTTCATCCATGACATATTCCACATAATATACCATTTTCTCTTATGATGATAAGATATACATATCATGTAATTCATGTTCACTGACATCCATCAAGCGAGAGAAGTTTACAAAAGTAAATTTCAAGGAATATATTTTAACACCCCTGATAATATCAACCCACTTGTATTTGAATAAAACAACTGAAAAATGTTTGTGGTGGTTTAATTAGATAATATTAGTCAAATTTCCATAGTATCCCAATTATAAAACCATAAATATACCACTATTATGTGTTTTCAACCCCTCTTCTAGATTGACTGTATGAAATTTAAATCTTTTCACATTGTAAGCATCAAACTTTATAGCCTATTTTAGAGGACCTCAATACAGAAACTTCAAATATTCTAATAACTCAACTTGAGTATCATTATTCATGATAAAAAAAAGTAATATACATTATTAGATTTAAAAAAATATATGTGTCAACCTAATATCTGTATTAATTAAAATATTTATGAACTTACACACCATGAAAAACATTCTACAATATCTTTATTAACATATTTTTTATATCTTTCTCATTTCATGTTCTTATTATCATTAATCTCTTTGTTTTTATTATGATATCTTCAATAAATGGATCAGATTTTTCACTATTCAGTAGCACATGTCTATGTGCCTATCATAATTTCATTTCTATTAGTGTAACATTTGATTTCCTCCCAACTGATAAGCCAATAGTAGGAAATTTTTTTGATTTCCCATGTAGTTGAGATTGATTAAATGTGTCATCAATATGTCCAACTCGATTGAATCTTGTCTCAATATCATATAAGTATCTATAACAAAAGGTAAGACACTCCTCTTCCAAATATCCTTCACAAATAGATCCTTCTGGTTGAGCTTTATTTTTCACGTATGATTTCAAATTCCCAAGATATCTATGAAATAAAATAAATAAAACATAATTTTGTATTTAATAAAGTTTCAATAATTTCTTACTTAAGATGAAAAACATATAAATAAAGTACCTCTCAATTGGATACATCCATCGATAATGTATAGGGCCTCCTAATTTATCTTCCTCGACCAAATTCATAGTAAAATGCATCATGATAGTAAAAATAAATTGAGGAAAGATCATCTTCATTGAAAAAAGTGTCGATAAAAATCTCTCCTGAAGGTTTTAAATCTCAAATGGTTTTATATTTTTCCCACATAGTTGTCTGAAGAATGTACAAAATTAGAGTACAACAGTAGTAACCTTTTTATGTAATAATGTATGCAATGACAATGGTAGTAACCGGTGTAACAAAATATGTGAATCATGAATTTTAAATCCATGTAACCTAAAATTATTTATGTAAACACACCTTGAGATGTTATTTGAATACCCATCAGATACCTTCATATGTTTTAAAATTAAAATTAATGTAACTTTATACCTATTTTTCATTACAAAAATTGTCATTGCATACTTTCCATTCTCATCTGGCCAGAGATCACACTTTATGTTCATTGTTTGTAAGTCCTTCTGAGTATTGATATGGTCCTTTTATTTTCCATGCTCATTAAGCAATATTAAGATTAAATTATCACAAACATTCTTCTCAATATTTATATCATCAAGATTATGCTGCAACAAATTAAATTCCCAATATGTAAGTTTGAAGAATATAACTTTTTTTCTTCCATTGTTTCATTATGATTTCACTTGATAATGCACTTCAAATTCATTCCCCATTATCATTCAAATGACGCACCTTCCCAAATTTTGTTTCAACATTTCCAAGTTTTTCCAATATTTCAAAACATGTCAACAACTTTGGAGATGGTCTACAATCAATATAACCATTGGTTTTTTATTTGTTCAACCAAAATCTATGAGATACATCGAGAAATATTTAATGACATATGAAGAACTATTTCTTGTTGTGAGGTGGCCATTCGGGCCCAAAATCAAAGTTACAAACTAGACAAGCCAAACCTATGTCAGTGTTCCAACCAGCTAAATTCCAAAGTCTAGGGAAGTCACTAATGGTCCACATTAGATCAACTTTCATTTTTAACATTGTTCTAGAATATGCATCATATGTCTCAACATCTTTTCTCCATAACTCCTATAATTCTTCAATTAGAGGCTGTAAGTATACATCAATATCATTTCCAGACATTTTTTTCAAGAATAATCATCATAATGATAAAATATGTTTGTTTCATACATATCCATGGAGGTAGATTGTAAGAGATCAAAACAACCAGCCAAATGCTATAACTGGTACTCAAAGTCCCAAGTGGGTTGAATTTATTAGAAGTCGATCCCAAATGCACATTCCTATAATCAAATAAGAAATCTGGATGTAATGAATCAAATGTATTCAATGATTTTGAATCTCTTGGATGACGTATTAACCCATCGTTTTTATTATCTATAGAATTCCACTTCATGTGCTCAGTGGTTTTCGATGACATGGATAATATTTTCAATTGAGGATTTAAAGTAAAATAATGAAAAACCCATTTTAGATATGTTACTTTTCTTCTTCTTTATAGTAGTATTTTGATTCATACTTCCAACATCACCCATTGACTTCCTATCTAGAAGAAGAACATTTTTTCAATCCAGTATTATTGAATCCTCTTCCCAATAAAGAATACAATCATTAGGAAAAACATGTATTTTTGAATAATTTAGACCAAGATTTTTAACAACTATTTTCATGTCATAAAAAGACTCAGGGATATTAGCTTCAGAAAATTCACCACGCAATAATTATAATATCATGGACATCACCTTATTTGTAATTTTGCATTGGAATTTGATATGGTACAACTTCAGTAGAAAAGAAAGTTTTGAATATTTCAAGCATCCACCATACAACACTTGATTTCCATAATCAAATAAACCATGAAATGAATTTTTCTACTTAGTAAAGTCATCTCTTACATTAGTCTCCACAAAATCAAAAGGATGATCCAATGATATGTTATAATCTTGATTTGGTTGTCTTGTAGTCATAAAAACATCACTTGCCAATTTTCTATTTATGGCACCCTCAATTAGTTATTCTAATATGTTTTTATGTTGATTTCATTGTCTTTCAAAGCTGAATGCATCATTTATAAGGTTTTTCATTTCATTATCCATTGTCAATGAATTTAGGATCCCATTCTGTCAATTGACATTAGTGCTCAAACTTTCTGTAACATTTGATTCTTTGTGCTAAATCCAACACAAATATTGAGTAGGTAATTTATTTAATATAAAGTGTTCATAAACTTCATATTTACTCAATAATATTCTAAATTTACATTTAGGACATGGTCATCTTATTCTCCCTTCAACGGATAGATTGGAAATTGAAAAATCTAAAAAATCCTCCAAACCCTTAGCATACTGAGGTGTGTTCCACACTAATGTGATCTATATTTTATCCATATATATCACAATGTGCCTACACTTTATTAAAAAAAATAAAACACATATGTCAATTTCTATCAATCACCCATATTTCAAGAACAAATTTTCACCTTTTTAAAAAAATTCAAGCCACCATGATACTTATAGTCTCAAAACCATTTTAAAAAATATTAAATTTCAACTACCATCATTTCCTAAAACATGCATCTAAAACAATAGATGTGATTTTTAAAGGAAAAACTGGTGTCGAACACCCCTTTAAATAGTTAATTGCCATTAGAAAATCCACCATGAATTTTAGCAACCACTTGGCATGTGATAATTAAAGAATATGGATAATTCCTTTAGAGGGTAAATCATTACAAGAATGTCAATGTTGAACGATGAGATAGATAAGATATATATATTATTTATTTTTTATATTACTTTTATAAAGACATTATATAATTTATATTATGTTTATATAATTCTAATTTTTATTTTTAAAGATATATAATAATAATTGAATTAATAATGAAAGAGAAATGTGAGAGTTTTTACATCATATATTAAAATAACTCTTAACTAAATAATATGGAATCGGACCAACATAGGATAAGAAAAATATTATACTCTGATCAAATAAGGACATATACATTTATCCCAATCCCCTTACAACACTTTGCACATGACCAATTTAAAACAATCTATATTTCTAGAGCATTCATAGGAAACCAAAAAAATTAGTTTGGTAAAAACACATTAAAAAAATGCATTCCCAAGTAATATTAATCAAATAAAAACAATAATGATTTAAAAATACCAATGTTTATCCATAAATTTCATTATTATTTCCATGATGTATAAAACAATTATTTGTATTGAAATGTGGTTAATCTAACTTATGATTTTTTATGGAGACTATAAATTAGATTAACTGCCTGCTTTAAACAAAAACACGCGTAGTTAAAACTACTCAATTAATAAATTATTCAAAAAAATTACTCATAACATTAGTTTATATGCTATGAAATATTTAAATAAATAATTTAAGGCTCAAAGTAGTATTCTTACAAAAAAAATACATAGAAAAAATTGTATTAAAAGCATAAATATATGGTCTACCTAATAGAATCCAAAGATAAACACCCATGAAATCCCTTATAAGCATTAAATGTAAATAAGAAAGCCAAAAATGAATAAATCAATCATGTTATATTCAATTTAAAAAATCACAATTATAGGAAGCATTCTAAAAAATCTCTATAAAAAGATATAATATGAAGTATTCCAATAAAAGAAAAATAATTAACACATTTAAGGAAACACGAATAACATATTTATTTTCCAACTAGTTATAAAACTCACCCAAATAGAAGCCTCTACTCATTTCAAAATGCCCTCATTAGTTTTATAAAACCACTATATATGAGAACTTTATAAAACTTATAAGCTTTAAAACAACCAGTTGGTTTAAAAATAAAATAAATGAAATGTCTACAACTCAAAACAAATTTTACATCCCATAAAATCTATAAAGAGCCAACTATGATGAATTCATTATGGGAAACACCTTATATCAGATTTGTCTTATAATTAAGACACATCAATAATTATATGAAACTGAAACATGATGATTACCCTTATACTTTGAGACCCAGGTGATGTATACAAGTAGGAGACAGCACAATCAAGCCAATAATCTACCTCCTCTACCTACACAACCAAAATCCAAATCATTAAATCTTTTCAGGAGTTATTAGGAGTAAGAAAAGTTAATAGAGGGGGAAAGGGAATAAGGGAGTATAAAAAAATACCAATAAGGGAGGGATTACTACTAGGGGAGTCAAGGGAGAAGGGTGAGAATGGGGGTTGGCTGGGATGGTTCGTGGGAGAAGTCTAGGGTGACAGATTGGGGGGTTCAGGGTTGACTACAACTCCGGTGTGGGCTTGAGAAAAGGCGACGGGTCGGGGGAGGGAGAGGGCTCAGGTGACAATGATGGCTTGAGTGAGGGAAATTTCGGGGGGTCGGGGTACTATGACTGCAGCACCGATGAGGGATCGGGGGGGGATTGAGCTCAGAGGTCTCAAGAGATACCCAATCATTGGCGAGGGGGGAACCACAGTGGTGCTAGGTAATTGGTTTAGGGGGAGGAAAAGCTTGGGGGAGAAGGATGGGAATCAGGGGGGAAGGATGGGGCGCAGGGAAGAAGTGTATTTTTTTAATAAACATGTAATATTTAGTGGTGGTTTTTAAAGAACCACCGTGAAATAATTTAAATTGTTTTTAGCGGCAGTTTAGTAAATTGTCACTGAAAAACCATCGATAAACAATGAATTCGTTGTAGTGTCATCAAATATTTATATATATGATTGTGTGTAATGATATTTAGACTTTAATATTGTTATTAATGCATGTTATGAATCACACACTTAGATTTACTGACTAAAACAGTAACTCCATATGTTCTCTAAAAGTAGGGTATATTGGGTGCATCACAAATGACATGTTATTAATAATAAGTTGAGGCAAGATTTATCTCTTACATATTTATGGAAGATGATGTATTAGACCTTTAATTGAAATATAACTATCACATTAAATTTAATATTCATGGTGTAATGATGATTTTATTTTAGATAGTCAAAGAAAGATGTATTGAGCATATAGGTTGATAACATAGATGTGAAACCTACTTTATGAGATACTATAACAAAGGGATTATATTATACAGTGAGTGTTTATATGTGGTTGTTGACATTATCACGATAAATGATTTCTCTTGGGTAACTTAACCCATTTCTAGACATAAATCTTATACTTTAGGTAAGCCCACCTAATGACAACGAGAAAGAATCCTAGAGGGTTACACACTGTGTGTTTCCATTGATCTCGATTAAATTCTATTTAAATTTAGTTATTAGAATTAATATTATTCTCAAGACTGAGGAATAATTTTATTCAAGTTTTATTTATCATTAATATTCTCAATGTAATAAATAATTATTAATTCATTGATAAATAATTTATTTAATTTCGTGAATATTTAATAAATATTTATTCACTGGATTGTAAATAAAATATTTATTTTATTCATTGAATATTTAATAAATATTTATTCATTAGATTGTGGGTAAAATATTTATTTATGAATAAAATATTTAATTAAATATTTATTCAGGTATTCAGTAAATACTTAAGAGTTTTAGCAAACCAAGATTGTGTTGGGTGATAAATATTAATTTATAAGGCGGTAAAATAATATTTATTACTGAACGAGTTAGCACATGCCATAAAATAATAATAATATTATTATTATTATTATTATTATTATATCATGGGGTTTTGTTAAGGATGGTAATATTATTTAAGGGTTGATAAATAATTAAATAATATTTTTAATCTAAACTCTAGCTCTATAAATAGATGGTTATGTCTATTATGTAGAGTTAATCGAGATTTGAGAATCATTGCACACAACAGACTTCTCTCTTAACTCTGATTTCTCTCATCCTCTAAATAGTGAATATATCAAGAGAAACTCCTTCAAGCTTTAAGGATCTTGAGTGATCAAGATGAGAAACATAAGGTAATTAATTCACCACTATAGTACCCGAAAATCAATCGGTGTTGTTTGGAGATCAAAGGAACAAGTGCAGATCATAATTAGAGGAATTATTCACTTGGATCAAGTACTAAAAAACACACCCATGGTCTATGGGATTTGAGGATATGAGGCATATGCAGAGTAGGGAAGGCCTAAAAATTTTGATCTTTAAGAGTGTGGGCCAATACGGGTTGATCCTGCATAGGTGCGGGCCAAGGTGAGTTGTGTTTGTGCGGGTGCAGGCCAAGGCGGGTTGAACCCACATGGGTATAGGCTTACCCACAGGCCTGATTTAAAAAAATGTTATTTTTACAATATACGCTTCTTTAACATTTTGGTTTTATTAATAAAAAATCATTATTATATCATGAAATATGATTTATCACCATAATGTTCATACTAATTCACCATTAATTTACATGTGAATTTTAAATAGGTATATAATTATTATTTTAATATGATATTATAATATTTATATAGTAATTATTAACAATATTCATATAGTGTGTCATCCCACCTCTCAACAAATGGATCTCATCTTCCTTGTACATGGTTTCAATTCTAAAAGAGTCATTATAATCATAATATTTTTTAGGTCAATTTATTATTGTTATTATTTAATTTTATTTTGTTATTAAGAAAATAGGAAAGGACCTCATAGGAACCCTAATAGCCTCCTCTGAAACCGACTATTGCCTGGAGAGTTTTCATTCATTCATAGGTTTATCCATTCACATCACCACACAACCAACATCATCATACGTCGCCCCTCATCGATCACTCACCTAATTTTCATTACAATAGTTCACCACCACATCAGTATCACTACATTCCACCATTAACCCATCGAAAAATGTTCCATCACATCACTTAAAACTCCATCTATTGTTAATCCATAATTCTCCCCACAACCACCATTAAGAATGAGAAAAAATATAATATTTAAATGATTATAAATAATATATTTTTAAAAAATGAAAACAATCCCGTAGGCGACCCACGAGTTTATGAGAAGAGGGCCAGGTTTGAAATTTTTTGTACGCATTATATGTAGGATTTTATATATAAACTCGCACGGGATCAAACCCTTGCAGGCTTGGCTCGCCCTTCCTCGACCCACCCATTTCGCATTACTACTTGGATCCTACCTACACAATAAAGGTAATCCATAAAGGGTTTTAAAAAGATCGACATCATCATCAAATAAAGATCCTAATATGAGGTATTTAATTCTTAAAATTAATATAAATTAATTATAAATTTAACATGAAAATATCCTCTCTGGGTTCCAGGTTTCTCTATGTCAATATTTGGTGGAAAATTTTCATTGATCATGGCATTCACGCCATGCACTATATGCGAATTATCTACCAGATATGACAAAAACCTTTTGGTTTATCTCTCATCAAGGTGCTTCCACTACACCTAGAACCTTTAAGTGGTAACAGAGCAGTCACATTTTAAATTTATAAATATTTATTTTATTGTTGATCTATATGTTCAATAGTGGTTAGATTTTCATTTCAATAATTATCCATTCTTTAATTTGAGTTTTAATTAACATGTTTTCAAAAAAATCATCATTTAGGATTTCATTTTCTTAAAGTACTAAAAACACATAAAGAAGGATTGAATATTCCATCAGGAAGTGCCAATAATTTTGGCTGGTAATACTGGGTTACATGGCGAGTAGCCAGAGTACACACCTTGTACCTAGGTGCACTGCATTTGGAAGTATCTCAGGATGCATGACATTTAAAGTAGTAACTACACACAGTGCATTTATTTCACTCCATGGGTAGGCCAATCCAACCTTGAACATGTATTTTCTGATTACATGGCATTTAGTTGGTGTAAATGTCATGTAGTCTACATAGTTCAGCAGTGAAATTCATGTAAACTATGTGGTAAAATACATGGTCAAACTCGTGTGATACTAACAACCTATAGTGTTAATGAAGTAAATGATGTGTATATGGCATACACAACATATAGTTAATTATTTCCCACATCCAAAATACACACTTATCCATTCGATGAGTCAAACAAACACATGCTGTGTAGCTGGAGTACATGTAGTGTAGTCCCGCATCTAAAGAATAGGCTGGGTCTTTTGGAAGATTGCATGAACACATAGAAAGAGTGATACACGGCATGTAACTAGCTTGTACACACCATGTTTTTCAACTGAGTTACACACTAAATCCCAATGCATTTATCTCAGGTACAAGTCAATCAAGGTACACATTGTTTAGCTCATATGTACATATTTTGTATTCTCCCAATAAATGGTATAATTAAATTACATTAAATTTATAATTATGGTATTAAAAACCTATTACTTTGATTGGAACCTAACTTGTTTGAAAATTGAAAGTCATTGTCATGGGTTCTCTCAAATGATAATGGTTTTGGGTTATTTAGGTGCAATAGAGTGGATGTCCAAGGTCATCTCTCAAAGGAGGAAGTAATTTAAAACAACATATTAAATATATTTTGAAAATAAAATAAAATAAAATAAAATAAATACACTACTTAAAAGGATGGGGGGTTTATCATTTATAAAACTAGAAGAAGTATGTTGGAATAAGATTTTATTTTTTCTTTTAGTTTTTGAAATGAGATTGAGAAAGCATAATGATAATATATTTTTTAGAAAACTATTTTTAGAAAGCATAATAGATCTAACTCTACCCCCTAACTTACTTGATAATAATTTTCATTTAAATTAATATCTAATTAATTATGATCCTATAATTTTTTAACCCCTGAACCCTATGATAATTAACTTAACCACCAAGATAAAATTAATTAAACTCTAGGCTAGCTTCGGAACATACAATCGCAACACCCTTCTTTTATTGATGTTCTAAGGTTAAATTATGGTCAGTGGTAAATTTGGGCACATATACACTACAAAAATGAGGATGTATTGAGTTTATGGATTATATTTTAACTCAAAAAAAATTGATCTCATGTGGTTTTTTATTACTTATTAAGATCGTGCTCTCGTAATTCACACAATTCTCGACCTCATGTGTTTTTTGTTAATTGTTTAATTTCTTTCTTGGTTTAATTTAAATTTAAAAATAAATTTATATATCATTTTAATTGAATTAAATTATCTCATTAATTTAAAATAAATTAATTAATAAGGTAATAGTTATATTAATTACAAAAAATAACTACTTTTCTATGGGCGGTGTAGCCATCATAGAAACGTTTTTCATGTGAAAAGGTTGTGGAAAGGGTATAACCCAATCACATTTCTACTCTTGATTTATAGAACAGAGAATATGAGTAGAGAATAATAAAATAGAATAAAATGGAAGATAATAGAAGAAATATAAGAGGATCTAAGAATTTTATTACAAGAATAAAAACATTAAAAAGTGAAGAATAAGAAGAAGAAGGCTTCATTGAAGGGATCCTAGCTTCAAGAGATATCCCTCTTAAAATACCTATAGAAATGGATTAAAACCAATTATACTCTACCATAAATCTCCTAATGAATGTTCCAAATCCTTTAAATGATAAAAATACATATTTATAGAGTGGATGGGAGGCTAGGTTTACTAGTGGTTTCAAGTGTGAATGGGGGAATTCATCCAAATATTTTAATCCAACATTCACAGATAGTTTGACCTCCAAAATTCATGAACCATATACTCTTACAGAATGTTTATTGGTGAGAAATTTGGTTCTAGATATTATCTACAAATTTGGGCCCAATAAAATTATTTATGAAGAAGTTATGGCCTAAATATTGAAGTGGTGTCTAATCTGGAGAGTCTAGTCCAACTTTGACTTCATGGCCCATTTAGTCCAATCAAATGCATGATATAGATCAGATTTACTAAATAAAAGTTGTAGAAAATTGAGTGAAGAACACTGTTACAAATTTTAAGTTCAAATAATTCACATGAAAATATTTATTTCCTAAATAATACGGTGAATTTAAAAGGAAAAACTAGAATTTTCATCAAATTTTCAAATAAATGATCTAATCCAAAATATTTTATAAATAAACATATTTAATGCAATGTAAGGAAATTATTTCATTTATTATAAATAAAATATTCAATAAAATTGTATTTTATAAACTCCCCCACACTTACCCTTTTGCACTCCTCAGTAAAACCTCATATCATGTAATCCATAAAATTGTGACAAAGATATGCATGTTCATATTTATCAATCCACAGTGTAAATATAAGTAAATTAAGAATCCCATCAAGAGTCAATATAAATAAAATTAAAATTTATTGTCTAATAAATTTCATCAAAATAAAATCTAGTGATATTAATGACATTAATCATAGCGAAACAATTTATGGGTACACCATGCCATTAATTCCCCTTGTATGTGTGTGTTAACCATTTCAAGCTCATATCGCCACCCTTTATTCAATATATTAAGGTCGAGTAAAATAATTCTTCTTACCTAGTTTAATTCACTGAACATGTTATGCATTACTTTGTAATCAAATTTCAAGATCCACTCACTTAAGTATTCCTAAAATTCAAACCTTAAGCTCCTGACCTAGATATCCTCATGTGTTTTACATTTCATAACTCCCCTCTTTATTAAGATAACTAATTTTTTTTTGTTTTTTTTTTTTGTTTGTTTTTTTTTTTGTTTTTTATTTTGTTTTTTTTTAGATTTGTTTTTTGAGGGTGTACAGCTGTTGAATATCAAGTACACGCACACAAGTCAATTCGGTACAGTAATGAAATTGATCAGAAGAGAAACAAATGTATGGATCAACCATTGATATAAGATTTTTTTTTTACCTAACTTGGATATACTTTCAATTGAGTAGGAAAAATTTCACAAGACATGGTTACGTGTAAATTTATGTAGATATATCAATAGTATAATTTACCATGAACAAATATCACAAATAATGGTGTCAAAATATAAAAAGTTTTATAATGACACAACCAATCATATCATCGATGAGTTGTATTTTTATAAAAATCAACCATTGATGATGAAATATTTCTCATGATATCATTCTACTGATTAATTTTGAAAACAAAATCATTTTTCATATGTTCCACATGTAAATGAGTATGTTACATGATGTGTTTTTTTGTGTTTTTTTTTTGTTTTTTTTTAAATTTAACAGAAACCCAGACAAAAAAAACACAAAACATACAAATGAAAATCCTAAATATCTACCCCAAAACGTTGTCCCCTCCTCACACTTAAAATATTGCATTTTCCTCGATGTGAACCTATGAGATGATATGTGCACATGAAATTTTGAATTTTAAATAAGACAAATAATATAAAAGTGAAAGGGTTAGGAACAACCTGATATTCTCCAATGATGATGGGATCATGTAGTGTGGTGAAATCAACTGCATTGGTAGGAATTCCCTCAATGTATTGCTTCAAACGTTTCCCATTTACTATAAATCTCTTTATTGTGTCCTCTTGTGTAATCTATACTACACCATAAGGAAATAAATTAGATACAACATAATGACCTAACCATTTGGAATGCAACTTACCAGGAATCAGCTTCAGTTATGAACTATAGAGTATTACTTTCTCCCCTACATGAAATTCCATTTTTTGGATCATTCTATCATGTTCCACTTTTGGTATTTCCTTATAGATCCTTGAGTTATCATATGATGATAATAAAATCTCCTCAAACTCCTAAATTTGAAGGTTCCATTGAATCTAGCTTGGGCCAAATCTATGTTGCATTTTTTTATAGCCTAATATGCACAATGCTCAACCTACAAGGGGAGATGACAAGATTTCCTAAAAACAATCCTAAATGGAGACATAGCAATGTGATTTTTTTATGTTTTCCTATAATCCTAAAGTGAATCATCCAAGCTCTTGCTTCAATCCTTCCTATTCAACTGCACGGTTTTCTCCAAAATTTGTTTCAACTCCCTATTTGAAACCTCAACCTGGACATTTGTTTAGGGGTGGTATGGAGTAAAAGTTTTATGCGTCACCCCATACTTCTGAAGGAGTTAATCCAAATTTCGATAGAAAAATTGTGCCCCTTGGTCACTGATGATGTCCTTTAGTACTTTAAACCGATATAAAATTTGAGCCATGAAAAAATATACTAAAAAATGAGATTCATCAGTCCTAGTATCCTTTTCCTCTACCCATTTAATCACATAATAAAAAGAAACCAAAATATACAAAGAAACAAATAAACTTGGAAAAGGACCCATAAAATCAATTCCCCATATATCAAAAATCTCGCAGAATAATATGGGTCTTTGAGGCATATCATGTCTCATAGAAATATTTTCAGTTTTTTGGCAACGTGATCAAACTTAAAAAACACATTAGCATCATAGAATAAGCTAGGACAATATAATCCAGAGTCTAAGACTTTCCTAGATATTTTTTGGGGTCCAAATTGTCCAATATAAGAAATTATATTATAAAAATGTAAAACAGACTCAAACTCATGATTGGTCACATGCCTCCTAATGACTTGGTCACTACACATGCTCCATAGGTAGGGATCATCACTCACATAAAACCTAGTCCCACTCTTTGATTTTTGGAATTGATGTTTCTTTAAATTTTTAGGAATTTCAAAAGAAATAAGGTATTTAACTAAATCAGCATACCAAGGATGTGTACCTGATGGTGCATAAAGATATTTATCAAAGAAACTGTCCTGGAGTGGTACATGGTCTAAGCTGCCATCCTTTAGTGTGTGAGTAATCCTACTCATGTGGTCTACCACCAAGTTTTTTGAACTCTTCTTTTCCTTTATCTCAATATCTAATTCTTAAAGAAGGAGCATCCATAGGATAAGTTTGGGATTTTCATTTAACTTCTTCAAGAGGTACCTCATAGCTGCATAGTAAGAGAAAACAACTACTTTAGAGCCTAATAAATATGAATTGAATTTATATAAAGTAAATATAATGGAAATAAACTCATTTTTCATGTTTTTGTAGTTTTATTGGGCTGAATCCAATGTCCTTGAATCATAGTAAATCACATTTGAATGCCCCTCCACCCTATGTGATAAGAAAACTCCAACTGTAAAGTTTAAAGCATCACACATAAGCTCAAATGGAAGGTCCCACCATGGGGGTGTATGATCAATGGAGTGGTCAGAAGATTATTTAGCTCATCAAATGATACCTTTCATAAATCATCAAAAATGAATTCAATGTATTTTTTAAGCAATCGAGATAAGTGTAGAGTGATCTTACTAAAATCTATGATAAAGCGTCGATAAAATCCTACATACCCAAGAAATGATCTAACAACACGCACACATGAAGGATATGTAAAGGATGAAATAATATCTACCTTATATATATCAATCTATATTACATGTTTTGACACTGCATTCTCTAAGAAAATTCCATGCTCTACCATGAAATGACACTTTTCAAAGTTCAAGACTAGATTCTTCTCAATATAATGATTCAATACCTTTCCCAAACTAAAGATACATTCATCAATTGAAGATCCATACACAATAAAATCATCCATAAATACCTCCATATAGGTCTCAATGAAATATGAAAAAAAAAATACTCACCATGCATCTCTGGAAGGTACCCAGGGCATTGCAAAGTTTAAATGGCATTCTTCAGTAGGAAAATTTACCAAATGGACAAGTTAATGTTGTCTTATCCTGATCCTCCAAAGCTATAGGAACCTGAAAATATCCAGAAAATCCATCCAAGAAACAATGGTATGTCTTCCCATCTAGTCTCTCAATAATTTTATCAATAAATGAGAGGGGTAATAGTCCTTGAGAGTGGGTTGATTTAGTTTCTTAAAATCAATAAACACACACCAACTGTTTTTCACCCTCATTGGAACTAAATCCTCTCTTTCATTTCAATAAACAGTAACACCACTTTTCTTGGGAATGACCTAAATAGGACTCACCCACTAGGAATCTGAAATGGGATAAATTATACATGCCTTGAGAAATTTTTCAGATTTTTTTTAATAACTTCTAGAAGAGTTGGATTCAGTCTCCTTTGTGGCTACCTAACTGGTTTATCCCCATCCTCCAAAAGAATCCTATGCATGAAAATGGAGGGGATAATACCTGATATGTCATCCGAGGTCCGTATGATTACCCTAATGTTCTCCCTCAAAAGATTCAAAAGTTTTTCTTCATGTTCAAAAGGGAGATTCTTAGCAATTATAACATACAATCTCTCACCACTCAATAAGTATGAGTATTTGAGATTTGGTGGAAATGGATTGAGTTCCAATAAAGGGGGGTTCCGTATAGATGGATACATTGAAGGAACTAAAATATGTGCACAATGAACATCAGTATTAGAATAGAAATCATAAAAATCATAAAAATCATAGAATAATACATAAAATCCATCAGCATACTCAATAGCCAAGTCATAATCAGAGTGAACATGATCAAAATCAGAATATTAATCCACATAAAAATCAAATCCAATAGATTTTTGTGCATTATAAATAGGTGTGTAAGTACTCTTAGACATCAAACTAGAACCAATTATCATAATCTCTATAAGCATAGGAAAATAAAAATCCATGGGGTTTTTACTTGGTGGTTTGAAATGGGAGATAAAAAAAGTTGAATGGTCCTATGAGAGGTAATTCATGGAGTCCATAACCTTAAATATCACAATTTTATCTCTAAAATCCATAGAAATTGTAACCTCATGGACATTTATAATCATCTTTATAGTTTTGAGGAAGGTTCTGCCTAAGATAATGGTATTATGATAATTTACTTGATCATCCTCCATGTTAAGAATGTAGAAATATGCTACAAAGATCATGTCTCTTACCTAAACAAGTACATCCTCAATGAATCCTATTGGATATACGGTAGCTCTATTTTCTAATTTTACCACTACTCTCATTGGATTCAACTCACCAACCTATAAAGAAGAGAATATAGAGTGTGGTATCACATTTATGGAATCTCTCAAATCACATAAAGCATCAGAAAAATGTAACTCCCCTATGGTTCATGGGATGGTGAATGTCCCAATATCCTTTCACTTCGTTGGCATTACTTGATTTGGTATAATGAGTGTTAACACTTTCCTTCCAAAATTGATCCTCTAGTTTCCCTTGAGGCCTCTTTGATTGGTACAAATTTATTTTAAGAATTTTGAATACCTTGGGATTTTCTTAATAGCCTTAATAAGGATGATATTTATCTCAACGCACTTGAATGTGTCTAAGACCTATTTTTTCATTGTCGATCCATCCATATTTTTTGTTAAGAAAACTCTATTTGGAAAGGGAAGTGGTTTAGGAGGAACATCATCAATATTTTTCTTACATTTTTCTTTCTACTTGGGTTTCTCATTAGTTGGTATTGAATGGGGATTCTCTGGGGTTGAGGTAAATCTCAGTGGAATGGTAGGTGTAGAAGTATCAGTCATTCGATTCTCGCTTCTCAATGTGATGGAACTGACATTCTATTTAGGATTTGAAGTAGGTTGGGAAGGAATATTTTCAGAGTTATTACTTATCAGTTCATGGAGGGCGATGGCAATCTAGCTCATTTGTGTCTTTAATTACCTCAACTTCAAACCTTGAATATTCAGATAATTCTATTGATTAAGAACAATTTATTTCAAAAGGTAATTATTTATGGAATCTATATTTGGTTGGGTATTCCCTTGTTGTTGGATTTTTTATGCTTGGGCTTCAAATATTATTTGGGTTTGTTGAAAACCCTGTTGGTAAGGTGGAGGCTACTGGAAATTTTCTTGAAAAGGGGGGGGGATTTGTTGTTGTAAAAAGTCATACATCATGTCTGATTGATCCTTCTACCCTTGGTTGTATATTGGTACAAAGTAATTATACTTATTCTAGGGATGTGTTTGTTGTTTCTACTGATATGGTATCCCAGGAAATATAGCTTCACAATCTTCTATTTCTTGTAACTGGGGGAAACAATCAGTTGGGTGGTCTATGTTAGGGAAAATGCCACAAGGCCTCGAAGGTGTGGTTTGGGATGTATTTTGGGAAAAATCAATATGTCTCACCATAGTGGTTAATTATTACAACTTAGTGTTAATCAAATTATTTTCAAGAGAAGAAGGAATTACCTAATGTACTCCTCTAGCATGTGGTGTACCTTGATCGACAAATTGTTGAGAGTTTTGTGTCATTTTTTCAATCAATGCACACTTAGCTGCTAGTGTTTTGTTGACCAATGATCCTCTAGACATGAAATCCCCCATGAGTATCTTCATATGTGTGAGTCCTTCATAGAAGTATTGGATGAGTATTTTCTCACTGGTTTGGTGATGTGGTCATCTTGTACACAACTTCTTGAATTGCTCCTAGTACTCATACATTGACTCCCATTATTCTTACTTAATCCCTGATATCTTCTTTTGAATGAAATTGTTCCTTAATTCTGGAAAAAATATCTATAAGAAAAGATGTTTCAAATAATTCCAATATGTTACATATCCAGGTCATAAATAATATATCCAGTCCTTCGTAGTTCCATCAAGTGAAAATATGAACGCTCTTAGTTTGATTTGATCTTCGGAGAAATTTATTGGTTTAATTATTGAGTATACCACATTGAATTCTTTAAGGTTTTTATTTGGGTCCTCACTAAATAATCCATGAAATTTTAGAAGAAGGTGACTTAACCCAGATTTTAGTTCAAAGTCTGATTCGAGAGTTGGATGTGGAATGCAAGTAGGTTGATAATTAATATCAGGTGCAACCAACTCTTTAATTTTCCTATTGAGATCATTGTTATTATTTTCAGTAATTGGGTATATTTTAATTTTTTTTTCAGATGAGCTTCCTATTTCAAAATTCCTATAGTGGAGGAATTCCCCACTTGGGTAAATGTCAATATTTCCTATAGACCAAGATTGTCTAATTTGATCCCTAAGGCTACGTTCAATCTTGGGGTCTAGATCAAAGAGATCCTCAGGATGGGACCATGTCATAAATCATAGAAATTAATAAGAGTAGACCATAATATCATGATAATAAGTTTCAATTGATGGTCTAACAGAGAATAAAAGAGAGAGTCAAGAAACAAAAAAAATGATAAAGGGGGAAGAAAAAAGAAAAGAAAAAAAATAAAATAAAAGTAAAAAAATACCTCTAATTAGTTTAAGAAAATAATTTCCTCTATAGAAAATACTCCAATTTGAAAGGCTCTATTGTGGGCACTCTCAAATTATGTTCGATTTTGGGTTATTTAGGTGAAACAGAGTGGTTGACCAATTTCATCTCTCAAAGGAGGAAGTAATTTAAAACAACATATTAAATATATTTTGAAAATAAAATAAAATTACATAAACACACTAATTAAAAGTATGGAGGGTTTTTTATCATTTATAAAACTAGAAGAAGTATGATGGAATAAGATTTTTTTTTTTGAAATTAGATTGAGAAAGCGCAATGAGAAGATATTTTTTAGAAAACTTTTTTTAGAAAGTGTAATCAATCTAACTTTATATATTTACTTACTTATTAATGATTATAATTTAAATTAATATCCACTTAATTACGATCCCCAAATTTTTTAACCCCTGAAACCTATGATAATTAACTTAACCACTAAGATTAAATTAATTAAACCCCAAGCTAGCTTCAAAACATGTAATCACAGCACCCTACTTTGATTGATGTTCTATGGCTAGATTATAGTCAAAGGTAAATTATAGACCATATCTACTCTATAAATGAGGATTAATTGAGTTTAGGGATTATATTTTAACTCTAAAAATTGATCTCATGTGGTTTTGTATTACCAATTAAGATCATGCTCTCACAATTCACATAATTCTTGACCTCACGTGTTTTGTGTTAATTGTTCAATTGCTTGCTTGGTTTCATTTAAATTAAAAAATCAATAAATATATCATTTTAAGTGAATTATAGTATCTAGTTGATTTAAAATAAATAAATGAATAAGGTAAGAGTTGTATCAATTACTAAAAATAACTACTCTTACATGGGTAGTGTAGTCATCGTAGAAACGTTTTGCATGTGAAAAGGTCATGGAAAGGGTATAACCTAATCACGTTTATACTCTTTATTTATAGCCCAAATAGGATGAGTAGAGAAGAATAAAATATAATAAAATATAATAAAATATAATAAATATAATAGGAACTAATAATTTTATAGCAAGAACAAAAACATTACAAAGTGAAGAAGAAGAAGAAGAAGAAGGATTCGATGAAGGGATCCTAGCTTCAAGATATATCCCTCTTGAAATGATTGTAGAAATGGAGTGAAAATAATTTTACTCTATATTAAATCTCCTAATTCACATAAAAAAACCTCCAAATGATAAAAATATATATTTATATAGTGGAGGGGAGGCTAGGTTTACAAGCGGTTTCAAGTTTTAATGGGTAAATTCAGCCAAATATTTAAATCCAAATTTCACTGACTGTTTGACCTCAAAATGCATGAACCATCTATTATTCTATAAGGATTATTTTTTAGAAATTTGGTTCTATATATCCTCTCCAAATTTGGTCCTAATCCAAGCAGGTATGAAGAAGCTATGGCTCAAATACTGAAATGGTGTCCAATCTAGAAAGTTCAGTCCAGATTTGACTTCATGGCCCATTTAGTCCAATCAAATGCATGATCCATCTCGGATATCCTAAATGAAAGTTTTATAAAATTGTGTTAGGAACACTGTTACAATTTTTAATTTTAAATAATTCATAGAAAAATATTTATGTTTGAAATACTATAATGAATTTTAAAGGGAAAAACTGGAATTTTCATCAAATTTTCAAATGAATGATCTAATCCCAAATATTTTATAAATAACCATGTTTAACGCAATTTAAGTAAATTATTTCATTTATTATAAATAAAATATTCAATAAAATTTTGTTTTATCAACAATTTAATAAGGGTTTAAAATAATTATTAAATGCTTGATTAATTTATTATAATTATATTTAATTATTGGTTTTATCATTTATTTTTCATAAATTCATTTATGGTGGGTATACCCAAGATAATTTGGATGGTTATTAAGATAAAAAGAAATTAATTAATTAATTCAAGTGTGTTTATCTTAATAATAAATAATAAATAGAAATTAATGTTATCCAGTATACTTTTTCATAATCGTTGCATGTATGACCATTCATGAGCTTGATCAATACCTGTGTATATGTTGGTTTTATTTAATTTAATTTACTGCATGATTTTTCAATTATTATTTATTAAATTAAATATGATGGGTTGTGTGTTATCTATCCCTCCTTTATTATATAGAACTCGCATATCTAAGAAAATTTATGTAATTTCCCTTAAACCAATACTTTGGTTCCCCTCACCTATATGTTAGATATAAATACATGTAATTAAAGGAGTATTCCAAAGCACATGGAGGTGGTTAAAGATGAAACCAAGACAATTCCAACCCAGGTGATACACAGGTGGATAGATGTAATGTTGTAACTCATGAAAAGACTGACATAATGAGTTATTCTCCTATGGTTATAGGTTGAATTATTTCACCCTCAATAAATTAACTATTAGATAAGCTCCTGAATAGATCATTTATTTATTTACTTATTTCTGTCTTATGAGTTATTTATTTTATGGATGCAAGACCATAATCACATAAATAAATGAATTAATTTAAAAAATATGTAATTTAAATAAATATATTATGCATAATTTTTTTATCAAAACATGGTTAATCACTTAATTAAAATCCACTTAATATTAACAAAACATGTAAAGGGAAAAA
Source organism: Viscum album (assembly GCA_963277665.1). Taxonomy (NCBI): domain Eukaryota; kingdom Viridiplantae; phylum Streptophyta; class Magnoliopsida; order Santalales; family Viscaceae; genus Viscum; species Viscum album. Next base: position 731,756,635 of record OY728130.1, read on the forward strand.
TTAGAAATTTTTACACAGAATAAAACAAACTCCATCAAGTTAATATTAAGTCATTAAGACTTCCATTGTATGAATTAATATGAACTCACCATTAAAGTGTTGGTTCAGAAAAAGTTTGGGGCACTTTTAATTATCAAAAAGTCTTAACTATGATAGGGGTTGACTTAACCGAACTTATATTGAATTTAATGAACAAAGTCTGTTTAATGAAAAATTAGAGGTAAGTGTTTAGTAAATCTCTATTATGATATATGGATTGGGTATTCCACTCAATAGATTAAGGAGATACATGCCCACAGTTGGAAAGACTGTCTACCTGAATACCTTGTTAGGGCCAATAGGGGCCTATATACCCTGAGAGGGGGGGTGAATCAGGGTATGGATATTCTTTTTCAAAGTTCTTTCTGCCCCACTGGATCTTGACCTCTTTGTTACAAGGGTCACTTTGTTTGCACTTGTGTGGTTACTGTGATCACTTGTCACATTTACCTGATGATGATGCTTTGAATGCAATGCAGGAAAGTAAGGAGGCAGACACAGAGATTTTTACTTGGTTCACCGCTAAGGGCTACCTCCAAGGAGCATACGCCGACAAGTTGCCGGTTCGTACCAAATTCCACTAGGCTTCACTAGCTATGGATTACAATGTTTGGGCTAGATCACTTCTATGCCCAGGCTCACTGCCTATACAAGGTTTAGGGTCAGCTCACTGCTTTCCCAAGGGTCACTCCCTGTTTCTCTCTCTCTGGCTCACTGCCGGTGGAGAGGATCACCTTCTTCCTCTTCCTAAGCTCACTGCTCTTGGAAGGGATTCACTCACAGTTTATAGACCTGTAGGTCTCTTCATTTCCATGAAGGAATGCATCTTCCTCTGAATGTAGATGCTCTATTGAAGTCCAACTTTCACCCGCAGATGAATCTCACTTTGCACCGGATGTACCGGGCAACCTCAATTTTTACGCGCAACCCTTATGGTATCTTGCGCGCAATTTCTATGATTTGCGCAAAATTCCTTTTTCGCGCAACCTCCAAATATTACGCGCAGCCTGGAAACTACCTTGCGCGCAATTCACTGCTTTCGCGTGAAATTCACTTTTCTCGCAACCTTCAATTTTTACGCGCAGCCTGGAAACTGCCTTGCGCGCAATTCACTGCTTTTGCGCGATATTCACTTTTCGCGCAACTGTTGACTTTACGCGCAAACTTTAAGTTTACGCGCAACACCCTTTCTAACTTCAATTTCGCGCACCAGAGCTCGGGTATTTTCTATGTCTTGAGCTCTATGGAATGGAGGAGGGTCACTTCATATTTATAGGCAAAATCGACCCCGCGCGAAAAACCCTCCTTGAGCGTGTAATCCACTTTGATCTTCCGCGCACAAACATTTTCCGCGCACAGCTCCATAATTTCGCGCACCTCATGCCTTTGCCATTTTACGAGCTTCGGACCTCGTAACACCTCTTGCGCGAAATACTTCATCCGCTATTTCGCGCGCCACTTCAATTTTCCGCGCACGCCTCCAAAATTTCGCGCGCCTCATGCCTTTACCGATTTTCAAGCTTTCGGCCTTGAAACATCTTTTGCGCGAAATACAATTTCGCGCAACCCGCTGTTTTGCGCGCCACACTTCAAGATTTCGCGCAACCCGCTAATTTTGCGCGCCACGCTTAATTTTTCCGCGCACCTCTTTCATTTCTCTCTCCTCAATCTTTTCCAAAGACATATCACTCCATTTTCCTTTGGCGATTTTCAGGCCCATAAATTTGGCAAACACTGGAAAACGGCGCCACCTTGTACTGCTCTTTTGTACCGCCTCCATATCGTCCTTTCCTTTGTCAAAGTTCTTTGTCAACATGGAATGTCAACAACTTCTCGGGAACTCGACAATTCTCCATGGAAACCTGCTTTTTCAACAAACACAATCAACCCAAAAATGCTGCAATGTTACCTTGAGGGATTTTTGCCCAACATACCTTCTTATAGTTTTCATGGAAAAAGTCTTAATAATTAAGAAGGTAAATGTGGATCCTTTCCACTATAATGTATTATGTGATGTAAAATTATGATTTCAATGGTGAGGGTCATTAAGACTTCATAAAATAGTGGGAGAATTAATAAAATTAATTTCATTATGTTTTACAAAATTTATAATCAATCTAAGTAATAATCATCTGTTTTAATTATTGTAGAAAATGACAAGAAACCCACAAAAATAGTGTGATAATTCCTTAAATTAGGGCATGTCCTTACAAATATTAATTTACAGATATGGTAAAATCATTTATATTATGTATTATTATTTTAAAAACTATATTATTTGTTGGAATCCCCTATTCATAATCTGCTACCCCGACAAGTGAGTGAATATGACAAGGATGTGTACTAGAGATATGTAGAGGATGCTTCTTATGTACATTGTATTATATTATCAACATTGTATGGAGATTTTATGATACAACATAAGGACATAGATACTTACACTATAATATCACATCTCTATTCTCTTGATAAAGAGTGGGAAATGATTGAAATAAATAAGATTGTCAATGCAATATATCAGTGTAAACTAGAAGAAGGTAATCTAGCTACTGATCATGGTTTCAAAATGTTGGGGTATATTGATCAGCTGGTGAAATTAGGATTACACTTGGATAATAAATTTTTCATTAATTTTATTTTATTATCCTTACCACCAAGATTATTCTTATTTATCCAAGCCTAGACAAATCAAATGGATAAGTCGATCAAGAAACTTTTATCCATACTTCACCAAGAGGATATGAACTGGTTGAAACCTATTTCTACACCCCTTAAAGTGAAAATTTTAAAATAGAATTATGAATATCCCATGGTTAATATAAATCAAAAATATCCTTTAAAGCATCCTTTAAAGAAACAAAGAATTTAAGGGTAGAAGAATGAATAGGAGGCTATTTTCTTCTTATTTGAAAAACTTAGACACTTGAAAAGAAATTGCAGTGAATTAAATAAGTGAGAAGATTATACCACTTAAAGTATATTAATAAAGTTTATATTCACCACTTTTATATTAAATATAATATACTTACAATATACATGTATTTAAATATAGGAAATGAACATGAATAGAAAGGTTATAGACTCAACTAAAAAGGATATGATAAAGGTAGATTATTGCATCAACCAAGGGGAGCTCACTACTTCTCATTTACAGATTATATTAATTCAATTTTTTAGTAAGTTTTTACAAAACATTTATTTCAGTATTCATCTAGACGCAATGAGAAATTATTTCATTTTTGGAATAAATGTTGTTATGGTACTTTAATACTAAACTAATCATTCAGTAACTCTTGAATACAAAAATCCAAAACTATTAATAATGAATATAAAATATAATAATATTATCCAATTGTGGAAAGATAATTATTTTTCAAATAAAATTGAAATTAGTTAACCTATTTAAACCCATAAAAGTTTTTTAGTCTCAATTGAGCTAAGATATTGGATATACAAACAAACTATTTATCATGTTTTAGATAAATAAACCTTTTTAAAATAAAGTTACATCACAAATATTTTAGAGTTAGTTCAACATGTTCATGTGAATTATTATAAATATAAAGGTAACTTTATACACATCATGAGATTCCTTTAAGAAATTTTAGAAATGATCAGTAAAGTAAATGAGTGGACTTGGTAAATATTGAGGAATCTTTGATCCGGCTTGTCAGATAATGTATTATCCAAGTAATCATTGATCATATATATGGAGTAAAGGTTATCCCTAACTTAAATTTCCTTATATAAATTAATGTCTTTATGGTAGTAAAAGGAAGATCAATGATGAGTCTTATATATATTACAAATCTTTTATTATTACTTCCAAGAAATGTTTTTCAAATAGAAGTGAAACAACTTACCATATTCCAACTATATTTCCTAATGGATATAATATCAATTCTGATATGATAAGAATATATTAGGACACTACCGCAAGTGTTTGTCTAAAACTATTTGTTAAAAGTTGACCTTATCTACAAATGAACATCAAAACACTAATCTTCATCTAAGTTAATAATATTATATCCATTAAGGATAATAACATTTATTCAAGATTGGATATATTTCCATAATGGAATCCTATCTATTTAAATATAGTGGGAGTAGACTTAAATTCTATGGGTTAAGGCTCTCGATTCACCTGTGTTAGCATAGGAATACTAGACTCCACTGATCTTAGTGGGAGGATTAGTTCTAGAGACACATATTATGTAGTAATTTATAACCAAAGAGGTGGTTTCTATTCATCATATTTGGTGATACATATATTATTTTTTTAGAATAAATATTCCTATAAATAAGTGGTAAATAGTAATATGAAAAGGTTGATAAGTATTTATAAATTCAAGTAATGGACTTCGTGAATCAAGATTCAGGGATTTTGTATTTTGAATGTTTTTAAGACTTAATATTGTTGGTGAGTATTCAAGGAAAATTGGACATGGATGGTACAAGATGGTACCGATAAAACATGATTGATTATTGAAAGGTTTAGCCTATGAAAAAACCTATACACCAATCATCATGACTAAAATCCTTTTTGAATTATACATTTTCAGAATATATCTTAATGATCTTTATATTGGGAAAGTAATAGTCAAGGGAACCTCATTTAGAGGAAACCTTATGGAATATTTATATAATGCGACAAAAAAGGAGAGCATATAGTATATTTGTACTATGAATAACTAAAAAGGGTCTATAAAATCAATAAACACCAATGAGATATGTAGATTACATAGATTCATTCATGAATAAATCATGTATAGTGATCATATAATATTCTTTTGGAAATGAATGAGTGATATGTGTCTAGAACTAGTTAGTGGGAGCACTATAAATTTTCAAGATAAATATGTTGATAACATATGGAAAAAATGTTGTGTCTTACTATTTTGTTATGACTGAGGAATGAAATTTCTCCAAGTATGATGTAAAGTAGCAATTATGTTTTGGGAACAGTGTATATTGAATATGTTTTATGGGTTTTATAAATCTAGTCATAGTACGTATATTAAAATTTTGATACTAAATTTTTTTGGCATATGATCATTACAGTAGAACATGCATGGGTATAGGAAGGTACTATTCAGATTAAAATAATTTCATGAATTTAAGTGATAGTAATTTATCTCATGTTTCATGATATGTATCAAAGTTTGATATTACTAATTCCTAATGCATAGAAGGTCAATATTAAACATATCTAACATAACTGCATCAAATTGTAGTTAGAACTATCTGATAGTACTTGGAAAAGTAAAACTGGATGAGTTTTTGGTGTATGGAGTAGGGGGAATACCAGTGATCAAGGGAATTGAACACTTGTCTTTACTTAGTTCAATTTTATCTAGTATTATATAAAAGGATAAGGTAATATGTAAGAAAAACTTATTACAGTCATTCATTACCATATCTATAATATCTAAGTATGTTGTGCCTTCTGATATATATTAATGAGTAGTTTAGAAACATCATTTTCTAGTTTTGGGTTGTACCAAAAGAAATAATTTTATCATTATAATAAGATATGACTATGGTATTAGTTAGGATTTCAAGACTCTAACATGGGAATAAAATATAGACACTCGATGTTATCAATACTTCAAGGGATTTTTTCAAGGTAGTAATGTTACAGTAAGAAGATTCCCCACAAAGACATGTGGTTTTAAAAACCCTAGTCATGGAAACATGATAGTCATAGTATATGTATCCATACTTAGTAGAAGCATGTTAAATATATGATAACTAACCAGTCATTAGCGGTTGGCTCAAGTACAAGTGGGAGTATGTTGGAGTTGGTGTTCTAGAACCAACTACTTTGTACTTTAGATTATATGTATATTCAAGGGAGTGAATATTAATATAAATATCTTATTATATATTTATTATTATTCTACATAACATTGATGTGATAATGTTCTAGAGTATCTTTCATGTTGGTAAGTTTATAGAAGTACCCCACTATGATGAGAACCTTGAAATTTCATTGTGATATTCTTTAAGAAAATAGTTCTACAATCATATAGCATACTATAATAGGGTAAATAGTATATATATTTTTAGGTGAAAGTACTCATAAGAATATGAGGCTTCATCTCATGAAGTTCACACTTGGTAATCTCCAAGATGGAAGATTATGAGAACAGACCCACCAATAGAAATTCAGCATGATTATGTGTTTTTGGATATTCCTATCTTCAAGCATGGGTAATGGTCCTTATAATTTAAGATTATTATTAATGCATGTTGTGAATTGCGCACTTAAATTTAGTGATCAAAAATATGATGTCGTATATTGGCATGAATTAGGGTATGTTGGGTGTATCACGAATGACATGTTATTAATAATAATTAAAGGAAAGATTTTCCCCTTCCATCTTTATGTAAACTGATATCTTAGCTCTTTAATTGAAATATAACTATTGAATTAGATTCCATGTTCATGGTGTAATGACAAGTTTATTTTAGATATTAAAATAAATACATATCAACCATATAGGTGGATGAAATAGATGTGAAACTTTATTTATGGTATATTTTGACAAAGGGATTATATTACATAATGAGTGTTCGTATATAGTTGTTAACATTATGAAATTAAGTTCTTTCTATTGGTTTCCTTGGCCCATTATTAGACAGTAATCATGGAATTTAGGCAAGCTTGGCTAATGCCAATGAGTTAGAATCCTATTGGGTCACACACTATATGTTTCTTTTGATCGTGATTAAATTCTATTTGAATTTAATTATTGGAATAAATATTATTCTCAATACCTATGAATAATTTTATTCAAGTTTTATTGATCGCTAATATTTGTAAGGTAATAAATAATTATTTATTCATTAATAAATAATTTATTTAATTATGTGAATATTTAATAAATATTTATTCACTAGATTGTGAATAAAATATTTATTTTATTTATTAAATATTTATTTACTTGATTATGGATAAAATATTTATTTATGAATATAATATTTAAATAAATATTTAATTGATTATTCAATAAATTGTGAGGATTTTGAGTAGACCTAAATTGTGTTCGGTGATAAATATTAATTTATAAATTGGTAAAATAATATTTATCATTGCGCAGGTTAGCGCACACCATAAAATATTATTATTAGTATTAGTATTAGTATTATTATTATTATTATGGCATAGGGTTTGTTAAGTATTATAATATTATTTAAGGGTTGATATGAAATTAAATAATATTTTTAATCTAAACCTTAGCTCTATAAATATATGGTTATGTCTATTGTGTAGGGTTAATCGATAATTGAGAATCATTATGCACAATGGACTTCTATCTTGACTCCTCTTTCTCTCATCCTCTCAAGAATGAGTAGATCAACAGAATCTCCTACAAGCCCAAAGTATCTTGAATGATCAATATAAACAACACAAGATGATTGATTTGTCACACTAGCATCTGAAAATCAATAGGTGTCATTCAAGGATTAAAGTAGCACATGTGGATCGCCACTAGAGGGATTATATACTTGGATCCTCCCTACACAACGAAGGTAATTTGTAAAGGGTTTTCGAAAGATTGGCATCATCATCAAAGATATATCCTAAGATGTGGTATTTATTTTTTCAAATTAATACAAATTAATTATAAATTTAATTTGAAAAGATCCTCTTTAAGATCTGGGTTTCTTTATGCCAATATTCAGTGGAATATTTTCATTGATCATAGTGTTCATGTCATGCATAATATACGAATGATATATTGGGTCCAACAAAAACCTTTTCATTTATCACCCATCAAGGCACTTATACTATACTCAAAACCTTTAATACCTTGGTGTTTGTCGCTATCCTAGGGAAATTAGGAATGATCCTTGATCCTTGTGTCAGATTGACTTGGATGACATGTCAGGTTAGCTTGAGCCGGTTCACTACACCACCCATTAAGAAGGAATTGAAGTTATCTCATGATGGGAACATGGTAAATGTGATTGAAGAGTTGTTTCCCATATATTGGGTAAATAGAATAATGGAATTGGCTACCCTTGAATACCTAGTTGTAAATATTCAAGTTGGTGGCCCATCTATATCAGAAAATTATTTAGTTGGTTTTCATGTTTATGAAAAGTACTAAACTAGTTAAGTGTTATTTAAAATAGTTCAAGAAGTGTAAAAATAGAAATATAGAGCCAGTTACTACACTTTTATTGGATATCTTGGATAGTTTTGAATATCGAGTGTAAAACATGTTTAAAGTTTAGAGAGTAAGCTAGTCGAAATTGAAGATTTTATCCATGTGCACCTATGCATGAAGGCTACTAAAATTCATGAAGAAACACACTTAGATAAAGTTTTAACTACAGTTGAAGTGAAAAGTGTATTTTTTGATATTTAAGAACTCAAATAAAAGAGTTTTAACTTATTTTAGAGTGCTTGGGAATCATTTTTTTAAGTGCTTGAAAAGGTTTCACAAATTCTAAAAGGTGTTTTGATGTGTTTATGAATGGTTGAGATCAGTTGGATTCGAAGTAGAGGAGTTCTAGTTTGAAAATAAATAAGTCTATAAATTCAAAGTTCCACATATGTGAATGGTTTTGTATGTGAATATCATCATATCTGAATCCATGAAGTTGAAGTCACTATGTATGCAAATATTTTCACACATGAAGATCCATGTATGAAAATTTAGAAACATGGATGAATAATCATGTAGCTGAATTCTTCTATGTATCCTAATTCATGAATAACATATGAAAATGACCATACATATAGCTAAATCTAGAAATGTAACTAAATTTATCATATAATATATTTTTATTGCATATTTGAATGTTCATGCAGTCAAAGTCTTCTACATATTTGAATTCTAGATACATGTACATGAATAAAGACTCATGTAGGAAAATCTCCATAGTAGCACCACATATCCAAATTTTGATACTTGAAGAACTATTTAAGGTAATTATTCATGTAAATAAAGTTTCCTATGTGAAATGTAAATTTATGTAACCGGGTTTCCTTTACATACTGGGTGAAAAATACAATGTTTCTAGAATTATTGGTTCTGAAAATAAATTCAAATATGATGATGATGATGTTGTGAATTCAAGATTTAAACACCATTAAGCTTATTTAATCCATGATCCATACCTATTTTTAGGAATAATGAATTATAAGAACCAATTAATATGCTCTTAAAGGATAAAATGAATTTATCAGGTTTTTAAGAATAATACAGATGATGTTACTTCGATGCCCCACAATTCTTTAAAGATTAAAATCATTGTGATCTAATCCTATATTAGATAAAATGATGAATGTAATATCTACTTATATGTAAAAATTCATGATTAAAGGTTGTAATATTTTTATTGAAAATTCTCAAGCTGAAATGAAATTAGTTCCACACCGCAAGATCTAACGTCTGTTAAATTTTATACAGCTGTGGAAAATGTGATCTAAGGAATTTCAGTGGAGATATATTGAGGAAGAATAAGTTGTGTCTACTATAGATATTTTATGAAGATATTTTTGGTTGAGTCTTAAAAATAATAATCATTAAATAAATGGTATTTATGGAATACTCTTTGAGTTGAAAAAACAGTACACGTGTAATTATGGGAACCCAAACTAGGTGGTGTATAATTATGCTTTTATACTGGAATCCACTTTATTCCATCGAGGTAACATTTTCAGTTTTTGAAAAAGAAATAAATCATTGAATGATTATTCCATTGATGTGAGTGGATATGAGAATATCACGGGGGATATAGAAAAGGTTAAAAAGGAGTTTTTACTACTTGGTGTGTGTGCTAAAAAAGAATAGAAATTGAGAGTTGTGGTGTTGTGTTAAATATCTAAAGAAAATCTCTTGAATAAGGGTAGAATTATTTGTTTGATATTTTAGTGAAGAATAATGAGAATTTTATTATAATTTTGAGATCGATTTGATAGTGATAAATTTTTTTAGAAGAAGAAGATCTTGTGAAATTTATTGTTTCATAAGGTTGAGAAGAAGAGAGTGAAGCCATAATGTTATGTGTATTATCAGTTATTAGTATCAAGTTTTTAGAAATTTAAGGAGATAATAGATATATAGGATCACATAATCTCATCGAGTGATATAATTAAGTGAATGGATTCATAAGTTCTGTGAAGTTGATATGTGAGTAGTGACTAAGTTGCTAAGTTGTCTTGAAGAATTGTTGGCATTTGAAGAAGTTGCTTGTGAGTTGAAAGAGATATACATTGTGGATGTTGTGATATCATTGTGATAACCAAATATATGCTTCTAATGAGTATCAATAAATTCACCCATGTGCATACATGGTATGAATCTATATAACCTGTGCGACTTACGGTATGCAAGAAGACCACCATGTGACTCGATGGCTACAGTCTAAAACTATCAAAGAAGTCCAGTGGAAAGCTAGAAAGTGAAGTACTATGAGATGCATGTAAGTGTATGGTGATACTTTAACACCTTTATACTTTAAGATACATTTATTTTTAAATAATTTCAATCTATTTGATAAATCGTGATGCACGCAACATTAGGTTTACACGAAACACGATACTCTATTAAAATATTATTATTTAAACATGATCATTATAAACTAACCATTAAATAAATGGGCGTGAATAAGAATAAATAAATTATTAAAATTATGTTTTATAAATTTATAAAATAAATTCAATGGTTATATATTTATTATAAATAAAATAAGAACCATTTGAAAGAGAAAGAAATGTTTTCTAAAAAAATATATTTTTTATAAAAGGCGGATTAGTCATGCTTTGCACACATGATTTAAAATTAATTTTTAACACTTTTATAAAATTTATTTTAAATAATTAAATTAATTTTTTAAATCATCATATAAAAATTATCTTAGGATAAATTTTTGGGATTTTTCTGAAAAGTTTCATTTTTCGATGAATAGTGAAAAATGATGATTTTTATTAAAAAATATATTTTCATTTAAAGAATTTACAAGACCAAATTTATTTTAATTTGGTTTTAAAAGTAAAATTATTTCAATGATATATTAATTAATCCAAATTATTTAATCAGAATCAATTTCATATTGAATTTTGATATAAAACCATTTTTAACTTTTGAAAGTTTTTCTTTTGGAAAACCGTTTTTTCAACACGTCTACAGGTTTAATTTTAAATTAAAATTTTTCACTTCTATGATTTGAATTTGTAAAAAATATATTTCATATTTGGAATCATAATAATTTATACTATCTAATAATTTCAACTTAATTTTTCATCATAATGAATAGTGAGAATAGTAAAAATTATTTAGTGCTGTTAAGGTAAAAACAGGTTTACCAAGGGTTAAACTAAAAAGATAAGGGTTAAAATGACCCAAAACTTGTATAAATTATATTTTATGGTAATATTTAGACCTTATATCTTATAATTTTTGAAAATTTTCTATTTTGGAACCTTTTTTATGATAAAAATGTGGGTGGAATTCTTTCTTTTCAAAAATTCCAAGAGTGTCCTCTCCCCCACTTAAAAAAGGTCGCCCCCTATACTCTCATTTATACACTTAAAAAACCATTGGTTTAGAAAATACCTACCCAAATAAATTTAATAATTCTCACTACTCATCCTAAAATTCTTGGCTTGGTCATAAATCTAACTTAGGATGTATTTTGGTTTAAACCAAAAGAAGTTGTCCAAAGAAGAGGTAACATCTTTAACCGGGAATTTTATTTTATTTATTCATCCACCACCTTAAAATATTATTAAAACATGATGATATAATAAATAAATTACCTTAAATATACTTATATTTTTTATGTTAAGGGTGTGACCTACAACCATCTCCTCCTCCCTCAAATAGGAAATGAAACTATTGATTGTGTGTACAGCGGACTACAGCCTCACGAACCGATATAATTCTTTTTCCATCATCACCTCTTACGGCTGGATATAATGATGTATATAATGTTTATATATGATATTTATGATATATTTATACTTTTTTAATTATAATATCATATATACCTTTCTATTCTGTAGAGAATATGATAATGTTGCTCGTGTGTACGACGAACTACCTCCTCGCAAAGCGATGTGATTCATTTTTCACTTATGATTTACATGGAAGGTAATAATGAATAATTTTATATTTATATATTATATTAATTATATATTAAAAAAAATTTAAATGTAATATATCATTTAATTTCTTACATTATCATCCATTTAATAAATGATAATGTCGCTCGTGTGTACGACGGACTACCGCCTCGTGAAGCGATGTGATTCATTTTTAATACCGCATCGCATGGATGGTATGTGTAAGGATATTTAAGTAAATAATATTATATTTATGATATAATTATCATTATTTAAATATAAAATAACACTTACTTTCCTTCCATCATGATCTTTAAAAAATGGAAACGTTACTCATGAGTGTGTATGACATATCGTCTCCATGATCGTAACATAGTTCATTTTTTATAACCATGTTTCATGGTTGGTTTAAAAATTATAATTTATATATATAAATTATAATTATTTAATGGTTACCATTTTAGATATAATGAATTAATAATCTATTTTACCTTATTCAACTTACCAAAGTGATTTTGGACATATGAGTCGTTTATCATTAAAACATCTGATGTGAAATTAATTGGTTAAGTAATTTAATATGACATGGTAATGAATAAAATAAAATTAATAAAAAACTTGAAAAATGTTATTAAGTAAGTAAATAATTAACTTAATTTTATTATTCAGGTATATAAAGAACGCACATGACAAATTGAGCTCAAGGTAAGGGGTCTCTCTAAACCACCCTTTCCTTCCAGTTATGAACTCTCCCTCTCTCTAACTTGCTTTATCTATCTCTTAATGTTATTAAATTATTTTAAATTATGTATATATTTCTATAAAATATATACATATCTTATTATCATTATATTTTATAGGTTAATACATGCCTTATGACCATTTATGAAATGCATTTGTTATGAAATTTCCTTTGTTTATGATATGAAGCAAGACTATGCAGCCCATTTTATTTACATGGATAATTATTATGTTATAAATTATAATTGATTCCTTTATGTGGAACACATAGATTATAGAAATTTTATGATGGGTTCACCCAGATATCACTTCAATGTATTGGGTAAATCTTTAGTCTCATGAGACGTCAAGTATGGGGTCAGGGAGTAAACTTAATCTATTATGGGACTTTGTCCACCATGTGATATCATCTAGGTAGTTATCCTTGACTCATGTTTATGTTTTGTTATATGTTGTTTCTAAATTTCCTAATATTTAATTATCTTATTATACCATTTAATTTATGATATGATTTCATGAAATTACTCATGAACCTTCTATTTTATGATATCATGTTAAACCTTTGACTCTCATGTTATGTTTCCTTATCATGTTTATTCCCTTACTGGGATTTTTAGATCACCCATTTCTTTATGTATTCTCTAGGTTCATGCAGTTTTAGGAGCTCAAATGTATTTTTGGATCTCGCTATGGAGAATTAAATAAGGATTCCATGTTTTAAGTTCATTTTGATGTAATATGAACCTAGTTTTCCAAATACACTACACCTTTACGATCCTTGTATAGTATTAATGGATATTTATATTTAATAATTATGTAATAATATGTGTAAAAGACTTGGGTATACATAGTTGGTATCAAAGGAAACTCTTATTAGACCTTTTTAACTAGGATGATAAAACTTTAGTGAGAACCCTAGGGACAAGTATAAGGATAACTCCAAGGATAATTCTAAGTATAGGAAAATATCCTGGAATCTTGGTGAAGTATAGAGTGAGTATTTTTCAATAAAATACATCTATGTATGGATACTACAAGTGTATTTGGATCTGTAATAGAGGTACCTTGGTTTAATAACCATTAAAAGGGTTCATTAATATGGATTGGTCACCTAATACATGGAAACAGGCCATATTGCACACCTGATTTGACACTCTCGGGGGATATGATTTAGAAATTCACAAAATATTTAAAAACCATTATGAAGGACATGAAAAAAAATTTAGGTTAGAAAACATAATAAGAAACATTACCATGGATAACATAGATTGAAACTTAAAGGCCAATAAGTCAGTACATACTTATCATCCATGATTTATTCCTTTTAAGTTTATAAGTTTCCCTTTAATATGTTAAAGTATTCTCATCATGTGTTTCTATTTCTTTTAGTTATTAGTAGGAACTAGGAGAAACCATGCCAAAAAACAACATGATAGGAAATGTGATGATTACCCCTAATGATATTCCTAATCTCATGGGTATAAGAGATGATAAATTCATGTTAGTACTGGCTTAATTAACTCAAGTTATGAACAATAACATGAATATTGCAGAAAGCCTTACTCCTCCTAAGAAGGATCAAGTTGCAGTTGAATATTTTATATTACAGATACCCCCTGCCTTTAGTGTAACTTCTGATCCCCTCATAATTGAATAATGTATTAACTCCATTGAGAATATATTTTATGTCCTCTAATGCACAGATCAAGAGAAATTTGTGTTGGTCATTTATCGCATTAAGGTAGAAGCTGATCAGTAGTGGACACTGATCAAGAACACAAATTCCAAATAGGATATTTATTATATGGAATGGAAAGACTTCAAGAAAATATTATTCAATAAATATTTTCCTCAAACTCTTCATCTTAAAATTTTAAGTGAATTCCTCAATTTGAATTAAAAGGAAGAAGAGTCTATCAGGGCATATGAGGTAAACTTCACAAGTCTTGCATGGTATACCTCCAAATTTTTTGTCAATACTAAAAGTAAGGTAGACCATTTATTTAGTGGGTTAAATTTGAGTCTACAAAAATATTTTGTGATTTGAGACTTTGATAGTTATGAAGATATTGTTTGTTGTGCCCTCAAAATTGAGATGGAGATTAGTGACTCTCAGTGGTCTCATGGGACTAGAGACTAAAAAATGTAAAATAGAGTTTCCTCTAGTTCCATAAATAGATAAATCCCATGGAGGACATAAAACTCAACATCCCACTTATCAAAATTGTGGGAAGAAGCATCCTAAAAACTACCTAAGGGAAACCAGAAGATTCTTCAAGTGTGGAAAATAGGGGCATTGGGAAAATCAGTTCCATAGGGAAATGAATAAGCCTTCTAATAAGGAAGAAGAAAATAAGGTCTATATCAACACTATGAATTTCGTATAGTGTTTTAGCTATAATGAACATAGAAATTATTCAATCCAATTCCCTAAACCAATTGTTGTCAGAGAAAATCATCGGCAACAACCTCTAAGGTAGCAAGGAAGGGTGTATGAAATCACTAAGGTTGAGGTGGATACTAAAAATTATGTGGTGACATGTACACTAGTTATTCATTCAAAAATAGAAAATGTACCTTTTTATTCTGGTTCTACACATTATTTTATATCTTTCAAGTTTATTATAACTATTTAAACACCACCTAAAAAATGGGGGTTTAGCTATCTATTAAAATAAAAAACAAAGTGATGGTTTCATACCAAGTATATAACTTCTCACCGATAAATGTTCATGGACTTAATCTTATAAAAAATCACATATTACTTCCTTTAGTGGAGTTTGATTCTATTTTGGGCATGGATTGGCTATCCTTATATAAAGAAAATGTCAACTATCGAGATAGGGTGATCATTCTTCATGTCCCAATCCATCCTCTGATTCTGTACAAGTGTAAGGAGTAGGATGAATCTCCCGTATAATATTCTATTAAAGCATGGATATTATTGCCTTATAAACAATAATATATAGCCCAAATAATTTATAGAAATGAGAAAATCATGCTTGAATACATACCCATTGTGAGGGATTATACTGATGTATTCCCTGAAGAGCTACCTAGTCTTGCTCCAAACTGATAGGTTGAGTTCTCAATCAAACTTATACATGGATCTCTACCCATATCCAAATATCCTTACAGAATGGCCACTATTGAGTTATAAGAACTAAAGAAGCAGTTATAAGAGATTATATAAAAGGGTTTTATATGCTTGAGAGCTTCACCATGGGGTGCACCAATCCTCTTCATCAAGAAGAAGGATGGTTCAACATGCCTTTGTATTGATTATCATGATCTCAACAAAATCACGATAAAAAAAGTATCCCCTATCATGGATAGGTGACTTGTTCGATCAACTACACAAAGCTTGGTATTTCTCTAAGGTGAACCTGCATTCAGGATATCACTAATTAAGGATGAAGAAGGAAGATATTCCCAAAACTACATTTTGAACAAAGTATAGATACTATGAGTTAATAGTAATTCCTTTTAGACTCATTAATTATCCGGTAATATTTATAGACTTAATGGATATATTCTTTAGGTATTACCTCAAAAAATTAGTGGTAATCATTATAGATGATATTTTGATATACTTAAAGAGTAAGGAGGAGCGTGAGGAGAATTTTAATACTATGATAAGGGATTTTATAAAGGATAATCTATATGAAAAGTATAGTAAATGTGGTTTTTGGTTGAAGGAAGTATCATTCTTGGGGTATATTATCACCATTAAAGTTATATCTATAGAACCTTTTAAGACAAAGGCATTCGAAAACATCTGTAATGGAGATTCGTAGTTTCCTTAGATTAGTTGGATATTGAAGATGATTTTTGAAAAAAAAAATAGTGATTTTAAAACTCACTAACAAATCTATCGTGTAAGGGAGTAAAATTTTTCTGAACCAGTGAATGTGAAGAGTACTTTAACGAGTTGAAAAGTGGGCTTATCATTTCACTTGTACTTATGCTACCCTCAAGTGGGGAAATTTTTGTGGTTTAAATTGATGCTTAAAATAAGGGTTTGGGATGTGTACTAATTCATAATGATAAGGTGATAGCCTATTCCTCAAGTAATTTTAAAGTTCATGAGTAGAACTATACCACGCATGACCTGTAGTTGGCTGCAGTAATCTTTATGTTGAAGATCTGGTGACATTATATCTATAGGGAAAGTGTGAAATATATATGGATCACAAGAGAATAAAATATATATATATATTCACACAAAATGAGCTTAACATGTAATAATGAATATAGTTAGAGATGATCAAGGACTATGACTTCTCAATCTATTACCATTTTAAGAAAGCAAAAAAGTTGGCAGATGCTCTAAGTAGAAAGGATCCATAAATTTTATCAATAATGAGAATTGAGAAGGATAAAATCTTATTAGATTTGAAAATGATGAATATTGGAGTAGTAAAAGTATATTAATCCTACCTTTCTCAAATAACAGCTCAACCATCCATTCTTGAGAGGATCAGGGAGGCCTAGAAAGATGATGAGGTGTTATAGAAAAAGGTAGAAAATATTTTGGAGTTCGACTTTGCTGAAGATAGAGTTATAAGGTTTGGAACCTGGATTTTTGTCCCATAAAAACCATATATGAATATGGATATTCTAGATGATACGCATAACATGTCCTTCTCTATTCATCCAGGAATCACTAAAATATATAAAGATATAAAGAAAAACTTCTGGTAGGATAACATGAAGAGGTGGATTTCGGAATTTGTATCTTGATGTTTGGTATGCTATCAAGTCAAGTATGAATTACATAAGTCTAAGGGTATGATGAAAACATTTCCCATATCATTATGAAAATGAGGAAACATAACCGTGGATTTTTTCATAAGAATCCCCAAGACACCTAAAGGAAATAACACCATCTGGGTGGTAGTCGATCACCTTACAAAGTCATCACATTTCATTGCTATTAAGGAATATTTATCTCTTGAAAAACTCGCTAAGATATATATAATATAATTGGTAATATTTTATGGATTTCCACTCTATATTGTATTTGATCGAGATCTAAGGTTTACCTCAAGGTTTTAGAGAAGTCTTTAGTAAGAATTTGATACATAGCTCAGTTTCAGCATTGCTTATCACCCTCAGATAGATGGTCAGTCTGAGAGAACTATCCAAACTCTGGAGGATATTTTTAGGTCATGTTCAATGGATTTAGAAGGATTTTTGTATCAAAACATTCCCCCAGTATAGTTATCATATAACAATAGTTTCCATTCTAACATTCAAATTCCACCTTATGAGGCTCTCTATGGGAAGTGGTGTCAGACTCCGACATGATGAGATGAAGCTGTAGAGTGTAAATTGATGGGACTTGATATTTCTCAAGATATGATAGAGAAGGTATAAACCATTCAGCGTCATATGAAATTTGTGAAAATTCAACAGAAAATCTATGCAGGCAACCATTGACAAGACCTGGAGTTTGAGGTTAGAGATAAGGTGTTCCTCTGTATTTCATTGTAGAATAAATTCATGAGGTTTGGAAAGAAGGGAAAGATTAGTCCTAGATACATTGGAACCTTTTAGATCCTTGATCATATCAGAGTGGTGGCCTATTGACTAGCACTCTTACCTAACCTATCTCAAGTGTATGATGTGTTCCATGTATCCCTCTTGAGGAAGTACATATCAAACCCCTCGCATGTATAGAATCCAGAGATGGTAGCATTGGATAAATACCTTTAATATTAGTAGTATATAGTGAATATATTAGATCATAGAGACAAATTTATATGAAATAATACAAATCACCTGTTCAAAGTGTTTTGGAGAAACCACAAGTTTGAGGAAGCAATTTAGGAACTGGAAGAGGCTGTGAAATATAAGTACCCTCACCCGTTTTCACCTTAGTATGTAATATGAAATTTTAAGGGTGAAATTATTTAAGGGGGGAATAATTTAACACCATGAGACTTTAATATATATTTCTTTTTTAAAAAATCAATCTTTTTGAAAGCTTTTGTTGTAATCAACATTGGGATTAAATGAAACGTGATACTCTATTAAAATATTTTTATTTAAACATAACCATTATAACATAGTTGTTGAATTGGCGGGTATGAATAAGACTAAATAAATT
The DNA here is from genome assembly GCA_963277665.1 of Viscum album. NCBI lineage: Eukaryota > Viridiplantae > Streptophyta > Magnoliopsida > Santalales > Viscaceae > Viscum > Viscum album. Next base: position 731,775,609 of record OY728130.1, read on the forward strand.
ATGAAAATTATTTTTTAAATATTTATAAAATAAATTCAATGGTTATCTATTGACTCGAAATAAAATAAGAACCATTTAAAATGTTTTCTGAAAAAAATATTTGAAGGGTGGATTAGTCGCGCTTTTCACACATAATTTAAAATTAATTTTTACCACTTTTATAAAATTTATTTTTCAAAATCAACTTAATTTTTGAAATCATCATATTAAAATTATCTTAGGGTAAATTTTTGATATTTTTCTAAAAAGTTTCATTTTTCATTGAATAGTGAAAATATAGTTTTTTATTAAAAAGTGCCTTTCTATTTAAATTATTTACAAGACCCACTTTATTTTAATGTGGTTTTAAAATTAAAATTAGTTAAATTATATAATTAATCCAAATTATATCATTTTAATAAATTTTATATTGAATTTTGATTTAAAAACTTTTTCAACTTTTGAAAGTTTTTCTTTTGGAAAATTGTTTTTTTTTACATGTCTACGAGTTTAATTTTAAATTAAAATCTGACACTTCTATGAGTTGAATCTGAAAAAATGGATTAAATTTTTGGAATCATAATAATTTATATTATAAAATAATTTCAACTTAATTTTTTACAATAATGAATAGTGAAATAGTAAAAATTATTTACTACGGTTAAGGTAAAAATGGGTTTATCAAGGGTTAAACTAAAAAGATAAGGGTAAAAATGACAAAAAACTTTTATAATTCATATTTTATGGTCATATTTAGAAATTATCTCTTATAAAGTTCTAAAATGGTCCATTTTTTAACCTTTTGGAAGGATAAAAACATAGGTGGGATTCCTTTTTTTCAAAAAACCCAAGTGTGTCCTCTCCCCACTTATAAAAGGTCACCCACTCTTCTATCCTTTATACACTTACAAAACCCGTTGTTTAAAAAAATTAATACCCCAATAAATTCTTTATTTCCCTTCCCTCATCCTAAAATCCTTGTTTTGGCCATAAATCCAACCTACGAAGGCTTTTGGTTTAAACCAAAAGAAGTTGTTCGAAGAAGAGGTAACATCCTTAACCGAGCATTTTATTTTATCTCTTCCTCCACCTCCTTCAAATATTATTAAACCATGATGATATAATAACCTAATTATATTCCATATAATTATATATTTTTATGTTAATGGCATGACCTATAACCATTTCCTCCTACCTTGAATGGGAAACGAAACTATTGATCATGTGTACGGCGGACTACCGCCTCGCAAACCGACGTAATTTTTTTTCCATAACCGCTTACAATGGTAAGATATAATGATTTATATAATATTTATATATGATAATTATGATATAATTATAATTATGTAATTATAATACCATATATACCTTTTTACTTTCCATTTCATAGAGAATACGATAATATCGCTCGTGTGTAAAGTGGACAACCTCCTTGTGAAGCGATGTGTAACACCCCAAGCTTCCATGGTATGTTTCTCTTTGAATAATATAATAGCTTGTGTTGTACGCAACTTCGAGTTCAAACACACCACAACCAATCAAACTAGTCATTATGAATAGTAATACCCACTTTTTGAAATTTTATAAATTTTATCTTTCAAAATGGACTTCATTTTTGGATTTGGAATATTAAAAATATCTTAGGGTTAATTTCTGGTATTTTTTTGAAAACTTTCAATTTTTGATGAATAGTGAAAAAACACTGTGTTATTGGTTAAAACTGACTTTTTATTTAAATAATTAGTTATTTTATTTTAATTTATTTTAGGTCAAAATAGATATATAATACCTATATATGTTCAACATAATTCATTGGAGTCATTTTATAATAAGTTTAGATATATAAAATTTTATCGAACTTTTTACCGTCTTTTACCCACCTCTTAGGAGCATTTGCAAATTTGTATAAAACTTAATTTTACCGCTTCTGTGAGTTGAATTTCAAAAATTCTAGATACATGGTTAATATCATTAAGTAAAATGTGGTTCAATAAGATGAAAATAATTTTTGGTGAATAGTAACTTTTGACTTTTATTTACCACGATTAAAACTAAATAGGGTAATTAAGGGTAAAAATGATATCATAATTACCCTAACACATGTCCTAATTCTATTAGATAAGTATAATTAGACCAAAAACAACCTTAGGAATAAAATATGATCCCCATTGATCCACTTGGATTAGATTAGGTCATTTATTATTATTTTATTTAAAGTAGAGTTAAAAGAGTTAAATTCAAAGTTTAATAACTAAACCATTTTTAATATAGGGTTATACATAATATAAATTCTACTATAAATATTCATTAGAAATATAAAAAAATTTCCTACATAATTGTATTTTATTTATAATTTTTAGACATTAAATAATTTAATTTATTAATGATACAATGATGATGCAGTAATTACCTTATTAATGAAAAATTAAAATAATTGATATTATAAATATCCAAATAAATTTAATTTGAGACTTTTGATGAATTAAACTAATTTTATAGGTTAATATGACATGTTAGGTTTGATTAAATAATTGTTTTTAGAATTAATCACGCTGTTATGATTTTCAAAAAAAACAAATACTAAATAGTGTCAAAATTGACATAATTGAGTTTTTAAAACAAATATTATATTATTAATTGATATAATATTCCTAAAAATATAATGTTATTCCAAAGGACTTATATAAGGTTATATATATTAATAATTAACCACATGGGGTTCTCTTGGCTTGTTATAGTAATTTTATTAACCATATAATATAAAAATACAAAGAGACATGGTAAATGTCAAACTATTTAACTAAGAGTTAAATCTAAAAGATAAGGTTAATATGATGACCTAAACCTATATAAAACCTATTGGTTGAGAGTTTTTCTACCCATACCCACATTATCCTTTAAATAATTCATTTTTTATCCATTAGAAACCGAAAATTATTTTATTATAAAATAATATTTCAAGATTTTCCTAAAGTGACCCTCACCTCTCTTATAAAAGGGAACTTCCCCTTCTCTTAATTTAACACCTCCAAAGCCTTTTGGCTCGGCAAAAACCTGCCCAAATATCCTCCCAACTTTCCTCTATTCATCCTATAGTTCTTAATTTGGTCATAAATCCAACCTAAGGATCCCTTTTGATCAAATCAAAAGGAAGAACCCGAAGAAGAGGTAAATATTTCATCATCTCTTTCAAGTTCTTTTCTTCTTCCACATCCTCTTTCTTTGTTGTTTACATTATAAAATAATAAATCCAGTATCTTATATATAATGTGATGTTATTATAAAAATTTTAAAACCATATTCATTATTCTATCCATCCTATAAATGACAAAGTCACTATACGTGCGTACGTACGGATTACCGTCTCCACGTCGTGGTGTAGTTTGTTATTCAAACACTTCATTATTTGGATGGGTATAATAATGATTATAACTGATGTAAATAATAAATATAACATGTTAATTATTCTTTATATATGATATACCATCCAATTACATACGATTTCTCCATCAATATAATGATATTGTCGCTCGTGCGTACATATGGATTACCGTCTCCACGAACGCGATGAGATTCATTCCCCATCGTAATAATTAAAGAATAATTTTCATTTTATGATTAAAAATAATGTTTATGAACATAATATAATTCTGTATATGAATAAAATACATCCTATCCATAACAAACATGGCTTACGTAACCAATCATATAAAGGAAAACGAATCAGTTAACACCCCAAACGATGATACTACTAAAATATTATTAACAAATCAATATTATAAGATCATATATGATATCATATTTATGTATATAGTTCTTGTATAATTTATTAAAAAAAATTAACTATTATACAGGAGGTTAACATACCATCGACTAAGGAAAATTACAAGGTAAGGGTTAATTTCACAGTCTCTTTATTATCTGAGGTTATTTTTACGTAAGTATCTACTGAGACCTCTTTATCATCCACATACGCGTTTTCTTAAAAATGAATTTCAAAAAAAAATTACTATTTACTAGACTATGGTTTAAAGTCATTTATACCCTTATTTTACCTTATATGTTTTTTAAGGAACTTTTCTGTCATTTTCCAAACAAGGTACTTTATGACCTTTTAGACAAAATTAAGGTAAGAATGTTTTTTTTACTTATACAGTGGGTGTGGCTATTTTCCACCGTTATAAAATCATTGAAGCTTCACTTACAAGATTATAAGAATATTTTCAAAATAAATTTTTTATTTTATAATTATGTGACTCTTAAATGGTTTCAAAATAGAAAGAGGTATTTCTTTCAAATAGTTTTCATTTCATCTATGTCAACATCCTTTGTTGGATTTTAAACTTGTTTTAAGTTGATTTATTATGATACAAATCTTCCATATTGTATTGAAGGTTTTGTGATATGTTTGACTATGGATGTGTTATTTTTATACCAGTATGGTTAAAGTATTTACATTTCATATGCTAGTTTAAATACGGATGTTTATGTTATGTTTCAAACTTTTCGTATGAAGAATGTATTAGACTTAATATGTGATGGGTGGAGCCCGCTATAGCTCCTCGATGCATCGGTAGGTCTCATGAGACAATTAGATGTGGAATTGTCCAAGGCTTTTCCCATTTTGATATATGGTTTTAGTTGAGGCCTAAATCATTTTTAGACGTCTTGGTTGAGGCCTTGACAAGATGTTTCAGAATTTCCAGCATTATACATTCCCTCATTATGAAAATATTATTTATGGTTCATGTGGTTATTCTAATAGTAGAATACCCATGACTATTTTTTATTATGGCATTATTTACTCATCTCATATTCCTGCCATAAATTGTTCATGTTTATTATTTATAAAGGCATGTGTTTTCAATTATTCACCATGCCTAATGTTTATGTTTTATTCCGCTGTATTTATTACCCTTACTAAGCATTTGAGCTCACCCCTTTCTTATGTTTCATTTTCTCAGGATATGAAGAAGTTAGTTATGAGTGACTTGCAGGCATAATCTAGGAGGCTTGGATGTTTCTAATGGAACAAATTAGTGTTGTATTTCTTTTCAAGTTGTAATGTAAAACTTATGAATGTATCTAGTACTTACAGGGCTACTAAATGGATCGGTCTTTTGGGACATGATTCCTTGTATCATGCCAATGTTATGTAATAATGCACTGACTCTGGGTAACTGGGGTCGGGGCGTTACACGATGTGGTTCGTTTTTAACTTATGCTTTATGTGGAAGGATATAAGGAAAAATTTAATTTTTATATGTTATATAAATTAAATATTAACCATTCTATAAAATTAATATATCATATATTTTCTTACCTTATCATCCATTGAATAAATGATAACATCATTTGTATGTATGGAAAACTAGTGTCTCGTGAAGTGATGTGATTCATTTTTATTAATGAATCACATGGATGATATGTGTAATGGTATTTAAAGAAATAATATTACATTTATGATATAATGATAATCTTGTAAAGATAAAATAACACTTACCTTCCTTCCATTATGATCTTTTAAAAATGGAAACACTACTTGTGTGTGCATACGACCTATCATTTCCATGATTGTAACATCGTTCATTTTTCATAACCATATTTCATGGTTGATTTAAAAATTATAATTTATGTATGAAAATTATAATAATTTCATGGTTAAAATTTTTGAGATTATTAATTAATAATCTCTTTGACCTTAGACAACTTACCAAAGTAATTTTGGACATATGAGTTGTTTATCTTTAAAACATCCAACGTGAAATTAATTGGTTTGGTAATTTAATATGAAATGGTAATGAATAAAATAAAAGGAATAATAATCTTGAAAAAGGTTCTTAATAAAGTAAATAATTAACTTAAGTTTATTATTCAAGGATATAAAGAACTCATGTGACAAATCAGGCTCATGGTAAGGGATCTCTCTAAACCACCCTTTCCTTCGGGTTAGAATTTTATCTCTCTAACTCACTTTATCACTCTCTTAATGTTATGGAATGATTATAAATTATATATATCTCTCTCTAAAATATATATATATCTCTTATTCTCCCTTCCTTTTATGGGGTATACATACCTTATGACCATTTCTCAAATGCCTTCATTATGAAATTTCATTTGTTTATGATATGAAGTAAGATTTTGCAACCCATTTTCTTTACATGGGTAATTCTATATTATGACTTATAATTTATTTATTTATGTGGAACACATAGATCATGAATATGTTATGATGGGTGAACCCATATATCACTCCAATGCATTTTATGAAGCTTTATTCTCATGATATATCATGTTTGGGATCATGGAGTAAACCTACTCCATTATGGGACTTTTTCCACCATGTGATATTATCTAGGTAGTTAGACTTGACTTGTGTTTATGTCATGTTATATGTTATCAGATTTCCTATGATGTCATGGTCTTATGATACCATGTTCTTTATGATATTCTTCCATGAAATTACTCATGATCCTTCTCTTTTATGATATCATGTTATACCTTTGACTCTCATGTTATGTTTCCTTATCATGTTTATTTATTTACTGGGTTTTTTAGATCACCCCTTTCTTTATTTATTCACTTGGTTATCCCATGAATTTTTAGGAGCTTAAATGTATTTTAGGAGCTCATTATGGAGAATAAAATAAGGATTCCATGTTTTAAGTTCCTTTTGATGTAATATAAACCTAATTTTTCAAAGACACCAGGCCTTTACAATCCTTGTGTTGTATTAATGGATATTTATGTTTAAGAATCATGTAATAATATGTGTAAAAACTTGGTTGCCATAGAGACTGACCAATCCCATCACGAGGTGTGTCAAATTGAAAGAATTTGTTTGTTCCCTTCTAATCCAACTAACTAGGTAGTTAGTGGCAGTCAGGGTCGATCCCATAGGAAGAATGGAGAAGTAATAATTTAGTGCGAGTCAGAAAAATATCAGTCAATTACCTAGACAAAATGAATAAAGGAAATGAGATGAAAGAGTGAAACTATTTACAAAAAAATAAATTAAAATAGAAGAAATGAGAGAATAATCAGAAGACAAATGTGTCAGGGTTGTAATTCAATTAGGGTTTAATGAAATAGTCATTCCTTGATATTAATGTTATAAATGAACTTGTTTACCATGGGGATTCAATTGAAATATTGTTTCTTGGTCTGATAACAAACAATTTCACATTTAAAAGGTCAAATCCTTGGTCTAATAGTTAACTACTTAAAATAAATTCCAATTCCTAACCCCTAAAAAAGTGGTAACGGGCTCACCCAATGGTGGGATATCCTGTTGCAACTCCTTTAATTTTCTCCATTAGTGTCATTCTTGGTCTGACACGACACCAACGATGGTTTTGGAATTATAAAATAAAGATCATAATAAAACAAACACACCAGAATTAGAATTACATCAATCCCATAATCTTATCATAACCCCAAAACAAGAAAATTACCCTCTTATGACCATGGTCATAGTGTGAGGATTGAGAAGAAGCCCATTCCCTACCATTGGTATGAGAGGAACGAAGGGGAAAGGGGGAATCTTGATAAAATGGAATTGAAAATAGAAAAGAAAACACAATTCAGATTTGGGGTAGATCGAATGATGGAGCGACAGCACCTCCCCCTGGAGTATCCAACCTCGAACATGAATGGTTTCCCTCATATTTATAGAAAACTAGACTACACGGCATGTACCCATAAGTATACGGTGTGTAGTCAGGTCAACTGGATTTTTCTTGTTTTCTCCACCAATAGGTGGCCTACCATGCCACCCCTTGACTTTCAGCATGTCTTCGGTGGGTCGGTGGGGTACACAACATGTTGTGCTTCCACATATGGCGTGTATAGTCTATTTCAGCCACCAACTGCTTCTAGAAGGGACTATACGTCATGTTATCATGTAGTACATGGTGTTTAAGAGCTGGATGACTACATGGGCGTATACTCGGTCTAGATAAACCATGTCGAGGAAATGTTACACGATGTGTGTTTATAAAGTACATGTCCTGTATATTTTCATTTTTATTCTGATCACTCCTATTTTGTGACTTTGACTAGAAAACACCTGAAAATCACCACAAAACCCAAAATAAAGCATTTTTTACATAAAATAATGTATATCTAGTGAAAAAATGTTTTTATACTCGATAATATATATGAAAATATATACAAAAATAGGGCACATCAGAGACTTTGGTCAAGATAAGATCAATGAGACTCTATATGGTTATGGTTTGTGAATGAACCTCCACTTATAATTGTGATATTTGATTATAGTGGAGAATCCTTGATTGGGGTGCATAACTAATCAATAAAAGAAGTGTGTATTAGTATCGAACCTTGTAAAAATCCTTGTGTTTGTTTGCCTTTATGTATTGCATTATCTGGGTAAGTTTGTGAGATATAGTAAAGAGTGGATCGATATTGAATAAGTTTGGTTGGTTGAATTAAAGAGAAAAGAAATCATAAAAGTTTTAAGTGGTAATTGATTCACCCCTCCCATCTCAGTGCTTCACTGGTCCCATGAAACCTCAAAATATAAGAAGAAAGATCCCTAAAATGAAGGAGGAGGAAGGGAAGAATCTACCACGCACCTCTGGTTCAGCCAAGTAAGGGGAGAAGAAAGGGATTCCAAAGCATAAAAACCCAAGGGGTAAAAACATAATTTCACCTTTTTAATAGAATATGGGAAGACAACATGATTTAGTCACACAATATGTCAAACTGTGCACCAACCATGTGAATGGAATTGCCAAAGCAAAACATATTCGCATCGTCTCCTCTAACTATGTGTCAGTACTCCAAGCCCAAAAGGAACCCTCATGGTTTTCCCTAGGCTTCACATGGTTTGGACCAAATTGAAAACTACTCGTGCAGACTAACCATGCACTGAAAAAAAATAACTAAAAATAATCCCGATGAAGATCAGACACATAGTTTCTACTAAACCATGCATGAAAACTATTCACATAAGGAAAATTTCTAGATTTCCCAAGTTTTGAGCTGAAAATTCTCAAAAACTTAAATTACCCCACACTAAGATAAAATAATATAAAATATAAAGTAATAGTGATAGATGGGAGTCACAATTTTGTATGATTAAATAACATCCTATTATATATAATGATATATAAACATTAAGAGTTAATGTTTGGATGATTTTCCACATAATCAAAGATGTCATTAATTATATGTTTCATAAGATGAAACATAAGGGATAATTGATTGTGTATTTGTATGAAAAATTAATGAACAACCAATGAATTTTCCCATACATTTCATAATGTATAAGTAAGTGTTGTAAAGGCTCAGAGAGCATCCATGGGATCTATATAAGGATGAAATACCCATTGTGATGAGTTATTCAATATTTCCCTTGTCCCCTGTCGATCCTCCCTATAGTATCTCTCTTTTTCTCCTTCCTTAGATTCTAATAAATATTAACATATAATGGGTGTGATAGGAATCCCGCCCGAACATTGGGTGGTTCGATCAATCTATAGATACACCATGGAGGAGGGATTCCATTGGTTGCCTTGTAGTGATCTTCATCAAGTGAATGTTTGAAGTCAACACGATAAGTAGTCATCATTGGTGTAAGGTACACATATTCTTTATTTATTTCTATAAATGGTTTCAATTCCATAGCATGGTTGAACTTTGAATTTTTGGCTTTTATCATCTTCCTCTATGTAGAATATTTTTTGTTTGATCCTTAGAAACTCTTTAGTTGTAATTTATGTAACTTACTCATAAGTTTTATAATGTATGAGTAAATGATACAGAGGCTCGGGGAGCATCCCTGAGGCTTATTTAAGGAGGTAGTACCCATTTTGATAGAGTGTTTGAGCCTTCCCTTTCCTCCTATTGTTTCTCCCTACCAAATCTCTCTCCTCTGTTATCCTTATCCATTTGAGGTACTAGCATACTATGGTTGTGAGGAAGAACCTATTAGTTTATCCTCATGGATATTCATCAACCACTGTGATTGAAGATCAACAAAAACTATCATCGGTGTATGGTACATGTTCTTCATTTATGTTATACATGTTTTCAGTCTTTAATATCATGGTGATCTTGGGAATGAGGTTTCTAATGTCATACACTTCTTTGAAAAGGCATTGTTCAATCGACAAAAACCCATCAAACATGAAATATTCCATCCAAAAAACTACACAAAGTATAATATATGCCATGGAAGATAACTAAGACATGTTAGTGTTGTAATAGTGGGTGTCATAGACCCAACTAAAAAGTTCTCTTTGATTACCATATCATGGATACAGTGAGTTATACAGGATGAACACTTACCATAATAGAGTAGATATTTCTAAATCCACAATTTAAATGGTAATTTCCATATATTATTTATCATATCAAAAGATTATAGCAGTTCTCAGGATATAATGGGAACCTTGAGATACTATGAAATTAATCTTAAACATATGTCTTATAGTATAGATACATCATACTGACTAAACACAGGAGATGTCTGGATATCAGGTGCTAGGGGATCATAAGCATTGATACTTATTCTCATGAAGTTCGCATTTGGTGATCTCTATTAGGAGATATCATAAGGATAGAGATGCTAATAAGTACACCACATGTTTCAAGTAACATTGGTTGTTCCAATCTATATATATGTGTATTAGTCTCCTGAATTGAGATCAATATCAATGAGATCTATTTGATCACATAATTTTATGCAAGGAAAAAACCATAACAATAAATTCATGGTGAAGTATCTTGTTTTGGGTGCATTATTGGTGGTATGGCATTGGTTGAATGGTTGAGTTAAGAAAGTTATATATCAGGCCTGGTTGATTAGGATGGAAGTACCTTCATAAATACTTGGTCAAGGTAGTAAAATTTGAGTCTATCTGATTATATCAATAAATAATAAATCAATAATAGATGATGACACAAGTGTGTGTCCAGCTTTATGAGATATCTAAAGATAAAGAGATTATATTACATGGTACATGTTTGTAGGAAATGTTGTTGTTGTTATAACTTTTTCTTATCTCTTTAGGGGCCTTGATGGGTTGTTGACTCCACTCTAGGTCTATGAATAACATTCATTGCTATCGAGATTAGATTCTAGAGGGTCACACACAATAGTGTATTCAATAATCTTCCTTATTCTGGTGAATAAGTATATAGAACGTGGTGGGACCCACCATGTGGTTCGAGAGTTTTCCAAGTATTATCGATTGCCAAAGAATAAATAATTTCACTATTATTTGAGTATAAAATAATTGGGTTGAATTTATTTATTAAAAGTATTCACAAGGTATTAAGTGAATACAAGGAAAAATATTATACGAACTAATATTATTTTGATATTCAAGGTTTGTTTAATATTAGCGAGAATTTCGAGTCGAGTTAATGACTCAAGTTTTATCACGCAGTATATTTATTATATTACAAGGAGGTGATAAAATATAAATGACATTAACAACATGGTTAGTTCATCATAATGTTTCATTTATTGCTTATTTAGTGGGCATTTTATTTTTAGGGGTTGGGGAACCCTTTCCATGTAGTTGAGCCTCCCAATATATAAGTAGGATAGAGGCATTCATTCATTGTTTTGTTCATTCTAATGGAATGAGAGTATCTCTCTCCTCCTGTTATCTAGAGAGATAAATTCTCTCTTTAAGTGACCGATCCAAGAATACCTTCAATAGATCAAAGGGACAGGATTGGGGTGATCATCGCGACATCAAAGGAATCATTGGAGCTCCATGATAACACCCTAAATTCAACGATCAGAATCCATATAGATTCTTGGAGCATATGTGGATGATCTAGAGTGGTTCGGATTAGGATCCTTTGAACAATTATCGATGACAATAAGCTTCATTCAAATGCACTGCCAAATCAAATGAGGTTCTCGTTTTTTTTTGTACTTATTAAATTCACACGAGATCCTCATACCTCTATTTGGGCTCGGATCGTCAGAGATGACATAGTTACGTCACACCAGTGATAAAAATCTTTAAACCTCCAACTCACTGGATTCTGTTGCATGCCCCAGTACCGTCAATTAGTATCAGAGCGATCGCATGAATATTATGAACCAAGAAAAAATTAAATTTCATTAAATTAAGTGGAGGGTTTAAATTTGGTCCCAATGAAATAGACCACACATTGATCTGATTACAGATGTCCAAGTTATGGTCATCCAAAATTTTTAATATGGATTATTTGTGATTTGCGAGTTTAAAATTTAAGAACATTATATATATTTATATGACCGCATTTTTATTTTTTCTATTTCTGGTCACCCCAAAAATCCGATCAAGATTGGGCTGGATTCCGATCCCCGAAAATAATATTTAGCCAGTGGGGTATTTTTTCCACCGATTGTGGAATATAAAAAAACAAAAAAAAATGAAAAACGGCCTATATTTGTAGGTTATTGAAAACTGCAACTAAAAACAAACAAAAGGAGTAGAAGGATGTTTGGATAATTCCAAAAGTAAAATGAAAAATATATTTTTTTCAATCTACCTAATATTTTTAGGCTTTTTAAATTATTAAAAGGGTTTTAGGCGGGTGTGTGTAGGTTCTAAAAATAATTTTTTTTTTAAGGGATATTATCTTTCTGTGGAATTTGAGGTTATTAAAAATCATATTAATAAAACAAGGAGATCTCCCCCCCCCCACCCATATTAGGTCGCTTTCTTCCCAGTTGTCCACCTTGTTGCTTCTCCCATAGCTCTTCCTCCATCCAGCCAGACCAAGCTCCTCATAGCACAGCAGCACGCCCCTCTACCCCTCCTCACACTGGAAACCTCACCAAATGTTTCCCTCCCCATAGTGACTCTGACCAACTATGTGTCGCAACCACTAGTTTCCCTGCTCCGTTCGAATTATGTGCCTGGTTCGCACCAGTCATCGCCTCCCGCAGCGGTACCCAACTAGCCAAGTACCCCACCCAGACCATCGTTTCCTGGGTCATGGTCATCATTGCTCATCCCTACCACGATCGAGACCACAAGACGCCACCTTTGTTCCGGCCGATCCCGCACGCCAGCACCATGCCACCTCCACCTCCTCGGATCGGATGTTGATTGTTGTATCCATGTTGCCACCACCTTGAGTTGTCGATCCACCATCGACTGACGCGATATCCTCCACCAGGCATGACCCTCCCAGTAACCCCCTGCCACGGTGGTCTTGACCATGATCTGCCCTCCCGGTAAACTCTTGCTAGTCATGCCTGCTTGATATAGGATTGCATGGGCATGAGCGGGTTGGTCTAGCCCAGAACATCCCTGCATGGGGTCTGCCCAGCTCGAAACGGGCCTGTGCAGGGTCGGACCGACCCTCATTGGCCCTACACGGGGTTTCGGAGCCCAGGAAATTTTAACTTAACAAATAGATTAATTGATTGATTTTTGGAATTTAAAATAATAATAATTTTATTATTACGAATGTTGAAAATTAATTTAATTTTTGGTTTAAAATTAAATTAATTGTATAATTTAATTTTGAAATTTAAAATTAAATTATTTATCAAAATGAATAGAATTAAATTATTTGAATTTAAAAATAATTAATTTAATTTATGAAATGCCCTCACACTTAAATTTATTTAATTTAATTTTTATCTCACTTTAATGTTACCCATTAACTGATATTGAGCATTGACTGTGCATGTGTGATTTTACTTATTTATTTAATTAATTATTTAATTGTGTGTGATGCATGTAATTAATTTTTTAAATAAGACGGTCTTCACGTCATAATTTTTCCTTCTTTAATATGTATAAGGGTCTACGCACCCAGATAAAAATGAGTTATCTATATTTTTCACTCTTGAAACCTCCTCACCTATGTGAAAGTATTTTTGTACTATGATGAGGACACTGTAAGTCACAACCCATGCTAAGTTGAGGTAAAATCTAGACGAGAAGTGGACACACTGGATGGGGACAAGTTTCATCATGAGTTAAGACATGACTCAAGTATGATAATCCTAGGTCATGGTTGATCCATTGAGTTTAAAAAGATCAACCAATATTATATTTTCAAGACCAGTCAAGTATTTTTATTTCCTTTATGCATTTTTTTATTATTTTATACATTTCATGATAGCTTAAAATACATAAAATAATAAATAGAAAAAATACATAAATATTCAATGAATGAATTATATTAATGAATGTTCAGTTGTGAGAACGACAACATAGAATGAACATATTTAATAGAAAATGATTATAATTGTTGAGAAAAATACTAAAAACCCTCAAAGAAATATTAAGTTTCAAACGTCTACCATCATTTGAATTTGAATAAAACTAGGTGTACGGGGTGCTCGTTGACCAAAGTTGAGGGTGTCTCCTACTACCGGTGAGTTCTTATGAGAGTGATGGATTATCTTAACTAAAGTTAACAATAAATAAATATCCAAATCTATCTTGATGAAACTTTAGAGGTAAGCATTAAGTAAATCATTTTTATGATTTTAAAATTTAGGACTTCACTCAATGGATTGAGGAACCATGTGTTAATGCGATTGGCCAGTCAAACCCCTACCTTAAACTATCAGAGTAGTGGCATGGCCAAAGATTTTAGATTATGAAGAGTGGTTTCAAGGATCTTTGCCACTAGAATACCCAAGCGATAGAGTATTCTGATTCTGGTACAGAGGGTTTCTAGAGTTCGATAAAATAGTGGGAGACATTTAATGATTAAATTAATCGGTAATGTCTAACCAATAATCAAGATAAAATTATAAATATTCTAGATTTTATTTTTTTAGAAAATGGTAAGTAATACCATAAGTACACTGTGGTAACTATTGGACAAAGAAAATGTCAGAATAGGAATGATTTTCCGAGAGTAGTCCAGGCGCTTGCACAAAGTACTACATAGGAAATTCAAGGTGTTATTATCCTCAATACCCCTTAAGCCTCCTCAAGAGCAAGGGTGAGAAAAATGCTTACAGGAGACTCATGTATTACGCATATAATCATTGTGTCATAATGTTACCATCTATGTCTGATGTAAGTTTTGGATACCATATCAGGACATGGATGATATTACATGTAGTCTCATCTTTGATAAGCTCGTGAGAAGAAACATAAGCGCATATATGAATAGGTGATGATTATACTGGTTACGTGTAAATATGAAAGGCAGATCATGATCTTTCAAGATATCTCATTCTTATATATTTTTCACCCATTTACTCTAGTATCATTTAAGATTAAAAATTATCAGTATAGAGAAAACACTTCATTACCTTTTAGGTAAGGTTCACCAAGTCAATGAGAACTTACAGAAAGTTTTAGTTATTATGGTGAATAATTTGAAAGACAAGACAAAGGGGTCAAATGGAAAGTATGACATTAAATAAATATTTGTAATATCCTTCAAATAAGGGGTATTAAATAGGAGGTTATATGCTTTTCATATCATGAAATAAATATATGTAAGTTTAAATGCTATAAACTAGATTAAAGAATCAAGTAATCGCTTCTTCTTCAGGTATATTCATCAGTTTTAAGTGATGTTTCTATTTTACTTCTTGGGTATTGAATATAATATGCCTATCATGTATGTGTATTTAAATTTAGTAACCCATTAAGAAAATAATAATTACAAGTAAGATTTTTTATCCAATCAACTGAGAAAGGGAGGTTCCTAAGTGAGCGGTGAGAAGTACACAACTTCTATATTTCCAAGTTTATTGATTCTAATTTAAATTTTGTTGAGTATTACCAAAACATTTATCTCACGTGTCTTTTGGACATAAGGAGACATTGTTCTAGTTCGGGAATGAATATTTTTGTGGTGTTCAATACTCAACCAATTGCTCAATGATACATGAATCATTAGCAATACTTAATGAATATAAAATGTAAGACTTATATACTCAGCTATGGAGATATAATTCTTTGTAAAGTAAAACTAACAGTGGACATCAAGGATATACCCAGCATGGTATTTAGACTCAGTGGAACTAAACACCTTAGATATTTTCGGCATATATACTTATTTATTTTGGAAAAAGAAACCTTAAGAAATAAAGGTATGCCATAAATCTTTTGGAATTAGTTCATCTAGAGAGTGTGAACTATTTCAAGGGTAAGCTAGTGGTAAAAATACTTCATATGATTCCTTTAAGTGTTTTTTAGGAATGTGAAAGTGAAGTGTGGTATATTTATGGTTAGAAGATATGAGTTTTTTTGAGCTGGTGTGTTGAAGAATATATTGACCAAGCATTCATCGATCATTATAATGTAGTGTGGATTAATTCCTAAACACACATTACCATATCCACATCAGAGTTATGATGCTAATAAAGAGGATCAATGATGAGTCTTACATGTTAACATTGATCATTGTAATATGGCGTGGATTAATTCCTAAATGCACATTCCTTATACACATCAGAGTCATGATGTAATTAAAATAAGTATCAATGTTGCATATTATATCCATTGTAGATACTTTCAATATTTTTCAAGACATGCATTGAAAATAATGTTGTTGTCCCATAACAAAATTCCAACTATTGTGACAAATATAAATCATGTGAGTTATATTATGATGAAAATCCATTATGTCATAAGAACATGTGTTTTGATGCAAAGTGTTTGTTAAGGATATAAACAAACTTGCATCAAGAAAAACACAAAGCACATCTATAGTCATTACCCTAAAGTTTCTAAGGATATTTCATAAATCCCTATGATAGAAAATTTATAGTCAAGTGATATACTATGTTTCTATAAAAGGGTTCATATCTCTACTTGAGATAGTAAGAGAAAGACTGGCTTGGGTTCAGTCTATAACATCCCAGTTTTTTTTAAAAAAAATGAAATTTATGAAACTTTGTTTTATGTAGATATTTATAACTAGCCGTTCAACATAATTTTGTTGATTCTATGTTTTGAATTTTGAAAAACATTCATCTATAATTGTGTTCAGTAAGTTATTTGGAGTCTGATGGAACCAACTTGTTTTTTTTGGGTGAATAGTAACATACCCTTATAAATAGTAATATGAATAGTAATATGGCCCTAATTAATAGTAAATTTTATTATTATTTTATTTTATTAAGGCTTTAAGATAATGACATCTTGGTTAATTTTTCAGTGTGATATAAAAGTAGTTATAGAATTAGAATTGTTAATTTTTGAATTAAGTATGATTTTATTTAAAAATTAAATTAAAAATATTTAGAAAATTATTTTCAAAAAATGGAGTTCATTTTTGAATTCTACATGTAGAAAAATGGTTAGGGTGAATTTTTGGGATTTTTCTGAAATTCTTGAATTTTTGATGAATAGTGAAATACGGTAAAATACTGTATATTCAAATTATCAGTTAAATACACTATTTATGACATCATAAGTGATTTAAGACCACTTGGTTCGAACTCATATGCCATTATTACTATTTTGGGTCACATTAATTAAGATTATTCACAGTCTTGAGCAAAAATATTATAACAATGATTTAAATAATGTAAAATACCTCCTCTCCTCCACTATAAATACCACCCTCATTCCCCTCTTCCTCCTACACCTCTCAAGACATGATAATTGTCTAATTTCTGCCACATTACCTCCCCAATATCCTTCCTCATTTCCAAGACCTTCTGGTCTCACCCAAAGGCCAAAATCAAAGGCCTTAAGGAGGATCTTAAGGAGAAGAAATCAAGAGGTAAGAAATCCTCTTCCTTTTCATGTGTTTTCCTTTCCTTATCTTTTATTATAATATCTTACCCTAATATTATCCAAGAGGCATGAAAACTCCATAAATATTTTATATTATATATTTTCTCATGTTCATGTAAAATTCATCACCATTCTTATTATCCTCTCCCACTTATTCAAGGAATAAAAACATTGTTCGTGATGTGTCAAATTACCGACATTGTAGACGATGTGTTTTCAATTTTCTTTAATTCCTTCATGTATGGTAATGAAACTATTTTTATGGTTGAATAAGGTTATAATATATGTATTATGTCTCATTCATGGTTCTATAATTCTTTTGTACACATGGTTTTAATTTATTAATCAAAATGAGGTCGTTATTATCAAAGAACCACTAAAATGATCTAAACAAACATCATTAATGTTTTAACTTATGAATCATTCTCATTTCAGAATTAAAAATGATAAATGGTATTATTTATGGTTCTGAGAATATTTAAATATCATTCCATTCCAATTCTGGAGTTTCACTCCCAATCAACAAGAATATCCATCATGAACCGATCATGGAAACCATGTAAAGAACGCACCCAACACAATATAAATAACAAAATATTACTAATAAATGTGTTGAATTATGTTGTAAAATGATCATATAAGGTGTTATAAAAATTAATATGTTTCATTAAGATATTAATAACACTCTTTTAACCATTATACAGGAGTTTTAAACACATTTGAAGTAAGAAGAACCCGAGGTAAAGGAATTCTTAACCCAATTTCCAGTCTTTGGGTTAACCTTCTTCTTTATTCATTATGTGGTATTAAGATTATTGGTGTGATGATTTTTTGATTGTATTATGTTGTACTATGTTTATTTATATTGTATACACATATCCATTCCATTCTATTAATTCTTACTCCAATTATATTTTAAGGGACTTTCTTTTCAAAATCCTTTTAAAAGTCTCTTTAATAAATTTCAAAATGATTGTTTTTTATATGTATATGGCGTGAGTGGTTTCTTATGATTTTCAAGATACTTTATTACCATGATATATTCCTTGGAAATTATTTATGCTGTTTTGAGCCCATTATAGCTCAAGATATGCTAGGTTGAGCCCATTATAGCTCAAGATATGACGGGTGATCCCCATTATAGATCTTCAATGCATTGGGTACTCCGGAGATGGAAGTTGACCAAAAGGTTATTCCATGTGTAAGGGTGAATGTAAGAGTGATGTGGTAAATATGTCCCAAGGAAACTATATGGTGTTTCTATGAATATGAGTTTTTATGATTATGGGTTTTTATGGTTTTTATGTTATCACTTGATTAACGATTTCTTTCTTATTATCCCTTACTGAGTTTTGTACTCATCCAAAGTTTTTAAAAAAAAATCATAGGATATAAGGATGGGTAAGATAAATAAGGGAGTCATGATGAATGATATAGAGGTTTGTCAAAGAAATCATGTTTTAAGATTTAATGTTTTATATTTTGAAAAAATGGATATTGTTTTTATTAGTATCCTCTTGTATGAATGTGGTATGTTATGTATGTAAGGTATCTTAATTCTCTAAAACTCTAAACCTGAAAAGATACTCAATGTGTAATAATGTATATTCTTGAATAAAATTCAAGATTAAGTAATGATTTAAGGCCAGGTCCTTATAGTTGGTATCAGAGGAAAGGTTTAGACAACTTTAGGGATTATGAGTTTTACTTAAACATATGGTTAGTCTGTATGTCTATTATTTAAGTTAAATCCTTGTTTTATAACTTTTCAGATCAAGGAAATTCAGTTAAAAATGGAAGGAGTAGGATATAAAATGACATTCTTATCTCTTCATGATGACTTGCTTGCAATAATTATTTCAATGTCATGTCCAGATGACTCTAAAACATTTTCTAACATACAACTCACTTGAAAGCAATTATTTGAGATATTAAACACCTCCACTATACCTCGATACCATCATGGATCACGGGTTTTATTTAATCAAATCCTATTTTCCAAATATTCTCATATTTTCAAGAAAGGTAAATATTATCAAGGAATTTTCAAATATTTTAACTTATCACAATATTTTGAAGCATATTATGATTTTGAAAAAGTTGCTGAAGAAGGATACCCTTGCGCAACCTATTTATATTTACTTTTACAATATAGACTTTCAGAACATACTTATGGTATTTTAAAAGGACCATTGATTGAAAGTTTCAACTCAAACTCGGTCCGACTGTTTTATAAAAATCAACTTTTATTAGATGTTTTGAAATTATATGTCATACATGATTATTTTCCGAAACTATTTTTCTGTGAACACCCATATGACCCAATTTGTACAAGGTGTATTTGGATAAAGGAAGCAAATTATTTTAAAGGATATCTAAATCATTGTTTCAATGCATAGACCTTCTATTTATGTGAGCAAGATTATGATGAACCCATGTGGACACTAAGTTCAAGGTACCCTCACTTGTTCAATAAGTAAATAAAATTTCGAGGATGCAATTTCCGAAAGGTGGGGATAATGTAACATCCCAGTTTTTAAAAAAAATGAAATGTATGAAACTTTGTTTTATGTATATATTTATAACTAGCCTTTAAACATAATTTTCCTGCTTCTAAGTTTTGAATTTCGAAAAATAGTCATCAATAATTGTATTTAGTAAGTTATTTGGAGTCTAATGGAACCAACTTGTTTTTTTGGTGAATAGTAACATACCCTTATGAATATTAATATGAATAGTAATATGACCCTAATGAATAGTAAATTTTATTATTATTTTATTTTCTTAAGGCTTTAAGATAATTACATCTTGATTAATTTTTCAATGTGATATAAAAGCAGTTATAGAATTAGAATTGTTAATTTTTTAATTAAGTATGATTTAATTTCAAAATTAAATTAATAATATTTAGAAAATTGTTTTCAAAATATGGAGTTCATTTTTTAATTATACATGTCAAAAAATGGTTATGGTGAATTTTTGGGATTTTTCTAAAATTCTTGAATTTTTGATGAATAGTGAAATACGGTAAAATACCGTATATTCAAATTATCAGTTAAATACCATATTTATGACATCATAAGTTATGTAATACCACTTAGTTCGAACTCAGATGTCATTATTACTATTTTTGGTCACATTAATTAAGATTATTCATAGTCTCGAGAAAAAATATTATAATAATGATTTAAATAATGTAAAATACCTCCTCTCCTCCACTATAAATACCACCCTCATTACCCTCTTCCTCCCACACCTCTCAAGCCTTGAGAATTGTCTAATTTCTACCAAATTCCCTCCCCAATCTTCTTCCCCACTTCCAAGACCTGCTGGTCTCACCCAAAGGCCAAAATCAAAGGCCTTAAAGAGGAACTCAAGGAGAAGAGATCAAGAGGTAAGAAATCCTCTTCCTTTTCATGTGTTTTCCTTTCCTTTTATTTTATTATAGTCTATTACCCTCATCTTATCCAAAAGGAATGAAAGCTCCATAAATATTGTATATAATGTATTTTATCATGTTCATGAAAAATTCATCATCATTTTTATTCTCCGCTCCCACTTATTCAAGGAATAAAAACATTGTCTGTGATGTGTCGAATTACCGACATCGTGAACGATGTGTTTTAAGTTTTCTTTAATTCCTTCATGTATGGTCATGAAAAAAAATTTATGGTTGAACCAGATTATAATATATTTATTATGTCTCATCCATGGTTCTGGAATTCTTTTTTACACATGGTTTTAATTTATTAAACAAAATGAGGTCGTTATTATCAAAGAACCACTAAAATGATCTAAACGAACATCATTAATGTTTTAACTTATGAACCATCCTCATTTAAGAATTAAAAATGATAAATGGTATAATTTATGGTTCTTTAAATATTTAAATACCATTCCATTCTAATTTTGGAGTTTCATTCCCAATCGACAAGAATATCCTTCATGAACTGATCATGGAAACCATGTAAAGAATGCACCCAACACAATATAAATAACAAAATATTACTAATAAATGTGTTGAATGATGTTATAAAATGATCATATAAGGTGTTATAAATGTAAATATGTTTCTTTAATATATTAATAACACTCTTTTAACCATTATATAGGATATTATACACATTTGAAGTAAGAAGAACCCGAGGTAAGGGAATTCTTAACCCAATTTCCAGTCTTTGGGTTAACCTTATTCTTTATTCATTATGTGGTATTAAGATTATTGTTGTGATGATTTTTTTATTATATTATGTTTCACTATTTTTATTTACAGTTTATAAACATATCCATTCCATTATATTAATTCTCACTCCAATTATATTTTAAGGGACTTTCTTTTTTAAATCCATTTAAAACTCTCTTTAATAAATTTCAAAATGATTTTTTTATATGTATATGGAATGAGTGGTTTCTTATGATTTTAAAGATACTTTATTACCATGATATATTCCTTGGACATTATTTATTCTGGTTTGAGCCCATTATAGCTCAAGATATGTTGGGTTGATCCCAATATAGCTCAAGATATGATGGGTGAGCCCCATTATAGCTCTCCAATTCATCGGGTACTCCGGAGATGGAAGTTGACCAAAATATTATTCCATGTGTAGGGGTGAATGTAAGAGTGATATGTTAAATATTTCCAAATTAATATATATAGTGTTTCTATGCATATGAGTTTTTATGATTATGGGTTTTTATGGTTTTTATGTTATAACTTGACTAACGATTTCTTTCTTTTTATCCCTTACTGAGTTTTATACTCATCCCAAGTTTTTAAAATGTTTTTCATAGGATATAAGGATGGGTAAGATAAAGAAGGGATTCATGATGAATGATATAGAGGGTTTTCAAAGAAATCGTGTTTTAAGCTTTAATGTTTTATATTTTAAAAAAATGGATATTGTTTTTAGTAGTATCCTCTTTTATGAATGTGGTATGTTAGGTATGTAAGGTATCCTAATTATCTAAAACTCTAAACCTGAAAAGATACTCAATGTGTAATAATGTATATTCTTGAATAAAATTCAAGATTAAGTAACATTTTAAGGCCAGGTCCTTATAATTGGTATCATGGGAAAGGTTTAGAGAACTTTAGGGATTAGAAGTTTTCGTTAAACATATGGTTAGTTTGTATGTCTATTATTTAAGTTAAATCCTTCTTTTATAACTTTTCAGATCAAGGAAAGTTAGTTAAAATGGAAGGAGGGGGATCTCAAATGACATTCATATCTCTTCCTGATGAGTTGCTTGCAATAATTATTGCAATATCATTTCCAGATAACTCTGAAACATTTTCTAACATACAACTCACTTGCAAGAAATTGTTTGAGATATCAAACACCTCCAATATACCTCGATACCATTGTGGATCATGGTTTGTATTTAATCAAATCATATTTTGTCAATATTCTCATATTTTCAAGAAAGTTAAATATTATGAAGGCATTTTCAAATATTTTACCTTATCATGAGATTTTGAATAATATTATGATTTTGAAAAAGGTTCTGAAGAATGACACCCTTGCGCAACCTATTTATATTTTCTTTTAAAATATAGTCCTTAAACACATACTTATGGTATTTTAAAAGGACCATTGATTGAAATTTTCAACTCAAAATCAGTCCTAATGTTTTATAAAAATCAAGTTTTATCAGATGTTTTGAAATTATATGTCATACATGATTATTTTCTGAAAATATTTTTGTGTGAACACCCATATGACCCAAGTTGTACAAGGTGTATTTGGATAAAGGAAGAAAATGATTTTGAATGATGTCTAAATAATTGTTTCAATGAATAGACCTACTATTTAAATGATCAAGATGATGATGAAACCAGGTGGACACTGATCAAGGTACCCTCACTTGTCCAATAAGTAAATAAAATTGCGAGGACGTAATTTTTGAAAGGTGGGGATAATGTAACACACCGGTTTTTTTTAAAAAAAACTAAAATGTATAAAACTTTCTTTTATGTAGATATTTATAACTATCCTTTAAACATAATTTTTCTCCTTCTATGTTTTGAATTTCAAAAAACAGTCATCTACAATTGTGTTCAGTAAGTTATTTGGAGTCTGATGGAACCAACTTGTTTTTTTTGGTTAATAGTAACATACCCTTATGAATAGTAATATTAATAGTAATATGACCCTAATAAATAGTAAATTTTATTATTATTTTATTTTCTTAAGTATTTAAGATAATTATATCTTGGTTAATTTTTCAATGTGATATAAAAGCAGTTATAGAATTAGAATTGTTAATTTTTGAATTAAGTATGATTTTATTTAAAAATTAAATTAATAATATTTAGAAGATTATTTTCAAAAAATGGAATTAATTTTTAAATTCTAAATTTATAAAAATGGTTAGGGTTAATTTTTTGGATTTTTCTAAAATTCTTGAATTTTTGATGAATAGTGAAATACGGTAAAATACTGTATATTCAAATTATTAGTTAAATACACTATTTATGACATAATAAGTGATGTAATACCACTTGGTTCGAACTTATATTACATTATTACTATTTTAGGTAACATGAATTAATATTATTCATAGTCTTGATCAAAAATATTATAATAATGTAAAATACCTCCTCTACTCCACTATAAATATCATTATCATTACCATCTTCCTCCCACACCTCTCAAGCCTTGATCATTGTCTAATTTATACCAAATTCCCTATCCAATCTCCTTCCTCACTTCCAATACTTTCTGGTCTCACTCAAAGGCCAAAATCAAAGGTCTTAAGGAGGATCTCAAGGAGAAAAGATCAAGAGGTAAGAAATCTTCTTCCTTTTCATGTGTTTTCCTTTCCTTTTCTTTTATTATAGTATCTTCCCCTACTCTTAAAAAAGAGGCATAAAATATCCATAAATATTTTATATTCTATATTTTCTCATGTTCATGTAAAATTCATCATCATTCTTATTCTCCTCTCCCACTTATTCAAGGAATAAAAACATTGTCTGTGATGTATCGAATTACCGACATTGTAGACGATGTGTTTTCAATTTTATTTAATTCATTCATGTATAGTCATGAAACCATTTTTATGGTTGAAACATGTTATAATATATTTATTATGTATCATCCATGTTTCTGGAATTATTTTTTGCACATGGTTTTAATTTATTAAACAAAATGAGGTCGTTATTATCAAAGAACCACTAAAATGATCTAAACAAACATCAATAATGTTTTAACATATGAACCATCCTCATTTCAGAATTCAAAATGATAAATGGTATAATTTATTGTTATGGAAATATATAAATACCATTCCATTTCAATTCTGGAGTTTCACTCCCAATCGACAAGAATATCCATCATGAACCGATCATGGAAACCATGTAAAGAATGCACCCAACACAATATAAATAACAAAATATTACTAATAAATGTGTCGAATGATGTTATAAAATGATCGTATAAGGTGTTATAAACATGAATATGTTTAATTAAGATATTTATAACACTCTTTTAACCATTATATATGAGGTTTAAACACATTTTAAGTAAGAATAACCCGAGGTCAGGGAATTCTTAACCCAATTTCTAGTCTTTGGGTTAACCTTCTTCTTTATTCATTATGTGGCATTAAGATTATTGGTGTGATAATTTTTTGATTATATTATGTTGAACTATGTTTATTTATATTGTATACACATATCCATTCCATTCTATTAATTCTCACACCAATTATATTTTAAGGGACTTTCTTTTTAAAATCCTTTTAAAACTCTCTTTAATAAATTTCAAAATGATTGTTTTTTTATATGTATATGGCATGAGTGGTTTCATCTGATTTTCAAGATACTTTATTACCATGATATGTTCCTTGTGCATTATTTATTCTGGTTTGATCCCATTATATCTCAATATATGTTGGTTTGATCCCATTATAGCTCAAGATATGACGGGTGAGCCCCATTATAGCTCTCAAATGCATTGGGTACTCCGGAGATGGAAGTTGACCAAAAGGTTATTCCATGTGTAAGGGTGAATGTAAGAGTGATATGGTAAATATGTCCCAAAGAAACTATATGGTGTTTCTATGCATATTAGTTTTTATGATTATGGGTTTTAATGGTTTTTATGTTATCACTTTACTAACGATTTATTTCTTTTTATCCCTTACTGAGTTTTATACTCAGACCAAGTTTTTAAAAAAAATTCACAGGATATAAGTATGGGTAAGAGAAATAAGTGATTAATGATGATTTATATATAGGGTTTTCAAAGAAATCATGTTTTAAGCTTAAATGTTTTATATTTTGAAAAAAATAGATATTGTTTTTAGTAGTATCCTCTTGTATGAATGTGGTATGTTATGTATGTAAGATATCCTAATTCTATAAAACTATAAACCTAAAAAAGATACTCAATGTGTAATAATGTGTATTCTTGACTAAAATTCAAGATTAAGTAACGTTTTAAGGCCAGGTCCTTATAGCTGGTATCAGAGGAAAGGTTTAGACAACTTTAGGGATTATGAGTTTTCATTAAACATATGGTTAGTCTGTATGTCTATTCTTTAAGTTAAATCCTTGTTTTATAACTTTTCAGATCAAGGAAAGTTAGTTACAAATGGAATGAGGAGGATCTCAAATGATATCCATATCTCTTCATAATTACTTGCTTGTAATAATTATTGCAATATCATGTCCATACGACTCTAAAACATTTTCTAACATATAACTCACTTGCAAGCAATTGTTTGAGATATCAAACACCTCCAATATACCTTGATACCATCGTGGATCATGGTTTGTATTTAATCAAATCATATTTTCTCAATATTATCATATTTTCAATAAAGGTAAATATTATCAAGGCATTTTCAAATATTTTACTTTATCACAAGATTTTGAAGCATATTATGATTTTGAAAAAGGTGCTGAAGAAGGAGACCCTTGTGCAGCCTATTTATATTTTATTTTACAATATATTATTTCAGAACATAATTATGGTATTTTAAAAGGACCAATGATTGAAAGTTTCAACTCAAACTCGGTCCAACTGTTTTATAAAAATCGAGTTTTATCAGATGTTTTGAAATTATATGTCATACATGATTATTTTCCGAAACTATTTTTCTATGAACACCCATATAACCCAAGTTGTACAAGGTGTATTTGGATAAAGGAAGAAAATGATTTTTAAGGATCTCTAAATCACTATTTCAATGAATAGACCTTCTGTTTATGTGATCAAGATGATGATGAAACTAGGTGGACACCGTGATCAAGGTACCCTCACTTATTCAATAAGTAAATAAAATTGTGAGGATGCAATTTCTAAAATATGGGGATAATGTAAGATCCTTGTTTTTTTTTAAATGAAATGTATGAAACTTTGTTTTATGTAGATATTTATAACTAGCCTTTAAACATAATTTTCTTGCTTCTATGTTTTGAATTTCAAAAAATGATCATCTAAAATTGTGTTCAGTAAGTTATTTGGAGTCTGATGAAACCAACTTGTTTATTTGGTGAATAGTAACATAACCTTATGAATAGTAATTTGACCCTAATGAATAGTATATTTTATTTTTATTTTATTTTCTTAAGGATTTAAGATAATGACATCTTGGTTAATTTTTTAATGTGATATAAAAGAAGTTATAGAATTAGAATTATTAATTTTTTAATTAAGTGTGATTTTATTTAAAAATTAAATTAATCATATTTAGAAAATTATTTTCAAAAAAATGGAGTTCATTTTTGAATTATACATGTAGAAAAATGGTTAGGGTTGATTTTTTGGATTTTTCTGAAATTCTTGAATTTTTGATGAATAGTGAAATATGGTAAAATACAGTATATTCAAATTATCAGTTAAATACACTATTTTATGACATCATAAGTGATGTAAGACCACTTGGTTAGAAATCAGATGCCATTATTACTATTTGGGGTAACATGAATTAATATTATTCATATTCTTGAGCAAAAATATTATAATAATGATTTAAATAATGTAAAATACCTCCTCTCCTCCACTATAAATACCACTCTCATTCCCTTTTTCCTCCCACACCTCTCAAGCCTTGAACATTGTATAATTTCTACAAAATTACCTCCCCAATATCCTTCCCCACATCCAAGACTTTCTGGTCTCACCCAAAGGCCAAAATCAAAGGCCTTAAGGAGGATCTCAAGGAGAAGAGAACAAGAGGTAACAAATCTTCTTCATTTTCATGTGTTTTCCTTTCCTTTACTTTTATTATAGTATCTTCCCATCCTCTTATTAAAGAGGCATGAAAGATACAAAAATATTGTATATTCTGGATTTTCTCATGTTCATGGAAAATTCATCATCATTCTCCTTCTCCTCTCCCACTTATTCAAGGAATAAAAACATTGTCTGTGATGTGTTGAATTACCGACATCGTGGACGATGTGTTTTCAATTTTCTTTAATTACTTCATGTATGGTCATGAAACCATTTTTATGGTTGAAATAGGTTATAATATATATATTATGTCTCATCTGTGGTTCTTTAATTCTATTGTACACATGGTTTTAATTTATTAAACAAAATGAGGTTTTTATTATCAAAGAACCACTAAAATGATCTAAACAAACATAATTAATGTTTTAACTTATGAATCATCCTCATTTAAGAATTAAAAACAATAAATGGTATAATTTATGGTTATGTAAATATGTAAATACCATTCCATTCCAATTCTGGAGTTTCACTCCCAATCGACAAGAATATCCATCATGAACTGGTCATGGAAACCATGTAAAGAATGCACCCAACACAATATAAATAACAAAATATTACTAATAAATGTGTCGAATGATGTTGTAAAATGATCATATAAGGTGTTATAAACATGAATATGTTTCATTAAGATATTAATAACACTCTTTTAATCATTATACAGGTTTTTAAAACAAATTTTTAAGTAAGTATAACCTGAGGTAAGGGAATTATTAACCCAATTTCTAGTCTTTGGGTTAACCTTCTTCTTTATTCATTATGTGGTATTATGATTATTGGTGTGATGATTTTTTGATTATTTTATGTTGCAATATGTTTATTTATAGTTTATACACATATCTATTCCATTTTATTAATTCTCACTCCAATTATATTTTAAGGGACTTTCTTTTGAAAATCCTTTTAAAACTCTCTTTAATAAATTTCAAAACGATTGTTTTTTTATATATATATGGAATGAGTGGTTTCATATGATTTTAAAGATACTTTATTACCATGATATATTCCTTGTACATTATTTATGCTGGTTTGATCCCATTATATCTCAAGATATGTTAGGTTGAGTCCATTATAGCTCAAGATATGATGGGTGAGCCCCATTATAGCTCTCCAATGCATTGGGTACTCCGGAGATGGAAGTTGACCAAAAGGTTATTCCATGTGTAAGGGTGAATGTAAGAGTGATATGGTAAATATGTCCCAAGTAAACTATATGATGTTTCTATGCATATTAGTTTTTATGATTATGGGTTTTAATGGTTTTTATGTTATCACTTGACTAACAATTTCTTTCTTTTTATCCCTTACTGAGTTTTATACTCATCCCAAGTTTTTAAAATATTTTTCACAGGATATAAGGATGGTTAAGATAAAGAAGGGGGTCATGATGAATGATATAGATATTTTTCAAAGAAATCATGTTTTAAGCTTTAATGTTTTATATTTTGAAAAAAATGGATATTGTTTTTAGTAGTATCCTCTTGTATGAATGTGGTATGTTATGTATGTAAGGTATCCTAATTCTCTAAAAATATAAACCCGAAAAGATCCTCAATGTGTAATAATGTATATTCTTGACTAAAATTCAAGATTATGTAACGTTTTAAGGTCAGTTCCTTATACAGTCAATACTAAATATGCACAAGTAGTTAACATAAGAACAAGTTCCATAAGAGCATGTGCAAAGAGAATGTTCCAAAGACACATACTACGTAGGAATTACAAAACCATCATAGTGGTTTTATATTCACCACAGTTGGTGATATATTATTCATTGAGAATAATAATTCCTATAAGTAAGTAGTATATAACAATAAGATAAGATTGAAAAGATCAATTAAAATTCAATAATGGATTCTGTAATGACCCGTATTTTCATGAATGTACATATCATTTTTTTATTTAAATTCCTTTAAATGGACCTTATGATGTTACCTAATGGATTCATAGAGGTCATGAGGGTGTTTGGGTCTTGTTTGGAGATTAAAACCCTGGGAATTTGGAAAAAAACTAGGTCGCATGATTAAAAGACACCGTGAAACCCAACCTGCATAGTCTATCCTAACAGTGTGGGGTGAGACATAGGAGAATTGGGGATCACATGATTTGTCTACAACCATGAGACCACAAGTGAAAAAATGTGCGTGATTGCATACCTCTTTGATAGAGGCCATTTTCATGGTTGGCGCATGGTTTGGCTGACCATGTGACCAAACTGTGCACCCTTGTTTTTTAGGGTGAATTATCCATTTTTTCCTTCATTAAACTTAAAACCCTATTTCCTCTCCTCCATCTTCATTTTCAGCAGATGAACTTTGTTTCTTCTTCTGTAACTTATTCCTTATCTCAATCTAGGCATTAATATAACTCACACATCCGGACTCTGAATCAAGATCCATTAAAATCATTGGATAGCTCTCAGTAAGATCTCCATTATTCTTGCTTCCTATTTCAGTTGGTATTTGTATCCTTTACGCTATTTATGTGCAAGCACTTTTGCCTTATTTTCAGGTCACTGTACCATTTCTTCAATTTCTTCCAATATACTTCGAATATGAGGTTGCTATCGAATGAGGAGTCATCAACAGCCCTAAGGTAAGTGGTCTAGTTGTTTTCCTTGAAAAGAGAGTTGTTTTCATAATCGTTTTGTTGTACTGCACACTGACCTTTCCCGCATGTTGCCTTAAAATGTATTTATTTATTATAAATTTATATACATGCCTTTTTATACTCCTAAGGATCATTGTTTAGTAATTAGAGGATGCCAACCTTGATTGTGGACACCCCTTGGGTGTTCCAGCTTGAAATACCCCTCTCTAATTAATTAATTAATTAATTGCTCAGAATACCTTCTAAGCATTTGAATTGAAGTATAAATAGAATTTACTTCTGTTATATAATTTTTATTGAACCAAAGCACCTCCTAAGTTCTTATCTCAACCTATAAATGGAATTTCCCCTTGTAGGTAATTTCCTAGTTTATAATAGCACCTCCCAAGTGCTTTTTTGAACCTTATAATTGAATTTTCTTATGTGATTAATTAAATGGATTGTATTAATTGGATTTCTTACTTCATGATGGTTTCCCTTACCTTAATAAATTAAATGGACTGCTTGAATAAATGAAATGGGTGGCAAGACCGCGCCTCTTGTTATTTTTTTATTAAATATGAATTGAAATTCCCTTGGTTATATTTTGGATTGATGAATGTAATGTGGGTAGGTAATGCCTCATGGTTATTAGTATAAATATGATTACACATTTGATATTGGTTGTAGAATGATGGTTAAGGGAATTGTTGAGCATGACGATTCACCCTCCCTTACATTGGGTGTTAAGCATGACGTCTCACACCATTGACACTATTTGGATAGTGGGCATGATGCACCATATCCCTTGATTTAGGTTTTGACATGATGACATACCCACCATCTCGAGTAGCAAGCATTAAGTCTCTCATTCATCATGATATGTAGGTAATTTACCCTTTTTCTTGAGATTATAGGCTCATTTAGACTAGTTATGGATGAATGAGTTACACCTCGGTCCAGCCAGCACCTAGTATTCCAAGTATATGACTACTTACATCTGTACATACTTAGAAAAAATAGGTGGATCCAATATATAACTATAATATATATATATATATATATTACTATATATATAGTTATCGATCATATGTTCATTCTGGCCTGAGCCGAAGCTGATAGAGCAGCCAGGTTTCCTTTAGGAACCTAATTAGGTTGGTATTTATTTATTAAGCATTGTTTATTATTCTATTACACATGCACACTGTTGTTACAATGCACACTACTTGGATTACTTTTAGACACCGTTGGTGGTGGCCTACTAGGATTTTATCTCACACCCTACTCGGTCCGCCTTTGGTACCCGAGTAGATTACTTATATGCAGATATGGACAAGGGAAAGCACCATGTTACAAATATTTGATATGCTTTACTTATAGATGGAGCATAGGAGTAGAGGACTGATTATATGCTCGAGATGCTAGTGGAGCGACCTTTTGATGTTTTTTAGTTTCTGTAAATCATGTTGTATATATCTGTCCTTGTTCCCCTTTTGTATATCATCATGTCATGCATTCATATATAAGACACTAACTTGTGACTTTTAATTACTATTAAGTTGTTTAGTTATTTATGCTTCTACAGTTTATTATTACATTTGTTGTATGTGCTTCCACTACGATGGGTTACTGGTCTAGTCATTATTTTGTTTTATTATATATAATTTTGATGTTGTCTGTTATTTGTTATATCTATTGTGCTATTTTGATATAAGGGTATAGTATCCCCATTGTACCTCCCTTACACCCTCACTTCTAGTCGTTAGCCTCTAGCGTATAAGGAGGCACTCTTGAGGCCATGTGACCCATTGGCTTAGAGCCCTAGTTGAGTGGGCCCTGAGTCGGGATGTTACAAAGTGGTATCAGAGGAGCTATTTTTTCCCTTTTACTTACAATTTGGATATTATAAAGGATACTAGGAGGTTATAGAATTTGGAATTGACCCTGTGCATGGACGTAGCTAACCCACATATAGGGGAAACCCAAATTACTTGGGATGGGTAATTTTAGTTAATGATTATGCCATTTACAGTTGATACGACTTTACTATTGGGTGATGCACATGTCTTGTGATGTTATTGATATTAGTATTATTGGAATGAGATTTTTATTACCTAGCCCCAATGAAATGAGGGTTCTGTATTTCATCCATCATTATAGGCACAATGGGACTAATATTCCATGCATTGTTTTATGTCACATTTAATTTCAGCATGCATTTTAGCATTTCATATTATTAGCGAATTGATTATTATATTAAAATGTGTTGGCATTTCTTATAGGGGATTAGAAAACATGATTGACACTTAAAGTTACTACCTTAACCTAACAGTTTTTTCATGCATAGGTTAAAGCATACACCTTAAGCAGTTAGTTATGGAATGTTAATCCATGGAACCTTTCTCACATGGGCTGGAACGTATTATGGTATGAATTAAGTGGATTTCATATTTTAGTTCACGGGGAATATGGGCCCTTATGGATTGGAAATGGTGATCCATATAATTCAACCATTTAGAGATATTTCAATGAATAAATGGGTACAAATTTAAAATGAATATCACTTTCAGAATGTAATGGTCATTTTATATAATTGAAACAAAGACCTATACCCAAACCCAAACTTAGTAGTGGGTATTTGGTGTGTCTCTTATGTTTTTATGGCCTGTAATGGTCTTTTCTACCACCTATAACTAGATTTTAAAGTAGGAAGAGAGGTGTGAGTTGTTCATAAGAAGGTTTTGTGCCTATCCTAGTTATATTTCTATAATTCTTTAAACTATAAATATCTTTTTTGAGGTGTTCATTTGGCATTTTATAATCATGCCTCCACAGTGTCCTTCAGTCATACACCCTAAAGGTGGTAATAACCATGCATCGAAGGAGGCGGGCCTTGAGTCGCCAGTGATCCCTCCTATAGTGCCACCTATGGAACCTATTATTATTCCTAATATGGTCACTAATTCCCAGTTACATGAGGGCTTTTTCCATATGATGAAATCTATGAAAGGTGTTCCTCGATCTAGCCTGAGTATGGCAGAGTTGACTCGAGATTTCAAGTAGCAGCATCCTCCTACCTTTTTGGGAGATAGAGAACATCATGCTATTAAGACTTGGATCGAAGATATTTTTTCTATATTTGATCATTTAGTGACACCTCCAGAGTAGAGGTTCAATCTTGCTGTGTATATACTACGCAATTTTGGAAAATGATGGTGGGATGTTATTACCCAGGCATATTGACATCATAACATGGTTTGGGAAAATTTTCAGACTATTTTCTACATCTATTTATTTCCACAGACTCTAAGGGTTGGACAAGATGGAGAGTTTATGAACCTACAGAAAGGATTTATGTCTTTCATGGACTATTCTACTCATTTTACTAAGCTATAGTGTTTCAATTCTACTCTATCTGGTGATGATCTTATCACCACCAGACAATTTGATGATGGGATGGTATATACCATCTGGTCGCAGTTCAATGTCTTTTGGTTGAAAATCATATCTAAGATAGCCAACCAAGCCCTTATTACAAGAGGAATCTAAGAGAAGTTTATGGTGTGAGTCAGGGTTGTTCTTTTCCTATATCTATCAGTGGTTCTTCTAGCAGGCGAAAGCATTGCTTCGAGGGTTCTCATAGGGGTAGCAGTAGTTAGGCTCCTCATGCTGACATTTTATTAATATGTCACTGGTTTGGGAAGCTGGGACATACAAAACCTAAATTTTTATGGGATCTAGTGGAATTTAGAGGCTATGGAAGGATGGGGAATATCCATTACTTCTTCAGGACCTTTCCATTAGTTCCTAGTGAGCGGGGATCTATTCATACTCTACATTCTAGAGAAGGGCCAGTATTATCATAGTAGATAGGTGGCTAGAATACCACTGATCGCTCAGGATGAGGTGATGGTAAGGGCATAGATAGTCAGACTCACGATTCTTAGTGCTAGGAGAGAGGGCTTTCCTAGGGCATTCAAGTTGTGACTCAGGGTTGTGGAACATGCCAGTTACATGCAGTGTTGCCTATGTCGAAGGAGAAGAGAATCAAAACTTCTACTGTATGAGGTATTATTCTAGTATCCTCTACTTAAGTGTATTCTTTATTTGACATAGGTGTGTCTAATTCCTTGAATCAAAGATGATCACTAAGAGTCTGGGCCTCGAGATTGAACACTTTTGTGGTGTGATGAAGCTCAATGCCCCATTAGGTATCCGATCAGAGAGCATATGATATTGTAAGTATTGTCTCCTTGATATAGGTTAATATCTCTTTATATGAAATATTTTCATCCTTAACATGGTAGGATTTGATGTAATCATTGGGATAGACTGGTTAGTTCCTTATTGAGACCATATTGACTACTATTGTCAGAGGGTAACATTTACATCACCAGAGGGTGGTAGAAACGTGCATAAGGGATAATGGGATGTGAAAGTTATGCGGTCAGGACCCAAGAAGCAGAGGTTGGGTATTGTGATAGCTCAGATTACCAGTCTTTTCTTAGATGATCAGGGGTTATAACCCACTATTTTTACTCCTATAGTAGATCATTTCAAGGATATATTTCTTGATAATTTTTTTGGGATACCTCTAGTGTGAGAGGTAGATTTTACCATTAAGCTAGTGCCAAGTGCAGCACCAGTGACCATTCCTCCTTACATGATGACACCTATGGAGATTTTAGAGATCAATAAGCAGTTAGAGGATTTGGTGGATAAAATATTTATACCCTAGAACTTCTCTATGGGGTCCACCGGTCCTTTTTCCAAGAAGTTGGATGGTATACTTAGGCTTTTCATGGATTACCGTCATTTGAACTAGCTCACAGAAAAGAATTAGTATCCACTTCCTCAAATAGATGACATCTTTTATCAACTCTGAGGAGTGAGAGTATTCTCAAATATTGATTTAAGGTTAGGATATCATCAAGTGCATTTTAGTTCTTCAGAAATACCTCACACAACTTTCAGGAGCAAGTATGGTCTTTACAATTACCCGATCATTTTGTTTGGTCTCATAAATTCACCTACAGTATTCATGGATCTAATGAATTGGTTTTTCCACTCGTATTTGGATACATTTGTGGTAGTATTTGTTGATGATATCTTAGTGCATTCTTGTTCTCTACATGACCATGCCAACCATCTTGAGATCATATTGAATATATTAAGGGAGCACCAACTTTATGTAAGGATTAGAAAATTCAACTTTTGGATCAATAAAGTCCACTTTCTGGGTCATATCATATCAAAGTCAATAGTTTCAGTAGACCTATAGAAAGTGAGAGTTGTAGTTTCATGGGATAATCCCAAGAATTTATTTAACATTCGGAGTTTCTTGAGGATAGTTGGGAGTTACAGATGCTTCATCCATGATTTCTCACACCTTGCAGTGCCGCTTATGGGCTTGATAAAAAAGGGTGTGAAATTCGTATGGTCAGAATCTTGTGATGAAACCTTTCATGAGCTAAAGGGTAGATTGACTTCAGCAACGATACTGATTATTCTGGAGCTAGGAAGAAGTTATGTTGTTTACTTTTAGGCATCATATATCAGGCTGGGAGCAATTTTGATATAGGATGAGCAATTCTTTGAATACGGTTCTCATCATTGGATACCTCATGAGTGGAATTACCCAATGAACGACCTTGATATAGCTTCAATAGTTCATTTTCTATGTTGTTGGAGACACTATTTACTTGGAGAGCATTTTATGGTGTCCATTGATCACAAAAATCTCAAGTAAATATTTAAAAAGAATGGTCTAAATCTTAGGTAGCGTAAATGGGTTGAATAATTAATATCATTTGATTTTGAGTTTGCCTACACACTTGAGAAAGGTAATGTTGTAGCCGATTATCTAATCTAGAAGACTCTGACACAGGTGGTTCAGGAGGCCAGTGGTGAGTGGTAGCCCATGTCCTTGTTTTTAGAGATGCATGTTGAGGTTCAGGAGGATCATGGGTAAACTATCCTCTCATCCTTAGCAGTTACCTCTACCCTTATATAATGGGTGAGAATGAGGCAACTTTCAGATTTTGAGGGACTTGTCCTAAGGAAAAGTATCTCAGATAATGATTCATCTTCTGGTTGGACCATGGATGGTGATGATACTTTATGATTTCATGGACATGTATGGGTCCCAACATACATCAAAGAGGAGATGATGTGGGAATTTCACACCTCAACATGGGTAGTACATCCTGGTGTCACCAAGATGTATTGGGATCTATGGCACCGGTATTTGTGTCCTGATATAAAATGAGAGATTGTTGTTTTTATCACTCGGTGTTCCACCTGTCAGTCGGTGAAGGTGGAACATCAGCATTTGGCAAGGATTTTATAGCCGTTTTCCATTCACGAATGGAAATGGGATTATTTTTCAATGGATTTTGTGACTAGTTTACCTAGATCACTTCAAGGAAATGATGTAGTGTGGGTTGTCATTTATCATTTGATGATGGTTGCACATTTTTTTACCAGTTCGAGAGACATTCTCAATAGATGATCTAGGGAGGATATACGTCAGGGATGTTGTACATATTCATGGATCTCCTCATTATATCATTTTATATAGAGACACTCTCTTTACGTCATGATTCGGGTAGGGGTTGCAAAAGTCCTTGGGTACATAGGTGCTTCTAAGCACGACCTATCACCCTCAGACCGATGGATAGATAGGGAATATGATTTAGGTATTATAGGACATGCTTTGTGCATGTGTCCTTGACTTCAAGGGTTCTTAGGATAAACACGCCCCTAGTTGAGTTCACTTATAATAACATATTTCAGGCTACCATCAATATGGGTCCTTATGAAGCCTTATATGGTAGGCCATGTCATTCACCTCTATTATGGATAGAGGTAGGGGATAAAGCTTTACTTGGACCTCATCTTGTTTGGGAGACTACAGAGTAGGTCTAGTTGATCAAAAAGAACATATTGATAACTTATTCTAGATAGCAGTCATATGCCAACAAACACCAATGACCTATTGAGTTTGAGGTTAGGGATCATATTTTCTTGCGATTTTCACCCAGGTTGGTCCATAGACATATCTGGAGGTAGGGTAAGCTCTCACCTAGATTCGTTGGACCCTTTGAGGTTGTGAAATAGATCAGACTAGTGGATTACCATATATCACTTCCTTATATATACTGATAAATGCATGATGTATTTCATGTATCTCATCTTTACCGATATTTTCCAGACCCATCACATTTATTTTATCCTGATGAGGTTGAGTTAGATGTAGATGCTTCTTTTGAGGGGTATCTAGTTTGTATTGTTGATTGGAGCATGAGGACACTCCGAGGAAAGTCAATTATTTTGGTATGAGTGTTATAGAAGCACGATCGAGTATAGGATGAGACCTAGGAGTGGGAAGCTGATATACAAAATCAGTGATCAGAACTCTTTGCAGATGATACCTCTTTACCCTTAGAAGGTCAACTCGGGGATAAGTTACTTTAAGAAGGGGAGGTTGTAATGGATCGTCTTTTAATAAAGGCATGACTCATTTGTTTTTTTATTTAAATTCCTTTAAATAGACCTTATGATGTTATTTAATGGAGTCATAGAGTTCAATAGGTTGTCCAGAGCTTGTTTAGATCCCAAAACCGCAAGAATTTAGAAAACATACTGGGCCTCATGGTTAGAACAAATTATGCCACCCATCCCACACAGTCTGTCATAGCCCATCCTAGAGGGGCCCATGTCATGATTACCCAAGCCCGAATCCAATAAACCAGGGGTTGGTGATTAGCACCGAGTAGGCATATCCCACAAATGGGAGGCATTTTCCTAAGTACATGTACGCATGCACACATCTCCAAGCCATAAATACTGAAATGTAAAATCACTAAGTAAAAAATGCATGCAAACTGCTATATCCCACAACCAGAGTATAACAGTGAAAGTACTGGAAAGTAAACAGGGTCAAAACAAGCCCACCAAAAGAAAAGAGTCTACAACCACAAGTCTAGCCTATAAAGTCAAAGGTACTAGGACTATCGTCTGAAAGATACCGGAACACACTTCGGCATGTCCGGTCTCACAAGGCACCACCTGGTCCTGGTCTCTTGGAACTCCATCAAAGGGTCGATCATTTTCACAAGACACAACACGTACGAACAAAGCCCATGAAGGGGTGAGTAAAACAATACTCAGTAGGACACCCTGAAACCAGAAAGTAATACCATCAAAGAATACCACCAAGGAATACCACAAAGGAATTTATGGTCATCTTCGCACATATATATGTCTACAGTAAATATACCAACAACATCCAGATATACTCAATCCAATAAGACATACAGTCCCAATAAGACACATAGACTCTATAAGACACACAATCTCCATAAGACACACAGTCTCCATAAGAAACACGGTATCCATAAGACACACAGTATCCATAAGACACATAGTCTCTACAAGACACATAGTCTCTAGGTCACATCCATCCATAGAAATGTTTGCTCGAAGCATGCTCCTTTTGGGAGAACTCCCTCCTCAATCCATTAGTTCTTATACACACTCATACAAAAACCCACTTATGATATCTCAAAATGAATATATCATCATAAGGGACCCAAAACCTTATACGGCTCATCAAATGGACATCTGGTTTAAAATTTATGGCCTTTTAAAAAATTTAGAAGGGGATTCACTGGGTCGTGGACCGACCGGGCGGTTGGTCCACTAACTATGGCGGTCGAATGTGCCATGGTAGTTTGAGTTCTCGTGGTGGTTAACTACACCGCCAACTGTCGTGATAACTCGATTGACTGCCACAATCGATCATGGCCTAGTCCGGCCGCCCTGGGTCTGCCCCGACCTGCGGGATTCAACCCGACTTGCCAGGTCCGACCCAACCCACTAGGCCTGGCCCGTTACACCAGCTCGGCCCACTCGCCCAACCTAGTCTACTTCCCAGGTCATTCTGTCTCACGTAGTCACCCGTAGAGACCATTTTTGCTCCACGTGGCCGCCACATCTATGGTCGCCACGTCCCGCGGCGCTCTGCCATGTCCCATGTGGTGTCGGATGCGTCACGCCATCGGTCATCACCGCCTGCACCGGCCAATGATGCCCTTCCTTCCTTGGTACATTGTTCTTCCTCTAGTGCTCCAATATCTAAAACAAAAACACCTCTTTGATCCTCGGGTCCTGAGCTACACTGATCCGACCTTTATTTCATCTTGCCTCCAATCTGGGGGTCCGATCGCGTTCAGAGCCTCATGGAAAGTCAAGTCTCAATCATGAGGATCCAACAACGAAGAACACCAAGAACGGAGGGGAAAAATCACAAGAATTTCCAACGAACAAACCTTGGTATTTGTTCATGTCGGTCTCAATTCATTCTCGTTAGAAGGATAAACGAAGAGGATAAACTAAACTCTCGATAATCCTGCAACAATGATCCATCCTACAACAACGATCGAACTTCGGATCAATATTTATATGTATTGACCCAAGTTCATTGTGGAAATAAATAATGGGGAAAAGAAATCAGGAATAATACACCCTACCTGGGATAAAGATCATTCGTTGTTGAGGATTTATTGTCGTTGGTGATCTGTCAAGAACAATCTCTGATCCCGGTGTTTGTCGTCACTGCCAAGAGAATTCTTTAAGGATTATCTCCAGAGCCTTTAGGGAATTTCTAGTATTATGAACCTAACCCTGAATCCCTACCTATCTCTTCATTTAAAATAAACAGTGTTTTTGCGTCGACAAAACATTAAAATAAAATAAACCCATAGTTTATTTTATTCATTAAAACGTCCAAAAACTATTTTTCACAGCCTACCTGTGCCAGCCGATGTTAAGCCTCGCCTAGGGAAAAAACCACATTAAGAACTAAAAGATGGTATTGGATTTATAATCTGAGTCACCATTCATGAGTTATTAGGATTTTAAAATAAAATAAAATAATTTTATTATTTTATTTATGGTTGCGTCCTTGGTGACGTTTTCTTCAGATGACCAGCGCCGACCAAAGTTAGGTCATTCCTAGGGTAAAGCTGCCATTCTGATCTTAATGGTGCCCTTGGATTTCTGATTCAGACACCCATTTAAAAGATATTTCACTTTTTCAGGAAAGTCGCATGAGCGTGATATTAAAAACTTAACATTTTTCAATGAATTGTTTCAGGCACGCCATGCCTCATAATAGAACGTCGTCTTAGCGCCTGTTCTCGGAATTTTCCCAAATAATTTCTAAAAAAAAATTGAGAAAATTTGATTCATTACATTCTCCCCACCTTAGGTCTTTACGTCCCTAAAAAACCAAAATAAGGGCTACTCAAACAAATGAGGGAACTAAGCACGAATCTGAGCCTCCCACTCTGATGTTCTCTCTTGGATATTCTCATACTACCATTATACACACACCAAAGGAATCGACCACCCAAGAAGGATCCTCTCCTATCGATCCTCGATCTCCATTGGGTACTCAGAAAAAGTCTTCCCATCATCGATGTCTAGCTTTCCCTAGTCAATGGAGTGCGATGGGTCATGCACGTACCTCCTCATCTATGACATGTGGAAGACATAATGCACCCTCTCTAACTGCAAAGGTAGATCCAAGTGGTATGTCACCTCACTAACTCTATGTAGTATCAGGAAAGGTCCTATGAACCTCAGATATAGCTTTTTGCCCCATGAAAATCTTCATAATCCATGTATGGGTGAGACCCTGAGGAACATGTGGTCTTAATCCTATAACTACAAAGGCCTCTTCCACCTATCAACATAAAACTTCTATTGGATCTGTACAATCTTCATCTACTCTTGGATGATCTGAACCTTCTTTGTAGTCGCCTGCACCAACTCTAGTCCCATGAGTGCTGACTCTATTGGGTTTGTTCAGAAAAGTGGAAACCTATAGGGTCTCCCATACAAGGCCTTGAATGGTGTCATACTGATGGTGGAATGGTAGATGTTGTTGTATGCAAACTCTACCAGAGGCAGGTGATCCTCCCAACTGCATCCAAAATCTAACATGAAAGCTCATATCGTGTCCTCCAAAACCTGAATGGTCTACTCTGTCTGGTCATTCGTCTGTGGGTGAAACACTATGCTCAAGCATAACTGAGTCCCAAACACCTCATGCAATCCATTCCATAATTGGGATGTAAAGAGAGTATCACGATCTGATAATATCGTTGATGGAACTCCATTGTGCCGAACTATCTCCTGCACATAGAGGCATCCCAAACTCTCTACTGAACTCTTTTCCCAAATAGTTAGAAAGTGGGATGACTTTGTGAGTCGTTCAATGATCACCCTGATGGTATCATGTCCCCTGGATTTACATGGTAAACATTTCATGAAGTCCATCTATATCACATCCCACTTCCATTATAACACCTCAAGGGGTTGATCCAAACCCACTGGAACCTGGTGCTCAGAATTCACATGCTGGCAAGTGAAGCATTGAGAAACAAACTTTGCAACTCCCTTCTTTATTCCTGACCACCAGAACTAATGTCGGAGGTCCTGGTACATCTTATCCACACCTGTATGTACCGACAATGAGGATTTATGGAACTCCCTCAAAACTTCCTCCTATAACACCAATGGTACTACTATTTTCCCTCTGAAAATAACAATGTGCTCCCCAACTTTCGAATATCCATTAGGGGTATTCCCTATGGGAATATGAGCATGTAAAGTCTCACAGTTGGTATCCTCAAGTTGTGCCTCCCTGACTCGCTGTAAGAGTGGAGGGGTAACAACCATCAACTAGAGGTAAGTTGCTCAATCCCCATCCACAAAGGATATTTACAACAAGTTCAGCTACTCTGATTCCTCATTCAGCAATTGTGAACTGGATCTCCTGCTGAGAGAATCTTCCACCACATTCATCTTCCCATGAGTATAGACACTCTCAAATTCATGGTATTATGGGAACTCTATCCATCACCTCTATCTTAAGTTCGGGTCCTTCTTAGATAAGATATACTTGATACTCTTGTGGTCATAATAAACAATAAATCACTCACCCATCAGGTAGTGTCACCACATCTTCAAAGTGAAGACTACCGCTACTAACTCAAGATAATGGGTTGCATAGTTATGTTTTTGTTGTCTCAACTAGCATCAACCATATAAAATCACTACTTTCCCCTGTATCAGGACACAACCAAGATCAGTTCCTAATGCATCAC
Source organism: Viscum album (assembly GCA_963277665.1). Classification (NCBI taxonomy): domain Eukaryota; kingdom Viridiplantae; phylum Streptophyta; class Magnoliopsida; order Santalales; family Viscaceae; genus Viscum; species Viscum album. Next base: position 731,818,305 of record OY728130.1, read on the forward strand.
AGAACACTACATACTTAGTACCCTCCTCTGAAAATATCAAGATGGGATTGCCCATCAATCTCTTCCTCAAATGATGAAAAATCTCATGGAACTTATCCATTCACACAAAAGGTAGTCCCTTTCGTGTAAAAACTATCAAGGATGTTGCCACTCTAGAAAATTCGGGTACAAACCTTTGATAGTAATCATCCAAACCAAGGAAACTCTACACCTCGGAAATACTCTTTGCCTAAGAAATCATCACATCAATCTTCGTTGGATCCACTACAACTCCAGCCTCTAAAATGATGTGTCCCAAAAAATGGACCTACTGAATCTATAACTGACACTTAAAGAGATTCTTGTAAAGCAGGTGATCTCAGAGTGTGTCTAGGACCATGCTCAAATGTCTCGCATGCTCTTATTCAGATATAGAGTATACTAGGATGTCATCAATTAAGACCACCGTGAAATGGTATAAGTAAGGCTGAAAGATTCGGTTCATGGTCCCATGAACACTACTGGGGATTTCATCATGACAAACGACATCTGTAATAACCCGAGTTTTTGGAACGGGTCAAAATCCTCACCCAGTTTGAATTTTTCAATTAGTGTTTATGCTACTTTTTCATGGATTGTAACTCAATTATGAGAGTTCCATTGGCATTAAATGGTTTTTTAGGTTGGTTTAGTGGCTAGGAGAGTGCCTTGGGTGTTCGAAATGATTTCAGGGGCATCGGAGGCCTGAAGGCTTGGTTTTTTTAAAGCAGGTGCAGGCGCATAGTTTAGGGAAACCATGTGACTGGAGGCGCACAGTCGTGCAAGGTCATCTGGAAAAGTTGAAGAGAGTTGCACAAAATTTTCACACTGTTTTTCAAATAGTGTGGGGTAGTCGTGCGGACCTTCATCCCTAGGTAGTGTCTTCTGCACGGTTATCACACGGTTTGGTAAATCATGTGGGTAAATCATGTGGCCCAGTAAAGAAGGAAAAATTGCCATTTTTCCCTTAATTTCTTATTTATTATTTTCTCTTTTTCTTCCTCTCCTTGGTCTCATGCATAGAAGAGGGGTGAGGCACCCCTTTCTCCTCCTTGATCCATCTTCTCCATCGGTCATCTATTCTTCAATACGTTATAAGCTGTAGGATCATATTGGTAAGGCTAACCCCATGCATACCTCTTATTCCTTGATCTTTCATCTTATGGACCTCTATTTCTATCCAATCCAATTTCAGGGTTTAAGATTGAAACTCATATCTATGTTGATCGACTTCAAATTAGACTTTGATATCGGGTGTGCCTACATCTATGAGTATAAGTTAGGTGGTGCATACCTTGTTTTGAGTTTTCAAATACTTTTGGGGGTTGTGTCTTTTTAGAACAATGGTGGGTTTTGAGTGAAACCTTGTTATAGTATATTGAATTAACTGTTAAACCATGTGGGATGTTGTGGGCATGCCCTATACCTGTTACGCTTGAGCGAGGCAAGGTGAGAGTTCATTTCTCCTTAGGATATTTTGGATGAGGGTGAAAAAATGGTTTTAATTGAATCATTTTGATTCAAACTGGTATGTTTAATTTATTAAATCTTTATTAAGCTAATTCAAGGCATTCAAGACCTCCATGCTAATGTGTTAGAGCTGGTAGCATGTGCAATTCAATCTATTTGAATTGAATTATTGATTAAAGTGATTTAATGTGTTTTATATATATGTAATGATTTATATTACATCTGTTGAGACCCTTGGGGTTGTGATGGGATTGACCCAAGGATAGGATGACACGACCATCAGGATTGAGTGATGTTGATCACTGGTCGGGATTGGCCTGGATTTTCTTAAGTGGTTTTGACCACAAGATTGGGCATTGTGGACATTGGTTTGAGGTAGTGTGACTGTCAGGTTGGGAAAGTTCTATGATACTTGGATGGAAAGGCCATCGGCTTTGAGTGACATAGTCGTAGGGGCACGAGGTGACAGATATGGTGTGGCTTAGGTTCCTATTTGGTGATTTTCACTCACTCGTGATGTCCAAAGTGTCGATTGAGTTGTGTGAACATAGGTTAACTCCATAATGAGGTGGTTTTGACCACTCATGTGGGTAGAGGCCCCTGATAATTTTGGATTATGTATTTGTGGTTGGGGGTGCTTGTCGTAGAAAGCCACATGGAATGTGAAGAACCTTTGGTTGATAGTAATGAGGATATTAGGTTGGGGGATGAAGCTCATCGTGATTGAGACCAGGGGAATGGATATTTATTTGAGTATAGACATCGTTGTTCCTCTAGTTGTCGTTCCATGGGATAATGTGATCTTTCGATCAGGGTTCGTGGGACTAGGATACTATTGTTGGGAGTGCCTTCAGGACGTCAATACTTTGAGACATAAGGTTTTAGGAGGCACATGGTATCAGGCAATATGATTGAGGTGGAACCTGAGGGTTCACCGGGACTTTGTGACTACAGGGGTACCTTGGTCTATGGGCTAAGGAATCTCTTTGCTTCTGAGATTCTGACATTGGCTGAAGTAAGTGACACTCCCTAGTGGCTACTAAGCACCAGTGGAGGTTGTGTATATTTATTGAATCGTACTGTTTACTTCACTTGGATATGTATATCCTCTTAAACACAAGTACTATGTATGCACCATTGGGTGGTATCCTGCTGAGATTCGTCTCACACCCTACACGAGCCCTTCGGTACATGTGTAGACTTTATGAATTTACATACAGGTAAAGGATCATACTCAATAATTGGATCATAGTACTATTTTTCATGTATATTTTCATATACCTTGAGGTCATGCCTAGCTAGAGTTTTATTTTTTTTTTATCTTTCACTCTTGTATCATCCTGTTTATTTTATATGTAGCTATAGTGGTTAGTTATGGTTACCCTTTTTATATTGACATGTATGACCTGACATGGAATGCATGCTTTATTTACTTTGTTTTGAGTGGCTATAAGTGATTTGTTTGAATGATTCTCTGTTTACTTTCCACTACTATAGTTGTTTCTATATTGCTTCTGGTGATTATTGATTTTGGATGTGTTTCCAATTTTCAGGTCTGGTTCGAGTCTACTGAGTCATTTATTTTTGTTGTATGTTGTCCTATTATGCTCAGACTAGTATATTATATATCCCTATAGGGTATAGTCTACCCACTATACATGTTTACACCCTCGCTGATAGTCGGCAGCTTTGGCGTTTGGGGAGGTGTGCCTAAGGCCAGTGGTACCTGGCCCATTAGCACTGTTCGGGTGGTTTTTTGGGTCAGGTTTACCACTTTTCTTGGTATTACTATTTGCGGTTATGGTAGACTGGAGATAGGTTATTGTCAGAACTGGATTTTGAACTTATTCTTGGGTGCCTATAGCCCCATGTATGAGGGATGTATTGAGTTACCTTGGGTGGGTTATGATGTTTTTCTTTTTCTCAAATTACAGTTTATATGATTTCCACCTTGGTGGATCACTTGGTTTGTGATGATTATTGGTTGTGATATGTGACCCTTGACCTAGTGTGGTAAGGGAGAATTGGACTTTGGCCTGGTAAGGCAAGGCATGGACTGAGGATTTTTTGATACTTGGCTCTATTGAGGGTGGTAAGGAGGCCTCAAGGTCAGGATTCTGTGGGCATGGTTGCAATGGGGGAGAGTAAGGGTAGTTTTTATACGCTGCCTTTTTACTACTTTCTGTTCAAGATCAGGTTTAGACCCCTAAGGGGCAAGCAGATCATGATCTATAGGTATAGGCTCAGGGGAAGGATCAAGTTCAGGATCCAGTGTAGGTAGGACAGCTGCCAGACTTGATATCATTTGGGTCGTGGCTTGATGAGAAGTTCCGATCAAGCCTGGTACGTGTCTTGTAGGGGATTGACAAAGGTGCTTAGGGAGCAGAGCCATTGATGGCGTATCTAACAAGGGAGTTCCAGTCGCAGTACCCACCACTTTTTTTAGGGTGAGGGTGGTCCGTGGTGACTGAGAACTAGATATAGAGCATGCAGATGATCTTTGAGCAGCTAGAGACACCTCCAGGGTAGAGGGTCAAGATGACGACGTATATGCTTAGAGGGCCAACTAAGAACTGGTGGGATGTGCAGGTTCAGGCTCGCGGACATGAGGGACTATCTTAGAAGGACTTTGAGGACAAGTTCTTTGGTAACTTTTTTCAGAGATGTTGAGGGATGAGAGAGCTCAGTAGTTCTTGAGCCTTCAGTAGGGTGACATGTCCATCATGGACTATGCAGCTACTTTCATTGAGTTGTCTCGCTCCACACCTGGTATGGTAAGTGATGACACCTCGAGGGTGAGGCACTTTGAAGATGGCTTACGGCACGTCATTCTGGTGTAGGTAAACATCTTTAGGCTGGACTTGTTATCATAGGCGGTGAATTAGGTTCTCATAGATGAGGTTAACCTAATGGATAGGTCCCGTTTGAGTTGGGATGCGACTTTAGGTGATGATTCAGATGGTAAGAAATGAGGTCAGGATGAGTTCTGGTAGGGTGGTCAGGACAAAGACCCAACTAGACCATCTCATGGTAGCTCATTGGTGGTTTGATTTCAGTGTGGAAAACCAGGTCATGTTCGGACTCGGTGTGAGCAGCCTCCAAAGGAATGTTAGGCATGTGGAAAGATTGGTCATATTGAGAGGTTCTATAAGTATCCTTCTCAGACAGCCTACAGACAGGGACTGAGGTAGGAAAAAGCTTCAGAGATTGGTTTAGGATTAGTACCAAGATAGGGTAGCTAAGATTCAACTGCATGCAGAGGACGTGGAAGAGACATTGGGACCCAACTATGGGGTTAGTGTTCAGTGGCTAGTGTAGCACCACGGGGAGGATAGGATTCAAGAAGTAGTGTGTCAGGCCAGGTGTACGCTGTGGAGATACCAGGGGCTGAGCAGGTTGGAGATTCGATGATGGTCATAGGTATGTCATGGTCGTGGTCGTGATTTCCTTTTTCTTTTCTTTGGCATGGCCTGTTGAGGCATGTCCGCTTTGGAATGGACTGTTGAGTCATGTCCATTTTGAGTGCATGAGGTGTGCAGGTTGTATATGGACGTTGGTCAGTGGGTTGGCACCGGTATGGTTGCGTTATTATATATATATATATATATATATATATATATATATATATATATATATGAGGTGATTTGCATCAGTAACATTGTTGGATGTGAGTTTTTAGGTGCCTTGGGAATCAGGGAATCAAGGATGTGGGGTTGTGATTGAGGTGCAAGACATCGGGCTATTTTGAGCATCCCTGAGATGTGGGACCTCGTTGTTCCATGGGTACCATGGGATCGAGGTGGGCATCGATGCAGTGCAGGATGTGATTGGGTGTCAGGAGTGACACAGGAGCACCTAATGGGGTGTAGGGGTGATGATGATTCATGAGAGGACCATGGGTCTAAAAATAGGTCGTTGGACCTTGATTTATTTTAGTTTTGGGTTGGTATAGATTGGGTTATGTAATTCCTAAGATGGGGAGCCCCCTTGAGGAAGTTGGCCTATGCCCTTGAGACCGGGGTAGTCTAGGTTTATTTGAACAAGATGGGTATGTTTGGTACCATCTTTCTGTTTTTGTTTTTATAGCTAGGGGATGAGATATTTTAAGGTGGGGAGATTGTAATGACCCGGGTTTTTGGAACAGGTCAAAATCCCCACCTGGTTTGAATTTTTCAATTAGTGGATATGCTAACTTTTGTTTTGTGGATCAGAACTCAATTATGAGAGTTCTGTTGGACTTAAATGGTGATTTTGGGTTGGTTTTGAGTCTAGGAGAGTGCATCAGGTGTTCAGAACATTTTAGGAGTGTCAGAGGCCGAAGGCCTAGTTTTTTTTAAGCAGGTGCAGGCACATGGTTTAGGGAAACCGTGCGACTGGAGGTTCACAGTCGTGCGAGCTCGTCTGCAAAAGTTGTAGTGAGTTGCGCATGGTTTCTGCACAGTTTGTCAAATAGTGTGGGGTAGTCACATGGATCTACATCCCTAAGCAGTGGATTCCTCATGTTTTCCACACAATTTGGTAAACCGTGCAGGTAAATTGTACGACCCAATAAAGAAGTCCAAATTACCATTTTTTCCTTAATTCCTTATTTCTTATTTTCCCCCTTTCTTCCTCTCCTTGGTCACACGTACAGCAGGGGGTGAGCTGCCCCTTTCTACTCCTTGATTCATCTTATCTATCAGTCAACCGTTCTTCAATCCATCGGAAGCTACAGGATTGTATCGGTAAGGCTAACCCCATGCATACCTCTTATTCATTGATCTTTCATATTACAGACCGTTATTTCTGTCTGATCCAATTTCAGGGTTTAAGATGGAAAATTAGATCTATGTCGATCAGCTTTTAATTAGACTTCGATATTGAACGTGCCTACATCTACGAGTCTAAGGTAGGTGGTGCATACCTTGTTTTGAGTTTTTGAAAACTTTTGGGGTTGCGGATTTTTAGCTCAACTGTGGGTTTTGAGAGGAACCCTGTTATAACATATTATCTTTACTGTTACACCATGTGGGATGCCACAGGCATGCCCTGTACCTGTTACGCTTGAGTGAGGTTGGGCGAGAGGTCATTTCTCCTTGGGATATTTTGGATGAGGGTTCCAAAATGGTTTTAATTGAATCATTTTGATTTAAAGTGGTATGTTTAATTTCTTAAATCTTGATTAATCTAATTTGAGGCATTCAAGACCTTCATGCTAATGTGTTAGATCTGGTATCTTGTGCAATTCAATCTGTTTAAATTGAATTGTTGATTAAAGTTCTTTAATGTGTTTTATATATATGTAATGCTTTATATTACATATGTTGAGACCCTTGGGGTTGTGATGGTCTTGACTTGAGGATGGGATGGTGTGACCATTGGGATTGAGTAATGTTGATAACTGGTTGGGCTTTGCTTGGATTTTCTTGAGTGGTTTTGACCACAGGATTGGGTGTCGTGGGCATCAGTTTGAGGTAGTGTGGTTGTCAAGTTGGGCAAGGTCCGTGATACTTGGATGACAAGGCCATCGGATTTGAGAGACATGGTCGCAGGGGCACGAGGTAATAGATACGATGTGGCTTAGGTTTCTATTTGGTGATTTTCACTCACCCATGATGGCCAAAGCACCGATTGAGTCTTGTGCACGCAAGTTGACTTCGTGATGGGGTGGTTTTGAACACTTTTGTGGGTAGAGGCCCCTGATAGTTGTGAATTAGGTATCTGTGATTGGGGGTGCTTGTCGTAGAAAGACACGTGGAAGGAGAGGAGCCTTCGATTGATATAAATTAGGCTATAGTATTGGGGGATGAGGCACACCGTGATTGAGACTATGGGCCTGGATATTTATTTGAGGACAAAAATCATTGTTCCTTCGATTATCGTTCCATGGGCCAACGTGAGCTTTCGAGCACGGGTCCGTGGGACCGGGATACTATTGTTGGGCATGCTTTCAGGACATCGGTACTTTGAGACACAAGGTGTTAGGAGGCACATAATTCTAGGATATATGATTGGGGTGGAACTTGAGGGTTCACCAGGACTTTGTGACTATGGGGGTACTTTGGGCCATGGGACAAGGACTCTCTTTGTTTCTGAGATTTCGGCATTGGACGAAGTAGGTGACACTCCCTGGTGGCTGTTGAACACTAGTGGAGGTTGAGTATATTTATTAAATTGTATTGTTTATTTCACTTAAAAATTCATTTCTACTTAAACATGTATACTAGGTGTGTATCATTGGGTGGTATCCTACTGAGATTTGTCTCACACCCTTCATGGTCCCTTCAGGACGCGTGTTGACTTTATGAATTTACATATAGTTAAATGATCATCCTTAGGTGTTGGATCATAGTAATTTTTGGCATGGAGATTTTTATGGACCTTGAGGTCATGTCTAGCTATAGTTTTACATTTGTTTAGCTTTCACTCTTGTATCAACATGCTTATTTTGTATGTAACTACAGTGGTTATCCATGGGAGCCCTTTGTATATTTACATGTATGACCTGACATGGAATCCATGCTTTTCTTACTTTTTTTGAGTGGCTATAAGTGATTTTATGGCATGCTGCTCTATTTACTTTCTGCCACTACAGTTGTTTCTATATTTCTTCCACTAATTATTGATTTTGGATGTGTTTCCACTTTGAAGGTCTGGTTCAAGTCTACTAAGTCATTTATTTCCACTTCATGTTATACTATTATGCTCTGACCAGTATATTATCTATTCCTAGAGGGTATATCCTCCCCACTATACTTGTTTACACCCTCACTACTAGTCGACAGCCTTTGGCATTTGGGGAGGTGTGCCGAAGGCTAGTGGCACCCAGATCATTGGCATTGTTTGGGTAGTTGTTCGGGTTAGGGATGCTACAACATCACCAAGTACTCATAGTGGTTGTAATTACATCTTAAGGTTGTCTTTGGTATATCCTCATCCCATACTCATAGCTGGTGATAGCCAGATCTGAGGTTAATCTTTGAGAACCATTGTGCCCCTTTAAACTGATCAAAGAGGTCATCAATCCTTGGTAGTGGATAATTATTCTTTAAGGTCACTTGATTCGGGTTCCAGAAGTCTACACATAACCTCAAGCTCTCGTCTTCCTTCTTGGAAAACAAAATTGGGGCTTCCCGGGGTGAAACATTGGGTCTCACGAAGTCCTTCCTTTACAAGTCCTCCAACTGCACCCTCAACTCACAAAGCTCTACGATATCCATCCAATATGTAGGTGTAGATATTGGGGTCGTACTGGGGTATATATCAGTGCATAATTATACCTCCTTGTGAGGAGGTAATCCTAGAACATTCTCAGGAAATATTTCCTCATACCCTTCCATCACTACAGGAAACTGTGGACTCAAATCATCCATTGCACCAAAGTTCGGGCTAGCCAACTGATGAGTGATCAGCTGCACCCACCTATGTGTGAGTCAATCCTATGCTCCCTGCATTTCCTTTTAACCAATAAAGAAAAATCTAGTCCCATCACTGTGGAAAAACCGTACTCTGTGCCTAAAACAGTCAATCTGAGCATGAACTATGGATAATCAGTCCATACCAAGAATGACATCGTAAGGCCTCGACACCACTACCAAAATATCCCAACCGAAACTCTCGCCTCTAAGAGTAAGTTCACACTATCATAATCAGTGTGTGATCATAAAATCTCCTCTCATAGGAGTCTCTAAGTGTAAGGGTTGAGTCAATAGTTCAACCAGAATCTTCGAGTCTCGAACAAGGTTCATGGAAATAAAAGAATAACTGGAACCTATGTCTATCAAAAATACAGCTAAGGTGGAAAGGAAACGGATCATTCCTCTAATCATCTCTGAAGCCTCAGGGTCATAAGCCTCCATCATCTACAACTATCCTTATCCCTATCCACCGGCTCCCTAAGTCTAGTGTAGACCACCTGGGGGTGGTGGCGATAATACGTCAAACCTCCACCCACCTCCTACTGCTGCCTGCTCCTCTACCATGTCCTCTGCCCTATGGACCACTCTGCTTCTATCTCTACCTCTACCTTGGTGGTCCCTCAACCGTCATCGACCAGCTGTACGACGAGTTGGGCGATCTTGTTCCAGATACCCTTAACCACTGCATGTGTAACATAGCATGTTCCTTAGCTTACTCGAGCTGCCCTGGGAGCCCCACACCACTGATCCTGTGTCTTGGGATCATCTTCTGAATTTTCTGACTCGATTGGGTCCCTATGACTATCGTTGGCTACCTGTTGTTGAGGTATTAGCTACCTGGTGCCTGTTGGTATCTCCCACTACCAGTGTCTGCTTCGCTAAAAATCTCTCCACTAGAAAGGATCGCTCAAGTACCTCAACATAAGTAAGAATACTAAGGTATATCATGGATGCCCTAATCTCCCATCATAATCCCTACTTGAAGGTCTGATCCCTGAAGAATGGGTCTCATACCATATCTGTGGAGTATCACGAAAGATCGGTAAATCTCGCCAAATACTCTACCACAGTCTGACTTCCCTACTGTAGATGTAGAAGCTCCTATATGTGAACTGACCACAATGTGGCTGTAAAGAACTCCTCTCTAAAGATATATTCAAATTCCACCCTAGAGAGAGTCGTCTCATCATGTTTATAGGTCACTAAGCTCCACCATCGCCCCGCAGATCCCTGAAAAAGACTCGTGGAAAGTATTTTCATCTAGTCAGAAGGCATCCTCACAAGGCGGAAGACACAAGTAACTACCTCCAGCCAATCCTTAGTAGCTTGGGGGTCTGGCTCACCCCAAAATCTAGGAGGTCGTTGCCTCTGAAACTCGTGAAATGTGCTCAGTCTACGTACATCCTCAGCTAATAGTGTTGGTAGTAACTACTACTCGACGGGTGGTGGTATAGATGGTAAACCACCCTGAGCTGCTATCTCCAGTACAGTCCCCTGTACCAATGCCTCGTCGCTAGGCGGATCATCCCTGTGATCATGCAATGGAATCCTGGATGGCTATCTGTGTGGAAGCATCCTATAATAAAATAAGATGTACAACAGTCACTAGTGTATATCTAAAGAGTTGAATCAAGAAGGACATAAAAGACACAAACCATTCCTATATGATTCATGTGCCATTATTTTTCCTACAACCAGTGTTTTCATGTACCGAGTCAAAAAGCAGGTGCCAAGAGTCCTGGTGTATGGATACGTCGGTCACCGCACCAATACTGGATTCCCTGGCCTGAAATCCGAACTCGAAACACTTAATATTATTTCCCTTAATCAACCTCATAGACTCTCAGTCCTAAAGTAGAACCAAACTCTTCTGATACCACTCTGTCATGACCCTTCCTAGAGGGGAAAATATCATGAATACCCCAATTCCACCTCTAATAGGTCAGGAGTTGGTGACTAGCACCGAGTATCCATATCCCCAAAATGGGAGGCATTTGCCTAAGTATCTATATACATGCACACATCTCTAAGCCAAAAATGCTGAAATGTAAAAGCACTAAGTAAAAAATGCATGAAACCCACTATATCCCACAACCAGAGTACAATAATGAAAGTACTAAAAAGTAAACAAGGCCAAAACAAGACCACCAAAACAAGAGTATGTAGCCACAAGTCCAACCTGTAAAGTCAAAGGTACTGGGATTGTCGTATGAAAGTTATCGGAACACACATCGGCCTATCCGGTCTCACAGGCACCGCCTCATCCTAGTATGTATGGAATTCCATCAAAGGGTCGATCGTCTACACAAGACACGACACGTGTGGGAAAAGCCTGTGCAGGGGTGAGTAAAACAATAATCAGTAGGACACCACAAAACCATAAAGGGAATACCAAAAAGGAAATAACATGAAGTAATAACAAAAAGGAAAACCAAAAAGGAAATACCATGAAGGAATACCACACAAGGAAATACCATGAAGGAATACCACTAGGGAATACCAAAAAGGAATGCATAGTCAGTTCCACACAGATATATGTCTATAAAAAATATATAAAAAACATCCAAATATACTCAATCCAATAAGACTCATAGTCGCAACAATACACATAGTCTCCATAAGACACAGAGTCTTCATAAGACACACAGTCTCCATAAGATACACAGTCTCCATAAGACACACAGTCTCTATAAGACACACAATCTCCAGGTCACAGCCAACCATAGAAATGTTTGCTCGAAGCGTGCTCATTCCGGGAGAACTCACTCCTCAAGCCATTAGGTAATATTAACACTCCCATAAAAACCCACTTAGGATATCTTGAAATGTAAATCTCATCGTAAGGGTCTCAACATCGTAGATGGCTCGTCAAACGAACATCCGGTTTAAAAGTTATGGTCGTCTGAAAATTTTAGAAGGGGGTTCACTAGGTCGTGGACTAATCAGATGGTCAACCGCCATAGTTGACCACGATTCATGGTCGACCATGGCCTGGTCCGGCCGCCCCAGGACCACCCTGACCCACGAGGTCTAACCCGACCTACCGAGTCCAACCCAGTCCGCCAGGTTGGCCCGACCCACTCCGATTGGGCACGACCCACCTTGTCGTCCCAACCCATCACGTTGGCCCAACCTAATCACCTAACCCAGTCCACTAATCGGGTCATTCCAGATAATGCGGTTGTCTGTGGCGGTCGTCGTTGGTCCACGCGCCCACCCCACCACATCACACAGCCGCCAGACACGCAGCTCCGCCAGCGCCCTTCCTTCCACGGTCCGTCATTCTTCCTCCAGTGCTCCAATCTCTAAAATGAAAACATATCTATGATCCTTGGGCCCTGATCTACACTAATCCAGCCTATGTTTCATCTTTCCTTTAGTACGGGGGTCTGATCGTGTTCAGAGCCTCATGATAGGTCGAGCCACAATCATGAGGATCCAACGGAAAAGAATGCTAAGAATGGGGGAGAGAAAGCACAAGAATTCCCGAAGAATGAACATTGGTCTTTTTCATGTTGGCCTTGATTTGTTCTCATTATAAGGATAAACAAATAGGATAAACTAATCTCCCGATAATCCCATAACAATAACCCATCCCGCAAAAATGATTGAATTGCAGGTCAATCTGTTTGTGGATTGCCCTGCATTCATCATGGGAATAAAGAATGGGAAAAAGAAATCATGAATCAAATTCCCTACCTAGGATATGGATCATTTTCTATCAAGGATTGATTGTTGTTGGTGACTCGTCAATAACGATATTTGATCCTTGTGTTTTTCATCATTTCTGAGAGAATTCTCTATGGATTCTCTTCAGAGCCTCCAGGGAATTTCCAGGGTTATGATTCTAACCATGGGTTCCTACCTAGCACTTAATTTAAAAGAAACAGCATCATTGGGTCAGCATAATGTTAAAATAAAATAAACTCACCATTTATTTTATTCATTAATACGTCCAAAAACTATTTTTCACAGCCAACCTGCACCGATTGATGTTATGCCTCGCCTAGGGAAAACACCACATTACAAACTCAACGTTGGTCTTAAATTTTTAATCTAAGTCAATGTTCATGATTTATTATGATTTTAAAATAAAATAAGTTTATTTAATTATTTTATTTATAGTTACGTCCTTGGTGACTTTTTCTTTAGATGATCTGTGCCGACCAAAGTTAGGTCGTGCCTAGGGTAAAGCCGCCATTATGAGCTCAATGTGTCACGACCCATCCCCTGGGGCCTGTTCCGTGACTACCCCAATCCCACCTTCCATAGGCCAGGGGTTGGCGACTAGAACCGAAAAGGTGTGTCCCTATAACGGGAAGGTGTTGCCTTTAAACCTGTACAAACACACGAACCGAGAATACAACAAGAAGCAACCACGGAGTAAACTACTATAGTAAAAAGTGTACTAAAAGTAAAGGGGTCGGAATACAAGCCCAACTGAAAAGTACAAGTACAATTGAAAAGAGAAAACAACTCATGGATCATCCACTAAGGATCCTAACTGAAGGGTAGGTACAACTCACAATCAATATTCAATGTGGCACGTCACGTCAAATGGTCCACTTCTGAGCACCATCCAGTCCTGGCTCCCTCAGTCTCAATAAATGTTGTTCATCTTCTGTACAAGACATAGCAAGGTGTGGGCGTAGCCTGTGCAGGGGTGAGTATAACAATACTCAGTAGGGACCCCAAGACCCCCAAAGGTCTCCCAGAGTTCCATAAAGGAAAAACCACAAAGCAAGACCCCAAACACAAATCACGAAGCAATAGTCATCAACTCTACTTAGGTATATGCCCATACATATACCTAAGTTATCAAAATATACTCATCTCATACATGAGGAAACATAAGGCTCCAACTTTTAAGTCATTTTCACAACTGATCCATGAGGGAAGAATACCACAAAGATAAAACCACTAAGGTAACACCATGAAGGTAACACTGTGAAGGTAAAAGTAACACAAAGGTAAAGATTCATCTCACACTAGGTATAACTTAAGTACAGAAGTACAGATGATTAGACATATCGCTGGATCATCTTATTCTGTTGAGAACCTCTGCTGCTGACCCACACAGGATCGGTAGATGTTAACCCATATAGGATCGGTGAGCGCTAACCCACACAGTATTGTTGAGTGCTGACCCACATAGGATCGATATATATTGACCCACATAGGATCATTAGATGCTTACCCACATAGGATCAATGTTTTTTTTTCACATTACATTCAGCCACTAGATTCTCTCACTAAGCACGCTTGATTTTGGGAGGATCCTCTCCTCAAGCCATTGGTCATACATCAACCACCACGAAGTTCCACGAAGAAGTATCCCAAAGGACCTCCATATTATAAGGGTTTCAATGCGACAGACGGCACGTCAATTGGATGTTCGGTCTGTGACTTATAAGCGTTTTAGTACCGAGGGCCCGGTTGGATTCGGGTTCGATCCAACCTAGACATACTCCAACTTTCTCCAAAACTCAATTGGAGTATACCAAAAGGGCCTTATCTCTCCAAGAATCTCATCATCGTAGATGGTTCGTCAAACAGACGTCTGGTTCACAAGTTATGGCTCTTTTATCGAAACTAGGCCTGGAAGGGTCTGGGTCCGGTCTGACCCGGTCTGACCCGGTCGGACCAACCCAGCCTGACCCTGTCTGGGCCGACCAAACCCAGTTTGGGTCAGACCCAGCCTGGCCCGAACTGGTCTGGACCACGGACCGGCCCGACCCGCCTGAGTGGTGCGGCCCGCTGGGCTCGCGCAGCCCGGCCTGTAGAGGGCGCGGCCCGCTGGGCTCGTGCGGCCCGCTGGAGTGGGGTCCACCCTAGCTGGAACAGGGGGGGTCCCCCTGTTCGAAAGTCGGAGCGGCGGCGCCACAGGGTGCCGCCAGGTTTCCTGCGGGACCCGTGGGGAGTAGGTCCCGGTCCTCCGTTGCGGCTTCCGAGTCACGACCATCTTCAGTGGTGTGTCGCTCGCCTCTACCCGTGGTCGGTCGGTGTTGGTCGCCGCTGTCTGTCGCGGTTATATGTCATGGAACCCTTCTCTGGTGGCGCGTGACAGTGCACCACTAACTCCTTCGCAGCCGGCTGCCAATGTCACTCATCGGTGCCAGTCGCCGGTGCTGTCGTGCCAGTGTACCACTGGCGGTCTTCCACGGGTCATCGGGTGAGTTCTGGTGGCCCAGTTTTCCATCCGAAGGTACCAACGGACTCCCTGGGACACCCTCTTCATTGCTAAACCCACCGTTCTGAGTTTCATCCAACCCAAATAAATCGCTCGTGAAGAACATGTCAAATTTGAACAAAAGGCGGAGGGTTCGGGCCTTGTTTTTTTGGCCCGCGCCTTCCATGTTAGCTTGATAGAAAGAGGGTGGTATACTGATTCAACAACTCTTGAATTTGGACAAGAAATAAACCCTACCTGGAAGAGATGTCTGCTGACGAAGATCGATGGAACTTCCTTCGTCGTTGGCGTCGGTTCGTGATTCGGTGGTGCTTGTCACCGCCCGCTGGAACCGGTGTGCGCCCTTAGTAATATCCAGAAGGATATTATGAGAATGAGAACCGCCAGTAGGAAATCCACATTTCATAGTGTCATTAGATGTTCCTATTTGCGGACATGTGTATTGGTCCTTAGACTTTAAGATTATTATTAATGGTTATTACAACTCACGCACTTAGATGTATTGACAAAAACTGTGACAACACACTGTTCTCAATGAGGTAGGATACGTTGGGTGCGTCACGAGTGACACCACATTAATAGATAATGTGAGAAAGGATTTGTCCCTTATGTTCCATAATGGAAGTAGATATATTAGGCCCTTTTATAGAATTGATATAGCCTAAATAAATCCATGGTCATGGTAAGGAACGAGCAAGTTCAATTCCAGGAAGTCAAAGAAAGAATAATTGAGCACATGGGTTGATGGCACCAGCATGCAACCCGTTTGATTCGAGATATCGAGACAAAGGGATTATATTACACAGTAAGTGTTCATAGGAGGTGACACGTCATTACAGTGTTAACTTCTTTCTCTAGGGGTGCCTTGGTGTGTTTCTAGACGCTAACCTTGGACTTTAGGTAGGCTCTGCCTAATGCCACTGAGAAAGAGGCCTAGAGGGTCACACACTATGTGTGTCCAAGTATCTCAGTTAAATATTAATTTAACAGTTAAATAAATATTATTCCCGATTGTGATTTAATAATTATTTAAGGATGTTTGGTCGCATTTATTTCAACACTAGTTATTCGAGATAATATATTGTGGGTGAAATAATATATTTATTAGCGAGTAATTTAGTGATATTTATTTTAGGAATAAATATCCATTATTCAAGGTCTAATAAATGTGGTGGAGGAAATAAATAGAAAATATAAAAATAAAAGGTACACGCCGTGTATATTAAATATACATGCCGTGTATTTTTTTCTGGGAATTTATGAGAAATAATATTATTTATATAATTAAATAATATTAGGTGTAATTCATTGGGTGCATGTCAAGTAATAATAATAGCCAACTGTTATTATTAGACATGGGGTATTGCTAAGAATTAAATGAAATTAATAAATGCTTTTGGGTAATTAATTAATTTTATTATTCTATGTTATTAAAAATCCCAATTATATATTTCTCATTAGCCTAGCCATTTTTTAGTGGTTGTGTACAATGGATTAAAAAAATATCTCAAGCCAAGAGAGATTTTTTTTACCAAGAACCCTCTCAAGCTATGAGAGAGAGATCCACCTCCATTGGATCAAGGTGATCGAAGGCAGACATCGCAAGCGAATGATCTTCCATGCTAGCACCCAGAGATCCCTTCGATGACATCCAGAGATACATGGAGCACTTGTGGATCACTGCTAGAGGAATCCTACACTAGGATTCTATGACGCAATGACGGATCACATCGGATTGTGACCCAAAACATCAATGGAGAAATAATTACATGAAGGTAATTCTTGTCAATTAATTAAATTAATTATAACCAACATATGATGATCCTATTTATGGTTTCATGACTCACCTCTTTCTTTTTCATTCTTCATTCTATTCTGAAGATCCGGTGTTTTATTATCGTGACTGATCTCAGATTGATCATTGTTAACACTAAAATTAAAGTTGGGTACACCCACCAACGCTCTTCCGCTATGCCCGGAACCTACAAGTGGTATTAGAGTGGTCATATCATTGATTATAATTATTTAGTTTTTCATTGGTGATTTACATATTTAATAATTTAGTTGTTTTAATTCAAGTTAATCGTTCTTTAAAATATGAATCTTGAGATTTGTTCCACCTCTCTCATTTCTCGTTCACCTCACAGAAACAAATTTTTCTTTTAATTTTGATTAAAATAAAATAGAGGATCTCATCCAGAGGTGTCAAACGTTCTTGGTCGTACAACACCAGAATACACGGTGTTTATTCGGAATTACACGTCGTGTAGTCTAGGTTCAATTCATCGGACTGGTCCACCAAATCAAGTCGTGTAAATGGATCCTTTCTAAGTTATAAATGACACCGTGTGTTGACCAGGAACATGTGGCACACGGTTTTCAGATTACACGCCGTGTGGTCCATTGAACACGGCATGTTGGACCATGTACCCTATACATGGTTTTCCCAGCCGGAAAACATGTAACGTGGACACTACACGGCATGTGTCCCACTGAACACACTGTGTACTCCAAAAATTTCCGAAGTACATCTACACACCATGTCCTCGGACTTGTACTTCAGATGGACAATGAACAAAAGTACACGCCGTGTAGTCGGAACTACACGTTGTGTACTCATCCAAATTATGCAGATTTATTAAAAATTATTATTATATTATACAAACCCTTGAGACGTGTACATAGTGTAGACGTAAAGATGAGGCACAACATGTGATAGGTGTTTTATATATCTGTGTGTTTAATTTAATATCTGTGTAGTGTTCATTTCTACTCATTGGGTAGTTATAAATGGTAATTAACTGGGTTTCCTCCAAGGTACAAGTTATGAAAAAAGATAATTTTAAATGAATTTATTTGTTTAAAATTATTATGGATGAGAATCTCAAGGAAATTCAGAAAAAGGTTTTAAGATAAAAGGATTTATTAATTAAAGATAATTAATTGATTCGAGCGTGATTTATCTTAAACAAGAACGATTAAAGAATTGAATGCTAGTTTTATTTATGCGTAAATATAGTTACATGTGTGGATGATCATGAGCTAGACCAAGACCTTTGTATGTGAATGGTTTATTTTAATTTATTTATTTAAATTAAATTTGTTAGTCTGTGAGCCTTATCCTCATTAATATATAGGGCCTACACGCCCAAGGTTTCTTTTATATAAAAAACCCTTTTTACCCCTCACCTGCATGTAAGATAAATGCATATGTAATGGATGGATCTCCCAAGATAGTGGAGGCGGCTCAAGTCAGGAGCCAAGGTGAAACCAATCCAAGGAGATACAAAGGTAGACATGTGGAAAGATATAAACACGAACCTGAAAGGTTCAAGGTGTTTCTCCACTAGGTCTTGGGTTAGTTTATCAACCGATAAATAAACTAACCAATAGAACAATCTCATGATCATACCATTTATTTTATTTCTGTTAGTTTCATGGTTTATTTATTGTGGGTGTGTTGTCACGATCACACAATTAATGAATTAAACAAGCATGCAAGATAGAACTAAAATAAGACCGGCTTATGCGTAAAATATTATCTTAGACATGGTTAATCACTTAATTATATCTCACTTAATATTAACAATCATGTAATGAAAGATAAATAAATTGGCAATTTACGTATAAAGATAAAATCCCTCAAAGAAATATTAAGTCGGTATAGCCTTCCATAATCTTGGTTAGAATCGAACCATAATTCAAAGTGCTTGACCAATCCTAGTTGGGGTGCTTTCAATTATCGGGAAATTCTAATTCAAGATTTTGGGTTGACTTGACTTGGTTTTCATCAAGGTTTGACTCCCATAGTGTGAATTGGTGTGACCAAGAGGCAAAGTTTGAGGAAATCCAAAAATAAAAGGATTTCATGATTGGGGAGTCCACTCAGTGGATCAAGGAGTTGTGAGTTGATGCATTTGGAATTTGGAATGCCTGCCTAAAACCCTTCAAGTTGCTTGACCCACCCTAGTTGGGATAATGCGATGGGAAATATGGATCCTTTCCAAAAGAATATTTAGGCAACAGAATATTCCAAAGTTAATGGTGAGAGCTATTGGATTTAGATAAAATAGTGGGAGACTAATAAGTATTAATTTATTTATTTGTCTCAGTTTTATCATAATAAAGTACTAAACCTTTGTTCATCTTAATTTTTAGAAATGGAAAGAAAAATTACTTCAAACATATCATTGTGAACCATACTAGAGAAGGAAAACCTTCTCACCAGCACCAATTTCTAAGAGTGACAGAGGCGTTTATGTGTCATCCTTCACCACGAGAGGAAATTGTATGTGATGGAATAGCCTATTCTAGTTGCACCTGGGAAAGAGGCCAGTGATGAGGAACTATATCTCTATATGAAACATATGGATGATGCCACAAATGTCCAATGTTTCATGCTATCATCCATGTCTAATGATCTCTTGAACCAACATGAAAACATGGACGTGTATAGCATGATGTCTCGCCTTAAGGATCTCTACAAAGAGAAGGCGAGACAGGAGAGATATGAGATCTCCAACGCTTTGTTTACAACTAATCTTAGAGAGTCTCACCAGTTGAGCCTCATGTAGTCAATCTTATTGGCTACATTGAATGCCTAGACATCTTAGGGATTAAGTTCCCAGATGAGTTGTATACAGATGTCATCCTATCATCACTGCCCAAGACCTTCTTTAGCTTTATTGTCAACTATAACATGAGAAAAAATGAGAAGAGTCTGTCGGAACTTCTAACCTTAATTCACCAGGTAGATAAGGATATGGGGCATGACAAACCCATAGTCCTTATGGTGAATAAGAAAAGGAAGGACAAGGCAAATGGTCCAAAGACTTGTAAACGGTCTGAAGCCCCCGAGCGTCATCCCTCCAAGAAGGGGAAGATCTAGAGGCAGGGAAAGGAATGGGAGGTGGTATGTTTTGCATGTGGAAAGCAAGGCCACTAGAAGAGGAACTTCACCCAGAAGCGTGGGGATTCTAAAGGTGCATTCGTTATCGAGTGTAATATTTCCATTTATACACATTGGGTATTAGATACAACTTGTGGGGCTCACATCTGTATTCAAATGAATGAACCAAGTAGATTTAGAAATATTGTCAGAGGAGAGGTGGATCTTCGAGCTTCTAATGGCATGAGGCTGGCTGCGTTAGCCATTGGCGATTACCACCTCTCATTACTAACTGAGATGATTTTGGTTTTACATAACTTTTATTATGTGCCTAGTGTTACCAAGAACATAATTTCTTGGATATGGATGGATTTATTTTCAAGTTTAGAAATAAGGGTTGTCTCTTTTATAAGAACAATGTATGTTATGGTATGGCACATTTAAATAATGGTTTGTATGTATTAAATTATGAAAACCAATTTTTGGTAATCGATAATGAAATAGACTCACATGACTCATACATCACCCAGTTGTGGCATCATCATTTCGGTCATGTAAATGAGAAGCGCTTGACAAAGATCTGCCAAGATGAATATTTAGACTCTACTGAGCTAAAACCACTTGATAGATGTCACGCTTATTTACAGGGTAAAATGAACAAGCCTCCTTTTAGTGGATAGGGTGAAAGGGCCACAAAGCTTCTGGGATTGGTGCACACATATGTGTGTGGACCATTTCCAGTAGAAGCTAGAGGTGGATATTCTTACTTCATTACTTTTACTGATGATTTGAGTAGATATGGATATATCTACTTAATGAAGTATAAGTAAGAAGCCTTAGATAAATTTAAGGAATTCAAGAATGAAGTAGAGAATCAGCTTGGTAAAAAGATAAAGAAGCTTCGATCGGATCAAGGTGGAGAATATCTGAACCAAGAGTTCATCGATATTCTACGGGAGTCTGAGATTCTATCTCAGCTCAATCATCCTTATACACCATAGTGGAATGGTGTTAGTGAAAGGAGGAACCGCACCTTGTTGGACATGGTGAGGTTGATGATGATTCATACAGATCTTCCATTATCCTTTTGGGGATATGCATTACAAACTGAAAAGCGGCAAATGGAATTCCCTCCAAGTTATGGAATGGAAAGAAACTCATTATGTCGCACACATGTGTATGGGGATATAAGGAGTTTGTTAAGGCCCTCTCAGGCAACAAACTAGCACCCCGGGGCATGAGGTGTATCTTTATAGGATATCCCAAGGAAACGAAAGGATATTACCTATATAACCCTTCAAACGATAAAGTGATTGTCGCAAAAAAAGCCATCTTTCTTGAGAGGGAGCACATCCTCAAAAAGGATAGTGGGAGAAAGATTGACTTTGAAGAAGTTGATGCTCAAGATACATAGGAGTTGGTACAGGAACAAGTTCCACAGGTCCCCGTGGAAGAGGTTCCAGAAACACAAGTATTGCGTAGGAGCTCAAGAGAGGTAAGGGAACCAGAGAGATTTGGTTTCCTAGTCACCGAGGATGGTGAATCATTATTGTTGGAAAATGATGAACCTCTCTCCTACAAGGAAGTAGTAGAAAGATTAGAAGCTACAAGATGGCTAGAAGCTATGAATTTTGAGATGGATTCCATGTATCAGAACCAAGTCTGGGTTTTGGTCGATGAGCCAGTTGATGTAAAGCCTATTGGATATAAATGGGTATTTAAGAGAAAACTGGACATATAAGGTAAAGTTAGAACCTATAAAGCAAGGTTAGTAGCTAAAGGATTTAGACAACATCAAGGAATTGACTATGATGAAACCTTCATGCCAGTTTCCATGTTTAAATTCATAAGAATAATACTTTCCATAGCAGCTTACCATGACTATGAGATTTGGTAAATAGATGTCAAAACAACATTCCTTAATGGGAACCTTTAGGAAGATGTCTATATGACACAACCAGAAGGGTTTTTGACACCAGGTGAAGCCAAACGGGTTTGCAAGTTGCAGAAATCCATTTATGGATTAAAACAAGCATTCAGGTCATGGAACATTCAATTTGATGAAGCCATAAAGGAATTTGGTTTCATTAAGAATGAATTTGAGCCATGTGTTTATAAGCGGTTTAATGGGAATGAGGTCATTATCCTAGCAGTATATATTGATGACATATTTATTATTGGAAATGATGTACCGGTCTTACAGTCAGTTAAGTACTGGTTGAACAAGTGTTTCTCTATGAAGGACTTGGGTGAAGCAGCCTACATTCTAGGGATCAAGATCGTTCGTGATAGATCCAAGAGGCTTCTTGGACTAAGTCAGGGTACATACATTGACCAGATACTAAAGATATTTATTATGGAACAATCCAAGAGGGGATTAGTTCCAGTGTCACATGGCCTACATCTTTTTAAGAAAATGTTTCCTCAGACACAACAAGAGAAAGATAGAATTAGTAAGATCTCATATGCTTCAGCTATAGGATCCATCATGTATGCCATGTTATGTACCAGGCTTGATGTTGCCTATGCACTGAGCATGGTAGGAAGATATCAAGCAGATCTAGGAGAACAACATTGGTCTGTTGTTAAGACTATACTTAAGTATCTGAGAAGAACTAAGGATATGTTTCTAGTGTATGGAAGAGACGAGGAGCTTGTAATTAGAGGGTATGCTGATGCTGGATTTTAGACAGATCAGAACGATCTGAAGTCGCAATCTGGATATGTTTTATGTCTCAATGGAGGAGCTGTGAGCTAGAAGAGTTCAAAGAAACCAGTTGTCGCCGATTCTACAGCGGATTCCGAATATATAGCGGCTTCTGATGCAGCCAAGAAAGCCGTATGGATTTGGAACTTTGTCCAGAAGCTTGATGTGTTGCATAACAGTAAATATCATATCACGTTGTATTGTGATAATACTACAGTGGTGGCTCTTACAAAAGAACCAAGGTCACATCAACGTACAAAGCACATACTCTGAAAGTATCACCTCTTGATGGATTTCTATCAAAGGGGTGAAGTTGCAGTGAGAAGAGTGTTCATGAAAGATAATGTGTTAGACCATGTGACTAAAGGCATATGTTAGTAGAAGCATGAATATCATGTGAGAGCTAGCGGGTTAAAGGTTGTTAGCAGTTGGCTCTAGTCCAAGTGGTATTCTGTTGGATTTGGTAGCCTAGAACCAACTACTTTGTACTTTATTCATTAATAAATACCTTATCACATCTTGATTGTTATTTTGCATAACAGTGAATGTGATAATTTCCTAAGGATAGTTGTTGCATTAAAGGGTCATAGAGGATCCTTGCTATAATGAGAACCTGGAAGTTCCATAACACTGTTCTTGAATATATGTTTTATGGCCGGATGATGTTATTTGAGGGACACAAATAATACAGGCCATTAGGGATGATGACTCATAAAACATTGAGGCACCTTCTCATAGTGTGTTCCCTTGGTAATATCTAGGAGGATATTATGAGAATGAGACCCAACAATAGGAAATTCACATTTCATAGTGTCATTGGATGTTCCTATTTGCAAATGTGTGTATTGGTCCTTAGACTTTAAGATTATTATTAATGGGTATTACAACTCGTGCACTTAGATGTATTGAAGAAAACTATTACGAAACACTGTTCATAGCGAGGTAGGATACGTTGGGTGCGTCACGAGTGATACTGCGTTAATAGATAATGCGAGAAAGAATTTGTCCCTTATGTTCCATAACAGAAGTAGATATCTTAGGCCCTTTGATGGAATTGATATAGCCTAAATAAATCCATGGCCATGGTAAGGAGTGGGAAAGTTCAATTCTGGGAAGTCAAAGAAATAATAATCAAGCACATGGGTTGATGGCACCATCATGCAACCCGCTTGATTCGAGATATCGAGGCAAAGGGATTATATTACACAGTAAGCGTTCGTAGGAGGTGACATGTCATTGCAGCGTTAACTTATTTCTCTATGGGTTTCTTGGCATGTTGTTAGACGCTAACCTTGGACTTTAGGTAGGTTCTGCCTAATGCCACAGAGAAAGAGGCCTAGAGGGTCACACATTAAGTGTGTCCAAGTATCTCAGTTAAATATTAATTTAACAAGTTAAATAAAGATTATTCCCGATTGTGGTTTAATAATTATTTAAGGATGCCTGATCACATTTATTTCAACACTAGTTATTCGAGAGAATATATTCTGGGTGAAATAATATATTTATTAGCGAGTAATGCAGTGATATTTATTTTATGAATAAATATCCATTATTTAAGGTCTAATAAATGTGGTGGAGGAAATAAATAAAAAATGGAAAAATAAAAGGTACATGTTGTGTATATTAAATATACACATCGTGTATTTTTTCTGGGAATTTATGAGAAATAATATTATTTATTTAATTAAATAATATTAGGTGTAATTCGTTGGGTGCATGTCAAGTAATAATAATAGTCAACTGTTATTATTAGACATGGGGTATTGCTAAGAATTAAATGAAATGAATAAATGCTTTCGGGTAATTAATTCATTTTATTATTCTATGTAATTAAAAATCCAAATTATATATTTCTCATTAGCCTAGCCATTTTTTAGTGGTTGTGCACAACAGATTAAAAAAAAGTTCTCAAGCCAAGAGAGATTTTTTTTACCAAGAACGCTCTCAAGCTACGAGAGAGAGATCCACCTCCACTGGATCAAGCCAATCAAAGGAGGACATCGTAAGCGAAGGTTCTTCCACGCTAGCACCTGGATATCCCTTCGGCGACATCCAGAGATACGTGGAGCACGTGTGGATCACCGCTAGAGGAATCCTACACTTAGATTCTACGACGCAATGATGGATCACATCGGATTATGACCGGAAACATCAATGGAGAAAGAATTCCATCAAGATAATTCTTGTCAATTAATTAAATTAATTATAACCAACATATGATGATCCTATTTATGGTTCCGGGACTCCCCTCTTTCTTTTCGTTCTTCGTTCTATTCTGAAGATCTGACATTTTATTATCATGACAGATCTTGGATTTATTGTTGTTAATGCTAAAATTAAAGTTGGGTACACCCACCAACGCGCTTCCGCTGCGCTCGGAACCTACACTTAGCTTACACTAGGTATAACTTAAGTACAGAAGTATAGATGATTAGACGTATCGCTGGATCATCTTATTATGTTGAGAGCCGCTGCTACTGACCCACACAGGATCGGTAGATGCTGACCCGCATAGGATTGGTGAGCACTGACCCACACAAGATTGCTGAGCACTAACCAACATATGATTGATAGATGTTGACCCACATAGGATCATTAGAGGCTGACCCACATAGGATCAATGTTTTTTTCACATTACAGCCAGCCACTAGATTCCCGCACTAAGCACGCTTGATTCTGGGAGGATCCACTCCTCAAGTCATCATTCATACCTCAAACGCCACGAAGTTCCATGAAGAAGTATCCTAAAGGACCTCCATGTCGTAAGGGTTCCAACGCGACAGACGACGTGTCAATCGGACGCCCGATCTGTGACTTATAAGCATTTTAGTACCGAAGGCCCGGTTGGATTCGGGTTCGATCCAACCTGGCCATACTCCAACTTTCTCCAAAACTCAATTGGAGTATACCAAAAGGACCGTATCACTTCAATAATCTCATCGTCGCAGATGGTTCGTCAAACAGACGTTTGGTTCACAAGTTATGGCTCTTTTAGCGAAACTGCACCTGGAAGGGTCCGGGTCCGGTCTGACCCGGTCGAACCGGCCCGGCCCGACCCAAACTAGTATGGACCGACCAAACCTGGTTCGGGTCTGACTTGTCTTAACCCGAACTGGTCTGGGATGACCCAATTGGGTCGGGCTGCGGTGGGCTCGCGCAGCCCGACCTGTGGGGGGCGCAGCCCGGCCCGCTAGAGCAGGGTCCTCCCTAACTGGCACCGGGGGGGGGGGGGTCCCTTATTCTAAATTTGGAGAAACTACGCCACGGGGCGCCGCCAGGTCGCCCACGGGACCTGCAAGGAGTAGGTCCCGGCCCTCCGTTACGGCTTTCGAGTCGCGGCCATCTTCAGTGGCGCGCCGCTCGCCTCTACCCGCGGTCGGCCGGTGTCGGCCGTCGTTGTCTGCCGCAGCTATATGTCGCATCCCACTTCTCCAGAGGCACGCGACAGCGCACCGCCACCTCCTTCGCGGTAGGCCACCGCCGTCACCCTTCGACACCGGTCGTCGGTGATGTTGTGTCGGTGTCACACCAGCGGTCTTCCGCGAGTCACCGGGTGAGTTCCGGTGGCCCGTTTTTCCATCCGAAGGTACCAACAGACTCCCTAGGACACCCTCTTCATCACTAAACCCACCGTTCCAGGTTTTGTCCAACCCAAATAAATCACTCATGAAGAACACGTCAAATTTCAACAAAAGACAGAGGTTTCGGTCCTTGTTTGTTTGGCTTGCGCCCTCTGAGTTAGCTTGATAGCAAGAGGGTGGTATACTGATTCAACAACTCTTGAATTTAGATAAGAAATAAACCCTACCTAGAAGAGACGTCTGCTGACAAAGATCGATGGAACTTCCTTCGTCATTGACGTCGGTTCATGATTCGGTGGTGCTCGTCCCTGCCCGCTGGAACCAGTCTCGTCCTCCAAGTGGTGGGCGTCATGATACTTTTCCAGAGCTTCATCGCTTGGTGAAGTTGTGCCAATACTCTACCCCGATCTCCATATAAATAGGAGAGGGGGAGGGTGAGTAACGTCGTTGGGAATTTATGAGGTTTATTTAATGAATGAACCTCCCAAATTCTAATGGTGTTGTTACAAAGATTGAGGATTCAAACCAATTAATGGATTGAAATTTCGTTGGTCCCACCACCACCTCTTTTCCGTTGGAGGAAAAGAAAAAAAACTGTTATTTTATTATTCTTTTAAATGTCCACAAAATCTATCTTTTTCTCCCAACCTACTATGGTCAAAGTGAATTCTCCCTTAAGTGAATCCTGGTGTTGTGGATTCAACGGTGCTCTCAGATTTTTAATCCCAACACCAGTTTAAAAGTTAGAAATCGTCACTCGCGCGTTTACTGAACGTACCTAAAAAATTCAGAAATTTATTCCGGGCACACCGGGCATCGGAATCACGCGCTGTCAATTTTCATAGACTCGTAATAATTCCATATAATTAAAAAAAAATACATGGAAAATCTGGGTCTTTACACAACAGTGACCTCAAATTTTTGATTCGGACACCTATTTAAAAGATATTCCACCTTTTCAAGAAAGTCATGCGTGTGTGTTATTAAAAACATAACATTTTTCAACGAATTGTTCTGGGTAAACTAGGCCTCGGAATCATATACTGTCTAAGCACCTAGTCTCATAATTTTCCCAAATAATTTCTAAAAATAAAATTAGGAAAGTCTGAGTCCCTACACAGTCTCTCCTAACCATATGGGGTGAGATAGAGGAGAACTAGGGGTCACACGGTTTGTTTGCAATTGTGCGCCCCCAAGCGTATGACTGTGAACGATTGAAAACCTATTTGACAGAGGCTATTTTCATGGTTGGTGTATGATTTGGCCAACCATGTACCTTGTTTTTTAGGGTGAATTGTCCATTTTTTCCTTCATTAAACTTAAAAACCTATTTCCTCTCCTCCCTATTCATTTCCTGAAGATGGCCATGGTTTCTTCTTTCATAGTTTCCTCCTCTCAATCTAGGAATTGAAATAACTCACACATTCATACTCTGAATCAAGATTCATCAGAATTATTGGATAGCTCTAGATAAGATCTTCATTCCTCTTCTTATTTTAGTTTCTCTTCATATCCTTCATGTTATTTAGGTGCAAACTCTTTTTCCCTATTTTCATGGTGTTGGACCGTTTCTTCAATTTCTTTCAATCAACTTCAAATATTAGGTCTCTATCGGACAAGGAGTCATCAATGTCCCTAAGGTAGGTGGTCTAGTAGTTTTCCTTGAAAAATGAGTTGTTTTCATAGTCGCATCATTGTGTTGCATGCCAACCTTTGTCGTGTGTTGCCTTAAAATGGATTTCTTCATTCTAAATTGATATACATGAATTGTTATACTCCCAAGTATCGTTGTTTAGTAATTAGAGGATTCTAACCTCAATTACGGACACCCCTTGGGTGTGCTGGCTTGAAATTCCCCTCTCTAATTAATTAATTAAATGTCTAAAATGCCTTTTAAGAATTTTTATTGCAGTATAAATGGAATTTCCCTCTATTATACAATTTTTTATTGAACCAAAGCACCTCCTAAGTGATTGGATTGACCTATAAATGGAATTTCCCCTTTGAACCTTTTAATTGAACTACTATATGTGATTAATTAAATGGCTTGTATTAATTGGATGGCTTGCTTCATGATGGTTGGTCTTACTTAAATAAATTAAATGAAATACTTGAATAAATGAAATGGGTGGCAAGGTCATGCCTCTTGATATGTTTTTATTAAATATGAATTGAAATTCCCTTGGTTATATTTGGGATCAATGAATGTAATGCATGAGAGGTAATGTCTCGTGGTTATTATTATAAATATGATTATGCCTTTGATATTGGTTGTGGAACAATGGTTAAGGGAATTGTTGAGCACGACGATTCACTCTCCCTTAGATCGGGTGTTGAACATGATGTCTCACACCATTGACACTATTTGGATAGTGGACATGATGCACCACGTTCCTTGCTTCGGGTTTTGATATGACGATACACCCACCATCTCGAGTGACGATCATGACATCTCTCATTCATCGTGAGATGTAGGGAATGCACCCTTTTTCTTGAGCTTATAGGCTCATTTAGACTGGTTATGGACGACTGGGTTACGCACAGGTCCAACCTACACCTAGTATTCCAAGTATATGGATACTTAGGTCTGCACGTACTTAGAGTGTATAAGTGGATTCAATATATAACTATACTATATATATATTATTACTATATATATAGTGACTGATCAGACATTCATTCCAACCTAAGCCGAAGTAGGTAGAGCCGCCATGTGTCCTTTAGGAACCTGAGAAGGCTCGTATTTATTTGTTCAACATTGTTTATTATTCTATTATACATGCACATTGTTGTTGATATACACTGCATGGATTATTTCTAAACACCATTGGTGGTGGCCTGTGGAGATTTTATCACACACCCTACTCGGGCCGCCTTTGGTACTCGAGTAGATTACTTTTATGCAATTATGTATAAGGGAAAGTGCCATGTTGCAGATATTTGATATGCTTTACTTATAGATGGAACATAGAAGCATAGGATCGAGCATATGCTCGAGATGCTAGTGAATTTTCCTTTTGTATTTTTGTGGTTTTTGTAGAGCATGTTGTATATGTATTCCCCTGTTCCCCTTTTATATAGCAGCATGTCATGCATTCATGTATATGACACTGCCTTGTGACTTTTGATTATTATTTAGTTGTTCAGTTATTTATGCTTCCACAGTTTATTATTGTATATGTTCTATGTGTTTCTACTAAGGAGGGTTACTAGTTCAGTCATTATTATGTCTGCTTATATATGATTGTTGTCTGTTATTTTTCATATCTGTTGTGTCATTCTAATATGAGGATATAGTCTCCCCACTGTACCACCCTTACGCCCTCACTGCTATTTGGAAGCCTCTAGCATATGGGGAGGCGTGCATGAGGCCATGTGACCCACCAGCTCGGGGCCCCAGTTGAGTGGACACCGGGTCAGGACGTTACAAATTCCATGTATCAAAGTACATGTGGTTTATTATTTTGAATACTATGGTGGGTATTCAAGTGAGACTATACATGGATGGTATAAGCGTCACACCAATAAGGCTCAATTGAAAATACCAAGTCATTATTCCCAAATCCATTAGAATTTTACCTGTTATAACTACATTCTATGATAATTTTTATTGAGCATTGGATGTCAAGACTGCCAATCATGGAAGGTGTATATATGATGCAACCATAAAGGGATAGTGACACTATGGAATGCCAATAAGGGGTAAAAGTTACTAAAATCCAGTTTAGGATTAAAGTAAGTAATAAAATCATAGAAAATTCATTTGAAATTAATTTTTCCATGTGTTTACCAGAGGTTAGTGGGAGCATCAATATTTTTTCAAGTAAAATATATTTGATACCATGTGGAGAGCAACTATTGGTCTTGTAGTTAGTCAAGACCAGAATGAAAGTAACTCTCTAGAGATTGACTTAAAGTAGAAACCGAAGTTATAGGGATCAAGATCTACTGAGGTGGATCTAATGGTTGCTTAGACCCATTCAATAGTACATATACTGACAAGGTATTGAAAAATACAAGTTAGAACAATTTGAGAGAGAATTATTTCTAGAGTCACATGGCATATATCTCTCCAAGACGACATGCATGGGGAATAATAAGAGATTAATATGGTGAGTTAAATTCCATACGCTTCTGCGGTGATATGTACAAGAAATGATATTTCCAAAATATACTTTATGGCAGGAAAATATCAATTATATCCAGGAGAAATGTAGGAGATGCGGTTAGAACTATCCAATTGTACTTGAAGAAGTACAAAGGATATATACCGGGTATTATGAGAGGTAGGGATACTAGTTACAAGGGGACACAAACTAGTCTTCCTATAGATCAGTATGATCTAATATCACAGTTAGGCTAAGGTAGTGAGCAAGACAAGCTCATTCAAGCTAGTGGTAGCCATGTTTACAAATAACAAGTACGTTGGGCTTCTGATGTAGCTAAAGAAGCAATGTATAATATGCAACGATTTGTTCTAGTTCTTGGAATCACACCTGGTAAGTAAAGTTTTATCGTTATGATAATTATACTACTAGTACTAGCCATGATGTCAAGTTTAGATAGTGGACAAAAGGGATATACTCAAAGATATTATCTCTCGAGAAGTCTTACTCAAATAGGTAAAGTCACATATAGGAGAATAACCACACAAAGAAGACATGGAAAACCCCATGACTAAAGCCATAACTTAGAATAAACATGATCTTATCACACGAGAGCTAATAAGGATAGTTAACAAGTTGTCTCTAGTGCAAATGTGAGTGTTGTAATAGTGGGTGTCCTAGACCCGACTAAGTAGTGTCTTTCGATTACCATATCAAGGATACAATAAGTTGTGCATGATGCACACTTTCCATAATAGTGTAGATATTTTTGTGTCCACTATTTAAATGGAAATTTCCATAGATTATTTATTGTATCAAAAATTTATAGCAGTTCTCATGCTATAATGAGAACCTTGAGATACCATGACATTAATCTTAAAAATATGTCTTATAGTCTAGATACATCATACTAACTGACAACAGTAGATGTCTGGATATCAGTTGTTGGGGGGTGGTAAGCATTGAGACTTCTTCTCATGAAGTTCACACATGGTGATCTATAGTAGTATAAATCATGGGGACATACCTGCCAATAGGAACACCACATGTTATAGGTGTCATTGGTTGTTCTTATCTACAAACGTGTGTATTGGTCTCCTGACTTGAGATCATTATCAATGTGTTTCATTTGATCATGTACTTTGATGCAAGGAAAAAACCATGACAATGAAGTCATGATGAGGTAGCTTGTGTTGGGTGCATCATTAGTGGTATGACATTGGTTGAATGGTCAAGATAGAATTTGTCGCTTTCGAGTTGAGGAATTAATATCTTAGGCCTCGTTGATCAGGATGGAAGTACTTTTATAAATCCTTGTCCAAGGTAGTAAAAGGTAAGTTTATCCAGTTAGATCAAAAAATAATAAAGCAATGATGGACAATGACATAAGTGTGCATCCTGCTTTATTAAATATCTAAAGACAAATAGATTATATTACACAGTATGTTCGTAGGAATGGTTGTTATTGTTATGACTTTTCCTCGTCTCTTTGGGGGTCTTGATAGGTTTCTAGACCCCGTTTTTGGTCTATGACTAATATTCACTACTATTAAGATAAGGGTATAGAGGGTCGCACACAATAGCGTATTCAAGAATCTTCCCCATTCTAGTGAATAGGTATATAGGACATAGTGAACCCTACTATGGGCTCTGAGAGTTTTCCAAGTATTATCAATCATAAAAGAATAAATAAATTCATTATTATTTGAGTATAGAATAATTGAGTTGAATTTATTTATTAAAAGTATTCACAAGGTATTAAGTGAATACAAGGAAAAATATTATACGAGTGAATATTGTTTTAATATTCAAGTTTCCTTTGATATTAGCAGGAATTTCAAGTTGAGTTAATGACTCAAGTTTTATCACATAATATATTTATTATATTATAAGGAGGTGATAAAATATAAATGATGTTAATGATGCAGTTAGTTCGTTATAATGTGTCATTTACTGCTTATTTAGTGGGTGTTTTATTTCCGGGGGTCGGGGAACCCTTTCCGGGTATTTGAGCTCCCCATTATATAAGTAGAAGAGAGGCATTCATTTGTTGCGTTGTTCATTTCAACGGAATGAGAGCCTCACTCTCCTCCTGCTTTCTAGAGAGATAAATTTTCTCTCTAAGAGACCGATATGATAACACCTTCAACATATCGAAGGGATTGGATCAAGGTGATCGTTGCAACGTTGAAGGAATCATCGGAGCTTCGCACTAGCACTCGGAATTTGACGATCAGCGTCCATGCAGATTCTTGGAGCGTGTGTGGATGATCTAGAGGGGTTCGACTTTGAATCTTTCAAGCAACGATCATCGGTGATAAGCTGCAGTCAAATGTGTCGTTGAATCGAACAAGGTACTCGTTTATTTATTTTTGTGCTTATTAAATTCACGCAGGATCATCAGACCTCTACCAGGGCTTGGATCGCCAAAGACGACGTAGTTACGTTGTTCTAGTGATGATAAATTTTAAATCCTCTACCCACCGGCTTTCGCTGCACACCCCGACATCTTTAGTTAGTAGCCTGAACTTGAACTACTCATCCAGGTCACAACACATGTCAAGACATACTTTAAGAAAATGTTTATTTAGAGAAAATGGTTTAGTTTAGGTTTAGTTTTACTCTGCCCCATGTCGTTGCTAATCATTACACTGAGAAAATATGGAAGAGGGGAGGGGTCACCTACCAAACAATCTATTGAACCTTAATATGTAAGCTGAATGAAGAATGATACCACCACTTGAAGGATCAGACGAACCTAGAATAAAGGGTTCTAGGGGTTTAGTTGCTGCTTTGAGAAATGAAAAAAAAGGAAAGGAAAATGAAGATCTTACCTTAGATTCACAAAGGATTAACTCTACAACAACTTGATGAAATAAAACCTATAGGAGATAATGATTTTTTGAAACTTAAAGAAAAAGAGATTTTATGATTAGATTGTTGTCATAAAGGTATTGGGAAATAAGGACAACATAGGGCCACCTTACACTTGCTTGGTAAATAGAAAACTCTCACGACTACATAGAGGGAGGTCGAATCAAGCTTGAAGAGTGGACATGCTTGGGAGAAGATGAGAGGGAGTTGATAGTGCAAGGTAGGGCTCTGTATGTGATTCTGGAAATGAATCCCAAGTTAGGGGTTGAATATAAGGTCAATTACATATGTTATCGCGAAAAACAACGCAAGGAAAAAAACTATAGTAAGCACGCAGGGTCGGAGACTTGACCCCGTGACTTGCCCCTCACCCCCCAAACCCAAACCACCCCACCACCAATGGTGAGACCCCAAGTCAGGGGTTAAACGGTTTATAGTTTTCCAACCAAAATGACAATTTTGCCCCCGATTGAAAAAACTACATAGGACTCTATCAGGTACCCGGTACATGGCCACCGGGTATCTGGTGGCCACACTGGTAGATATTGCAATCACATCAAATACCACCAGGTACCTGATGCTTCCCTCACACCCACGCCTTTCCCTTTCCCCCCTTCCCTCCACGAGCCTCAAATCCCTTTAAACTCCAATTTTCATCAATTTAACTAATAACAAAATGAAAATTAAAGAAGATTACCAACCTAAATGGAGTGGGTCACTATATGTGCATTAATGAATAATTAATTGGCTTTGATTATGTTGTTAATGTTATAAGTTTGTTCGTTTCATTTATTCAGTTAAGGAGGGGTCTTTTACACTTACGCATTAGTACTTATCATAAAAAATAGCACTTATCATAAGTGGTGAATGTTACAACTACTTTTGAGTAAACTTTTCCAAAAGCAACTCAAGCGTTTGACGATACATCTTTTTTCCCTTAAAAAAAATCACATCACGTTGACAATTCAATGGGTTGCCCTTTTAAGTTACTATTCATCATCACTAGTCAAATCATTGCACCTATCACCTACCATAAATACACATAATTATTTTTATATTACTTATTAGAGAAGTGCTTTAGTGCAAATTATTTAAGCTATTTTCATTTGAAATTTAGGTATAAATAGTTTTTCAAAAACAAAACAAGTGCCACCTGTTTTTTAGAATTGCCATCTACATGTGGCAAGTGTTATAAATACTTTTTAGCAAGTTGTGCATGTGTGTGTCTATATATATATATATAGGGGAATGAATTTATGACTAGTTTTCTGTTGTTTGTTTACGCCTGTCGAAACAAAAAATAATTTGATGCGGTTAGTTTTAAGCCCCACCACCCATCAAGGATGACAACTGGTTAAACACCTATGAAATTTGGATTACTCGAATTCCAACTCGTTCTTTTTTACAAAACCCTAATCCTAACCCTTTTATTTTTTAAACTCGCTATCATAACCCATCCTATTTTATTTTTAAATACTCTTAACACTTTTAATCACCCTTTTAAAAATTCCAATATTTAAATTTTACTTATAAATTCGTAATAGGCATATAACAAATTTCATTAAAGAGTTCGGTTTTATGATACCTTAAGAACACCACACTAACCTTACATGTTCATTAAACTACTTTTCAATTTGATGCCATAAACCTATAAATGCCTATTTAACCAATACTTTAACCTTATCTAATGAGTACCACTTAATGGGTACCCATTGACATACCTACCACCTACGATTATGAGGTACCCATTGACATACCTACCACCTACGATTATGAAAAAAAAAACAAGTTCCCACCCCAACGAACAGTCAACACAGGAAATCTACCGTTCCCCCAGGTTCTTCCGTGAATCCCTTCTCAGTGGCATGGGTGTTGCTCGCCTCTCCGCCAGCTTTCTCCAAAACCAGCGCTCTTTCTCCCTATCTCAATTATTGGGGCGCCG
Source organism: Viscum album (assembly GCA_963277665.1). Lineage (NCBI taxonomy): Eukaryota > Viridiplantae > Streptophyta > Magnoliopsida > Santalales > Viscaceae > Viscum > Viscum album. Next base: position 731,853,481 of record OY728130.1, read on the forward strand.
ATCAGTCAGAAGGCATGGCCAGGACGGGGAACAAGAGCATACAGGCCAAGCTGGTGGGTACGTCTCCCCCCTATATTCTCACGCTGGTGTTTGACAGCAACTGGCTGCGCTGTGGACACCCCGTGATTTGCACAAGTTAGGGTTATGTGGGTTTCATTGTTTTTATTTTTTTTATTTTGTGGTTTTGCAATTAATTACTAAACGTATCTTACGGATCCAAAGACCGGTTGCTGCGTATCAAATGCGTGACGATATTAACCACTTCCAACCTCAACTAAATCTGTTTAATTTCTCTGTTCTAAATCACGTGTTTGATCTTCAACTTAAAAACACTCCATGCTCGTTGATTAGAATGAGTTATGGACGCTAGATCTTTACACTGCATATAATTGATTCCTCCTTCTAAGTCGGACGAACACCATTTGGATGCCATTCTCAATGGCGACAAATTCCAATATACAGCGTGTCCTGTCCATTTTCAGACTCCAAACTTCTGCAACGCTGAAATTTGAAGTTGAAAAATAGCGGGGTTTAGTTGGCCGGGCAGGATGAAGAGAAGGATGGGAATCAAAGCTCTAACACTGTTAGAATTGTCAACTCCCACCACAAAACTAATTGCCAACATGTCTCATTATGGGCAAACATTGATTACAAATAATATAATGTTTTTAGTTGATCAATTATGACATGGATCACTTGTTGGGACTGGTTAAGATCAATCACAAATTGAGTGGTAATCAAACATGACACATCAATCATTACAGGCCTCCTTTGGTACGATGGAAATGTTTTTGATGGAAACAAGAAAGACCTGGGAGAGAGAATGGATAAATAATCGGTGAATCGATAGTTTGCTTTCTATTCATAGAAAATATATGATGAAATATCTAAATAATATGAATACATAACAAAGAATATATAACATAATCTGCCTCCATTGTTCAACGGGTATTTCTGTTAACAATACATAAATTCACGGACAATTATATCCATAATTTTTTTTTTGAAGGAATGAATGTTCATTTCATCCAAATTGGATGGAATCTAGATTCCCTTGAATGCTGAAACTGACTCCCCTCTAATTACATCAAAATATGATTTTTGATTGTTCTCTCATCCATTCCTTTTTCCAGACCACTGTTCGTTCATACCAAATGCATGTTTAGTTTTTTTTCAATGTGGGGCCCCAACAAAAATTCCTGCAGGTACTCCTTGGAGACATGGGAACTGGGAAAACCAGTTTGGTGTTGAGATTTGTGAAGGGCCAGTTTTCCGATTATCAGGTGTTCTCTGATTCAGTTTGGCATGTTTGCCTTTTTTCTCCATGTCAATTGGGATATCAAGGCCGTGCTTGGCTTTTGGAAAACGTTTCTTATTTTCATTTTCTAAAAATGCATTAGAATATATGTTAGAGAATGCTTTGGGTAGTAGGGGAAAGCAGGAAAATATGCGATTTACCTTTTCTTGCATTTTTCCATTTTCTCGGAAACATGAAAACGTGTATTTTTTTTCTTCAAAAATCTCTCACTTTTTATTTTCTAAAAAAAGGATTTACAACACTAAACTCAAACTAATTTTCTATTCCGAGGTCTCTGAAATGGCCTGTGCGAGGTACAGGAATCAACCATTGGAGCAGCTTTCTTCACTCAAGTTCTGTCCATAAATGAAGCCACAATCAAATTTGACATATGGGACACAGCAGGACAGGAGAGATACCACAGCTTGGCTCCCATGTACTACCGCGGCGCTGCTGCAGCTGTTGTGGTGTATGACATCTCCAGCATGGTATCTCTCGGGCAAGATCTTGTGATTTTTGGTTCATTTTTCCAATCCCTTTTTTTTTTTTTAAATTCTAGCCATCTTCCTCGATTACGAGTTCCATGTGTGCCTGTGCATGTGTGATTTACTCAAGGCTCCGTTTGGCAACACTTGAAAGCTGCTCAAATCACTTGAGACTTATGATAAACAGTTTGAAAAAATTACTGGTGTTTGTTCTGTTTCAAAAAATACACCTACACTTAAATTTCAGAAGAAAACTACTATAGATCAGTGGCAGAAAATGTTTTATTCAATAAGGGTCTGTTTGAAAGCACTTATTAGAAACTGATTATACTGTATCATTTATGATAAATGATTTGAATAATAAGTGGTGTTTGTTCTGTTTCTGAAAGAACACCTGCACTTAAATTTCAGAAGAAAACCACTTGAAAGCACTTATTAGAAACTGATTATACTGTATCATTTATGATAAATGATTTAAATAATAAGTGGTGTTTGTTCTGTTTCTGAAAGAACACTTGCACTTAAATTTCAGAAGAAAACCACTTGAATAAGTGGCAGAAAATTTCCTTTTTAATAAATAATCTGGAAACATTTATACAGAAGCACTTCGTAAGTGTTAAGTGTTATAAGCAGTTTTCAATAGGTCTTGTGAAACGGACCCTGTGCAGTCTGGAAACACTTATAAAGAAGCACTTACCATAAATGATAAGTGTTATAAGCAGTTTTCAATAAGTGTTTTCAAACGGAGCCTTAACTAGATCGTGTATGGTTCTTGAGTAATTTCATGTGCGAGGGTGTTTTGCTGCTAGGTGTCTAATGTTGGGTGCTTTGGCCATAGGAATCATTTGAACGAGCCAAAAAATGGGTTCAAGAATTGCGAAGACAAGGTGATTTGCCAAATATGCTGCGATTTTTATTTTGTTTAATCTTTTTGAGTGTAGAAGCCTGTCAGGTTTTTCCCATATTACCCAAGCAAGTGGTTAGGCTGAAACTTTAGGCTAGTTGAAAACATTTCCTGCTTTCATTTCCTAAAATTTATTAAAAAATGTATTGGATTATGTAACTGGAAAACGTTTTTAAGAAAAGATTATTGGAAATAAAAGAGAACTTGTTCTTGTGTTTTCAAGAAAACGGAAATGTTTGGATATGGAGCTCCCATTATGTTTTCCTTTTCCTTTCAATTTCCAAGACATTTGTTGACATATGTTGTAATACGTATTTGGAAAATGAAAACGGAAAATGTTTTCCAATATCAAGCACAGCCTTAGCATCTCAGTGGTCTAGGTATATAATTCATGTCTCATAGAAATTCATATCATAAGAGGGCTATATAAAGAGATAGTTACAGCCGAGGCATAGAAAAAAATCCACTTATTTTAATCAATAATTACAATGATAGTATCATGAAACTCGTATGATTCTTATTGAAAATATAGACGTGTATCATAATATTTGTAATAATCCATATCCTTTTTTTGCTAAATGTGAACAACACTGTCATATTCTAATTAATCTTCCAGAATCATGTCAGATTAATATTTAAACATAGGTATGAAAGCTCAGTAATAAGAACTTCATTATATTGTCTTATCCATCTGGAATTATTTTATTGCATTAAGTTAGTATCATATGTCATTTTTCAAATTATTAAAGGTTTGAGAAGATAATCAACATAAAAAAAAGAGTAGCTTGCGATGTACTACTTTCAGCCTAAAATGCAGTGAAAAAAGTGGAGTTTTTCCATGATCCAAATTATAAGAAACAAACTATGCATTTAATACATATATTTTTTATAACAATGACCTTCAATCATTCAATAAATAATTCTTCCATTTTGTCTACGAATATTTAAATCAGTTGTATTCACTAATTTGGACCGAAGATAGTGAACAATAGAATTTATCTAGTTCTGAAAATTGGTTATGGAAGCAGTCTTTTGTTTTTAAATACAGGAGAAAAAATAATGTTTGATGAACCTTTTTTTGCAACTGTTTAAAATCCAAAAAGCAAGACTAAGAAATTGGAACATATTTTATATCATTTATAGTTCTTGTTCTTCAAAACTGAGTCTAAACGCTATAACAATTTTTTTTATTAATGAAAAATATAAATTAATGCAAATTCAATTTAAGGTTGTTTTAAATATGATTTTCAATATAATGATTCAAACAAATCAATAGGTATGCCGTTTTTTATTTGATTTTGGTACTCGTTTCCCTAGCAAATCCAAAGTTGTTGATGACACTGGTGGCAAACAAAGCTGATTTGGAAACAAAGAGACAGGTGGTGACAGAGGTTTGTTTGACTTGACATCTTTTTTCTTGCTACAATCATTAATAATCGCACTTTGCTTGTGCTTGATTCTGAAAACATATGTTGTTTTCATTTTTTAAAAAATTATTAAAAAATATGTTGAAAAATGTTTTGGAAATTAGAGGGAAAATGAAAAAGTACCTGAATTACCTATCCATGCATTTTCAATTTTCTCAAAACATGAAAACATTTTTTTTATAAATTTTTTTCATTTTCTGAAAAATATTGTTCACTTACATGGTCCAATACATTTTCTAATGCATATTTGAAGAATAAAAACATTTTTTTTTCTAAATCCAAATGCTACCTTCATTTCTGGGAGTTTTTCAGTGATCAATGAATTCCCTTTTTGCAGGACGGTGACCGATATGCTAAAGAAAACGGATTATTTTTTCTTGAAACTTCTGCAAAAACTGCACAGAATGTCAATACACTGTTCTATGAGATAGGTAATCTCTTCATTTTTTTCCTTCTCCTTTTGCGAAGCTCTATCAGTGTTCTATGGTGAAGCTCTATCAGCGTTCTATGGTGAGGATAGATCATCTGTTTCCCATTCTTTTTAGTCATTTCAATTCAAGAATATTTAGATCAATGAAGGACTATGACTAGATGGACGAAAAATAGAGGGACAAGTTGACTTATTTCGCATGAATTGAGAAATGAAGTATAAAGAACCTGTGTTATACCTTGAAGGAATTAGGTTGCCTTTGGGTTTCGAAAACATTTTCTGTTTTGATTTTTCAAAAGTATATTAACAAATGTATTGAATTATGTAAATGGTTGACATTTTTTGGGAGATGAAAATGAAAATGAAAATGAGAGATTTTTGGAAAATAAAAAAATTCCAGTTTTCATGTTTTTGAAAATGCGAATGCTTACATAGTTTCCTCAATATTCAAATTATTTTCTAGCATATTTTCTAACATATTTTCTAATTTATTTTATGTTTCGATTTTCCAAAAATGTATTGAATTATGTAGAAGAGAAAAATGAGAGGAACCCCCCCAAGGTGTTTAAGTCCAATGTGGGACTCAGAACAGAAATACCCATTTAACCTTAAATGGGGTCCAACACTCCCCCTCAAGCTGGACATGCCCAGATTGGATAGAGTCCCACAAAGAGAAAAAGACAACAAAGACACAGGACCATCTCAGACTCCCCCTCAAGTTGGGCCAGGGAGGCTGTGAATACCCAGCCGGGTAGTGAGAGACTCAAGGCGAGCTCCTGGAAGACCTTTGGTGAAGAGATCGGCAAGCTGATCGACCGTCGGGATATAGCCAAAGCCGATATGGTGCTGCTCCAGATGGTGGCGGAGAAAGTGACAGTCCACCTCGATATGCTTCGTCCGTTCATGGAAGACGGGATTCGATGCAATCTTCGTGGCGGCCTGATTGTCACACCAGATATGAGCAGGAGTCGATGCGGGGAAACCGAGCTCATGGAGGAGATGACGAAGCCAGAGGATCTCAGTAGTGACGGTGGCCATGACTCGATACTCGGCCTCGGCACTCGACCAGGAGACGACAGTCTGCTTCTTGCTGCGCCAAGAGATGAGATTGCCGGCAAAGAACACGGCGAAACCCGAAGTAGACCTGCGGGTAGCGAGGCAGCCGACATAGTCCGCATCACAGAAGGCCTCAACATCCATGTGAGCATGATGGGAGTACTGAAGGCCACGGGCAGGGTCTTTCTTAATGTATTTGGCAATGCGAAGGACAACATCCCACTGAGATCTGGTGGGATGGTGGGATGCTCCATGAACTGGATGACTTTGCCAACGGCACAAGCAATGTCGGGACGCGTCATGGTGAGCTAGTTGAGTTTACCGACCAGGCGTCGATAGCTCTCGGGATGAGGAAAGGGTTCCGAGTCGGAATGAAGGGAGCGTTCCCCAGGCTCAAGGGGAGTGTCCACGGCGGTGGTTGTGCTCAACCCGGCATCCTGCAAGATATCAAGAGCATACTTGCGCTGGCAGAGAGAAATAGTGTCCGCAGTCCGGGAGACCTCGATGTCAAGGAAGTAAGTGAGGGGACCAAGATCCTTGGTGTGAAAGTGCTGGTGAAGATGCGCCTTAAGACTGGCGATGCCTCTGGAGTCGCTCCCTGTGATGATGATGTCATCCACATAAACCACAAGCAAGATACAGCCATGTGCCGTCGTACGGAAGAAGACTGTGTGATCCTTCATACTGCGAGAGAGGCCAAAGGTTGTGACGACCGTGCTGAAGCGGCCAAACCAAGCCCGAGGAGACTGCTTGAGGCCGTAGAGGGAGCGACGGAGACGACAGACATGGCGGTCGGCACCAGAGGCCGAAAAACCAGGAGGCTGCTGGAGGTAGACTTTTTCATCAAGAAAGCCATGGAGAAAAACATTTTTAACATCCAGTTGATGAAGCGGCCAGTGATGATGAGCAGCCAACGAAAGGAAAAGGCGGACCGAGGCCATCTTTGCGACTGGAGAGAAGGTCTCAAAGTAGTCGAATCCATATGTCTGAGCAAACCCCTTGGCGACAAGCCGGGCTTTGAGGCGGCAAAGAGAGCCATCGGGATTGAGACGGATCGTGAAAATCCATTTACAACCGACCGCCTGTTTGCCCGTCGGAAGTGGAACAAGATCCCATGTATGGTTGTCATCCAGAGCCCGCAATTCATCCCTCATGGCGGCAAGCCACCCGGGGTGAGATTTTGCTTCACCGACTGTCCGAGGAATCGACACGGTCTCCAGTGCTGACAGACCCCTGTAGGAAGATACAAAGAGAGGAGTAGTCTGACAGGAGCGAGTACCTTTCCGAAGCGCAATCGGCTCGTCCTCGGGAGCTGGGACAGGAGCATCGGACGAAGCAGGAACAAGGTGGTCCTCGGCCGGGATGGGAGGTACAGCGGATGGACGACGGGAGTAGGTCTGGCCAAAGAGATGACCGGGAGGGGGAGACACCAGAGGCGGGTGAACGAAGAGCGGAAGACAGTCATCGATGGTAGTGTCGGGAGAAGGAGAGGGGAGAGTGAAAGGAGAAGTCTCGACAAACGATACGTCGGCAGAGGTGATATACCGGCGGAGGTCTGGAGAGAAGCATCGGTACTCGCGCTGAGTGCGGGAATATCCAAGAAAAATACAGCGAAGGGATTTGGGAGAAAGTTTGGAGAGATTGGGGCGAGTGTCCCGGACATAACAGAGACATCCGAAGACGCGGAGTGGAAGGGAGTGAGGAGGAATAGAGGGGAACAAGGTATGAAAGGGAGTCTCCCCCTGAAGTATGGAGGAGGGAAGACGATTCAGAAGGTAAGTAGCAGTGAGGATGACATCCCCCCAGAAGAGAAGAGGGACCTGGCGGTGGAAGAGGAGGGCACGGGCGGTTTCCAAAATATGCCGGTGTTTCCGCTCGGCCACCCCATTCTGCTGAGGGGTATCAGGACAAGAGGTCTGGTGGATGATGCCGTGGGCCCGCAGAAACTGCTGAAAGTGAGTGGATAAGTATTCCCGCCCATTGTCAGATCGAAGACATTTGACAGGGATAAAAAACTGTGTTTGGATCTCATGAAAAAATGTCTGGAAGGTGGAGAGAACCTCTGTCCGATCTCGAAGAAGATAAAGCCATGTCATCCGGGAATAATCATCAATGAAGGAAATGTAATATTTATACCCAGATTGACTCGAGGTAGCACATGGACCCCATACATCAGAATGAACCAAATCAAAGGGTTTGGCGGCCCGTGTGTCAACTCGAGGAGGATATGAGGTGCGATGATGTTTTGCAAAACGACACGACTCACAAGGAAAGGAAAAACGGGGACTAATATCGGGGTAGAGTCGATGAAGTGCAGAGGCGGAAGGGTGGCCCAACCGTGAATGGAGGTCAACGACATGAGCAGGGAGAGACGCGCAGGCGATGAAAGGCGGGCCAGCGAACATGTACACCCCATCCCGAAGCTGGCTTCTACCAAGTTCCCGGTTCGTCGTCCTCTCCTGAAACAAAACAGAAGACGAGGAAAAGAGAGCAGTGCAATTGAGATCCTTGGTCAGTTTGCTGATGGAAAGCAGGTTAAAAGGACTCCGGGGTACATGAGCCACCGAGGAAGGGAGGAGGCGAGAGAACAGGAGCCAAAGCCGGCTATGGGGAGAGTGGACCCATCAGCAACAGTGATGACTGAGGATCCACTATAGGGACGGTAGTGGGAGAGCATACCTGCATCCCCGGTGAGGTGGTCGGACGCACCTGAGTTAAGCATCCATGCCGGGGAACGATGACTGACAAGGGCAGTGTGACCACCGGAATGGGCAAGAGAAGCTGACGAAGAGCCCGCGATGGAGGTGGACCGGTAATCGTGAATCAGCTGGAGCTCAGCCAGGGAGAGATCCAACGACGAGGGAAGAGTAGCAGCAGGTGAGGGCGCATCACGGAGCGCAGTCTGGCCCTGGCGGGTGTGCGACTCAGGACGACCATGCAGGACCCAGCAACGGTCTACTAGATGGCCGAGCTTGCCGCAATGCTGGCAGAGGGGGCGAGGTCGGCCGTCCCCACGGCCGCGCCCGCGAGGGCCGGTAGGACGACTACCGCCACGTCCGAGGAGCGCAGTGTGATCAGGGAGGGGGACGGGTGGTGCAAGGGCCCGATGTGCCTTCTGCAGGCGATGATAGACCTGCGGGATATCTAGTGTAGACGGGCTGACAAGCATCTCGGTGGCCGTCGTGGCGTAGTCCGGTGCGAGGCCATTCAGGAGATTGAATAGGCAGAGCTGGTCCCGCTGAGTCTGCGCTTCGGCCGGAGTTTGAGGAATCAGCCAGAGTTCCTGTAGTTCATCGCGGAGACCCTTCCATTCCATGAAGTAGGTGGGGAAAGTCCGATCTTGCTGGCGGATATGGGAGAGGGCGAGGGCGCCGGGGCGAGGGCGAGGGTGCCGGGGCGAAGCCGAGGACGCCGGGGCGAGGTCGAGGGCGACGCGTCTGGGCGGGGCGCCGAGGGCGGGCTGCGCCGGGACGAGGCGGCGGGGCGAGGAGCCGGGGCGAGGCCGGCGGGGCGAGGAGCCGGCGAGGGCGATGCGTCAGGGCGTGGAGATCGCGCGCCTGGCAGGAGGGCGACGCGGGGAGGCCACGGGACGCAGGGGAGCCGGGAGCCGCGTCAGGCAGGAGGGCCGCCGGGAGGGAGGGCCGCCTGGAGGGAGGGAGGGCCGGGAGGGAGGGCTGCCGGGATGGTAGGGCAGAGCCAGAGGGGGGGCGGCGGCTATGTGGATTGGAGCCGCCGCCCCCCGGACGGGGAAACCCTAAAGGAAGGGGGAAAAAAAATCAGTAGGGAGAGGTCGGGTTTAGCAAACCTCCTCTGATACCATGTAGAAGAGAAAAATGAGAGGAACCCCCCCAAGGTGTTTAAGTCCAATGTGGGACTCAGAACAGAAATACCCATTTAACCTTAAATGGGGTCCAACAAATTATGTAAATGGATGACATTTTTTTTGGATTAATTCAAAAAAAAAAAAAACATTTTTTGGAAAATTTAAATGAAAATGAGAGATTTTTGGAAAATAAAAAAAAGTTTGGTTCATAGAATCATCGGGAATGGAATAGAATGAAATGAAAGAATAACAGCATGTTTGGTTGAAATAAAAACATTTGAAAGCAACAGACAAAAAGGGTATTTTTAGTTTCATTTCTGCACACTTCAACCCATTTAACAGATTGATACCCAAACTGTAACGCCCCGACCCCAGCTACCCAGAGTCGGTGCATTATTACATAACATTGGCATGATCACAAGAAAGATCAAATCTCGAAAGACCGATTGGTTTAGTAGTCTTGAAAACACTAGATATATTCATAGGTTTTACATTACATCATAAAATGAAAAACTACTACAACAACATAATGTCTCCATAATCCACACTCATATCCCCACATAATATCCCTGCAGGTCATTCATAATTTACTTCTTCACTTCCTGGGAAAAATAAAACATATAAAAGGGGTGAGCTCAAATGCCCAGTAAGGATAACAAAATAGCGGAAACTTTCATAAATAAGAATAAACTTTTAAGGCAATGTATAACTAAAACAAAAGCCTTTCAAACATGAACTTTCAACATGGTATGACATAAATAAAATGAAATAATGCCATTTACTTATTCACATGTATATTCTACTAATCGAATAATCACATGCAAAAATCAATAACCACTTTCATAATGTTGGAATGCATAATGCCAGACTATCATAACCACATAGCCAAGGCCTCGTGCCAAGACTACAAATAAGATTTTGTCAAGGCCTTGTGCCAAGACACTAGTTTGTCTCATGAGACCTACCGATGCATCGAGGAGCTATAGCGGGCTCCACCCGTCACTTATTAAGTCAAATGCATTCCCATATGAAAAGGTTTAAACATAACATAAACATTCGTATTAAAACTAGCATACGAAATGTCAATAATTTCACCATAAACTATGAATGGTATAAAAATAGCACATCCATAGTCAAACATATCACAAATCCTTCAATACAATATAGAAGTTTTGTATCATAATAAATTAACTTCAAATAATCTTAAAATCCATCAAAGGATGTTGACGTAGATGAAATCAAAATTCTTTTTAAAGAAGTATCTCCTTTTATTTTGAAATCTTTTAAGATCCATATAAAATAAAACATTTTCTTTGAAAATATTCTTATAAGCTTGTAAGGAAAGCTTTGAAGATTTTATAACGGCGTAAAATAACCGCACCCGCCGTATAAGTTAAAAAAAACATTCTTACCTCAATTCTGTCGAAAAGGTTAAAAAGGACCTTGTTTTGAAAACGACGGAAAGATTCCTTTATAAACCTCTTATAAAAAGTCAAACAAGGGTATAAATGACTTTAACCCATATTCTTGTAAATAGTAAAAATGTTTTGAAATACATTTTTAAGAAACATGGATGTGGATGATAAAGATATCCCAGTAGATTATTACGTATAAACAACCTCGGATAATGAAGAGATTGTGAAATAACCCTTACCTTGTACTTTTCCTTTGTTGGGGTAGGTTAACCTCCTGTATAATGGTGAAATAGTTGTTATTAAATTATACAAGAATCATATATATTAATATGATATCATATATGATCTTTTAACATTGATTTGTTAATAATATCTTAGAATTATCGTCGTTTCGGGAGTTAACTTACTCATTTTCTTTTATATGTTTTGTTACATAAGCCATGGTTGTTGTATCTTATTCATATCCAGAATGATATCTAGTCCTTAAACATCATTTTTAAATCATCAAATGATAATTATACTTGAATGGATACGATGGAGAATGAATCTCATCGCGTTCGTGGAGACGGTAGTCCGTACGTACGCACGAGCGACAATATCATTCTTTTGATATTAAAATAATATATAAATGGATGGTATATCATATATACAGAATCATTAACATGTTATATTTATTATTTACATGAGTTACACATCATTATTATACCCATCCAAATAATATTATATTGAATAACAATTACACCACGACGTGGAGACGGTAAGCCGTACGTACGCACGTATGGTGACATGTTATTCAAAGGGTGGATAGAATACTGAATATGATTGTACCATATTTATAATAACATCACAGTATATGTGAGATACTGGAGTTATTATTTTAGAATGGTAAGAACAAAGGAAGAAGAAGTGGAAGAAGAAATGAACTTGGAGAAGGGTGGTGAAATCATTACCTCTTCTTCGGGTTCTTCCTTTTGATTTGATCAAAAGGGCTCCTTAGGTTGGCTTTCTGATCAAACTAAGGCCTCTAGGTTGTAGTGAGGGATGTTGGGAGAGTATTTGGGCAGAGTTTGGCCGAACCAAAAGGCTTTGAAGGTGTGAAGAAATGAGAAGGAGGAGTGTCCTTTTATAAGAGGGGTGAGGGGCACCTTTGGAAAAGTTAGAAATATTAATTTATAATAAATTCATATTCGGTTTCTAAAGACTCCAAAGTTGATTATTCAAAGGTTAAGGTGGGGATAGGTCGAAAACCACTCAACCAATAGAATTTAGACAGGTTTGGGTACTTATATTAACCTTATCTTTAAGTATTAACTCTAAGTTAATTAGTTTCACTTTTACAATGTCTCTTTGTATTTTTATATAATATGGTTAATAAACTTACTATATACATCCAAGCGACCCCCAAGTGGTCCATTAATGATGAACCTATCCTTATATAAGTCTCTTGGCCGAACTTTAGATTTTTAGGAATTTAATATCAATTAATAATATAATATTTGTTTTAAAAACTCTTTTATGTCAATTTTGACACTATTCAATAGTTGATTTTTGTGAAACTCATAACAGATTGATTACTTCGAACAAAGTCAATTAAATCAATCCTAATATATCATATTATCCTAGAAAATTAGTTTAATTCATTAAAAGTTTCATATTATATTTTTTTGGGTATTTATAATATCAATTATTTTAATTTTTCACTATTATAGTAATTACTGCATCATCTTTGTGTCATAAATAAAATAAATTATTTAATGTCTAAAAATTATAAATAAAATATCATTATGTAGGAAATCTTTTTATCTTTCTAATGAATATTTATAATCTAAAATCCAACTTATATAACCCTATGTAACAATTGTTTTGCTAAAAGATATATGCTTGTGTCATTTTTGTATTCATTTTGACTTAATTAAAATAAAGTGTCATTATCACTTACAAGTGGATCCATGAGGTCCCAAAATTGACACAAAGATGCCCATGGTCGACCATATATCAACCAATAGGGTTAAGACACGTTTTAGGGTAATTTAGTATTATTATAATATTATTTTTTAACCCTTATTTACCGGATTTACCCTTAACCATGGTAAATAAAATATTTACCGCAGTAATTATTCAAAATGTCTAAAAATAAAAGTTACCTATTTACACAATTTGAACATCCTGATTCCAAATATGGAATCCATTTTCCTAAATTCAAAACACAGAAGTGGCAGAAATTAATTTAAAATTAATTCCCGCTGTCAAAACAAAAAGCGTGTTTTTAAGAGATAATAACTATCAAAAGATTGACACTTGTTTATGTTCGGTTTAATTGTAAAATTATGTCCAATGACCAACATTATATTAAATAGTAAAAATATATTCTAAATATACTTTAAAACCACTCAAATTCATAATTTATTACTATTAATTATTTTGATTAAAAAAGTTGTTTTTAATTAAAATTTAGTAATTTTCACTATTCATCAAAATATGAAAGTTATCCCAAAAGTACCAAAATTTCACCTTAGGCTAAATTCGATATTCCGAATCCAAAAATGAAGTCCATTTCAAAATATAAAATATATATAATTTCAAAATTTAGGTATTACTATTCATAACGGCTAGTTTGATTGGTTACGGTGTGTTAGAACTCGGTGTTGCGTACAACACACGCTAGCGTACCGTGGAAGCTTGGGATGTTTCATTTTAAATTTTTGATGTCCCCATTTAGTCAAAAAGTTTAAAATATAGTATCTAAAAAGGGTTCACTATTAAAATTTGGTAAAAGTGAAATACTGAAAATGAATTTGTTCTTACATTATGTCTAAGAAACTCATAATATGGATTCTAAAATTATAAGGATTATATAAAGTTTAAAATTTAGTTAATACTATTCATGACCTCTTTTAATGGCTTTTTTTTGGTAAGTCATGGTGCAATTGAACTCAGTGTTGCGTGTAGTGCAAGTTATTGAATTATTTTGAAGAAATAACACACTATGAAATCTTGGGGTGTTACACAAACCCTGACCTATTTAATGTTGAAAATCAATACTCGGAACCTGAATAATAAATTTAATACCTTTGAAACCCAAACCTGTTTATTACCTGTTTAATTTTTTATTTTTTATTTTTATAATGTTTTTTAGGGGTGAAACCCGTTTGAAACTTGAACCCGAACCCAGATATAATGTTTTTTTATAATATTATTAAAAAAATATTAATAATAGTTTATATAAACGTGTATTACATGTAATACCTGAACTTGAACCTGAATATAAGAGATACCCGAACTTGAACTTGAATATAAATGGGCATTACATGCAATGCCCTCGACCCAAACTCGGTTCGAATCCAGGTACCTCCATTTTCACGAGTACCCATCCCCGGTAATGATATTTCAAGGAGCATGTGTTCGATTTCCAAGGTGCAGAAATGAAACTAGAAATGCCCTTTTTGTCTGTTGCCTTCAAATGTTTTTTTCTGATTTAATCGAGTTGGGTAGGGTCATGTACTCAGTTTATGGGTACCCACTGCCATCCCTTTTACTCATTACAATATTTTTTCAAACTCTCTTTCCCATGAATTTCCATTCCATTCAACCAAACAATGAAATAAACAGTTCCTGTAGGAAACCAACTAAACAGCCCCTTAGTTTCTTATTTTTACCTTATTATTCAAAATGTTTTCTAACATGTTTCTAATAAATATTTTTGAAACATGAAAACAAAAAATGTTTTTCAAAACGAAATGCAACCCGAGTTTTTTTGTGAGCTTGACCTTTAATATCAAGCTCTCTTTTGCAACTTGTTATAAGCGACAAGAACAATTTGTTATGGTGCAGCTCAGAGATTGGCAACATCTTATACTCCACGCACCACCGGGATAAAGCTACAGGCCAGTCCGCAGCAACTGAGAAGAGGGCTATTTTGCTGTTCTGGCTGATGCTTGCCGTTGCTCTGGACATTGCGGTATGTATGTTTCTTGAAGGAATCCCTGTTTTATTTGTCTGCGTTTAAGGGCTTGTTTGGGAGTTCATTTGAGGGAGGAATGATATGAAATGAAGTGTTTGAATTATGCCAGTCATTGTTTGGAATAGAAAATTGAATGATAACACAATGAAAATTATTTTAGAGAGTTTTGCTTTCACATGGTGGAATGAAGTAATAACTATTATCAGTCAAAATTAGAGATTACAATTCTTGTTCAGAGGTCGGGTTTGTGTTGGGTTGGTTGTTTTGTAAACCCTTTTAAGCTCAACCCTAACCCGGTTCATTTAATTATTAAATGGGTTGGTCCGACCCAACCCATTTATAAAGTGGTCAACCATAACCTGATCCACCAACCTGGTTAACTTTAAATATATAACAGACTGTAAGATGACATGTCCAACTAGTTAATATCGCATAAATTAAATAATTTTATCAAACTGAATTGTTCCATTTAGATTAAAAAACCCTAATTAATTTGAAATATATGTTATCCATGTCGCAACTCCCTCTTAAATCATTTAAAATAAACGTGTTATAAATATGTTGATTATTTCAAATTTAGTTGATTATAAGAATAAAATATATTATAAAATTAATTATTATTATATTTTTAATATTTTATATTATCATGATATTTTGAATCGGGTTACACGGGTTAGGAATGGTCAACTTGTTAGCAAAAATCCCCGTGGTGCATTTTTGGGGTTGTGTTTGTTGACAAGACTGAAGGAGGAACTTCCAGAGGAGCTTACAAAGTCATGAAAAGGTTTAGAGTTTTGGAAGCAGCTTGAAGAAGTTCTGTCTGCAGGACAGAAGTCATCCCGTGACACCACAGGTCACGCCATGATGAGAGTTCCCAGTGAAATTACAAAGGAATGAACTTCCCTGTATACGTAATATTCTTTGGAATCGTGTGTATGAGTCATTGGAAGCATGTGTGAGGTTTTACACTTTGTCTATGGGAGAAAATTAGCAGCCACGCCGCGACAACTTTGGTCACGCTGCGACCCGGCTAAGGCAGAGGAGCCAGTTCTTTGGATATTGCGTATGAGTCTTCGAGTGGTTTGTAAGGTTTTATCCTTAAATATTCTGAGGAGAAGTCTCGCCCATGCAGTAAGAAGGGAGGTCGCGCCGCTATCGGACTTGGGGCAGATTTCAGTGGTACTGTCCAGGTGGTGGTTAGCGCCGTAAAGAAGGAGGTTGCGCTGCGACACATTCAAGGATCAAAATAAATTGGCGTGTCGCGCCGTGGGGAATATGGCCACGCCGCAAAGTGGCTGAAGCAAATTTTCGGTGGCCTTGCCGATTTGAAGGTGTCCATGCCGCAATGGAGGATCGCGCCGTGGGGACTTGATATACAAGACTTGGTATTTTTGGAGTTCAGGTGATCATGCCGTTGAGAATGGAGTTGCGCCATGAACCTGCCATTTTCAGAAATGGTTAAAAGTTTATGTTAGAGGTTAAGTTGTGTGGTGTCCCACATTGGATTCTAAGTATTTTATCAACTTTATTATTCATTATAAATAGACACCAAAGCCTCTCTTAGAGAGACATCTTGGGTATTGGGTTCACCTTTCTTCCATTCTTACATGGTATCAGAGGGGGTTCTCTAACCCTCATCTTCCCCACTCTCTTTTCTCTTGGAGAAAACCTACTATTTCCCCCCTGAAGTGGGGCGACCTCCATGGCCAGGGAGCCATAAGTCATCTGTCGTCGCCCCTCCCTCCGCCTCCTGCACATCGCGCTGTGCGACTGATCTTGCCGCGCCGTCTCCCCGCGTCGTCTCCCCGCGCGTCCCTGACCACCATCGAAGCTTTCTGACCCTACGGGTGCCCCTCCTCAGTCGGCCGATAGCCCCGACGAAGCTCCTTGCGCCCCTTCCCGACGACACCCCCCCAGTGCGTGACGGCCCGCAATGGCCTCCCATGTGCCACCTCCTCACACTGACTCTCCTCCCCGACCAGTCACGTCGGACCTTGCCGACCGACCCTCTTCCAGCCTTCCGCCTCTTGCGCGACAACCCTCGACAACGCTCATTCGTCTCCCAACCCTGCGCGTCGGCATCTCACACAGCGACGACCCCATTCACGTCGTCCCTTCCTGCCTGCACGACACTCCCTGTGCAACTTCTTCCCGTGCAACCCCCTGCACAATCCATCCCTGTGCGACCCTTACTTGAGCTACACCTCCCTGTGCCACCCCTCCATCCGGTGGCCCTCCTCCTTGCACGATGGCCTATTCTTGCGCAGTTGCTTTGTTTTTGGTTGCTATTTTTGCCGAATGTGTTGTTGCTGAGGCTCCTGCATTTTCTCCGACAACTTCTCTGAATAATTCACCTTCTGTGACACCTTTGTGATCCACACCAGTGCCGCCGTGCAAAGCAATCGCACGCCCCCTTCCTGACCCAGGCGTGCATGACCCGGCGCTGCCTCTTCCTGACTTGCTTCTTCAAATCTGCTCCTTGCTCTCATACATTCTTCTGCAAAATGACTTCTTGACTCTATCAGGTTCTCCGCTGCTCCCTACTGTTCCTTAGACCTTTACTGTCAACCAGAATTTTGGGTCCGCAAAGACGTGCGCCGTATCACCCGACCTTTTGGGTTCGCTAGTCGGGCGTCGCATCACTCGACCTTTTGGGTCCGCTAGTCAGGCATCGCATCACTCGACCTTTTGGGTCCGCTAGTCGGGCGCTGTTTCACCCAGCTGTTTTGAGGCCGTTTGTCGGTTGCCGTTTCATTCAACATCTTGAAGCAAGGGGCGCCCTCAGCAAGGGAGCATGAGAGTTCTATGATGGTCATCTTTTCTTTAGCAGCCATGGGCGGGAGCGCAACAGGTGGAGCACAACCAGTGGGTAGTGCATACGGCGTTGTTCCTTGGTTGACACAATCTTTTTCAGCGGTATCATCTATAAACTTCTTGAGGGGGAGCATCAGTCATGACAATTTATCTTTTCTTATGTTTTGTCTTGTTATGTAATCAAGCTGGGTATGTCCAGCTTGAGGGAGAGTGTTTTCAGTGTTTGTTGATTACTTTGTTTTCTTTGCTTTGGTTTATTTAACTCTGTGTCCAAACTGGGTACACCTAGCTTGAGGGGGAGTGTTAGAGGTTGAGTTGAGTCAAGTCCCGCATTATATGATCTTTATTATTGATTATAAATAAACACTAAGGCCTCCCTTAGAGAGACATCTTGGGTATTGGGTCCATCCTCTCTATCATTATTATACAGTTTAAAATAAGAAGCGTGTGATCTTCTGAGAAATTGATTTGAGCCTTGGGACTTACAGAAAAACTGCTATCAACAATTCTAAATGAAAAGAAAGGAGAGGAGTTCAAAATATAAGAGATATCTTTCTTGAAAAGGAGTAGGATCCCATAGCAAAAAAATAGCAAGGAGAAAGAGAAGTTCCAGGCAAGTGCTCGAAAATAGAGCATTCAGGCCAAGCAGTGGAAATTAGAGAGAAGGGGATTCCAGTCCGGTGCTAAAAGGTTAAACAAGAGAAGGGAGTTCCATGAGGCCTTGCAGTTCTTCAAGTGGAAGAAGTTGAAGCACTGTTGTATACCATTGCAAGTGTTGAAGGTTCCGGGCACAGCAAAAGCGCTGGTGGGGCATGCCCAACACGACTTTTTGTCACAGTCGATAATTAATCTGAGACGTGTACATTGACAAAGAACACCATGACCAAAGGAATTGAATCAAAGATTAATTGACATGAGAATGTCGGAACTGTTAAACCCGTTTTATTGTATTTTCGGGTTAAGGGTTGTTTTCGAGTCCCACATCGGATTATTCCGACTTGTAATTTTTTTCCTCTATCAATAAAAGAATGTCTACATCTCTCCTTGAGGTAGGGGACTTCACCATTCTACATGGTATCAAAGGCAAGTTACATCATATAACCTTTCCCCTTCGCTGCTGCTTCGCGACTTTCCGGACGCTCCACCGACCGACCCTGCCTGTGCGCCCGCCCCTCCCGCACGACTCTTTCGCGGTAGCCCGCCGCTCCATTTCCTGCCCCTCCCGGCGCCTCGTCGTTCTAACTCGCGACAACCCTTGACGGTCCTGCCTCTCTACGCATGACGCCCAACGACCCCCCCATTCCCGTCGTCACCATCACCGACCCTCTGTGGCCCTGCGGGTGATGACCCTCCCTGCGCGCGGCGACCCTCAACGGCTCTCGCGACAACCCTACCTCCCTACGTGCGACACCTTTAGCTCTGCTCTCCCGTTCGATGCCTCTTGCGCGATGACCCTCTGTGCGCCGATCTCTCCCCACGCCGACCCCGCCTGTGCGCGCGACTGCCCCAACTCTCTGCGCACCGTCCACGGCGTCTCCGAGGTGGAGGCCTTTGTTCTCAGCGCCCGCCAACCACCAACGACGGTCGGTCGAGATTCTTTGAGAGTTGCCGGATTGAGTCCGGCGACTTCTGTGGCGGGGAGCTCCTCACTTGGGCCCTCAACCCTCGTCCTCCCGTTGCCAACCCCTCCTGCGGACGCACCGCCTTCCGATGCCGGCGCCTCCTGCGAGCTCCGCCTCCCGTCGCCAGTGTCTCCTGCGGCTGCCCTGCGCGATATCACTGGGCCGCCTGTGCGGCAGTCCCAACGCCACATCAACACCTCCCTGGTCGACGACTCCTGTGCGACGTGGCACCCCTAGGCGTGCGTTCCAGTTCCGGGCAACCGCCTTAGCCTCGCATCCCAACCGCGCGCTCCACCTGCAGGCAGCCCATGCGACTGCTCTGGTCGCGCGCACTCCAAGTGCTCGCTCCAGACATGGCAACATCCAACATTCGTCACAAACTGACACACTCAATGAAGGAGATTGCACTTGTACAATCTCATTGGACTGCTTTGCCACGTGTTTCTTCTTCAGCCTCCATTGCTCAGACCGATGGACCTACCGTTTGTCTCTCGTGGATAGACAGCTTGAATGCTTGATTCTGGTGCTTTTGATCATCTCACAGGTGATTCAGGTTTGCTTACTACCCATCATCCGTATACCGGTGCCGCTGCAATTACTGTTGCTGATGGATTTACAATCCTCATTGCGGGATTTGACTCATGCTCCTTGACTTCGACTATTCGCCTATATTTAGTGGTTCATGTTCCTCGCTGTCATTTTAATCTTATCTCCATCAGTAAACTCACAAAGGACCTAAATTGTGTTGCTATTTTTACGTCTTCTGGTGTTTTTCAGGAGCGGTCAACGAATCGGGAACTTGGTAGAGGCCGTCTTAGTGATGGGGTGTACATGTTCGATACCCCACCATCCCTTGCTTGCCCATCCACCTCTGCTCATGCCCTCAACCTACATTTTCTCCATGGTCATCCACTGGCTTCCGTCTTATATAAATTTTGCCCTCAGTCCACACCTTTCCTTCCATTGTGAATTTTGTAAGTTTGCTAAACATCATCGGACGACATATGTTTCTCGATTGGAAATGCGTTTAGTGAATCCTTTCGACTTAGTTTATTCCGATGTATGGGGTCCTTGCAGGGTTCCTATTCAGTCAGGATACTATATTGATGACTTCTCTCGGATGACATGGCTATACCTCATTCGTGATCGTTCCGAGGTGTGTGATATTTTCAAAACTTTTTACCATGAAATTCACACTCAATTCTCCAAGCCTATTAAATGTCTCCGCTCGGACAATGGTCGAGAATATTTATCCACTTCTCTTTAGCAGTTTCTCAGGGATCACGACATCCTTCATCAAATATCCCGCCTCGATACACCTCAGCATAATGGAGTGCCCGAACGTAAACATCGTCATATTCTGGAGACTGCTTGTGCCCTCTTATTTCACATGCAGGTGCCTCTTTATTTTTTGGGATGCTTTCCTTACTCTACATACATTATAAACCGCCTTCCTTCTATCCTTTAGGGGGAGACTCTTTTTTGGGCTCTGTTCTCTCTCCCACCTCACCTCTTTCCACTACGTGTGTTTGGGTGTCTTTGTCATGTACGTGACACTCATCCCAACCTCTCAAAAATTTCTCCAAAATCCTTCCGTTGCATCTTTCTCGGATATTCTCGCACTTAGCGCGGATACCGATGTTTCTCTCCAGATTTGCGGCGGTATATCATCTCTGCTGATATCTCTTTTGTTGAGAGTTCTCCATTCTCTCATCCCTCTTCCCACCCAGACACCACTATCGATGACTGCGTTCCTCTCACCATCCACCCACCCACCTCCGCCTTAGGTGTCTCACTCTGCTGATCAATGTTTTTGCACTGTCTACTCTCGACCATCGAATGTGTCCCCCGTCCAGGATGAGGACACCATCTCCCCAGCTTCGTCCGATGCTTCTGCTCCGACAACAGACGACTTGCCAATTGCATTGCGGAAAGGTACTCGCTTTTGCTAGAATAATCCTCTTTACACAACTTCATACAAAGGTCTCTCTGCTCTAGAGATGATATCTGTTCCTCGCACAGTTGGTGAAGCCAACTCTTACCCTGGGTGGCTTCAAGCAATGCGGGATGAATTGCAGGCTCTGAACGACAATTGTACCCTGGACTTGGTCCCCCTTCCGGCAGGTAAATAGGTGGTCGACAACAAATGGATTTATACGGTACGCCTAAATGTAGATGACACTCTTCATCACCTTAAAGCCAGACTTGTGGCAAAGGCTTTGCTCAGACATATGGTGTCAATTATTTTGATATATTCTCTCCGGCTGTGAAGATGACATTTGTCCGATTTTCCATCTCTTTTGCCACTGCTCATCATTGGGCTCTTCCTTAACTTGATGTCTAGAATGCCGCTCTACATGGTTTTCTTGAAGAATAGGTATATCTATCACAACCTCCCGACTTCCTTGCCTCAGGAACCAATTCTCATGTCTGTCGGCTTCGTCGCTCTCTTTATGGACTCAAACAGTCTCCTCGTGCATGGTTTGAAAGATTCTGCACAGTCATCACTACATTTGGCCTATTTCAGAGTATGAAGGACTACATTGTTTTCTACCGCACGATGTCTTCTGGCTGCATCCTACTGGTTGTCTATGTTGATGATATCATTATCACTGGAAGCGACTCAAATGACATTGCCCATCTAAAGGTTTATCTTCAACAACAATTTCAAACCAAAGATTTGGGGCCTCTGACATACTTCCCTTGACATTGAGGTCTCCCGTTCTCCGTCTTTTTTAACGGAAATATGCTTTGGATATCTTGCAGGATGCTGGTTTGTGTCAAGCAACTGCCGTTGACACTCCTCTTGAGCCCAGAGAGTGGTCCCTATATGATTCAACAGACCCATATTTTCACCCAGAGAGGTATCGTCGTCTTGTGAGCAAACTCGATTATCTCACCATGACTCGTCCAGATATTGCCTGCGTTGTCAGCAAGGTTAGCCAATTCATGGAAAATCCGGCAAAATGTCAGTGAGATGTTGTCCTTCGAATTGTCAAGTACATTAAGAAAGATCCGGCATGTGGTCTTTAATATTCACATCACGATCATCTGAATATTGAGGCCTTCTGTGCTGCCGACTACGCTGGCGGAAGTCTACTTATAGGTTCGCCATTTTCCTGACAGATAACTTATTCTCATGGCGAAGCAAGAAACAGACTGTCGTCTCCAGGTCCAGTGCTGAATCAGAATACCGTGCGATGACCACGGTCACTATTGAAATTCTTTGGCTTCATCATTTTCTCTATGAGATTGGTTTCCCGCCACATGCATCTGCTCATATTTGGTGTGATAATCAAGAAGGTACAAAAATTGCTTCCAATCCAGTCTTCCATGAATGCACGAAGCATATCGAGGTAGACTGTCACTTTCTTTGTCATCACCTCGAGCATCATCATGTCAATTTCAGCTATATTCCGACGGCTGATCAGCTTGCCGACATCTTCACCAAAGGTCTCTTAGGAGCTCGGCTCGACTGGACTTTCTCTGTACCAAGTTGGGCATCCACAGCATCAACGACCCAGCTTGAGGGGGAGTGTGTATGGTCTTATTTGGCATTTTCTTTCTTTTTTGTGGGACTCTTTTTCCAAGCCATTATGTACTGGTTTGAGGGGGAGTGTTAAACCTGATTTATTGTATTTTTGGGTTAAGGGTTGTTTCCGAGCCCCACATTGGATTATTCCGACTTGTTATTCTTTTCCTCTATCAATAAAAGAATGTCTCCACCTCTTTTTGAATAAAAAAAGATTAATTGACATGAGAATGTCAAAACCAATCGCAGGATCATCACTTAATTATTTATAATTAAAGTGGTCAAAGAATTATCTTGCGATGGATTCTTTCTTCGTTGATGAGTTTGACGTCTCTACATTGTATCGTCGTTGCGTTGCAGAAATCAAGTCTAAATTTCTTCCGGCGGTGGTCCACACATGCTACACAAACCTTTGAATGCCGTCGTAGGAATCTTTGGGTGTTATCGCGAAAGATCCTAACGCTTGCGTCGTTCGCCTTTGATCGTCATGAGAATCGCTTCGAAGAAGAATTCTCCTTGATCTCTCTAGAATCGAGAGAGGTGGTGGAGGGGGATCGCCCTCCGTTCTTGAGAGCGTTCTTGGAGAGGAGGTCTCTAGAGTTTGAGAGATTTTTTCGGACTCGTTGGTTGTGGCAACCCTTGGGTTAGAAATAATATAATCGAGTTTAAATAGTGCCAGTGTTACAAAATAATAATTGATTATGCACCCTTATTATTTTCTTAATCCTCACAGGACTCCATGTCTATAATAATAATAATATTATTATTATTTCTTGACATGCGTAAAACCAACGAATTAATTAAATATTATTTCTTGAATAAATTGTTTAAAATTTATTTAAATAATATTTAATATATATTATTTATCACCAGACTTTAAACTCGGTCCGCCATTCCTCTACAAAATTTATCGAACCTTGAATAACTATTTATTTAATAAATAAATATCACTGTATTATTCGCCAATAAATAAATAAATATTATATTCACTACATAGCAAATAAATATTTATTAAATTTTCCGTTCACAAAAGATTCTCTCGAATAACTAATGACTGAATATATGCGATCAAACAAATATGAATAATTATTAAACCATGTACGAAAATAATATTTATTTAACATGTTAAATAATAAATAATATTTAAGATTTAACTAAGGTTCTGAATACACTTGGTGTGCAACCCTCTAGTCCTCTTTCTCAGTGGCATTAGGCGGGGTTGTCCAAAGTTCAAGGTTAGCGTCTAGTAACACGCTAATGCACCCATAGAGAAAGAAGTTAATGTCGTAACGACATACAATCTCATACGGACGCTTATTGTGTAATATAATCCCTTCATCATGATATCTCTTAATCAAACAAGTTGCATGCTGGTGTTATCTACCCATGTGCTCGATGTCTCTTTTTTTGACTTTTTGGAAATGAAACTACCCACAGAACACCATGACCATGAATTTATTTAGGTTGTTTCATCTTCATCAAAGAGCCTGAGATATCGACTTCCGTTAAAGAATAAAAGGGACAAATCATTTCTCGCATTATTTATTAATGCAATATTACTCGCGACGCACCCAACGCATTCTATTTCGCCATGAACATATGTCGTCACGGTTTTCATCAATACATCAAAGTATGCGACTAATAATATTCATTAATAATAATCTTAAAATCTAAAGCCCAATACACACGCTCGTAGATATGAACATCCAATGACTTATATAAATATGAGTTTTCTACTAGCGGGTCGTGTTCTCGTAATCTCCTACACTGAAAATTACTAAGGGCGTACACAATGAGAAAATGCCTCAAAGTCCTATGAGTCTACATCTCTGGTAGCCTATATCATTTGTCCTGTCAAATGATATCATTCGACTATAGACTATATATTTAAGAAAACTGTTGTGATACTTCATGGTTCTCATCATATCGGGGAACTGCTATGACCTTTCAGCGTGACTGTTACTCTAAAGACATTATCACATACTATGTCACATAGAAGAACAATAATGATGTGATAAAATGTTTATTAATATTCAAAACAATGAATACATTTAATTATAAAGTACATAAAAGTTTTTTTTATGATACTAACTTCAACAGACTTCCACTTGCACTAGTGCCTACTGCTAACATTCTTCAGTCCGCTAGCTCTTACATGATACTCATACTTCCGCTGAGATGAGGGGCCCACTACGTTTTCTTCTACGAGAACTTTGCTTACTGCAACTTCACCCATCTGACATTGGAACAAATCCTCTCTTGGATTATTTCATGCTAAATCTCTTTAGTATCTGGTCAATGTATGTACCTTGATTTAGTCCAAGCAACCTCTTGGATCTTTCTCATTGACATTAGACAGGTACGCCTAAAGTCTAAGATTACCGTCTAACAACAGGTCAAGGTACCCAAGAGAAAGAACTTAATATCGCAACGTCGACAACCAAATACGAACGCTCGCGGTGTAATATAATCCCTTTGTCTCAATATTTCATCAAACATGTTGCCTATCTGTGTCATCAACCTATATATTTGATACATCTTTCTTTGACTATCTGAAATAAACGTCGTTACACCATGACGATTGAATTTAATGCAACAATTATATTTCAATCAAAGGGTCGAGATATCAACTTCCATAAATATGGAAGAGATAAATTCTTCCTCGACTTATTAATTAACATGTCATTCATGACGCACCCAATGTATCTAACTTCGGTATGAACTGTTATCGTCATGGTTTACAAACTACATCTAAGTGCGCGAGTCATAATATGCATTAATAGTAATTTTAAAGTCCAAGGATTATTACACATGCTTGTTGGATTGGTGTTGCCCGATCCGATTGGTGTTTCCCAGCTGTCCCATTTGTGGTAAGACAAGGGTTCTATCAGTTTTCGAACAGACAATGGTGGGGAGTACATCAGACACAACTTTTGTAACTTTTGTCGAAGGACATCAGACTTGAGAAGACTGTTCCAAGAACTCCACAACAAACTGAAATAGTTGAAAGGATGAATCAGACTTTGCAAGAGAAAACTCGGAGTATGAGGCTTCACTTTGGAATGCATAAGGGAATTTAGGCAGAGACAATAAATACAACAGTGTATTTAGTGAACAGGAGTTCAGCTTTAGTTGTGGGATAAGAACTTCTAGAGGAACTTTGGTTTGGTAAGAGACCAGAGGTGGACCATCTCAAAGTCTTTAGAAGTATCACGAATGTTCATATCAATGCTAAAGACAAAGATAAGTTGGAGGCAAAATCAATGTGTGTTTTCTTGTTGGATACAGTGATGAGAACTTTGGATATCGCCTGTGGGGATGATAAAAAGAAACCAGTCATCTAGAGTTGAGATGTTGTTCTCAACGAAGAACTTTGTGGAAAGATCAGAACTTGGCTGAGAAGGAAGTTGAGGTTAAGATCAACTGTTGTAGTTCAAGGCGATCAGATTGAGGTTACCAGAAGAACTCTTCGTCCGAAAACTTTAGGGGAAACTTCAGAGGTCGGCGCTCTGATAGTTAAGCTACCAGACGGAGAATGATTAGACAAACCTCTCTACCAGATAGTGAAAGTTCGGGCAAACGACTA
The DNA here is from genome assembly GCA_963277665.1 of Viscum album. Taxonomy (NCBI): domain Eukaryota; kingdom Viridiplantae; phylum Streptophyta; class Magnoliopsida; order Santalales; family Viscaceae; genus Viscum; species Viscum album. The sequence goes on from OY728130.1 coordinate 731,879,833, forward strand.
TTGGATAGAGAGGCTCAAACGGACGAACCTGAGGTTGTTGTGAGGAGATCCACTCATATCGGAAGTTCAAAGGTTTGAAGCTGATATGAACTTTTTACTTATAATGGACGCAGAGGAACCAGAATGTCTGGAAGTGGCAGCTACTCTCATAGACCCGAAACAATGGGAGTCAGCCATGGAAGAGGAAATGAATTCCTTAAATCTCAACAATACTTGGGAGTTGGCTGAACTATCGGAAGGAAAAAGAGCTATGAAAAACAAATGAGTTTTTTGTTTCAAAGACGAAGCTGACGGAAGAGGTACAAGACAATGTTGTGGTGGGTTTTCAACAAAAGGAAGAGATTGACTTTTCTGAAATTTTCTCACCAGTGATTCATTGTTGCGTTCGATGATCTACACTTGGGGCATATAGATGTAAAGACAACCTTTCTTCATGGGGATTTGGAGGAGGAAATTTACATGGTTCAGCCCAAGGGTTATGAAGTTCATCAGGAGGATTTAGTTTGTAAGTTAAAACGAAGTATTTATTGCTTGAAGCAAGCTCCAAGACCGTGAAATCAGAAGTTCGACACTTTCATGTTTGAGGAAAGTTTCATTCAATCTGATTTCGATCATTGTTGTTACAGAAAGCAATGGGATGATGGAACATATATCATATTGTTGTTGTATGCGAATGATACGTTGATTGCTGATCCGGAGTTCTATCGGATTGAGGAATTGAAGTGGAAGTTGTCAAGTAGGAATACATTAGAAAGGTCATCGAAAGATTCAGAATGATTGGTTATAAACCTGTATCGACCCCCCTCGCCGGACACTACAAAAATTCTCAACCCCCTCACAGGCAAACTTTCTTAAGCGCAAACACCATCAACGGATGGAGAAGTTCGTGACATGATGTCTTTTGCCTCAGTTGTTATGCAGTGGGAGTTGTTAGCCGTCAAATCCTGAAAGGAAACATTGAGAAACTGTGAAATGGATCATTCGATACTTGAAGGGTTTAGAGGATGCAACTTTATGTTTTGTAGATGATGATCAGTTGAAAGGTTTTGTAGATGCAGATTTTGCTGGAGACATGGACTCACCGAAAAGTACTACAGACTTTGTATTTATTTTTGACGAAACAACGGTTAGTTGGATGTCTTGGTTGCAACTGGTTGTTACTTTATCTACAACAAAAGCAGAGTATGTTGCTACTATTGAAGTAGAGAAAGAGTTGATTTGGTTGATGCGCTTGATGTAGGAACTCAGAAAGGGATCAGACAGAGGAATGTTATTTTGTGATTATTGGAGTGTCATTCATCTTGCTCGTAATCCAGTGTTGAAAGATAAAGCGATGGAACTGTAGAAGGTTGCTGGGAAGCTGAATCCTGCAGATATGTTTACAAAGGTGATGGTTCAGTTGGACTCGACTGATCGGACGGAGTGGAGAACACTGCATCCATTGTACAAAGGATGAGTTCTGGTGGATGGTTGGAGAAGGGTGAAATCCTGAAGCAATTTCCAAGTGGGAGATTGTTGAGTTTGTGGAAAATCTTTTCATCGGACAGAGTTTCACTGGACAAAGATCATCGGACAGAGATGACCAAATAGAGTATTCCTGCGTTGAGACTTTAGTGCAGTTGAGCGGAAGAGTCATCCGATAGAGATGATCGGATGGAGTCCATTGGACGGAGTTCCCTCTGCTGTTGCTCACCAGGGTGATGTCTCTTTGCATGGGCTGCTTGCATGGTGACTGATGGTTGGTGGTTCCATCCGAGTTCAACAGTGTATCAAAGGTTGCCCAGGTCAACGGGAGGTTGACCATGAATCTCGGAGGTCGGTGCAAACTATTCACCGGACGAAGACTTCTATAAATAGAGGTGGTGACCCAACTCTGATGCATTTGTGATTTTTGGGTGTTTCCTATGCTGAATAGTGAGAGTTTTTGACTTAATTGTTTGAGACTTTGTAAATAGAGAGGAGGTGAGTGATGAGTTTTGCATTCGCTTGCATCTCTTATAATGAAAATGTTTGCAGTGTTTTTCCCGTGGATGTAGGATGTTGGTCCGAACCACATAAATCCTGTTTGTACGTTTGTTTTGTTGTTTGTGTGTGAAATGTGTTCATGGAGTTTTGTGGGATGATTAGGTGGACTCACATCCTAATTCCAACGCACAAACTTGGTGACGGCGGTTATTGGACAAACTTCTGTCCGATAAGTTTGTGGAGTTTTCTGCTGCGCAGGCTAAGGCGATCGGACAGACGTATGTCTGGTGTACCCGGTGCTTGCCAGGTCTGTCCGGTGGAACAGACGGAGTGCTGCTCTTTGATTGCTTCCCAACAGATTTCACGTTTTGTCACTGTTGAACCAAACACACCCTAACATTTTAAATTAATGCAGATCTTTAGAATGCCTATTTTTTATTGGTATTAATAGATTGGAAATACCTCTAAATCCTGAGTTTTTTGGCCATTGCAGGACTGAAGAGGTGATTTGAAGGTGCAGAGAATAAGGTTGGTGGTGTTTGTGGTGGAAAGTTGATTTTTATGTCACTTAAAACACATACGCTGGGAAAATAATTTTAAATTATTTATAGAATTGTTTTTCTATGTTGTTGTACTTTTCAGGTATTTATTTATATTTTCCAAAAAACTGTCACTTATTTTTAAATATTTATTATAACTAATAAGTGTTATAATACGATACCATTCAACTATCCCACATGATAATCCAGGGTGATACCTGTGGATCCCACTTGTTATACTTTAGTTGGCTTTTAGGATTTCATATACATCTTTTCCTTTGTTACATTTCTAGCAGTCTTTCATATTCTGTTGAATAATGGATTTTATCATCAATTTTACAGTGCATTATTGACACAAATCTTCTAAAAAAACCTGAAAGATTTGTCTATTGAGTGATGTTTATCTGTTTGTCATTGTTTTTATAATTTGAAAATTGGATTATTGAGGAGAAATCATTAAAACCTACTAGTTATGTTTGATTCATTGAAGTGAATGTGATTATGCATGAAAATTTTGAAGGCTGAGGTCAAGAAATATATTATGCTTTTATGGCTATGATAAACCATATGAAAGTATATGTTGATAAAAAACCGGACTGTATGGATATTAGTTCCAAAACTATTTGTTAGTTTTTATCAACAATGTATGTAAAGTGTTCAAGCACACTTTGATGATCACAAGCTTACTTTTGATGAGGATACAACTGTTATATGTGGTGGATGTAATTGATATTTATTATTTATTTTTTGCACACCTTGAAATTGTTAATTGTAAAATCAGAAATCCCCCACCCTCCTCAAGGTGAGGAGAGGGCCCTCATTTATAGAAAAGATAGGGAAGTTACAAAGAGAAGTTACAAAGTAAGTGGGGCATGAAGTTACAAAGGAAGTGGGGCAAGAAGTTACAAAGGAAGTGGAGCAGGAAGTTACACATACTCCAACACTCCCCCTCAAGCTAGGTGTACATAGCTTGGACACATAATGAAAAACAGACAAATCAATAAAAAGACCGCAACACTGAGGGCCCTCTCCTCACCTTGAGGAGGGTGGGAGATTTCTGATTTTACATGGTATCAAAGGGAAGTGGAGCAGGAAGTTACACATACTCCAACATTAATCATATACAGTTGTGAAATACTATAAATTGTTGCGTTGGGTTTAATATTCATGTTTAAGATATCAATTTAATTGGCAGTGTAATGATATAAATGATGATAGAACATATATGATACATGTCTCTCCGATAACTGGGGACTTAGTTATGAAAATTGTTTTGTTTTCTCTCGTCTTAAAAGATATATCAGGTTTTAAAAATATTCATTATCATATTGATGAATGGAAGTGCCAAACAAAAGTTGATTATTGAGAAGTTATCCTAGTTTTTCCCTAATTTGTACTATTTAAATGTCAGTACAATTGAATTAAATATGCAGTAAACTGAAAGTTTATCGATTAAGACACTTTCTTTTAAAAAAAAGGCTTTTTGGACTATAACTAATGAACTTCATCCTTTAAAATGCTGGAAATGACATGAACTCGTCCATAAGCGCTAAAATTATTTCATGGTCTTAATCAATGTATCTACAGGACAATCTAATATTCGGGAGATTGCTTAAATCATTTTTATACACAAAATGGTCCAGCTAAACCGCTCATAAAACATTTCCACATCCATGAATAAGATTTTCAAATGATTATGATTTTTTTTTTAAATCAATGTATGATTATAAATCTATTATTTCTCATGCAAAAACCTTTGATTGTGCAATATACATGTCTATAGCACTAACAACAAAAAATGGGGTCCCGAATAAAATTGGGTATATATTGTGAATATGAGTATCATTTAAGAATGAAATATCTTGTTTTACAATGCAAAATATACATTTATAAAGAGATTTATTTTTGGGTACATAAACCCCCCATAGTACACATCAGGTTTCCAATTGAGTAGCCTCCCGTCGTCATAAGAAGCTCTTGGTTTCACTTTCGATAGTGCGGTGGAACTAAGTAAAACTACCTCCAACCTCGAGCCCCGACAGAGTGGAGGGATAAGTTGCAGGCACATTATTACGAATTGAACGATCAACGAGTGAGAATCGAATCCTCAACCTCGTGAGGCCGAAGGAGTGACCAAACCACCTGGACACCTGCAATTTGTTGATTGCTATTTTAATGAGAAAAATGTTCTTATGTCAAAGGATAAAGATAAATCAATCAAAAAAGAAATATCATAAATTACATCCTTGTCTTAGTTTGATTCACGTATAAATATGAGTGAAGTCGAAGTTGAAGTTGAAAATATAATGTATTTACAAAATTAAGTGAATCAGTTCACAAATGCATTACTAAGCAGGTTACAAAGTCATACATTTTTACTATACATTACCCATAATAATAACTGAAATGCCCTAGTAGGATTGCGCAGTCACACCGATTCACCCCACCCTCTTAGAGTGACTGATGATCCTACAAGGGCATTTCAAGTGGTATCAGAAGTAATCCAGGTTTCCTATGATTGGATATATTTTCATTTTCAGTTGTTTTCATTAGAAATATATGAAGTGCAGATTTAAAGAAGGTTTCAAGTTGCCTTAGACAGAGAATGTAGTTTCTATCCCTGTCAATATAAACATGGAGGTTTCAGCCAAAACCTTGCTGAATAGGCAAAAGAAAGAGGCAAATAAGAGAAAAATTTCAAAGGAGAAAGAGAGTATACCACTAATTGAAGGTAATCAAGGTGGTGTTTTATCAATTAAATATGTTGATAATGATCCCCTAGAAGAATCATGTTCAAGTCATGAAGAGTATGTGGAGAATGAGTCACTAAAATTTTACTCCGAAGTGAAGGATTACTTGAAAAATGTTCATGTTGAAGTTATCACTTCTAAACTTGCATACATCAAGGATTTACAAGATGAAAAGTCACAACTAAAGATGGAAGTAGATGCTATGGAAAGAGGGTTGGTTGAGAAGTTGCAAAAGTACAACACTCCCATCAAAGAAGTAAAAGTCATGGAAAAATCATTAATGACTAGTAAAAGAAAATTCTCCACGGTTGATGAATTATTGAAAATGACTATTGATGGGAAAGTTGAGATAAGTAAAGTCTATGAAGATAAGATCTGTGCACTGGAAGAGACTAAGAGCTACCATGGATGTTAATAATGCCCAATTAGAAATCAAAGCTAAAAGGGTGAAAGAGCTTGGCAATTCTTTACAAGGAAGTAGTAAGATCCATGATGGTTAGATTGAAAAGTTAAAGAAAGAATGAGAAGATAGATTGAGTTCAGTTGAGGTTGAGAAGATTACACTCAACATGAAGTGTCTTGAATTGGAAATCAAACTGAGAAATCTAGAATCAATATAGGCAGAATCTTCCCAATCTAATGAGATAAGGGGTGCTGCCATGAATGCTTGTGACAAGATTCTTGCCTCTGAAAAGGATCATATTAGTGGTAAGAAGTGCTTAACATCATCCATGAATATATCCACTACAAGCTCATATAAAAAGGTAACCCATGTCTCAGAAAATATTTTATGTACCGATGCGGTTTCATTTTCTAGTACAAGTTACAAAATGAATTCTGGACATATATGGGTGGAGAAAAAATGCTAAGGAACCCACCACTTCATCAAGGATGGTTGCGAGTATGTCCAAGAAGAGTGGCTCCCAAAGAATGCTCAAAAGAAGGGCTTCTTGGTCCAAAAACAACAAGGGAACAAATCTAGCCAAGCTGCAATTATAGGTAAAAGTACAACGTTTATTGGACTTTGCTGGTGTTGTGGAAGGTTTCGACACAAGACCATTGAATGCTGACACAATATATCAACCACTGAAGATTATAGAAGGCCTGGATTAAGGGGAAGTAGATCTGAAATGAAGATTGGTTTTGCTGAGTAGAGGAAAAGTTCATAGAAAAGGAGAAATCTATTCACTAAAAACAGATTTGAATGTCTTGAGGATTTCTATGAGTTGTAACAAAGGTGGTCATTATGATGATGAGTGTTGGTATGATTTTACCAATCATGATTCATGTGGTGCAAGAGTAAGAAGGCCACACAATCTAAGAAAGAATTAGAGAAAATGAAATAAATCTTCTTTGAGGTCTAAACAAAAAGAATATTAAACAAAGTGAACCTAAGAAGAATGTTGTGAAGGATGCTACACCAAGGATGAGATGCTTCTATCATGGGGGGAAAAGGCCACATCAGGGAACTTTCACACAATCCATGAGCATCAACATTAGAGGAAGCAAGTTGAAGCAATAAAGAGAATCAATTAAGAAAGAAATAAGAGGATTGGTTTGATGGAAGACATCCCAAAAGAAGAATTAGAGAAGCTACCAAAGAAGGGTAACTTGAAGGCTACTAAGAAGCTGTGTGGAAGGTGAAAATAGTCTAGACACATTCCCAATGAATGCATGACATGGAGACTGATACAGAAGGAAATGTTGAGAAAGAAAGATAAACACCAGTGACTTCATGTGCCAAGAATGCTACTATGAAAAAGGAGTCCCCACACAAGGGGAAAGCTGAACATGTTTCTAAGGGGTGCATGATCATATGACTAGCATAGTTGGAAAAGGAAAAGAAGATAGAGTAAGCACAATAAAATGAAAGTGCTTTGTTAGATAATGTGAAAAATACTATTCCACATAAGAAAAAATCTAAAAAGAACATGAATACCATGATTTATAAGGAGGTTTAAATCTAGAAAATCAAAGGAGGAGAAAGCATAGAGAGTTCTCACCAATCTAAAGTTTAGAAGAAAAAGGTTTCTGAGTTGAGAAAAAAATCTCAACCTTGTTGCTATCATTAAGAAGTAAAGGGGATCCACCTTATTCCCATATGTTTGTGTTTGTTCTTTTATATAGGGAATTGAAGGTGATGTGTTTAAGGGAGGAACTGAAATTTTGTGAAGGTTTTGAAGCATGTAGTATGTGCCATCATGTAGTGATTTAACTGGTATCATGGTCTCCCTACATCATTTCATGTTGTATTAAAGGATACCTGGAGCTCATTTTGAAGAATAATTTCCATGGTGAAGAGATGTTGTAGTGAATCCCTTGAAGGGGAGTTGAGCAGATAAGCATCTAGAATATCATTATTGCTTGTGAATATGGAATTTCTGGTTAGAGATGAAGATGAGGTATACAAATCACTTTTACCATCATTGATTTTAGTTGAATAATATTTGATTATTAAGGGGGAGTGCATGTTAAACTGAAAGGTATCTTAAAGGGGGAGTAATTTTCATGCATTTTAATGCTTTTGATGCCACCCTTCTCTTAAGTAAAACAATTTTTATTTTTCTAAAGGGGAGAAGATAAAATTTCAAGTCATGAGATGAGTGGGACTTTCCCTCACCCTTGTTCATTTTCATTTATTATCAATAGGGGGGATAATGAATTTAAAAATGAAATTGGTAGGATTAAAATGGGAATTGAAAACAAATCCAAAGGGAAGATTTGAGTGCTCAATTGGATTGTGATAAAGAGAGATGCATTTGTTGTATTTGTTGTCAATATGTCAATAAGGACCAAAGTCAATATATGCTAATGTTGGGTGATGGTGAAGAGCCCATAGAATGAAGAGATTGAATGTTTGAGGTGCAACTTGGAGTTCTTATAGATCACCTGTATTGAAGTTATATGCCATTGGATATGCTGAGGAACATCCATTCAAAAGTTGGAAAAGGATATTGAAGAAAAAGATTGAGATGTTTCTTAGTAGGAATCCACCTATAAATTTGATAACCGTAGAGATGATCTTGTAACGAATTAATATCAAGTGCTGATTAGATGAAGAGAGCACTATCAATAACATGATCATGATGAGTTTGAGCCACCAGCTGTGATTGATAAAGAATAATGCTACTGAGTTGTAGAGAAAAGTTGACTGGAAGATTGAGAATCCATCCTTGGATTATCAAGAATAAAGGATACTATAATAAATGGAGAATATCACATGGATGATGATTGGAGAATGTTGAGTTTAAATCTAGACTTATTGAGGTTGTGAATTTTTATGGAAAGACTCAACTTGAGTACACATATGCTACAAGATACTTTGGGAATTACGTTGAATAGTTTTGAGAAGATTTATTAAATTCCCAGAGTCAATTCTCTAAGAGATACCTAAGAGTCACCCTAATAGTATGATGCATATTCAAGGGTACCTCTGAAGTTACTCTTAATAAATAAGGGTTTCCCAAACCCTAAAGACTAAAAATCAGAAAATTACCAAGTCACAATATGATATGTCAAGGTACTTATCTCTATACTTAAAGGTTATCACAGTATCCAAAAGCAATATATAAAGGTTTTCAAGAACTTATATACTAAGAATATAGAAAATTATCAAGTGACACTATGATATGTAATGGTACATTAGTCGATACGTAACGGTTATCATAGGTGTATAAAGGCACTCAGATGATAGATTGAGAATTTGGAAATGTGTTAAGCTGCATTGAGAAACATAAGACTTAACAAGAGAATACATAAGAGTCACTTGAAGTCTTCAAAGGGATGTATAAGGGTAATCATAGAGTAGTGATATTTGATGAAGTGCTAGAGCTGCACTGTGATACGTAAGGGTAAAATCCAAACTCCCAATGTACACTTAAGAGTTTCCAGAGCATACGTAAAGGTCAACATCTAGTACGTAAGAGTCATCTGCTCATACATAAGGGTGACACTATATTTCTGAATAACACTTAAGGGTGCCCTAAAGAGTTTTAAGTATACATAAGAGTCACTTAGAGATTTTAAATGATACATAAATGTGACATGAATAATTTATAGGATATGTAAGGGTCTTCAAGGAAATACATAAAAGTTACTAATCTCTTTCCAGTGATAAGTAAGATTAAAACCTCTTTTGTAAAATCTTTCAGTTCAAAGTTGCTAGACTTCACTAAATACTTTGAGAGAATTTTGAGACTGATATTTTAGGAATTTAAATGGTAGAATTAAATGAAAATATCAATGAAATAATTCATATGATTCAATGATGATCTTTAAGTTTGAATATCATGATGGTTTGAATAGCCATGATTCTAGCTAAGAATAATGGAGGTGAGAATTGAAGAAGAAGATTGTGCTATGATGAGGGTTATCATGACATGAATAGAAGTATCATGCTGCAATAATATTCCTCTATGTGAACATACATGATATCATGGATTAAATACTCTCAAATTTTGTAGAAGTTTTGAAGAAGAGAAATCCCGAGTCTCTTGGATGATAAAGAACTGATACTGCAATATTGTTTCACATCTTATGCAATGAGGAAGAAGAATAAGAGAATAATAAGGAGGCAGAAGGGGCACTACTACTGTATACCCTCTTATCATCAAAGACAAAAAATAAGAAAGAAGAGGAAGGAGAAACATGAGTGAAGCCCTAACCTATGATATCCCTATATCACTAAAACTGAAGAAAAAGAAGGAACGAGGTGAGTTTGAAAGGAATATTCCCTAAATACTATATATATATATATATGATATATAATGGAATAACATATGGCATGATATATCCAAAATATAAAATATGATATGTATACTACAAAATGATTTTTTATATACATATAAAATATATAATATTTAATGATTAGAGGGGAAATCGTAAGGCATGAAATGTATTTCCATTCTACCACTTATGGTTGAATCATATAGTTCGATTGAAGTAATTATATGGAATAGAATGAAATGATATTTTATGCCACTTTCATTCCATTTACTTATTTATACCATTCCATCATATTGTACGATTAGTTCTCTCATCATAAATATTTATATATGATATAAATCCATTGGTTATAATGGATTATGAGGCTGAACTCTCACTCAAGCTATCATCTGACTATTGCAAGAGTTGTAACATAAAAGAGCTCATTAAACGCATTCATACAATGCATGTTAGGACCGAAGCATTAACTCAAGTGTTATAACACATGAGTTAATGAATGCATTGGTCAAGGAGAATCCTCAAAGATATATAAACCACTATCATGCGATGAAAGTTGTGAGATGCATGTATAAATGTTCGACTGAATCTTCTTATCCCTCATGCTCTTTACTTATTCCTTATTTACTCTTGAGGCACCAACACATCATGAAGGAAGAAGATTCTTACACATATGATGTGCGATTAAGTGAACCCGTGGATACCTCTATAGGTGGAATAACTTTGTCTACTGATGTGGATTTATTTTAATAAATGTTATATATATATTTTTAATGGAATTTTGATGAATTTGTACTTGAAATTTTCTTTAGTTGATAAATACTTCAATATTTATCATTTTGAGTTGAAACTATCAATATTTGAATAATTTTTTTGAAAACATGTGATTTTGGTGTTAAAATGTTTAAGGTTCTTGATTTAATTTTGACCATGTGAATTTCATGGGTTGATGTCAAACCAAAATTTTATTTTATTACTCCTAATGTAGCCTAGTGGCTGACCGAGTTTGTTTCTCAAGGAGTAGTGTTTGAGAGTTTCACTATCCTAACACTTACATATTTTTGTTTTATTTTATTAATTTTTAAAGAAGCTAAAAAATGATGTTTGGTTTTTGATGGAATGGAAACAAGGAACAAATTGGAAATGAAGATGAACACATAATGAATGCAAGAAATGCATATGGTTATAATAATGAATTCCAGTGGGCTCTATCATTATTTACTTTTGTTCTAAATCATCTAATTCATTGACTAGGTTCAATCATTCAGCTACTCTCCCTCCACCTATTAATTTTGTACGGAACCACTAATATGATCAAGAGATCCTTAAATAAACCATTAATTACATGTGTTCTCCTTGGTGAATGGGTAAGAAAATTCCTCAATTAAGTGAATGAACTTACTCACACACCTGACAGAAATCACATACCATTCTTCCTTTTAAACCACACGACTCCACTGGTATGAAGTGTGCCCTGAATAGAGGGAGACATTGAAGTGAAATAGTTTAAATAGTGTGGCAGTGTCAATGGAATTTAGAGTTAAGATCTCCTCCTCTAGACTCCACCTCTAATACCACACTAGAATCATAGAGGAGATAGATTGAGAATTAAATACATAAATTCAATATCGTCACCATGATTCCCCTTAGACCATCTATAATGAGTTAGTTCTCCATGATCATGTAGATTGAGATCACTGGGACGTCATAGGGGTGAGAAACCTAAAGAAATTTAGGGAGAAGAGAACATCAAAACCGAAAAAATGAAAATGTATTAAAATGAAGAAATGAAGAAATTGATTACAGAAGATCTTGAATACAATTAAAAGATGCTGAATATTTTAAAAAATGGGGAAAGGAGAATATTTATAAGCTTCGTTTCCTTCCTCCTTGCATTTAGTTTCAAGGAGATCTCCCAATTAAGCTAGATGAGTGACATGTGTCGTAGACAACAATGGAGATAGATTCGGTTGGGAGAATCTGAGTGAATATTCTTATTTAAAAAATTCCTCCCACAATCACACCTTTACACCTTATAGAATAATTAGGGTGAAATGATCCTATACTTTTTTGACTCTAGTGGTAAATGAGTGTTGAATCCTCACGTGAGTAATTGCAGAATGATTTTAGAACTGCACATGCTGTTTTATTAACATTGAGTTCTCAAAAGCAAGATTTGGGATTAATGTTTGCATGTGGGATTCTGAATTTCAGGCCTAAATATCATCTGGACAGAGCTAGTGTAGGACCATATTGGGTTTTGGACTTATGAGCTTAAGTCATATGCAGTATGTAGGCCATCTTCCTTTGATCTTTAGTTTGAGTTCAGTCACACGCCTTGGTTTAGGGATATCATGTCATCCTTTCCTTCTACCCTCAAACATAATTTTCACAGCTTCCCTTAACCTTTTAGCATTATCAAACTAGAAACTTCAATCTTATTAAAGAAATCATCATAAATAACCACATTCAATATTAAAAACACTCAACAAAAATCATTTAAAATTCTTCATGCACAGATACCCAACATAATATTCGTGGCTCAACATATTTTTCAAACTCAACCTTAATACTAATCAGAATATAAAAATGAACTCAGATTGAATCACTACAATATTTACAAGTGATTATGGCCATGAAGATCAGAAAATCATCATTACACTAAAACATCTACATTATTCTTAAAATTATAATAAATTCATATCTGCTTCATTGTGATCTCTATCATTTTTTACACTAATTTAAAATATTTTTCTTCATGATGTGGGGATAAAAAATTATTCATGTTGGTTGAATCACATTTTAAATGTGATGTTTTGATCATTGAATAATATCTCTTTCATCACCTATTTTAATTTCTTCATAATACTCAACTTCTAGAAACTTAGAATTTTCACAAGTCTTGATACTTACATAGTTTGGATTTATGCTTACATAGAGAGTGAATAATCCTTATGAATCTCTAGATGATTCTTATGTAGATTCAGGTCATCCTTATGAAGTCACTAATGTTTACACATAAAAGATATTGATTTTTACATAGACTAATTTGATTCTTATAAAAAAGTAGAATTCATGCTTATATAGATCAGATTTCATGCATACATAACACTTGATAATGCTTATACACATAAGTTTTTATTATTACAAACTCTAGAATCATGCTTATGCAGAGAATAATCCTTATACAGATGAGAGATCAATACATACATGCATAATACTTTTCCATTTTTTAAGGGCTCTGGGTTGAAATGATGTTTATGCATATTCTGATCATCCATACACAATTCACTTGACTCAGGCTTACACAAATCCTGGAAGATCCTTATGAAATCCAAAATCATCTAATTTAGTGAATGAACTCAAAAATTCTATAATTATTCATTTAAGTTTAGAACAACTTCAAAACTCTTCAAAAATTTCTCAAACACTATAAATCTCATAAAAAACTCTTTAATGACTTGATTGACAACAAATAAAACAAACAATACATCTTCAATAATTCCATTAATCCAAAGGCTTATTCAAAGAGGAGTGATAATTCCATAATATGTAATTTTTTAGGATACTTGAAGTTTTTTTAAACTCCATGGAATATCTATGTCAAGTATCAGTGTTATAGAAGTTGATTCTTTATTTTTGAAAGGTATGTGATACCAAATGTATACCTCACAAGTGTTGTAAATATATAGGATTTCAAAATGAAAAGAATATTTGATAGAGTTTATAGTTTTCATTCAAGTGATGAAGTAAGAGATTATACATCAAATATTTGAATGTAATGGAATTTATCAAATTCAGACGGATCTTAAAAGGGTGTGTATCTCTATCTCATTTTTCTTACATGATAAGACAAGTTATTTGTTAACAAATATTTGCTGTGAACAAAGTGAGATGAGTAATTTTATACACATGGTTTATAGTTCATTGGATTATATAACATTTTTTGATAAGAATATAAGGATGATTTTTTTTAATATGGGATAAATTGTTTATACAAATATTTTTTAAAATATAAGGGAAGATGTTCCCACAACCCATCAGTGACATATTTTGATAAATAATATTCTTTTCATAAATAAGTGCTCCAAACATATAGAATACTATATATAATATGGAAAAAATATTTTATTTGTTAAAAATACATACTAAAAATAAATAAGTGTTATTTCTCAACATGAAATAGTTTTTGTATCTTAGTATGATATTCTAAGGAGAATAATGTCTAAGAGGATAGTAGAAGTATGTTTGAACTTAGAGAAGTTTGAAGTTAAAAAATTATACAATTCCAAGGTGATTTTCACTTATATCCTAAAGAGTTTTAGATATGTGATGTGAAGTAAAATGTAAGAGTTACATTTAGTAACCATGAGGATGTGAATATCACTATTTCCCAAAGGATCATTCCAATCAAAAACAAAGTAAATGTTATTTTATCCTAAATGAGTTTAGGATGTGTTGATAAAAAATAATGTAAATAGTTATATTATTTAAAGAAAAAATTTGTTGGAATAGGTTCCATGGATGATAATATTAGTCTTAGAAAGAGTTCTAAGTAGAAAACATAAGTTTATATCGCAACATTTGGTGTTGTGAAGTTAAGGAGTTTGAAAAAGTTCAAGGAGTTGAACATCAGGAATATGATTCCAAAATATCACCATTATTCAAAATTGTTTTCTTCATATATTTTACTCACTAAAGAGTTTAATGGGAGGTTTTTATCAGATGTTAACATAGATATGTAAAAGAAATTACATATAGATGTAATAAGTTAACATTACCTTAGAAAGTGCAGAAAATATAAGGATGACCGGGAATTTTATCATATATAATATAAAATGTATCATGTAAAATAAAATCTATATTTTATTATTCTTTTACATTGGAAGTATAAATAAATAAATATATATATATATACATTTCATAAAATTTAATGATAATTGACCTCTCAAAGTATGACTTTGATTTTATCCCTAACCAAAGTTTGTCATAGAGTATTATAGGCTATGATGGAATTTAAAGGTTAACATGAGTAGTATTATTGTATAGAGATATGAAATATGCTCACGAGTCACAAAAAAAGGAAAATTTCTTTTGTGTGGATTGGATAACCCACTAAGAATACCACATGGAGTGTCATACACTATGTCTCTGGTATACTAGGGGTGCATATATCATATTCGGTGCCCATTACATGAGGTTGGAGATATACCTACTATGAGAAACTTCATAATTTGATACCTTTCTTACACAATTCACCATGACTTAGCTAATCTGTGGGTGTTTGGGTATGTTTTTGTTCATATCATTGGTTAGAGCTCAACCAAGATGGGATTTTTCCTCTCATATAACAAGTATAACATCCAGTCCCTCTATTGATATAAATTGGGAAGTGTGTGACCACACTTAACTGGTATATATGATGTGATTATCTATATGAACAAGGGACATGTGATGTGATCATCCATTAAAGGTGAATGAAATGTGATATATTCATCGACCGGGTTGGTCTATACTTAGAGAGTCAAGAATGTGTGAGTTGGATATATGGGATTAACATAAATCATGTACCATGGTCATTTGAAGTCTTATACAAATATAATATATGAGAATTCATGCTATTATGATATTCCACCGATGGACATAAGTATGGAGATACATGTTTTTGATGTAGATCACACCGAATCCCTTTATAGATTGAGTAGCATTGACACTTTTATATAGTCCAGTATTTGATTAGATTTATGGATTCGATGATTCACATTTCTTGGAAATGCTATAAAATCCAAGGAACTAAACTTTGTAGTTAACTGAATGAGGATTGAGTTTGACTCATATGGATGCTCTAAAAATGTTTTAGAGTTAATCCAAAAGTGCTATAGATGGGTATTCATGAAGTATAACATACGATATTATACAAGGTTAAATTGAAGATAGATTTATTAAAGTGTTTAAAAAGATATTAAAAGAGTTTTGGACATGGTTTCATGAGTTATTGTAGAGGTTACAATATAAATAGCACAAAGTATTTTAGGATTTAGTGCAAGTAGGAGATGAAAGGATATATATACCCTAAATCCACATGAATGATATGCATATCAGTCATATCACATCTTACAATATAAATGTCTTAAATCATACATGAAATATGATTTCATGAAAACTATATTATTTAATTATAATCTAGGATTAAACATTTCGAATTCCATTGGATTCTATGTCATTTTATAGGATTACGAGTAATCATAGAAGCCTATTTGAGATTCTGTATGCTTGAGATGCATGTAAAATTCATATCATATGGCATAAAATATTATAAAAATGTATAGTATAATAATTTTATATGGTTTGGTAGGACTATAGTTCAATTAATAGTAAGGTATAACACATTTGGAAATATAATGATAAACTTTAACTACCAAGGTGTTAAAACCTAAACACCCTATCCTCTCACATATTGGATTCCATTAAAAAATCTATTACAAGAGTTTTAATGTGAGAGTGGATTTAAATTCATATATATGATGAATGAACTCGAAAAGGAATTAACTAATGTATTATAATGCATGAGTTATTGCATGTATCATCAAAGGGGTGTCCTTAAGGGATACTTGAAGCCTCTACCATGTGATAGGAGGAGAATATTGATGCATGTGGATACTAGGATGAGTCTCCCTATATAACAAAGCTCTATCCTATTCCTTCATCACATATGAGGTACAAGCACACTATTATAGGATGGGGAGTTCCATCCATATGATGAATTATTCAGGTGAAACTTATGGATACACCATAAAGGGAAAGGTCCTTTGATCATTCCTTGGTGATGGTCATCAAGAATGAAAGTTTTTTAGAGAATCAATTCAATGTACGGTACACAATTTACAAAAATTATTCATTTTAAGTTTTATGAATGTTTCATATTTATTGGAATTTATGATATTGTTATGGGTTTATAATTAATTCCACTTATTAAAAAGGTATTGTTTGTCCCCCTATGAAACCTATCAATGTACTATACCTCTATTTTTGAGCCTGTTATGGTGTATTGTTTGGAACTCTTCCAATTTATAGATCCACTATTTATGAAAAACGTAAAACCATGTTGATATTGTATATCATCTTTGTCATATTGGAAACTGGCATTACTGTAAACCCTTATAATGATCTAATCCTCTCCTCTAAACATCGAGAACATTTCCTTACTTCTTCTAAAGTACTTAAGGATATTATTGACAATAATCCAATGAATCTCTCTACGAATGGATTGATATGTACTTGTTATGATCAAAGAATAAGAAAAATAAGGCTAATTACATAACATGAGATGCATTATAGATCATATGGAGGATTCATAAGGAATCTTATCCATACATTCTAAATCTTTATATGGATTTTAAATATTCATAATATTATTTCTATACAATACTGGTAAAAAACCCTTCTTAGAGTTCTCTATGCTGCAAAATTTTAGAACTTTATCAATATATGTGTTTAGACCCAGTATAAGAAACCTCTTAAATCCATATCTATAGATATTCATACCCATTTTGTAGGACAATTCACCCACATCTTTCATCAAGAAGCATTTTCCCAACCACATATTACAAAATATAAAGTTTGGATATCATTTCTAATAAGTATTATGTCATATACATACAATATCATAATTACCACAACACTCCTACTAAACTACTTGTATACATAAGAATAATCCATGTTATTGATGAAACGAAAATCTTTAATTGCATCATCAAATAGGATGTTCCAACTCTAAAAAGATTTCTTCAATCCATAAAAGGACTACTATAACTTTGAAACCTTAAAATAATGATTTGGAACTTTATAACCTTCAATATATATCATATACACATCCTAAACTAAATTCCAACTAAGAAAAGTGGTCTTATAATCCATATGATATACCACATAATCATAATGATTTTCTATAGTTAGAAATATCTGAATGGAATTTATCATTGAAATTGGAAAAAAAGGTTTATTCAAAGTAAATACCATGAATTTGTTTGTAACTCTTTACCACTAGGTTCTAATTATAGACAAAAACTCTACCATCCATGTTAGTTTTATTTCATAAAACCCAATTGCATCATATGAGTCTCACCCCTTTAGGTGTATCTACCATGTTCCAAAATTGGTGAGTGTACATGAATTCCATATTAGATTTCATGAATTTTAACCATTTTTCTAAATCAAAACTCTCATTGTCCTTTAGGTAGGTAGTTGGTTCATTATCTATGAATATTAATTCATTATCAGTTTCCATGATAAATCCATATATCTTGGTCTCCTAATGAACACTACTAGAACTTTGAGGTTCTTTTGTAACTTGATTAAGTACTTCTTCCACAACTCTTCATGAAACTAGCTCAACTTCTATCTCTGAATCACTTCCTGCTTATTGGTCATGAACCACTCTAAGTTCAAATTTCCTCCCACTAACTCCTTGGTTCATGAGTTTCCATTTAAGGAAAACACCATATCAGACTAAAAACACTTTGGGTTCAGTAGTATTATAGAAATAATATCCCACAATATCCTTGAGATATCCAAAAAATAAACACCTTTCTAATTTAGGGTCATGTTTTTTAGAAGCCAAACATTGTGCTTATGCTTCACAACCCCAAATCCCCATAAAGGACATATTGAAATGTTTTACAATCCATATCTTATATATTTTACTTATGAATAATTTATATGGAATGTGGTTAAGTAGAAATGTAGTAGTTCACAGAGCATATCCTCAAGATAAAATATGAAGTTCACACTAACTTATCATCGATTGAACCATGTGTAATAAATTATGATTACTCATATTATACACACCATTACATTTTAGTGTTCCAAGAGGAGTGATTTTTGAAACAATTACACAAAATATTAGATGATCAGTGAGTTTCTGTCTCAAGTATTCCCTACCCCAATCAGATTGAAGAGTCTTAATACTTTTTCCTAGATGATTCTATACTTTGTTATGAAACTATTTAAACTTTTTAAAAGTTTCAAACTTATGTATCATTAGAAACACATAACCATAATGCCTAAAGTAAAGTTACAAAGTACCTATAACCACTACTTTCTTAAGTACTCACTAGTTTACATACATCATTATGTATACTATCTAATAGTCCATTAGTGCTTTCAAATTTTCTACTAAATGGTTATTTGGTTATCTTTCCTAATAAACAATATTTTCATATATAAAATGATTCATAATTGAATTATTACAATAATAAATTTCTATGGAGTATTTGAATGCATTTATCATTTATATATCCAAGGTGATAATTCTAAAGGTAAGTAGGGTTGAATAAACCTTAAACTTATTATTCTAAAGGTTACAAATAGGATTATCCATATACAAAATATATAAATGATTTACCATACTTCCAATAATAAAAAACATTTCATTCATATATATAGAATAACTCTTGTTCTTAATAACGAACAAAAATCCCATTTTGTCCAAACAAGAAACTGAAATCAAATTCCTCTTTATGATAGAAACATAATAACAGTTTTCTAATTCTAGAACTAATCCATTAGGTAGATTTATATCATAAGTGTTGAGATACAATGAAATAACTCTCTCCTAATTTCCAACATGAATATCTACTTCACATTTCTTCAATTATCTCATATTTTGAGTATATGTTTATCAATATAAATGTGTGATGTACACCCAATATCCAATATACATGATTTAGAATTAGAGAAATTTATTTTTATAACATTCACATCCAAATGCTCAGAGTTCATCACTTTAAGAATACTTTTCAATCTTAGATACAAATGTAAAATTAGAACATATGTCAAACCTATAATAGATCTCAACATGATAAACATGATGTGTTTCATAGTCTATAACAAAGATATATCTATGGGACATGTTTTATATTTTTCATCAAGGAATTTTAATGAATGTACTCCCACTAAAATGACGACTCTATACATCATTACCTTTAAAGGGACAATATCCATATTTCACTAAGTTTTGAGTCCAATTTAGTGTTCATCTCAAATCATAGATGTTTAGATAATCCATCATGTTAATAATATCAGAAATGAATATAAAATAGTTGATCTAAAAACCCTTTTACCAAATCCATCATATGGATAAAATCAACATTATTCCTATGGTATCCTATAACAACCCTACTCTTTATTACACATTAATTCATGTTTTATTACATAAAAGTACACATTAAAAAACCCTAAAAGATCGAGAAGTCTAGTGTTTTTAGGAATTAGGTACATTACATAACAACTTATAACATGGGATACAAAACATTATTGATTTTTTTGACATGATCATAATATTCCAACAAACTTAAAACTGCACGGGATAACCTGGGGACAAACATAAGAAAGGAGTGAGTTATAAATCCCAATAAGGGAATAAACATCACATAACATGAAGATAATGATACATGTTAAACAATAGGCATATCAAATGTATAATAAAAGGAAAATGAATAATAAGGCATGATATAGCATGATAATCATAAAGGAAACATGGGGAATATGGAAACAACTTAAAACACTACATCATAAACATAAGACAAGACTAAATCCACCAAGATCTCACAGCGGAAAAATTTACATAAAGAAACCATGTTCACTCCCTATCCCAACATGATGTATTATGATACTAAACATTACCCAATGCATTGAAGAACTATATGGGCACACCCATAATATTCATTTTATTCTCATTCTTAAATGTTCCAAATAGATCATATAACATGGATTCATTCATCATCATAATTTATTCCACGATCTAAGAATTTGGAATACATAAATTTAATTACCTAATCAATTAGTATATGTGTATAAAGGTGAATAAAATTTATAGAAAAATGGGTATGGTATTCACTACATAATTATTTTGGCATGGAAAATTGTGGGGAAATTTTGACATCATAACAACGTTACTTAAAAATTCATAAAAATGGTTTATGAGAGAGAAATGGGTCTATCATCATTTTTAAATAAAATGGGTAGTAATAGGGACATGGAAGTACATGTACCAACATTAGGAAATTGAAATATAATTCATAAGTTCATAAAGAAACCTGAATAAAGAAGACATGGTGAGGATCCATTATAGAATTTCGGCATAGTAATGACTTAGGTAAGGGTCCAAATGGGGGAGGATAAATGTTCCATAATTCAAATAACATAAAATGGAAAGTAATGGAATGATTATAAATGAATGAAAATATAACCATTTGAAATTAAAATAACTAATTTCAAATAAGTTGCTTGAATTTGAAAGGAGAGGAAGGTCCCTTACAAAATTTTGGCATGGTAATGAGTGTACATAAAGTTTCAAATGAGGGATGAATGAGAGTGAAAGGGAATCTCATAATTTGGAAATCAAATGGAAATTAACAAGGATATAGAAGAACATATCCCAACATATTCAAATTGAAATTAAAAGACATAACATAAAAAGAGTGCTTGATAAAAGAGGAGGGTGGAAGATCCCTTACTTGATTGTGTGAATCTAAAGGATTGAGAAGGAATTCTTGAGAGATTGGGTCACCTTGGGAGGAATATAGAGTTTGGAGGGAAGAGTATGGATGTTATACAAGGATTTTGAGTGAAGAGAAATGGGATATTTAGTGGGTTTATATAGGAAAGGAGGGGGATTTCTTTATGAAGAAGAATAAAATTATTACATTGATCTTGAAGTCCCTATATCACGAATCCTAACCCCTCTCATTCTTGGGTTTTCATCAGTGGCGATTTGGAGGGGGGGATCTCTCCGGTGCCTTCCCCCTCCCTCTTTTGGCTCCTAATCTCTCTCCGATGGTGCTGCTGGCTCGGGATTTCCTACCAGTGATGTTTTTGTGTCGGGATGATGGTTTGACGATGGTTGAGGTCCTCTCGGGAGACGATGCTTCTGTTATTCTAACGACAATGACGATTTCATTCAGGGGATGTTCAGGTTTCCGACAAAGGTTGCTCGCGGTTGGAACCCTTGACCGCTCAGATCCCATCTCTGACCTCCCGTATCCTCTGTGCCTCTCTGAGTTGGAAAAGGTGCAGTGGTTTCTAAGGGTTTTGGGTTTTGCGGTTCGGCGGTCGATGATCTTCAATGTGCTTCATGGATCGGCTTGTTCTTGTTCTTGTGGCTATCTTCTGCCTCATCGGCGCTGCAGTCGTTTGGAGCCCTCTGTTGCTCATTCCCTGCTCTGACCTCCCGTTCCACCGTGACTCTCCAAGTAAGATCATGAGCAGTAGTTACATAGATGTTTTGGGTGTGTGTTTTGGTGGCCGCATGTTTTCCAGGAGCGAGGCCTGCATCGATGTCTGTGTTCTGAGTTGAATTTAGGGAACATCTTGGATGTGATGGGATTATTTCTATGGAAATTTTTCCTGTTCTAGTTTTTTTGGTGATCTTTTTTGGTCTGGTTTTGGGTGTTATTTTCTTCTAGTTCTGATGGTGGTCGTCGACATTGTCTGCGACAGTTGTGGTGTTTCTTTACTGGTGATCTCGCGAAGGTTCATTCTTTCTCGATTGGGATTTAGTGTGAGGTCAGATCTGCTCGACGACCGGTGATGGAGTTGAAGATGAAATTTGGTGAAACAACGTTGTGATGATGGAAACGACGTGTGGACTTGACGTGTCTTACCTCGATTCATGGATCATCGGGCCACTCACGGGATTTGCGGGTTGACGAGATCTTCTTACGGCACCCATTTTAAATTTTTGTTGTTGGGTTTTGAATTTAAAAGTTTACCGCTGAAATTTGTGTGATGCTAAATTACGTGTGGTTTGTGTATGTACAGGTTCCCACTTTTACCCTAATAGTGGTTTTTTGAAAATTAAAAAAAATTATTTGGAGGGGGATTTCTTTATTATTTAGGTTTTGGACTCTACATAATAAAATATCCAAAACTACAAACCATCCCATGGTTTTTTCCCATGGTTTATTCCAAATGGGAGTGGTTTAAATTATTTTATAATTACTAGGGCCGAACTTAATAATATATTTCCATTGACGATGTGGAGGTGAGTCACGCTCTTAAAGAAATGATTTTAAAACCTTAAAATATATCATAAAGGATTCACAAAGGCTTTATAAAATAAATAAAATAAACTTAAAATCACATTATTTTAAATTAAAAACATATATTTGGTCATGTATCCCATTTATATTACTTATTACATCACATTTGGTTCATTATGATGTCATAAAACACAATGTATATTTATATGATATTTAATTTTTACTCAAAAATTCGAATGTCTCAGAAAATTATGAAAAATTAACCATTAGATAATTTCAATGTTATGGTTCCAAAAATAATATTCATTTTATCTAAAAAAATTCTAAATATTTTAATTTTCACTTTTAAAATAATGATTTTCATTTATTGAAAATGACAGGTTTTTGACAATAACACTTTTCGAACCCTAATAAAAAATAATTACATTTGACTTTATAAAAATTATATGATCATTTATGTTTGATAAAAATAATTTAATAATAACATTTTAATAAAATATTATTTATTTCAAAAATACATTAATTCATAAATTCATTAATTGAATTTGAATATTAACCAAAAATAAAATTTGTGATGTATTGTATCAAAATAAAAATCATTTACAAAGTAAAAAGAATAGGATGGAAATATATTCATTATTCTATAAAAAATAATATTCATACTCATATTTCTAGGGTCTTACTACATATCCCTTTAATACACCAGCAAACTCTCTAAGGGTAAGGTGTACGATGGTGAGACTTTCATGGGGTGGTTCGATGAACATGGTTTGGGCCGTGATCTTGATGAGCTTGAACTTATACCATAAATGGTTTCACTCATTCTTAAGTTGTTAGATCTCATCTTGGTCTTGGTCAAGGGAAAAGCCAAAAAATTCTATCTCCCTTGGAAGCTCCCATAAATGGGCTTTATAGGGAATGATCCTACTGGTTGAGTCCATAACTTTGTTGTGATAATTGGATTTGTTAAGACCCTATATTTATACTAATCATGTGATCACTATTCAACAGATATATTATCAATGTTAATAATTCTTAATGGTCAATTAAATAAAATGGGAATAATGAGACAAAATAAGTCCATGTGTTTTTTATAACCATATTATATAATAAGACATTTAATAAAAATTCAAGGTGAATTTTATTTATAATAGTCCAGGTCATTACAATCTTCTCCCCTTAAGAAATTTCACCCTTGAAATTTTCTTTTACCACACTAAAACATATGATGGTAACTCTTCTTCATCACTTCCTACAATTCCCACATCACTTATTTAAACTTGTGGTTTCTCCACAACACTTTGACTAGGGGCATCATATTATTTCATAGAACTTTTTATCTATGATCTAAGATCTTCACTGAATGATCCTCACAGGAAAGGTTATTCTCCAATGGTACCACCTATGGATTGAGTATATGTGTGGGGTTTGGTATGTACTTTATAAAGAGGGATACATGGAATATATCATGTACTTGAGATATGTTTGATGGGAGTGCTAGTCGATATGACACCACTCTGATGCGATCAAGGATCTAAAAGGGGACGATGTATCTTGGACCAAGCTTTACCTTCTTCCCAAATCTCATCAAATTATTCCATGGAGATATGCAGAGGAATACCACATCTCCAACATCAAACTCTAGGTCTCGTCGACGATTGTCATCATAGTTCTTTTATCGACTTTGAGCAGCCTTGATGTGCTGCTGAATGGTCATAACCTTCTCCACTATTTCCTCGACCATTTAGGACCTAGAAGTTTTTATTCCCCAACTTCATCCCAACATGCTGGTGTTCTACACCTCTTCCCATAAAGGGATTTTTATGGGGCATTTGGATGCTCAATTGGGAACTATTATTGTATGAGAACTCGATCAAGGAAAGATGTTGGTCCCATCCTCCTTTGAATTCAATTGAGCATGATCTCAACATTTCCTCAAGTGTTTGGATAGTCCACTCAAATTGACCATCAGTTTGAGGGTGATAATCCATAGTGAAGTTCAACTCGGTGTTTAGATCATACTGGATACTTTCCAAAAAATTTGGAGGCGAATCTTGGATCTCGATCAGATACAATCAATAGTGTCACTCCATGAAGCATTACCACTTCTCTGATATATATCTCTTCCAATTAATCCAATGAGAAGTCCTCTTGAATCACAATGAAGTGTGAAATATTTTTAAGATGATCCACAACAACCCATTTAACATTGTTTCCTTTAGATGTCTTCAGAAGTCTGATGAAAAAGTCCATGGTGATGTTTTCCCATTTGCATGTTGGTATGGGAAATGGTTTCATCATCCACTTTGACTTTTTTCTTTCAACCATAAATTTATGTCATAACAAAAAATTTGATGTATATTTAGTGATCTCCTTCTTCATATTGTTCCACCAATAGTGCTCATAGAGATATTAATACATCTTGGTGTTTCCTAGGTGAATGGAGAAAGTTGAAATATGTGCACCATCCAACATTTCCTTATTTAACTCAGGATTTTATGGAACACATATTATTGAACCAAATATCACAATTCATTCTTCATCAATTTTAAATTATGAGGATTTTCCCCTTCTCATGGATTCCACCTTATTCTGAATTTCCACTTCATTTATTTGAGCATCCTTTATTTTCTCCATGAGGGATGATTGATCAATCATTTGAGAAAGGATTGGTGATGTTCCTTCCTTAATTATTCCCATGTCCATCCTTTTCAGATCTAAGAAGATTGGATCCCTCTCAATTATCATCATTGATAGAGATTCATGATCTTTTCTACTTAGAGCATCCACCACATTATTTGCTTTACCAAGATGATAGTAGATTGAGTAGTCATAATCCTTGGTGAGCTCTAACCATATTAACTGGAGAATATTAATCTCTTTATGTGTAAATATATATTTGAGTCTCTTGTGATCAATATATATCTCACACTTCTCCCCATATAGATAATGCTTCCATATTTTCAATGCAAAGATCATAGCTTCCAACTCCATATCATGTGTGGGATATTTTTGCTCATTAATTTTCAACTACCTTGAAGTATAGGATATGACTTTGTCATTTTTCATTAACACACAACCCAATACCTTCTTCAAATAATCACTTAATACTATGAAAGGTTCTCCACTTGTGGGTAGTGTGAGAACAAGGGCAGTGATAAACCTTCTTTTCAACTCCATGAATCCTTCTTCACATTCATCATTTAAAGAAAACTTGACTCCCTTTCGAGTTAGCTTGGTAAAAGGTTTTTATAATCACGATAAATTTCTCACAAATTGGCGATAATACCTAGATAACCTAAGAAAACTATGGATATCTATCATAGATATTGGTCTCAATCATCCTTCAATTTCTTCTGTATTTTAAGAGTTTATAGATACCCCATTGCTTGTAATGATATTTCCCAATAAAGAAACTTTCTTTAACCATAAATAAAATTTTCTATACTTGGAATAAATATTATTCTTTCATAAGGTCTTTAGCATAGTGTTCAAATTCTCCTCATTCTACTCCTTGATTTTGGAGTATATTATAATATCATCTATAAATACTACCACAAATTTTTTGAGGTAATCTCTAAAGACTCTATTCGTCAAGTGAATGAAGATTTCTGGAGCATTAGTGTGTCTAAATGGAATCACTATGAACTCATAGTGCCCATACCTTGTATGAAAAGAGTTCTTGGGGATATATTACTTCTTCACCCTTACTTGATAATATACCGACCAAAGATCCACCTTAGAGAAGTATTGTGCTCTACATAACTGATCGAACAAGTCATAAATCCATTGAAAAGGACACTTGTTCTTTATCATGATCTTGTTGAGCTCATGATAATCAATGCAAAGACATATTGACCCATCCTTCTTCTTAACAAAGATGACTAGTGCACCCCATAGTGAAGCACTTGGGCATATGAACCCTTTATCAAGATTCACCTTTAGTTGTTTAATTAACTCCTCAAGTTCCACAAAATCTATTCTATATGAAGTCTTGGATAATGGAAACTCCCCAGGTATAAGATCGATTAAAAATTCAACCTCTTGACTAGGAGAAAGACCAAGAAATTCATCAGGAAACACATCAGCATATTCCCTCATAATAGGAATGTATTAGAGGATGGTTATTTCCTTAGACTCAATCATTTTATCATGATACACTTGATCATAGGGAAATAATATCCATGCTTGAGATGATGTTTCTAAAGAAGATTCATCCTCCTACTTACACTTGTATAGAATTGGGGGTCAATTTACAATATAGAGTGTGATTTTCTTCTCGTGACAATTTATGTTGGCTCTATAGAGGGAAAACCAATTCATGCTCATAATTACATCAAATTCCACCAAAGGTAATACGAAAAGGTTCACTAGGAAGTTTATCCCACAAATGTTGTTAGGGGAGGAGTTATATACATGGGACACAATAATTTCCCCATTTTCTGTTTTCACTGACATCTCTACTTCCATGATTTGTGGTGGTATTTGGATAGTTCTACTAAACTTTTGTGATATGAAGGAATATGTAAAACTATGTACAATAATCCTACCTTTCACTTTTTGATTCTGGTTCTAACCATTTACTTTATCCAAAATATACTTCAAGATGAGTATTTTTAAAATATTAAGCACATAAAGGGGAATACAATGAAATTAAATGGATAACTTATAAATTTCATTTATTTCCTTAGCTTATGAATTTCTAGGCTTCAATCTATGTTATCCACGATCTATTTCCTAAAATATATTATTATGGGATTTTTTTTGTTTCCTTAATAATGGTTCATAATGATCTTATGAATTTACCAAATCATATACCACAGGAGTGTCAAACTAGGTGTGTAGTAAGGCCCATTTTTATGTACCAGGTTACCCTAAGTCAAGCTTATAACACCTTTTCAGAGTTGTTACTCCTAGGTACATCTGTGACAGAACCACATACACTTTTAGTATCCAGACAGGGATTTATTTTATTGATAAAATACTTACTATATACTAACCAAAATTTAGGTATGTTTTCTTATACTTGGTCTTATACCTAAGGCTTTCACTAAATTTTCTAATCCTAATCAAAAAAATAACTAAACTTTCCCTCTGATACCAATTATAACAACTCTTCTCTTTATTACACATTAATTCATGTTTTATTACATAAAGTACACATTACACAACCCAAAATATTGATAAGCCTAGTATCTTTGGGAATTAGGTATATTACATAAAAACTTATAACATGGGATGAAAAACATTATTGAAAACTTCTTTGACATGATAATAATATTCCAATGAACCTAAAACTGCATGGGATAACCTGGGGACAAACATAATAAAGGGGTGAGATATAAAGACCATTAAGGGAATAAATATGGAATAAAATAAAGATAATGATAAATTTTATACAATAGGAATATCAAATTGATCATAAAATGAACATGAATAATAAGGCATGATATAACATGGTAATCATAAAGGCAACATGGGAAATGTATAAATAACTTAAAACACTGCATCATAAACATAGTTCAAGGACAAATCTAAAAAGACATCATGGTGGAAAAGGTACCATAAATAAATCAGGTTAACTCCATATAAAAAAATGAAATATCATGATACTAAACATTACCTAATGCATTGTAGTGCTATCTAGGCACACCCATCATATTCATTTCATTATCATGCTTAATTGTGCCACATAAATCATACATCATGGATTCATTCATCATAATAATTTATTTCATGATCAAGGAATGTAGAATAAATAAATGTAAGTCCCAAATAAATAAGTATATGTGTATAAAGGTGAATACCCTTGATATGAAAATGGGTATGATATTCACTACATAATTATTTTGGAATGAAAAAATGCAGTGAAATTTCGACAACATAGCAACATTACTTAAAAATTCATAAAAATGGTTGATGAGAGAGAAATGGGTATATAATAACTTTTAAATAAAATGGGTAGTAATAGGGAAATGTAAGGAAATTTCCCAACATTAGGAAATGGAAATAGAATTCATAAGTTCATAAAGAAACTTTAATAAAGAAGATAAGGTGAGGACCCCTTATGCAATTTCGGCATAGTAACGACTTAGGTAAGGGTCCAAATGGGGGAGGATAAATGATCCCTCATTAAAATAAAATAAAATGGAAAGTAAAGTAATGATTATAAATTAATGAAAATATAACCATTTGAAATTACAATAACTAATTTCAAAGAAGTTTCTTGAATTTGAAAGGAGGAGAGGAAGGTCCCTTACAAAATTTCAGCATGGTAATGGGTGTACATAAAGATTCATAGGAGGGATAAATGAGAGTGAAATTGGTTCTATTAATTTGGAAATAAAATGTTTAGTAATGAGGATATGGAAGAACATATCCCAACATATGAAAATTAAAATTAAAAGACATAACATAAAAGGTGTTCTTGATAAAAGAGGAAGGTGAAAGATCCCTTACTTGAATGTGTGACTCCAGAGGCTTGGGAATGAATTATTGAGATATTGGGGGAACCTTGGGAAGAATATAGAGAGTATAGTTCAGATTATGTATGTTCTACAAGGAGTTTTAGTGAAGAGAAATGAGATATTGGGTGAGTTTATATAGGAAAAAGGGAGGTTTCTTTATTATTTAGGTTTTGGACCCTACATAATAAAATATCCAAAACCACAAACCATACCATAGATTTTGACCATGTTTTCTACCAAATGGGAGTGGTTAAAATTATTTTATAAAGAAAAGGGCTTAAATTATTAAAATATTGTCATTGGTTATGTGGAGGTGAGTCACACTCTTAAAGATGTCACGACCCGACCCAACGGGGCTCGAGCCGCGACTCCCCAAGCCCGCCTCCAATAGGCCAGGGGCTGGCGACTAGCGCTGAGAAGGCTATCACACACATGGGAGGCATTAGCCTATGGTACCTGTACACACGCACCCACAAACACCTCCATGCAACAGTGCAGAGATATAGAAACTGAAAAGAATATGCATGCATACAATCTATCCCACAACCAGAGAGCAACAACAAAAGTACAAGGGCAAAACAGGACCCACCAAAAAAAACTACAAAAGCGTATCCAACCTGCTCTGAAGAAGGGGAACGCTGCCACAAACACCCGCCGGAAAGCTCCCTCGGCACAGCTCCGGTAAACACCCCGGTCGACACGCTCACTAAGCTCCGCCTGCTCCGGGTCCTCCTGGGACTCCGTCAAAAGCCCCGTGGTCTGTACAAGACACAAACATGTGCGGGCAAAGCCCGTGCAGGGGTGAGTATAAACATACTCAGTAGGCACCCCAAAAACCCAAAACCCAAGGGAGCAACTGAAAGGCAACAGTCCGCTCAACCCAGCCAGAGGGAACCCAGACAAGAGACAAACTCCATCTCGTGACCATCCTCAGCTAAACACAACAAGTCAGCTCAGCTCAGCTCAGGTGTATGCCCATACATACACCTTGAACAATCCAGATATACACAGCTCACGCCACAAAGCCACAAGAGGTACCGACCTCATCACCAGCAACTGCCACAACAAGGAGAGTACACCACGAACACTGTCATACCAGATGACACTCATCCGAGATATACACTCCATCGGGTCCCAAACAAACATCTCAGACGCTTACCCGAGAGACCACGCTCGTCGGATAACATCACTGAGGAAACATCACTGAAACACCATAACCACCAAACTCCTCGGATAGGGGATCGCCGCTAGGGTCCGCTAGGGGATACCAAGACCCACTCCGGTATACGTAGCTCACAGATAGGGGATCACTCCCAGGGTCCGCTGGGGGATACCACAACCCGATCTGGCATACGTAGTTCTCACAGATAGGGGATCACACCCAGGATCCGCTGGGGGATGCCACAACCCGATCTGGCGCTCGACAGAAGCTCCACACTCAGATAGAGGATCATCGTCCATATAAAGATGGTCACGACGATACCGGAACCCTATCTGGTATAACTCGCGATGTAGGGGATCGAACTGATGATGCCGCAACCCTACCGAAACCACGCACTGAGTAGGGGATCGTATAACCAACGATACCGCAACCCTACCATAAACATCATGCTGAGTAGGGGATCGTAAGCCCGACGATGCCACAACCCTACTGTGCACGACCCACCGCATAGGGGATCATATGTCCGATGATGCCACAAACCCTACGGGGTTAATCTGCTAGATAGGGGATCGCCGCCCGTAAATAAGCAGTCACAGCGATACCAAGAACCCGATCTAGGTAAAGATGCTAGAGGATCCACTCCGGGCCCACCGGAGGGATACCACAACTCTAACAGTTTAAACACCCCATCGAGAGGATCACAAACCCATACGAAGGTTGTGATGCCACACGAACCCTCGTGGGAACGAACCAAGGGAGAACCCTCAACCACTGCTGGTCCAAACATCGCTAACCCGAGCGACCCGCCACAACGCCAAACTGCGCACCTCCTAGGCCAAAACCGAGGCCACCATCGCGTTCCACGTGGAAAAACACGCAGGATAGGCTGTTTACTCGCCCGAAACGGAGCACCGGTGAAAAAGGCACTATTCACCGCAGCTAGCTCGTGCCGGGCCCACACAACGATCCCGAAACCCATCGAGCGGATCACACCACGACGATCCCCTCGGAAAAACAAGCGGAATCGACTACTCGCTCGCCCAAAACAGACACCCGGTGAAAAAGGTACTATTCACCGAAGGCCGGCTCGGGTGGGGCCCACGCCTGGATTCCGAAACTCATCGAACGAATCACACCATTGCGATCCTCTCGGAAAAACACACAGGATCGACTATTCATCCGTCAAAATCGGACTCCTGGTGCAAAAGCAGCGTTTCCCCGCAAACGCCAAAACCCGGCCCCGTGGGGCCCGCACCCCGTTCGCAGTCCCAACACCCGGAAACCATCTCAAAAAGTCCATCGTACCATCAGTGTCTCAACGCCACTGACGGCACGTCAATCGGACACTCCGGGTAGAATTTACAACGGCCCGAAGTCGTAAAATAATAAAATAATATTATTTTATACGACGTTTCTAACTCCCGGGCCACGATCCCGAACCATAAAATTCTCAAAGTGAGTTCAAAAGGTCCGTCTCGACGCAAGGAGCGCGTCGCCGCAAACGGCTCGCAAATCGGAGTTACGGTTTGCGAGTTACGGGGGTTTAAAGAACCCCCGGAACATTCTGGCCGGACCACCGCAGGGTCGCCGGAAACAACCGCGCCGCCGCCGGACTCCGCCGTGCCGGAGCCGGAAGCCACCGCGCCGCCGCGGGTCTCGCCGGATTCCGCCATGGCCGCCGCGGGCTCGCCGGAAAACCGGGTTTTTCGCCGGAAAACTTCCGGGAGCCACCGGGAGCACCCCGGTGCTCCAAATTCAGATCCGAAACATGTTTCGGAAAGCTCGGGACCCGAACTATACAAATCTTATGAAAATTTGAAGAAAAAAAACACAAAAATGGGATCCGGGATTGTAAAACTCAAACCGCCTACCTCGCGGGCGAAACGCCGATGATCCGCGCTCCAAAGCTTCCGTTGCACGATCCTGGAACGCCCGCCGTCGAAATCCGAGCTCGACGGCACCTTGATCGCGCGATTCGGCCGCCGATTCGCCGTTGGAAGGGGAGGAGAAGGAGGAGGAACTCCTCCTCTGCGTTACACACGTCCAACAAGGGGGGGTAGATATTTGTTTCCAACAAATATATGCTTAACTCCCCGGCCCGACACGCCCCCGACCCCGCACCAGATGCGAACCAGGATAAGGTCACCCCTAGGGCAAACGCGCCGTTCTGAACGCAACGGAGGACTCAGATTTTCCATCCGAGACTCCGTTCAGAAGTTATTCGAGCCGACGCTCGCCCACTAACTTGCTACTTATTTACGGAAACGCCCCTGGTGGCGTTTCTCACCGCAAGCCCGCGCCCGCAAAGATTACACCCCGCCTAGGGTAAACGGCACGTTCCGGACGCAACCGTGCCCTCAGATTCCCGTTCTGAGCTACCGTTTAGGAGATATCACACCCCCGCCACGTGCATAGTATAAAAATACTTAATATTTTTATAAAATTAATTCCGGGCACACCGGGCCTCGGAATCGCACGCCGTCTTCGCGCCTAGCTCTGGAATTATTCGTAGAAATATTCCAAAGTCTGACAGGGCCAAAAACCCGAGTCGCTACAAAAGAAATGATTTTAAAACCTTAAAATATATCATAAGTTTTGGAGGATTCACAAAGGCTTTATAAAATAAATAAAATAAAATTAAAAATAAAATTATTTTAAAGGAAAAAATATATTTGGTCGTGGATCCCATTTATATTACTTTTTTATATCACATTTGGGTCATTATGATGTCATAAAACACAAAGTATATTTATATGGTATTTAATTTTTACCCAAAAATTGGGCTGTCTCAGAAAATTATGAAAAATAAACTGTTAGATAATTTCAACATTATAATTCCAAAAATAATATTCATCTTATCTAATTTTTTTTCTAAATATGTTAAGTTTCACTTTTAAAATAATGATCGTCATTTATTGAAAATGACCGGTTTTTGATAATAACAATTTTTGAACCATAATAAAAAAACTACATTTGACTTCATAAAAATTATACGATCATTTATATTTGATAAAAATTATTTAATAAAATTATTTTATTAAAATATTATTTATTTTAAAAATCCATTAATTAATAAATTCATTAATTGAATTTTAATATTAACCAAAAATAAAATTTGTGCTTTATTGTATCAAAATAAAAATCATTTACAAAGTAACAATAATAGGATATAAATATATTAATTATTCTATAAAAAATGATATAGATACTCATATAGCTATAGTCTTGTTACATATCTCTTTAATACTTCAGCAAACACCCTAAGGGTAAGGTGTGTGATAGAGGGACTTTCATGGGGTAGTTCAATGAACATTGTTTGGGCCATGATCTAATTGAGACTGAACTTCTTCCATAAACGGTTTCACACATGCTTAAGTTGTTGGATATCATCTTGGGCTTGGTCAGGGGAAAATCCCATAAATGATATCTCTCTCAGAATCTCTGATAAATGGGCTTAATAGGGAATAATCCTACTAGTTGAGGCCATCACTTTTTCTATGATAATTGGATTTGTTAGGACCCTATATTTATACTAATCATGTGATCACTATCCAACAATTATATTATCAATGATAATTATTCTTAATGATCAATTAGATTAGTGATGAAAAGCGGGCCCGTGGCCTGTGGGCTTTGCGGCTATGGGGCGGATGTGCGGCGGGGCGGGCCTAAAATTTTTGACCGTTTAGAGTGCGGGCCAATGTGGGTTGAGCTCACGCGGGTGCGGGCCAATGCGGGTTGAGCCCGCGCGGGTGCGGGCTTGCCCGCGGGCCTGATTTAAAAAAAATAATTTTTTTACAATATATGTTTCTTTAACATTTTAGTTTTTTTAATAAAAAAATCATGGTTAAACGGTGACATATGATTTATCACCATAACGGTCA
Source organism: Viscum album (assembly GCA_963277665.1). Lineage (NCBI taxonomy): Eukaryota > Viridiplantae > Streptophyta > Magnoliopsida > Santalales > Viscaceae > Viscum > Viscum album. The sequence continues at coordinate 731,914,362 of OY728130.1, forward strand.
TACTAATTCACCATTTATTCACTTGTGAATTTTAAATAAGCCTATATTTATTGTTTTAATATGATATTATATTATTTATATAGTAATTATTAACCATATTCACATAGTGTGTCAACCCATCTCTCGAAAAATGGAACTCATCGCCCCTGTGCATGGTTTCAATTCTATAGGAGTTATTATAATCATAATTTTTTTTAGGTCGATTTAATTTTGTTATTATTTAATTTTATTTTGTTATTAAGAGAATAAGATAGAACCTTGTGGAAACTCTAATATCTTCCTCTGAAACTGATCGTTACCTGGAGAGACTTCATCCATTCACAGGTTTTGTTGTTCACATCACCACACAACCAACATTATCATTCATCGTCCTTCACTGATCACTCACCTACTTTCTATCGCAACAGTTTGCCACCACATTGGCATCGCCGCATGCCACCATTAACCCACAAAAAAATGTTCTATTTCATCCCTTAAAACTCTAATTATTGTTAATTCATACTTCAACCCACAAATACCTTTAAGAATGATAAAAAATAAAGTATTTAAATGATTATAAATAGTATTTTTTTTGTAAATCTGGGTAAGCCCGCGGGTACCCTGCGGGAAACCCGCGGGTTTATGCGGGGCGGGGCAGGCTTGAATTTTTTTGTTCGCATTATATGCGGGCTTTTGCGGACAAATCCGCACGGGCTCAAACCCGTGCGGGCTTGGCCCGCCCCGCCCCGACCCACCCGTTTCGCATTACTAAATTAAATCCAATAAGAATAATAAGACAAAATAAGTGCATGTATTTTCTATAACCATATTATATAATAACACATTTAATAAAAATGAAATGGGAATTTTATTTATAATAGTTTTGGTCATTACATATCCTATCTCATAGAGTTTCCTAGCTAAGTGTCACATAAATCTTATAGTCGGATTTGGTTACCTAACTCTTAGAGTTATCAATTTCCACCATGAATTACTCAAGATAATCTATGGGCACCAGATTTATCATGAAACTAATCAGTTATATTATTGAGATATTTCCATATGCTTTCTTTGGAAGGAATATCACACATGGTATTTGAGGGGTTTTCTTTTAAAGTATCACTAATATAATATAAATCACATGCATATTAAACCCATAACTATTTCATCACATACAATCTTTATTATATCATGTTTTATTTATTTATGTATGCATAATTCTAATGATTTAGTTTTAGAATCCCAATTCCATCCACAAAATTAATATGTTCAAACCATATTAATGTGTAACTCTTTACGAAACTCATAGTTTGTGTTAATCACACAAAAATAGAAGAAAAAATATACACACATATCTAAATAAACCCTATGTATTGGGTATAGAACCCTTTCATGTAAAGTTTTTGAATTATATGAAATCAATATGGATAATTTAATCAAGAGAGATTTTGATTCCATCATAACTCTAACACCTAATATGAATAAAATATATTCAACCACTAAATTCAAGATAATAACTTGAATTACAAACTAAATTCATGGTATATGAAATCTAAATCTTATATTTTCATACCTAGCATGACATGATAATTTTATAAGAATAAATTTATCACATAAGTTTAAGCATATATTATATTCACATTATATAATTATTTTATAAACATGAATATTTAAAGGAATAAATAAATAAATATATTTTTTATTTATTTTCCAAACATGAGATATCAATATGAATAGTTTATCATTTATTTAAGCATAAAAATATTCAATTTATAATTCCTAAAACTTATATTTTATAAAAAAATTATAAACCATAATCAACTTAACATAATTTTTTTATTTTTATACCCATATTATATTTTATGATAGACAGAGGGACTATTTATCAAAATTCATGATCCCATAATGACTAACGATATATGGGTAGACCTGTGGTTTCTTACACAAGACATGTTGTATCTTACACAGGTCCCCTATGGTTTCATATGTGAGAACCATTCCAGTCATAAATTACGATATACACTATATCACTATTACGATACGATCATCTATTTTTCACAACCCATATTATATATATCATCCTATAATAAATCTTATCATATAATATTTCATAGTATAAAAACATAGGAATGAATGAATCATATTCCATGACTTAACTAGTCATACCCTACAACTAATAAAAATAGTGAATCACATATAGGGATATCATATATCGTAAAACAAGGAAAAGTGATCCAATAACTAATGCTTAGCCATGACATACCTTACCTTATGATACCAATAAAAACACATTATTATATGCATTTTATTCATTAAAATAGTAGAAAACCATTCTAATTCAAATATAAACATGGCTTTGATACCACTGATGGGTTTTTTAAGATCTTCTCATGACCAATGTAGCGGAAGAGATCTATTTTAATGTTAGATCTATCATCACCAAATCAACATGTAATGAAGAAAAAAAATATAAAAATGTATACCACTTATCATGTAAAATATATCGTGATGAATCATGTTTTTGGGAGATCGCCAAGTGATAATCAAAGGATTATCAACTCCATGGGAAGTACATTGACCACTTGAATCCTCATATTCCATGAGAGGACCCCTTGGACTCTAAGGGAGTGATAACACCTTCTCCTCAAAGATAAATAAAGAACCAGGAGGAAGATATATCTTTTAATATGTAAAAAAAATCATACACAACATTAATAAGATGATCAAATCCTTATATAGATCTCCTTCATTCAATAAAGGAGGCCAATCACTAGATTCCAATGCTTGGCAGTTGACATATGTTATTCAAAAATGTATACCCATTGGTGTTTATGATCATTGAACATTTCAATGATCATAACATGTTTATCATTCCAAAAGTGAATCATCTTAATGATTCAAAACAATAAGAAACTGATAATAAGATGAGGTAGTATCCCATGAACTTGATTACTAAAATCATATTCCATTTTTACTATAAAACAGAGGCATCTTTGTAAGATCAAAAGAGTAAATAGTTACTACAAGATGGGGGGAGGGGGTGTGAATTGTAGTTTATAAAATAAAACATACAATTTTAACTAACCTCGTTGATTAGGTTTATCAGATGAAGATTCAATCTAATTCAGAGTTTATTTTTTTTATAATCAATAATATACACTTTCCTTATCATGCACAGTGGAAAAACAACTTGGAAAATTAATCAATAAAAAATCTTATAAAAAGTAAGTAAAAAAACTTATAATAATTTTATAAGAATATATACACTTTAACCTTAAGTGTTAAGGAATTCAATAACCCCGAATTTAGGTATCTATTATTTTCACCTAACTGTAGAGGTCTATATTTATTATAGTAAGAAAAACCTTGATACAAAGATCAGTATAAGTCTATGTTTCCATATCACTAAGAAACCTTTATCACACCAGACTGCATAAACCTCTGTCTCTCAAAACCTTGAGATACCTTGATTAAGATTGATCAGAAAAAATTACAAACACAAAAATTCCTAAGGATTTTAAAGAATATTCTCACAGCGGATTCCTTAAGAAAAAGACTCACTAAATAATTACAATGAAGTACTCTAAAAGTAACAAGATGTTAAAAAAATATTCAAAACAACTTTTAAATCATAAGTGATGTAAAATATTCTTCCTCCTTGAATGTTTCTTCTATTTATAAGAATTTATCTAATGGTCATATTTCGCATTCTTTGAAGTTGGTTGCAATGACTTTGAACAAACTCCTTCTACACTTGAAAGGATTTAGCTCAGCATGTTCATCAGATGCTTGTAAAATTCTACACTGCTAAAGTGTATAAGGATTCTATTTGTTAGAATAAACATTATTTGTCCAGTGAAATGAAATTTATTTATACAATGGATTTAATAAATGATCATTTGGAAAACATATATTTTTCCATCTGATGAAGTTCATCTGATGGTCTTGATATAACTTCATATGTTAGAATTAATTATATTTTGAATTATGGACTTTTATAAATCTACATATAATTAAAGAAGTAATAATTATTCCAATGTATAGAATAAATGTTCATATTCTTACTAAAAAGAATTCTATATTATTAAAAATATTTCTATGTCTGGTAAAATAGATTTTCTTAAAAAACATACTTAGAAATTGGGAGGTGTAAAAGTTAGTAAAATATAAATGTTTAAATAAATTATCGAACTCTTAGTTTTAATGATAAAAAAATTATGATTCTGATGTTATTAATGAGTTTCATGTTTCTTTGTAATTAGTATGTATTCTGATCTAGGTGATAAAATTTTCTAAGGACGAGACACCATTGAGATTGGCACCGCCAACTCGAGACACTGTTGTCTATGACTCACCACCAGCAAATAAAATCTCTTTAAGTATGAGATACCATCAGGATCTCACACCGCCAGAATGAAATACTGTTGGAATAGAATTTTGAAAAATTCTAAGACACCATCATTCAACACACCATCCGGATTTCATGCCACCAGAACACAAATTTTTCTAAGTATGAGATATATCCAGACGAAGCATTGCCAGTATCATACCGCCAACACATAATTTCGGCTGAGTCTAAGAAACCATCACACCATATACCATCAAACCAAATACTACTAGTTGAGACACTGCCAGTGTAGTTAAAATTTTTCTAAGTCCAATACACCGCTAGAACATCATACCACCAGAGTGTGACACCGCTAGACCTTGTGACACCACCAGCCTAAGATACTTCCACTATTATTCTTAACTTATCCTTTTTGAATACTTTATTCCAAAGAATATATTTATTGAATTTAATTCCATTTATTATTTTAATTATTTTCTATTAAATTCTCAATAGAAAGCATTGAATAGAGTGTAAGGATGTGCAGTACGTGGAAGAAGTTGATCCGAATATTCACCTTTCTACCACTGATAAAAGTGAAGCACACTCCCTCATGTAGTAGAGTTGGAAAATAAATGAGAATAGATACAATAGTAGATGAAGTGGGCTGCTAGCAAGATGAAATATTAAACTTTCCAAACACACTTAGAGATGAACTTGGTTGCAAACAATACAAACTCACCTGTTAAAAACACAACTGGGAAGCCAAACTAAAAATTCATATTTGCTGCTTTCCTCCAATAAAAGAACAAGAGTCTACAACACTATGTTTTCCTAAATTTTTCAAAAGAACCCGAATCAAGATTCACTGTTGAATCAAACCAATAGTCACAAGCTGTATTACAACATACCAGACACTTTTAAACTCTACTCTTCTATATTGATCTGTTCTATTTATATTTATTACATTTTGAGTAGTGTGTGTGCATAATTTATTTTATCACATGCACACTGTCTCCAGTGATAAACTGGAAGATACTCAATATCTTCTCAAAATCCCTTCATATTTATTTCTCACATAGATAATAGTGGTAAAGGTCCTTGTATATCCATTTTATTTTTTCACCGACATATATCTATGGAAGAGTTCATGTGTAACCAAGACAGTTTTTAAACTATTATAAAACACAATCTAGTTTGTGGATCATATTGTTTATTTTATATAAACTACTTAGTGGTGGGTGATCACCAATTGGAGAGAACTAAGTCTCAGCTTGAGACTAAACCACTTGTATTCATTCTTTCCATTGTGTAATTTAATTTTGTTTTACTTTATTTCCACTTTAAAACTGATTTTTTTTAATTTTAAACAAAATATATACACTTTGATAGTTTATCTTAATTCGTGTTCATATAATATTTTGATCCAGTAAACTGATTTCAAAGGATCCAATAATATTGAATATTATTCATCAGAGAACTAATCAATCTTTAGAGAAATATTTATAAAGATAATGATCTATATCATAATACTTATTTTGAAAAATTGGGCTATATTTAAACATTTGGGAGATTTCAAAATAATCCATTTAGATAGAAATTTTTATTGGGTAGTCAATTCACCCCCTCTTGAGATATTCACTCTGACCAACATTTGGTATCAGTAGTTTTTAATTCTTCAGTATTAAAGTTTTAAAATTCTTTTCAACTGTGATTGTAGTTTACTTTAAAGATATTAAATTTATTTCATTTATAATTTTATTTCTTGAAAATGGATAATCATCAAGAAGGTTCTGTCACTAATAGACCTCCTTTATTTAATGGTAAAAATTATTCCCAATGGAAGATTAAAATGATAATTCATATCAAAAGCATGGGTTTTTATATTTATTCTACCATAGAAGATGAATATATTATACCTAATAATTCTAGAAGAACTTGGGATAATACAACAAAATTAGCTTAAAAAAATAATTGTAAAGTAATGAATTACATGTACCGTGCTTTAGGAGATGAGGAATTTAATATAATATTTTCATGTAAAACAACATTTGAAATTTGGGACACTATCTATTTTCTATGAGGAAACTTCAAATATTAAAGAGATGAGGCTTAATACTTATAATATTAAATATAATAATTTTAAAATGGAACTTGATGAACCCATTTATGAAATATATCTCAGGTTCAATGATATTGTCAACATAATTAGCTCTCTTAGAAAACCTATATCTAATAAGGACCAGATTATGAGATTACTCAGATGTCTACCATAAAGATAGAGAGGCACATCAGTTTCAATCAGAGAACCATGCGACATAAGTAAAATTCCTGTGAAAGAGTTGATTGTCAAACTCATGATGTATGAAGAATAATTAAAGGTAAACCATGAAGAAGTAGAGGATCCTACAATAAATTAAGTAGCTTTCAAGACTAATACCCCTAAAAAAGAAAAGGAAAAAGAGAAATAAAACATACAAGCTTCCAGTTACAATGTTAGTGAATCACCTTCTGACAGTGATGAGGAGATGACTCTCCTAGCCAAAATATTTAATAAGTTCTATAGTAAAAATAATTTCTTCATAAAATCAAACTACAAGGAAAGTATGATAATAGAGGAATCTGGAAGAAATATTGGAATAAGGATGATGATTCAAGAGAATTTTTTTATATGAATTCAAAAGATTAGGTCACATAAAATATGACTACCCAAAGCTTAAGTACAAGAAGAAGTATAAAGAAAAGGGTGAGAGATACAAGAAGGATATGAAATCCACCTAAAGTGTATATGAAGATATCTCAAGTGACTCTGATGAATTACCTAAAGAGAAACTAGGAAGATCCAATATGTGTTTCATGACTAAAGTCAGTGAGGTACTTAACTTACCCACTGTTACTAATATTTTTCCTATGCATGAGTTTGATAATTTTGACAATGAATAACATGATGATAATATGTCAAATAAAGAATTATTAGAATATTTCAATATGATGGAGGATACCTTTAATGAGTTAAAGGATAAGTATAAAAGTCTTAAATGGCAGCATACTCTAACTATAAATATAAAATCTAAACTGTCTATAGAAAAAGAGAAAAATGATCAACTGCTCAAAGAAAACACTGAACTTAAACTGTCAAATGATAAATTGAATAAAGATCTTTAAAAATTTAAAAATGGTAGAGATACACTCACAAAAATATTAGTAAAACATGTTTCTCCCAAATATGTGTCTGGAATAGGATATGAGCCTGCACATAGAAGAATATCTAAAAGAATTTTTGTTTCTAAATCCAGACCTAAAATATCTACTGATAATCATTTTCAAAATGACTTAACAAGGTTTTTATTTCTAAAAGTGTACAATTTTTTTATATTAAACTCATTAGGAAAATTTGGGTTCCCAAATCCTTTATTATTAACATTTTTGGATCCAAACAGATTTGGGTACCAAAATCATTTATTGTTTAAAACTTGTTTTGTAGGAAAAATGATTAAAGGAATCTAGTAGAAGTCTATGGTACTTGGATAGTGGCTATTCAAGACATATGATAGGATATTATTCATTATTAAAGAGACTTATAAAGGTTTATGGTGTTCATGTCACCTTTAGTGATAATACAAAAGGAAAAATCACCAGCCTAGGAAAGATTGGTTACAAAAATTCAGTTTTAATTTATGAAGTTTTATATGTTGATGGTTTAAAGTACAACATGCTTAGCATTTCTCAGTTGTGTGATGATGGTTTTTATGTGATATTTGATAATTATGCCTACAATTTTTTTGATTATAAATTACCTTAATTTTTACTACTTTGTGAAATGAAAATTTTTATGCTGTAGATTTAAATTCTTTGATTTCTCAAAATGTTTCTTGCTTAAGTGAATTTCACAAAGAGTCATGGCCTTGGCATATGAGACTAGGCCATTGAAACAATCACTAACTTAGGAAGATAACTAGGAAAGGGTTAGTTAGGGATATTCCTAATCTTGAGTTCCCAACTAATAAAGTGTGCAACCCTAATCAAAAAGGGAAACAAACCAAAATTTATTTTAAATTAAAGAAAGAAGTTTCAACTTGTCAACCACTTGAGTTGGTTCACATGGATTTGTTTGGACCTTCTAGAATTTCAAGTCTTAATTAGAAGCGCTATGTTTATGTTCTTTTAGATGATTTCTTTAGGTATACTTGGGTATATTTTCTAGCTCATAAAAGTGATATTTGTTCTTACTTTACCAAGTATGCTAAATCTGTAGAAAATATTAGTGGACTTAGGATTAAGACCTCAAGGAGTGACCATGGTTGTGAGTTTGAAAATTAAGATTTTGAATCATTTTTCTCACAAAAAGTCTACACTCATAACTTCTATTCTCATAGGACACCCCAACATTATGTAATTGTTGAAAGAATAAATATAACCTTATAATAGATAGCCTAAACTATGTTTAATGAGTATGACCTACCTATTTATTTTTGGGTAGAAATTGTTAATACACCCTGCTATATCATCAATAGAGTCTTGATCAGACCTATCATTAAGAAGACTCCTTATGAGATATGAAATAATAGGAAATGTAAGGTTAATTAATTTAAAGTTTTTGGTTGAAAATTATTTATTCTTAAAACTAAGGATAATATTGAAAATTTTTCTTCCAAGAGTGATAAAGGAATTTTCTTTGGTTATTCAATCTCTAGAAAAGCCTATAGAGTTTTCAATAAGAAGACCAAAAAAGTGGAAGAATTATTCCATATAAAATTCAATGAAACTAATACACATGAGCCTAATAACTCCTTAGAAAACCTTTAGGATGATTTATCTTCTCCAAAATTAAATTATAAACCTTTAGAATCTACTATAAAACAAGTTGAAAAATCATCCAGTTATAAAGAATTTCCAGAACTTCCAGAACCTGAACCAGAAAATCTATAAGTAACCAATCCATATTTATATAGAGTTGTTAGAATCATTAAATACCATCCTTTAGATGCAGTTTTAAGTGATCTTAATAGAGGAAAAAAACTAGAGCTTCTATTATAAATCAGGTTGAATATAAAGTTTTCTTGTCTCATCTTGAACCTAAGGACATTAATGATGCTATTAATGATTAATTATGGGTAATAGCTATGTAATAAGAATTGAATCAGTTTGAAATAAATAAATTGTGAGAACTTGTAGATAGACCCAAAGACACCTTGACTATTGAAACTAAATGGGTGTTTAGGAATAAAGTTGATGAGCTATGCACTATAGTTAGAAACAAGTCTAGACTTGTTGCACATGGTTATAGTCAAGAAGAAAGGATTGAATATGATAAAACCTTTTCACCTATGGTCAGAATCGAACCCATAATAATCTTTCTTGATTATGAAACACATATAGATTTCAAGATTTTTCAAATGGATTTCAAGAGATAATTATTAAATGGTTTTATAGTTGATGATGTTTTTGTTAAACAACCCCTAGTTTTCAAAAAACTCATTTTCCAAATCAATTTCTTAAATTAACCAAAGCCTTATATGGTTTAAAACAATCTCATAGAGATTAATACGATAGGCTAAAAAATTTTCTGACTTCAAAAGGTTTTTCCAAAGAGATAGCTAATCCTACCATTTTCATAAAGTGAATTTCAAAAGATATATTAGAAGTACAAATCTATTTTGATAATATTTTTTTTGGATCTTCAAAAAATTCTTTATGTACTAATTTTTCTAAAATGATGTAAAATGAATTTGAAATGAGATTAATTGGTGAACTAAAATTCTTTCCTGGATTTCAGATTTTTCAAAACAAAGAAGGAATTATTTTAAATCAAAGTAAATATACAAAAGATATTCTAAAACGTTTTAACTTGGATATCACTAAGAGTAGTGATACTCCTATGAGTACCACCTATAAATTAGATCTTTATGAAGTTGGGAAACCAGTTGATCAAACTAGTTACAAAGGTATGATTGGAAGTCTTCTCTACTTGACTGATATCCGAAAAAACATTATGTTTAGTGCGTATGTGTGCTCATTTTCAAGAAAACCCAAAAGTTTAACACCTTGTTCCTATTAAAAGAATTTTTAAATACCTAAAATATACTACCAATTTAGGATTGTTTTACCTAAGAGGAAAAGTAATTGATTTATTAAGTTATTTTGATGCTGATTTTGGTGGATGAAATTTAGACAGAAAAAAAACCTCTAGAACATGTCAATTTTTAGGCAAGTCTCTAGTTTCATGGTGTAGTAAAAAGAAAATTTTTGTTATATTGTCTAATTCTGAAGTTGAGTACATAGATATAGGAAGTTTTTGTACATAATTTTTTTGGATGAAACACACTCTACTAGATTATGGATATCAATTCATACATGTCCCCATAAACTATTATAACCCAAGTGCTATTAACATTTATAATAATATCGTTTCACACTCTTAGATAAAACATATTGATATAATACATCACTTTTTGAGGTCCATTTTCAAAAAGGAGACATCAATATTTAATTTATTGGCATAGAACATTAGTTAGCCAATATATTCACTAAGCATTTGAATTTTGAGAGAATGAATTATATCAAACATGAGTTAGGAATGATAAATTTTGGTTAAGTTTAATTCTCTGTGACATGCTGTTGTGATGACATGTGACGTTGTCTTATCATGCCATTGGTTTTTCATGTCATTTTATTGTTATGATGTTGGTTTTTCATTGAATTGGATATCACATCATTGAATTTTCATACCATTTCTATGTCATTCCATTTCATTTCATGCCTTTAAAAATTGTTCTGTTTCTTGATATTTTGAACCGCTAGTTTATTTCCCAATTTATGTTATTTCCTATAACTCGATGTGTGTTTTTCATCGAATTTTAATTTTGATTTCAATTATTAATTAAATTTTATAATACATAATATCCCAAATGATATTAAAATGGAATTATATCTATTCCTAACATACCTTGAGCCTCACACGATACTCACATATCTCTCTCAATACTAGTGAAACCCTTTCACCCCTCGTATTTCAAATATTCTCCTACCCTTAACCAAGCTTTCAAAGATGATATGAATGTCAATAATGAAGTGTGATTTTGAGATCTATCCCTCTAAGTCTAAATCTTCAAAGAAGTAGAAGAAAGTGTTGAGTTCAACTACTCTAGTTGCTCCAGTTAACCCTAAGCTAGCCAACTGAGTTGTTGTACCAGAAAAGGAAGTCAAATCAAAGTGGTTGTTGTCTAGTAAGTATTTGGTACTAAAAGTTCTCTAGGATAAGGGTTGGTTAGAGTGGGTTTCATAAAATTAAATACCTTTCTACCCTAAGATAGTCTATGATTTTTATTATCATGTAGAGTTTTCATTTTATGAAGATAGTTCCGATTGGATCAGAAGCCATGTGAAAGGACATGTATTTGGTTTTTCATCAAAGAAATGGGATAAATTTTTAGGTCTACATCATGATGGAATTTATGATGAATACCAAGGAATCATTCCAGAATTAAATGACTTGTTTATGTATGAGGATTCTCTTGCTATGCTGATTGGAGATGGTACATCTAGAAGGCCTATTGCCTCTGAGTAGGATAGAGAATGTAGGCTTCTTTTTAAGTTTGTGTAACACATACTTTTCCCAAGAAAGGGTGATTTTTCAACCTTATGATGTAAATATGTGTATCTTCTATATATGATGACATAATTTCACAAGATAAATATCTGTAGATATCTCATGGTTTATATGTGTGATGACCAATACATCCTTAAGATCACATTACTTGATCTACCCGAAGATTATTTCTGTAATGTTGAAGGCTAAGGTCCTAGTAGATAAAGATGAAGAGTCTAATATATACTGTGGTGGTTTTTATATTACAAGTTATACTTGTTCTAGGATGAAGATTAGATAGAACCCCTAGAATAAATAGTGGGTTAGTGATTCTGAGAAGTTATATGATAAGTATAACCCAATTGATCATTCAACCAGACTAAAGGATTAAGTTTATTGAGTCTTTGAGATTGATAAAATGGTTGAATTATCTGATGAGGATAAGGAAGAAGCTGTTTCAGAAGAACAATAAAATGAATCATTTGTTGATATAGGGTGTGACCCTAATTTGTCTCTCAAAGTTTCTCCCATTACTTTAGGATCTCCTAGTCCACCTAAGAGGTTGATAAAGAGAGAAAAGTTAGTCAAAAGTGACGAAGAAGAGACTGAGGTCTCTGAAGAGAAGCATTATAAAATTTACAAATCAACTGAAGATAATGATGATGCTAATGAGGAGGAAGAAAAAGAAGAAGAAGAAGAGAATGGAAGTGAATCTGGTGATGATGTAGACTCTGACCAAAATAGTTATAGTGGTAGAATAAAAATAAAGGAAGTGAAGATGCCTCTAGAGCTTTAGGATGCACTTATTGAGGGGGAGAAATCCCCATCTGTTGAAATATTTCATGAAGCTCTAGATTTTGATAAAGTTGAGTCTAGATCTTTTTCCACTTGTCAAGAAGTATCTTATTCTAATATATATGAGAAAATGAGATTTATAGCTACTGTATAACAATATTTAGATGAACAAGAGAAAAAGGAGCTTATTGAGGAAGAATTTGGGAATGAAGAGTTAGTTGATTTAAATGTTGAAAAGACTCCTATGGTTGAGAATTTGGAAGGTGAATCCACTATTATTGTTCAAAAAAAGGATGTTTAAAATCTAGATGCATGTACTATTAGTACACAGTTAGAATCCAAGTATTCTAGTGCTGTTGCATAGAGATTAGATGCCCAATCTTTAAAAGAAATCCCTACACCCATTGCACATTTTATAGTTGAAAAAAGTTCAGATGGTCTAATTTTTTTTGAAGTGTCAGTTGTTCCTGCTATTTTGGTCCCTCCTATCACTTCTCCAATTGTTTCTGAGGATTATGGGATATGGGTTGATCCCACGTTTGAAGAATGGGGAAAATTTAGTAGGATTCCACTAAAGCATGGTGGACCTGAGGTTCAAATTGAAGGAGATACTAAGAGATCCTTGATAGCTCAAGTATATTTTTATGGGATTTTGGAAAAGTTCACTTCTTTAAGAACCCATAATCTAGAACCTATTTATTTTCTAGTTGATGTATTCAATAAAAGTGAATTAGATGCTTTTGGTAAGATATTGATGTTTGAATTTTCTTTTAAGTTGAAAAATATGCCTCCTCAAAAGAATTTCATCTGTGAGAAGGATTCAAGATATATATTTGAGTTGGTTATTCAACATATCCAACCTAATATGATGTATAAAATTTACTAGGTAGAGATTGAGAATAAGTGAATAAGTGGTGAACTAGAATCTATCAAATATTTTATTGAAGAAATGAGATCTTATTTAAATCTTCTCTGAATGTAATCTTTAAAATCCTTGAAGATATTTCTTCTGATACTTCTATTTCTATTTTTACTTCTACTCTAGCCATGGATATTGATCAAATAAGGGGATTTTCCTGAGATGATATGATAGATGCTTCAACCAGTGCTTTTGGAAGTGTCACTGATTATCCCCAAGAGACTTTGAGTAGAATTTGGTATAACTATGATCATGTTATCAAGTTTATTACTAGCTATGACCATGACATGAAAGCTGGAAGAGATACTATAACTTTGTATTTCAAGTTCTATCTCTCTCAGATTTATAACAAGCATGCAATGGATGAAAATTTCAAATTCTTGGCTGCAAACTTGAGCATGCCTCCTGTGACTCAAGCTTTCAAAGAACAAGTAAGACAACTCAAGGAGATGACTCTAGTGTTGAAATATTTTATGGAAGAAAAGAAAAATTTATTTAGTGCAATGGAAAGGGGTGGACAAATCATAATGGATTTCATCAATATCATGAATCCATTTATTCATGGTCATGGCCAAGAATTTGTTACTAAGGAAGCTGTTCCAATTACTTCTTAGTTTTCTCTCAGACCATGAGTTTCTCAAGATCCTTTAGCATCTTTTCCTGCCCAATTCCAGTATTTTCCAATGTCTCTTACTCAATCTCTGAGAAAAATCAGGCTAGTTTTTATTGTGGAATATCATCCTCAAATCATAGCTGGAATTTCATCTAGTGTTGTCTCTATCTTACCTTGAGCTGATCCTACTGCTTCAGATAAAGAGAAATAGAAATCGCAAGCTAAAGGAAAAGAAATAATGGACCCATCTGTAAACCTTAAACATTGTTTTTGTTGGATTATATAGTTTTTATTTGATGGTACTTGGGATGTAATAACTTTTTGGTAATTATTTTGAATGCATTTGATATTTATTATTATTATTGTTTATTCTTGTTTTTATAATGCTTTTCTTTACCTTTTTGATAATACCAAAAGGGGGATAATTCTTATGGATTGTTGAAGACCTTTATGAAATCTATGATTTATTATAGTATTTTTTTATGTTCTCTTTGATACTATATATTTTTAATTTTTCTATTCATGATACTTACCTTGGATACTTACTCTTTTCTTATTTTTCTCTGATACTATCTGCCCTTACTAGGAATGCTATGTTCGAATTTACACTACCCTGAATATCATTTTTAAATTTTTTAATACTTTTAATGCCATGATTTGTGATCATAAAAAAGGGGGAGATTATTGTACTCCTAGTTTTAATGATAAAAAATTCATGATTATAATGTTATTAATGAGTTTCATGTCTCTCTATAAGTAATTTTAGTTTTGAGCTACGTGAAACAATTATCTAAGGATGAGACACCATTGAGATTGGCACCTCCAACTCGAGACACCATTGTCTATGACTCACCACCATCACATAAAATATATCGAAGTATGAGATACCACTAGGATCACACACTACTAGAATGACATACTGCTGGACTAGAATTTTGACAAAGTCTGAGGCACTGTCAGTTGAAACACCATTAGGATGTCATACTGCTAGAACAAAAATTTGGCTAAGTATGAGATACCACCAGATGAAGCACTGCCAATATCACTCTGCCAGCACAAAATTTTGGCTAAGTCTAAGACACCGTTATACCACACACCATCAGACCAGACACCACTAGTTAAGACACTACCAGCATAGTGAAAATTTGGAAAAGTCCAAGACACCGCGAGAACATAATACCGCTAGAGTGTGACACTACCAGAGCATGATACTGCTAAACCTTGTGACATCACCATCCTAATACACAACAACTATTCTTCTTAACTTATCCTATTTGAATACTTTATTCTAATAGATATATTTATTGAAGTTAATACCACTTATTATTTTAATGATTGTCTCTTAAATTATTGACAGAAATCATTGAAGAAAGTTTCAAGATGTGCAGTATGAGAAAGCAGTTGATCCAGATATTCACCTTTTCATTGCTGATAAAAGTGAAGCACTCTCCCTCATGTAGTAGATTTGGAAAATAAATGAGAAGAGATGCAATAGTAGATGAAGTGGACTGCTAGAAATTTGAAAGTTTAAAATTCCTGAACACTCTTAGAGCTTAACTTGGTTGAAAACAAGACAAAATATCATATTACAAACAAAATTGGGAAGTCAAACTACACATTCAAATTTGATGCGTTCCTCCAGTCAAAGAACAAGAGTCTATGACACTCTATTTTCCTAAAGTTTTTAAAAGAACCCGACTCAAGCTTCACTGCTGAATCAAACCAAGAGTCACAAGATACATTGCAACAGACCGAGCACTTCTAAACTCTAATCTTCTATATTTATTTGTTCTATTTATATTTATTACATTTTGAGCAGTGTGCATGCATACTCTATTTTATCACACACACACTTTCCCCTATGCTAACCTGGAAGATACTCGATATCTTATCAAAATACTTTCATATTTATTTCTACCACATATAATAGTGGAAGAGGTCCTTGTGTGGCCTGTTTATTTTTTCTCCCATGTATAACTGTGGAAGAGGTTGTGTGTGACCTATAAAGTTTGTAAACTATTGTAAAACCCAATCCAAGTTGTGGATCATATTGTTTATTTTATATAAACTGCTTGGTGGTGGGTGATCACCAAGTGTAGAGGACCATGTATCAGCTTAAGACTGAACCTATTGTATTCATTCTTTCAACTGTGTGCTATAATTTTGTTTTACTTTATTTATGATATAAAAATGAAAATTGTTTTAACTATAATATATATATATATATACTTTGATATTTTATCTTAATTCATGTTCATATTGTATTTTGATATAGTAAACTGATTTCAATGGATCCAATAATACAAAATATTATTCATCTGAGACCTAATAAATCTTTAGATAAATATTTATAAAGATCAAGATCTATATCATACTACTTATTTTGATAAACTGAAACATATTTAAACATATGGGGGATTTCAAAACAATCCATTTAGATAGAAATTTTTATTGGGTACTCAATTCACCCCCTCTTGAGATACTCACTCTGAACAACATAAATGTATTGTTATTTTCAAAATAAGTTTTTGAAAGTGTTGAAAAGTTATCATTTTGAATAAAGAATCTCAATTCCTCATATGATATGAGTAGATCATAGCCTATGATATACTTCACATTTATACTTAGGCTTATGATATTGGTCAATCATAAAATATGAATAACCTATTTTATTCTATATCCAATAGTTACAACCTTCCAACTATATAGAAATTCATCCTTGAGATACATCACTGAGCATAATTGGAAAAAATATCCAACCATTGTGCTTGCATATCCACCTCTTTCTATAAAATCTCCTACTAGATAGACCCATGCTGCCACTGCATGTAAACCAGGGCTATCATCTTCCCATGTAAGAAATTATCACTTCATTATATAATAAAATTAGTCATTCCTCAAATGAATCATCAGACTCCATCTTGACATCATTAATGCTGATTACATGAGAATGGTTGGGGTGGTATTTCTAAAGTTGAGATATATGGAATACATTTTTTATAACACAAAATATTTGAGGAATCACTAATTAGTATTCTAAAATACCGATCTTATTAAAAACCTAAAATATCCCCACATACCTGGGTGCCGACTTTCCATAACTCCAAATCTATTGGTATCCAAATCGAGGTGACACCCTTAAGAAAAAAATGATCATTAACCTCAAACTTTAGAGGACATTGGTACTAATCTGCATAAGATTACCACATAATCTGATTTGTCTCTAATCACTTTTAAATTAAACAGATATTCTATAAAGTATACTATATGAGACTCAACATAAAAATAGAAGGCTCCCCTACCTCTATACAATACATAAATGATTGTTATGGCCTTCCATATAAGGCCTTGAGGAGTATTATCTGAATAGACACCTGATAATTGTTTTTATAGGAAAAATCACAAAGTATAAGATGATTCTCCCATGAATCAATGAAATCAAGGACACATGCTTATGAAATATACTCTAAAATCAATATATTATGCTTAGATTTCCCATTGGTCTAAGGATGATATTCCACACTCAAATTTACCTATGCATCTAATGCCTTTTGAAGTCCCTGATAGAAGCGAGATGTAAATCAGGCATCTTGATTGGATATAATAATCTTAGGAACACCACATAGGCATAATTTTTCCCAAACATACAACCAGACCTAATTATCAATATATTGTGCCTCCTCGATTAGTAATAAGTGGTCCACCTTAGTCAACCGATTGAATATAAACCATAATATATCACTACCATGAGGTGACCTTAGTAGAATTTTCATGAATTACATCATTATTTCATCCCACTTCTACTTTCCTGAATGGCCCGAAGGCCTTTAGTTTTTATTCATTTTTAATAATCCCTCTTTTAAGGGTTGAAGGGTAACCCTTGAAATTACAGGACCCAAAGGTCTTACAAGAATTCAATCATTAAAGACTATGACTACTTGAATTTTCCCCTCCCCATCGTCTGCATCATGATTAGATCTCCACCTTTGCATGGCTGTATGGATAGCTGCCCCATGAAGAGGTGAAAATTCCTAGTACCGATGGAAAATTCCATACCCTCTCATCTTCCAAATCCATTATCTCTTCTTTGGTGAGTGCGCATTTCTCTAAATCCTCTTCTGGGGCTTGTTCATTGTAGAATCTATCTAGTAGCATCTACACATCAGGTGCCCAAAAGGCATTGAGGTGGCATGAAGGCCTTAAGGTGGCCCAAAATCCTTACTAACCCGAAGTCCTAGGTGTCCTGAAGGCCTTAAGGACTCTAGGCCCAAACCAGAGGCTCGAAGGTGAATAGTTCTGGATATTATAGTACCTAACATTACCTTCTACAGTACCTGCTATAGTGCCTGCTACAATACTGCTACAGTAATGCTACAGTACCCTAGAATTATGCCTCCACCCGGAATCGAACCTGGGTCTCGTGGATGCACTTGGAGATTCCTCACCAACCGGGCTAAGGCTCATGTTTTATCCCACTTCTACTTAGGAATTAGTAAAGGCTAAATAAAACCTATGGGTCTCTAGTACTCAATCTTCACCCATTGATTTTTGAAGTAATGAAAAATAAAACCCTTTATGTTTTTCTTTATCTCAGGCCACCAATAATACCCTATCATGATACATTATAGAAATCCCTAACCGAACCACCCATCCCGAGGCATGCAAATCCTGCATCAACACTTTGTGTATGCTCATAGGGACCAAAAATAAACCTTGAACATAAAAGATCCCATAACCATTTCAGTACTAATCTAGTAATGGATCCCCACCATATATATATTCCCTCATAACCCAATAATTCAAGTTAGAAAACCAACTCTCCATCACTCTATCAAGTAGTGAAGAGGTAATGGTCAAATATGTAAGGGTAAATTTACCTTGATACTATTGTACATCAAGATGAAACCCATTAAAGTGGATCATCAATTTTCATTCACTATTAGCCTCATATATTACCTGATCCTGAGTCTTCTTCCTCACAAAATCTTCTAAAATATTCACTTTTCTAGGGGTATACACCATGTTAAATTTAAAAGGATTATAGATAATCAACCCACATTCTACACCGAAGGTTCAAGTCATATTGGTAAAAGATATACCCAAGGCTCTTGTAGTTAGTGTACACAAAATTGTCTCACCCCAATATATAGTGGCACCAATATCTCAGTACATGAAATACTTCTTCAAGATCTAAATTGTAATTTACATACTTTTTTTCATGTGATATTATGTGACTTGATCCATAAGTGACTACTCAATTTTCCTCTATCAACAACACTCTAAGACTAACTTCTAATGTATAAAAAATAGGTTGTAATCCTTAATGAGGTTAGGTATGATTAATATTGGAGTATATTTCAATATTTCCTTTAGCTCATAAAAGTCTCTCTCACAAAGATTAAACCATTTGAACTTCACCCCCATCTTGGTCAAGGCCATCATCAATGTCACCAATAGGTAGAATTATTGAATAAATATCCTATAGTAGTTTTCAAATCCCAAGGAACTATATATTTCAAACATATTCTTAGGTAAATACTAAGAAACCATAACCTTGACCTTCTCAAGGTGCACTAATATACCACCATTTGATATTATGTTTCCTAAGAAGTGAAACTCTCTGATCTAAAAATAGCACTTTGAGAGTTTAAAATATAACTATTTCTATCTCAGTGTACTCAAGACAATATCTAGATTCCAAGCATGATCCTCCCATGATTGGGAATACACTAGGATATATTTTATAAAAATTATGATGAATAAATCCAAATAAGGATAAAAAACTTGATCCATCAAGGATATAAACACTACTGGAATATTTATTAAATCGAATGACATTATGAGATATTCATATAGGCTATACCTTATCTCAA
The DNA here is from genome assembly GCA_963277665.1 of Viscum album. Taxonomy (NCBI): domain Eukaryota; kingdom Viridiplantae; phylum Streptophyta; class Magnoliopsida; order Santalales; family Viscaceae; genus Viscum; species Viscum album. The sequence goes on from OY728130.1 coordinate 731,934,456, forward strand.
AATAAGTATAAGGAATATCATATAACCTCATACAAAATTGATGATATATCAATCTCAACTCGATCTTGGATAACCACTTTTCTTACCTTAGCTAATCAAAAAAATCATCTATAAATGGGAGAGTATAATGGTTCTTGAACATAAATTGGATCAACCTCTAGTAATCCACATATAAGTACAAAGAAACATCACCATTATTGGAAAATAAAAAGTGATCACCCCAAGGGAATGTTCATGGGTGAGTAAATACCTTTACTTCAAGGTCCTCCAATTAAACCTTCAACTCTATAAGATTTATAATATTCATCCTTTATAGTGTAATGGATATGGGATCTATAAATATAATCATCTCAATTTTCAAATCAACCTCTGTTTCGAGTGGAAACCATAATAATTTGTAAATAAAAACATCATAGAATTGAATAGTGGCTAGAGGAAAGACTAACTATCTCATCTCTTAATAATCTAGAACAATACTAGAAATATAGGCTGAAATTTTCCCCATCCACCAATTGTTTGGTCCTAAATATACTGCTTGTAAATCCTACTCCTTAACATAGGTATAATAATCACCCTCAATAGATGCGATGGGTAGCCATCAGTGGTATCAGTTGATGTGTGATCGATATCAAGTCATATAATCCATTCCAAAGATCACATTGAAACTAAATATCTCTAATACAATGAAATCACAAAGAATACTATATCCACTAATCACAATACCACATTTCATTTATCTCTAAATACCATCTAATCTCAATCCTATAGGTGTATTGATAGAAATTAACCTATATAGATACTCTATGGTCAACCATAAATCATTAAAAAACTAGGAAAATATAAATGAATATAATAAACCCATATTGAATAAAATAGATTCTATTGTGGATTCCACTAAAATCACACCCCAAATAGTCAACATTCCCTCATTATGTTCAACAAGAGTAAGGTTGATAGCATGAAACTAGCCTGATCTTCTTATGCTTTGGCCTCTTATCGACTCACTATCCCAAGAAGCATTACCAACCTATATTGACCCCAAGCACCACGTCTTCCTCTATTCTATGATCAAGTGGAAGAAATCTAATCACTACCCTGTAATACTATCCTTGATCTAACTCTAGATCCATGAACCTATCCATCACCACAAAAACTTCTTGGATAATAATAGCCCTGAAAAATTCATTATAAATACCTGATTTACCCATATTAATGAAACTACATAGGTGTTCATTGGAACTACAGTCGGGTATACTCCACCTTGCCACACTGACAACACATTTCAAAGTCCTCCCTCATAGGGGAAGAGATGATCCATGAACCTAATTGTCTACCTATCACCACTCTAGTGAGAATCACCAAATTACCACTTACAACCACCTAAAGATCCTCTCTTAGATCTACCATAAGAATCATATTTCCTAGCAATTCCACCATTTACTAAGATCCTATCAGTATTGAGGTCCTAGTTCAAAAACTCTAAAAAATATATAATGTGAAAAATATTCACCTATAATCGAATAAAATGTCTCATCTCATCCTCAAAATGGTGAACACTGGAAGTCTCATCACCTACCATCATAGGTTCCAACCAAAGTAAATTGGTAAAAAATTCTGCATAGTTCATCACTAACATGCCTCCCTAGACAAGGTAAATAAACTATAAGGCCCTATCTATCCTCAAAGTCTTAAGAAAAAAAATCTTGAAGAAACAATCTTGGAAATCATTCTAGGATATCCCCACATGTTGATCTACTTGGACAACCAAATCTAATCAATCCTTCAATAGTCTTCATAACATGTACACAATGAGCCTCACCACCATCTTCAGGGTGTTTTCCTAGTTTTTTGGTTATAATAACTCAAGATAGGGGGTATATTGAGTTCTTAAATTTCACCTTAATAAATTCTAACCTTTTAAACTTCCCTCTTTAAAATGGATTAATATATCCTTTCTCTTTTAATCAAATATGAAATGGAAATAAAATAAAATAAAATAACATGACATAAGAGATTTATATAGTGGTTTGGGGATACAAAAAACTTTCTCTATAACACCCCATCAATAACCATTTCAAGTATGATGATTTTATTTAATATATTTTTCCTATGGACCTCACAACTAAGTGCAAGCAGTTTACACTTGACGTGTATATGTTACAAGTGCTTTTACTAGGATCTCCATCTCAAGGCCTATACCCAAACTCACTTCCATAATTAGTACAAGAAGTGTGAAATTATAATAAAAATATAATTAATGTATAAATTTAAAATAATTACAACATAAAGTTATTGTCAAAGTACAACTAACATAATAAAATCTGCTCCAGAGAAACATTTATGCCTCCAAAGTGTAGATCTAAAGGTTCCAAAGCCGTAGTTAAAATCTCTAGTAATATAAAGAAACAACATAATTATAATATTTATATCTTTTTTTTAAAATTTCAAAAATAATTTTTAATTTCATTATTTTCCGAATGTGATAATAAATTTTATATAAAAATTTATATAGATGTTTGTGTGAAATTCTAAATCTTTATTTTCAAAAGACTAAACTTCTATATTCATTCACATGTGTATGTATTATATATATTTTATGTATTTTATTTGACTTTGTGTATATTATTTTTCTCTACCTATAATATATATATATATATATATAATATCAAAATTAATTTAGCTAAAAAATGATATATAATCTTCTCCTTGAAAATAGGAATCCTTTTAGCCATTGGAGACCTTATTTCCAAAAAATAAAATCTTGAAATAAACTTGATCAATATTCTTAAAAAGATTCCTTTAAAAATAAAATACTTCAAAGTTTACTAATATTCTCATTTAAAATAGAAACAAACAAGTCTCTATGAAAATACTTGAAATTTGAATTTTAATTTCATTCATAAATTTTTCTTCAAAAAAGATAATATACATAATATATTCTTCCTCTAAAACATAAGAATAATACTCAACTTCAATATATAATATATTTTATTTAATATGTAAGATATTCTATTCAATGCACAAGATAATTAAATGCATAAGATATTTATTTCACTGTATAAGATCTCAGACTAATACATGATTTTTCACACTAAGAAAAAAAATTGAAACGTAAGGTTTTTATATGACTTTAAAAAAATACGTAAGTTTCTTATCCATACATAATATCAAATATTTTCATAAATTCTAATATGAAAGAACAATAATATATTTTACTAAATAAATAATATATATATGTTAATATGTTATATTATTCCTTTTTAAAATAACCAATACATAAAAATAATGTCTAAATTTCACTGTATATGTAAAATTTTATACTTTGAAATTTTTTAGAATATAAAATTTTCAACCAATTTCCACCGAATACATAAGAAATAATTCTCTATAAGTAATATCCAATACTTAAAAAACTTTTCAACTCAAATATAGTAACTATAAATATATTGTAAAACTCTTTTAATATATAAATAGATAACCCAATCTTCACTTAAAGTAAATTCATTATAAAAAAAACATGGGATTTTGTGAGCATAAAAATGTAGAATATATGAGAGTATGTTGGAACACTATAATTTAAAAATAATTCCCCCTTTTTTATAATAAAAAACCCATAAAATTAAAACATAAAGTTTTACATATTAATAAATTATCAATAATAAAAAAATAACATGAATCAATATTTCTTTTTTTTTCTACTTAATTACTTATTCTACCCCTTTTTATTATATAAAAAATAATGATAATTAGGGGTTATAACATAGTTAATTTATCACACTAAAATAAAAAAATTTAAAATACAATATTGAATAGAATATGAATATAACAATGACTTTTATTAAATAGAAACAACACAAATTTTGAGTTAAAGAAAACAAACAAACAAATAAATAATAAAAAATAAACAAAAAATTAATCAAGTGGATTTGGATCCTAGTTTGTGAGAATTATAGGTTTTAGGTTTGGAATGAGTAGGACCTTCTTAATTCTCAAAATGTATTCTAGATTGAGTAAAATGTTGAGGTTTAGATGAGGAAGAACCATATTACTATCCCGAAGCTCCAATACCATGAGGTTTGTCTTTAACCCTTTTCATTGCTTTCTCATTTTTTTCACTAATTTTAGATCCCTGTTTTAATTTCTCATAGGTATGATTATATTATCTAGAAAAAATATTCTTTGATTGAGAATAAGTAGTATTAGTGCTTGAAGTATGATTTCGTACAATAGATAACATGACTGGTAAGTCATCATAAGATTTTGGAAGGAATATAACTTCTTTGAAAGATCTTTCCCACCAATAATTTTGATCATCTATTAACCTTTCATGAATTTACTTATGAGGTACAAAAAACCTTTTTCAATTAAGCTTTGGTTGTAGCCAGTTTTTTTAGGGGAATCCCTCTATGTTTCTTTCCTACAATCTCATATAAATATTTCCCAAAGGACACTAATATTGAGACAAATTTATCTTTTATACAGTCAAGCACAATTTAATATAATTGTATTAAAAAGTATCCATGTGCCTTCTATATTTTATTCATATATTTCTAACACAATCTATATATAAATTATTTAGCTCATATTCCCAACTATTTATAATTTTTTTCCATCAACTCATCTAAACTCTTCTCATATTAGTGATACATTGTGTAGATAAAATTGTCCATCAATTTTTCATTTTCCATGATTTATAGGAAATCAAACATTTGTTTGAAAGAGTTTGATCAAAGTATTCTCAGATACTTGAGGTGAAACAATAATATATACCTCAATAGTAGGTACTTTAAAAACAAAAAATTTCCTTGACTTTTCCTGACACTTCTTTCCAGATCTAGATGAATCAGTTTATTCTTCATATTAATCAAAGTTTTAAGAATAAATATCACCAATATTCTCAATTATATATATATATTTTAAAATTAACCAAAAATAGAAAATTGTAATTAAAATTTCCTTATGACCTTTTTAAAATATTTACATCCTATAATTCTTTAATATTTTTCATCAAAACTCATTTTATGTTTATTTTTTTTTCAACCGTAAAAAAATAATTTAGTAAATCTTTCATATATTTTATATCCTCATGATATTTATCATGTTTATGATAGAATTGAATTTGGAATTTCCCAAAATTAGCTGTACTTCCCAAAATATATATAGTATTTTTAGTATTTAGATTTTGAAACCTAAGTTCTGTAAATTCAACAATCAAATCATTTTTAAAATATTAAAAGTTATTTAGAGTAACTGTATCAAATTGTAAACTAGTAATTATTTTCCATTCACTAAACTAGAATAAAATTTGAATATTTTATTAAGAACATTTTTTAAAGATTCACCCAAGCATATCAAAACACTCTGTTTCTCCTTTATCAATTAAAATTGATCTTGCATCATTTCTCTTAGATCATTCTAGAATGATTCATCAATTCCTATCTGAATAGGTTGAGTATTCTTCATCACTTCAATTTGATCCTTCAAGAATTATTTTAACTCATCAAAATCAATTTGAGACACCATTATAGAATTTAAATATTAAAATTCTAATTTCAAAACATAATTATCTTTACATATTTTCAAATTTTCTCTTGATTCCTTCAGACCAAATTTTATGTTTTTAATTGCATCCTATAGTTGATTAAATTCAAAGAACATACTAGTTGTGATCTGGTTAATATATTTAGTAAATTATTTTTATTTTTCTTCCTCAACTATAGGTGAATGTATTTATTTATCCACTACTACTTTTATTATTCTTAGAAAATAAATTTCCTTATGAACATCAGTATCATGATCCTATTTTTCCTCTAGATATTTTTTTTATCTTGATCACCACTTTGATCCTCAGTATCCCCTATAAGTTACTTTTCTAATTGATCATTTTCACTAATAAATTTATCAAAATTAACTCAATCACTATTTGTTTCTCTAGTATAAAATTCCATACCTACATTTATATATTAACCATATTTAGAAGTTATATATTCATTGACAACTATAGTCCTAACATTAAAATATTCATGTTGATCTTTAAATTCATCATCTAGATTTCTTTCTTCATTAGTTAAAATGTCTTCAATAACTTCAAAGAGATCTATAAAGATTAAAATTTATCTATAGGTTATTCATATTTATTTTAATATATATTAATAACAACTCTAGTCATATCTATATCAATTGATTATATTTATTTATCCCCCTCAAGAGTTTAAGTTAATTATTCTTCATCAGATCCATATTCTTTTTTCTTAATAACCACCAATTTGTTTAAGGGTTGACTCCATATATACCCAATATTTTTCAACACACCAAAAATAATTAAGTTGTGTTGATGAGATTTCAAATATTTTAATTAATTTATATTAACTTATTTCTTCTCTAAGAGTAGTGTGATCGTCATCCTATTAATCCAAAATGGGCAGGCCAGGGTAGGGTGGGCCAAGCATGTATGGGTTTGTCTCCAAAATCCTGTATATAATGCAAAAAAAAAACAATTTCAAGTCCTCCCCACCTTGTATAAGTTTGTGGGTAGCTCGCAGTCTTGACTGCATTTAAAAAAATATACTCTATTTATAATAATTTAAATAATGTAATTTTCTCATTCTTAATTGTAGTTGTGGGGAGAAGTATGGATCGAACATAGCTTGAATTTTATGGTATGTGATGGAACATTTTTCAATTGGTTAATGGTGGCATGAAGTGACATCAATGTGGTGGAGACCTATTACAATTCAAAGTAGGTGAGTGATTAGTGATGAGAGATAAATGACGATGTTAGTTGTTTGGTGATTTGATTGGATGGACATGTGAATAAACGACGACTCTCTAGGTAATGACTGGTTTCAAAAGATGAGATTAGGGTTCCCATAAGGTCCTTTCCTATTTTATTAATAAAAAAATAAAATAAAATAATAAAAATAATAAATCAACCCAAAAAATATTGTACTCTTTTAGAATTGAAACCATGTGCAATGGAGATGGGTTCCATTTTTTGAGAGGTGGGATGAAACAAAATGTAAATATGGTTAATAATTACAATATAAATATTATAACATCATTTCAAAATAATAAATATTAACCTATTTAAAATTCACATGTGAATTAATGGTGAATTTGTATGACCATTACGGTGAGAAATCATATATTATGGTTTAATCATGTTTTTTATTTAAAATACTTAAATGTTAAAGAAGTATATATTATAAAAAAATATTTTTTAAATAAAGCCCATGGGTAAGCTCACACCCACAAGGGTTCAACCTACCTTGGCCCACACCCATGCATGATCAACCCACATTGACCCATGCTCTTAATAGTCAAAATTTTTAGGCCTTTCATTCCCTTCATCTTCCCCATATCCACAAAAACCACATGCCATGAACCCATTTTTCATTACTACATCATCCCATAAGAATATAAATTTAGTTTCTTAAATCCTTGATATAAATAGTGAATAAATATCAAATCATATCTAATAATTTTCACATCCCTTTAATTCAATAATAGATATAATAGATACATATCTTGAAATAATACATTTTCAAAATTCTCCATATCTTTGAGAAACAATAGTCTAAATAAAATTTTAAAAAACCTTATTTTCAAGTTCCAAATAATTTTGAAACTTTTTTTCAATGTTAGTGAATAAAAATAGACAATACAATATATCTATAGCCATAAAATTTCCATCATCTAGAAATATATGATTAAATAGATAATATCCTTAATGAGGTCAATAAAAAATCTCATACAATTCAGTAGAAGAGAATGATAACTATTTACTTCTTACTCTAGATGAAATCAAATCTCCAAAACTTTCAAAAGTAAATTGATCATTCTCATAAAACTTTTTTACTGCACTTTCATAAAAAAACTCTATATTATTTGCATATAAAATAAAATTCTAACTATGAAATATTAAAACCTTCTTTAGAATCATATTTTTCTGGTTTAACTACGTAAAATCTATAATTTTTCTAGGAAGAATTCTTATATACACCTTTTATTTATTCTTTTCTAAACTAGATCCAACATCAGTTCTCTTAGTATTTACCATTTTCAAATGTGAGGTAAAGGTTTGAGGTTTTATGGTTTGAAATTGAGAGGAAATATCTAAAGTTTTCAATTGTTTGAGGTTTCTAACCTAAATGATCAATTTTTTTATATAATAAATAATTTTAAACCTCATTTGAAAATAAATATAAGAAAAAAAATTAAAAACATAAGATAAATCTACACAAATTAGAAAACATATTATATATCATGAAGTAAATATTACATATCATAAGATAAATATTATATATCATGAAATAAATATTATATATGAATAAAATATATTACTTATTAAGTTATGTAAGATTTAAAAGCTCATACATAAGAAATATAGAATAATATGTAAGATAAAACACTTAATTAAAAAAACATAAAATAGAATAAAAATAATAAAAAATTTACACTCATTTAATCTTATATAAAACCAAATCACTCTTAATAAAATCAAAATGATAAGAAAGAGGGGATTAGTGAAAATGTATAATAATTAATGTTCAATATCAATGAATTAAAGAGAAATATCACATTTTTGTGTGTGATATTTTATGAAATTATGCCTTATATCACCATGATTTGTCCAAAAATGGCTTATAGGATTTTTTAAAATGTTGATAGCACTTGTAATAACAAATTTCATCAAAACACGTTCAAAAATAAAAACCAAAATCCTTTAAAGTTTGTTTCATCTACGTCACTTGTGCACAAAAACTACTAGATGCAACATAATCATCTTGAATATTAGATTAGACAAAAAAATAATGTTCATTACTAGACTAATAAACTAAAAATCCTCCTAAGAAATGGAATGTTTCTAAGGTATTCCTCCTACTTAGTCTATAACCCCAAAATTCAGAATCATAATATGAAATTAAATCAAATCTAACAGTTTTATGAAATAAAAAATAAATAAATACTATACTTTAATATATATTAACATTATTTTTGAATCATTAAAATTATATTCCTTAAGATTTGTTTGAAATATTTCACATAGACATATAAAAAACATGATTTTTGGTTAATTTTTAGTGATATATAATAAGCTCCAAAATATTCCTCTATATAACTTGCTATCCATTGGTTTTCTAGATTTATCCATGTAACGTCCTATCTTGACTCCCTATAAAACTAGTAACCATACTGGTCACCACATGACCTCAAGAACACATCCCCATACTATAGAGGCTTCTAACTAGTAGTGAGGATATACAGAGGTGATAGTGGGGAGACTATGCCATCATGAATAGAGTAGCATAGTGGTATATCAGAAAATAAATAATAGACAATATAAGAAGAAGTAATAAATGAAAGATAGAGCACTGAAATAATAATATCAACTGAATATAAATGTATAATGCTAATATACAATAATACATGCATGTCCAGATGACGATACATAAACTAAAACAATATACATACAATAGGAAACATGTTACAGTGCAGTACATGAATAAAGAAAAGAAATAAAATCCTCGAGGGTTAACTCCATGAGAATCCTGAGCTCCATATCAGTCCTATGCTCCTAACTCCCAGGTACAAGCAAGTCAGCACAAGAAACAATCCATGGTCCTACGAACATGAGATATTCTCATATACGCTAATCAAATGGAGTCCCGAGCAGGGTGTGATATAAAATCCTAGTAGGCCACCACCAACGATGTCTATAGATAAATCCAATATGTGAATATAAGGTACAATAGTGTGTAGGTATAAATAAAAAAACATATCTGAATAAATAATAACTAGCCTGGTCAGGTTCCTGAAGGACACCTACCGACTCTACCTACTTCAATTCATGGCTGGAAAGAGTGTCTGATCAGTAACTATATATATAGTAATAATAATATATATATAATATAGTTATCTAATTCATCCACCTATATGGACTAAGTATGTACAGATTTAAGTAGCCATATACCTGGAACACTAGGTGTTGGCTGGACCAGGGCGTAACTTAGTCCTCCATAACTAGTCTAATTGATCCTATAATCTCAAGTAGAGTGTACAATACCTAAATCTCATAATGAATGTGAGACTTCATGCTCAACACTCAAGATGATGGGTGTGTCATCATTCCAACACCCAAAATAAGGGATGTGGTGTGTAATTCCCACTGTCCAAATAGTGTCAATGGTGTGAGACGTCATGCTCAATACCCGATGTAAAGGAGAGTGAAACGTCATTCCCAAAAATTCTCTTAACCATCATGTCATAGCCAATATCAATGGAATAATAATAATGATAATAATAAGGCATTAAATCTTAAGATAATCCATAATCCCAATATAACCAAGGGTGCCACATTTATTATAATTCACATAATCCATGCTTATTTAAATATAGTAGGAGGCATGGTCAAACCACCCAATTCAATTTCATTTAATTTAAACCATTAAATTTAAACAATCCATCTCATTTATTAAGTCATGGAAATTTATAATCAAGGCTTGACAACCAACTTAAAAGGTGGTTGGTCTTTTAAAAAATTAATCACAAGGAAGGACATGCCCTCTTATTCAATACATTTAAGAATATCATTTGAGTACATGTACTAATCATTACACATATCTATAAATAATATAAAGGAATAGGAAAACACAAATGCAATTAGGATAAGAAATATTTAAATCACCAATCACAACTTTTTAGTTTAGAATCCAGTACACCTCATCTGAAGGGTTTTATTATAAAACATGACATTGTTTAACAAAAAATTTATTCAGAAAAACTAAATTTCACATTCTAGAGGCATAACTCAATTCACCAAAAAGAATAATTTTAGAAAACTACCAAACATGTAAAATAAATTTCATGGTTTATAAACATTATTTTAAAGGGTAAAATTCATTTACAGTCCAAGATGAATGCTTAAAAGGAAATACATGCTGTTAAAAAATTATATAAAATATGTAAAATCACTTGTCATGCCCAAAGGGGTGGATAGAATTGTGTTTAACATCCTATAATTACATATCAAGGCTTAATGGGAGTAATACATCATGAATATAATTAATTAGAAATAAAGAACTCATTTTAGGGAGAAGCACAACAAAGTTCAGTGCACAACACAAGGAAAATACTTATAAATCAATGGAAACTTGGGGAAAGAGCTATATACCACCTACCTTATAACAAGGATTCTTCACTCGTCCAAATATCAAGGTTTTATTTGTTCCAGTTTAGAATAAATCGAATAAACAGACATTTTCTCTGAAAATAGGGAGAATTAGATTGTACCACAAAAACATGGTTGAGAGGAAGTTAAATAGAGAAGGGTTTAAGAGGAATATAGATCTTACCAAAAGGAATCCATAGAGACCAACAAATCTTTAATCCGATTTCATATGATGGGGATATCACCATGCCTAGTAGAGGAAGGAGGATGAAACCACATGAGAAGGGAGGAGCCTCACGTGGCTAGAGAATAAGAAAAGAAGGAAATTAGGTTTTAAGATCATTAAGGGTAAAAATTTAAATTCAACCTTCAAGACAGGGTCTCATGGTTTGGCCACAAAGTTTGGCCGAATAGTGTGACAACTGTGCAACTCCCACTACTTAAGAACCATACCCTGCATGGATATCCCGCACAATTGGACCACCCGTGTGCTAAACTGTGCACACACACTACCTAAGTGGCACTAAGCGTGTGTTCTAGGTGCACTGTTTGGGGGAATAGTACAAAACCCACATGGGTCACTATTTCTCACATGCACATGGCATATAGTTTACACTGGTGGGATTCATAGTTTCAGACCAACCGTGTGCCCTTACCAGTCCACCCAAACTTTATTTTCTGGGGCCCGATGCTCCTGGAACTCAATTAACCACCTGAGACTTCTCTTGGGATTTGAACCACATCTTAAAAAACAACCTTAAGTGATACAAAACTCATATTTACATGTAAAGGATTATTTTATAAAATGTGATGTCCACTAAATGATAAAATTTAATTTCCCTTGGAATTCTACCCTGGCTCAAAACACAGGTCATTACAACCTCCCCACCTTAGAACTTCTAATCCCTGAGAAGCCTTAGGGAAACAACAAAAAACATTACCTGAACTAAAATTTTCATGAAGTATTATTCAAATGGTCATTTGTTATTTCCAAATTCCCCACACACCTCCAAGAATTTCTTAATAATATGGCACTTGAGCTATCAAAGTGCGATCCAACACTCATTTTCCAACTAAAACACCAAAACAGTGCTTAACTAATCCCATTTATCTATAAAAATGATTATGTCATCAAATATTTAAACATCTATATGATGTTTCTCCCCACCATAGGTATTTAACATCAAAAGGGACACTTTTGAGCATTGGTACCTTCACTGTCTTAATTTCCCACAAAGCACACCCTAAGCATTCCAACAACAATCCCGGCATGATTTTGAATCAGTCAAATGGTTTATTTCCCACAAAAATCCTTTATCTAGGTTGATCCAACTTTTCATGAAGATCCCTAGCCAATACATACTACACTTTTCTCCACATTATTACATTCCAAAATAGTTCTTCACCGACCATATTTCTTAAGTCAAAAGGAAACAACTCAAGCCACCTTCATCTGAACATTCTCAAAATGTCGTTATTAAAGAGTTGAAATAAAACAAACTAAACTACAAATCCTTATAATGAATATCACATTTACCACAAGAAAATTCACAGAATACCATAATTGACTTCTAGTGATGTTATTTGATCAAACCATCTAGACCACTGGAATCATTACCCTTTTAAACATCACCCCTGAGCCCGGAAACAAGTACAAGATAACATAAGATTCATTAAACTGGAGTCCAAGGAATTAACCCAAGGTAATTTATACTCTATATTTATAAGTGATATGTTGGTATAGGGCCAATACATCCACATTTGATCATTGACTGAGCCCAGAGTGGCATAATCCTGGCGGTCAAGTAAAAGGAAAACATCTGGTGTCCAAGAATCTGTCCAAGCCATTCCTACATGGGAACCCATGTATCACTCAGGACCAAACATGACTAGATAAAAACCATGCGTCCAATTAAAAACTTTGATAAATCTTTTTTATTTAAACAGAAAAAGAATTTAAAACTTTTATCTTGGTTTATAATTAATGCTCTCTTAATGAATCAGGAAAGACATCAAGATATGGGGCATGCTCATCACTAAGAAAGAGCGCACTAAGAGGATATCGAAGATTACCAAGAATATTAGAGACACTTCAACCATATACAAGATGAGGAATTTTGAACAGTTTTCAACCAACTATACCCAACTACCAAAAATAATAATAGTTGAACCACCACAGGTCAACTTCTTGAAGGAAGCTTGGCTTCACCTACCGACGCGTTGTCATTGATCAATCACAAAGCCTTTACCACCCGAGGCATGCTGTGATCACTCAATATTAGCCACCGAAGTCTATCCATGACCAAAAATGTTTCTCAAGGGTTGCGTACATATCCAACCACATCAACATTGTTCTTATGAGCAAGCACTGACACAAAACTACACTCACCAGCTATACGACATCCAAAAATTTCACAAACCATTTCCAAAAGGTATTCCTTAGTTGTGTCCCTTATACCTGGAAGGACACATATTCACTAGAACTAATGAAATTCTCCCCACCTTAGGAGTGTCCTAGTCCTCAAAAGGAGAGATAGACTAGCCACTCACAAGTGTTTTAGGTCAGATTCACCTTAGGCACATGTGTGACACTTATTTGAGTCATAATTACAACATCATAAAATTTGGAATGAAAGATAATACCAACCTGACCGGTGTATCAAAACACATGATCCTCTTGGAATGATATCCCGAGAATTGGTATGAATTGATTACTTTAATTCCTAGGTCACTCTAATCCAAATATGACCCAAGAATGTACTCAATAGCTCAAGGCTTAATGATTCCACCAAAATCAATCAGTTCATTGTCTCATTTAGAAATTTGAAGGGTACCACATATATGAATGCACACTACCATGAGGTTTTAGAAGAAATACAACACATCCTAGATATCATCCATAGGGTGTATGCCCTATGAACCAAAGTATCAAGTGGTCTGTACAAGAGATTTAACCCAGAGTCATATTTCCCCATACAACCACTAACTTGGATGAAGAATTACCAATTCTTCCATCACCGAGGAAGAAGAGATGGTCACATGACCTAAAAAGTAGCCGAACATGATCTAGGAATGTATAAACTATTGAAGATGAGCATTAATTGATGGTCACACCCATAATTAGGGTCCAAGATACCACGACCACCCATCCCAACTAGGGTTTCATTTAGAAGATAAGAGTCCTACCAAGGACAATGACACCTGAACTGTACCATATGTCAGAAAGCTCACAACATTTATCAAGGAATTTAAGCTACAAGTGTGCTACCTACATCGGGATAAACCCTTAAGAAAGAGTAAGTGTCAACCATATCACTAGGTCATGCCAAACAGATTTCACTAGGCCCTAAACCTATCATTTAAGCCCTTTCTAAAAGTAAAAAGGCCTGCATAAAATGATTATGTTATCATTCCAAGGAAATTCAAAGAGATGTTTAAACTAAAATTAAATTAGTATTTAAACTATAGATACCACCTAAGTTTTCATTTTATGTCATTAAATTAATTCAAATTCAACATTTAAACATTTAAAATATTTAATTCAAAACATCAAGTAACAATTATAAGAAAAAATCACTTGGTACCTAATTTAACTAACGCCTCAAGACAAAACAGGTAAGTCTTAACAAAATTCTTTTTTAAAAATTATTCATTTATTAAAATCCCATCATAATTAGGAAATTAATCACATAAATTAATTTAATCCTTAATAGATAAGATGAAATTAGATGGTACTGCTAAGACAACCTGGATTCATCAAAATAAAACCCAATAGCAATTGTTTAATTACCAAATTTTCAAAACACCCATAGTGGGTTATCTCATAAGAAACATGCCCCAATTGACCTACTTGGTCCCAATTTTTCATTTTGGGAAAATAATAATCATATAGATCGTTATACCCATGTGATAGAGTCACAAGACTTTATAGAGGAAACCATCAAAATTTTAAAATTTTAAATTATCCTTAATGGGTTTTATCTGATAAGCTTAAATATCATAAGTGACCTACTAGGGTCGAGTCACATAAGAGGTCCATAAGAAACCAAATTATTTTAGATGAAAATTAAATATATTTTAAATTAATAACCATTTTAAAATATATCATGCTCATATATAATGGTTCGATTATATGGGTTTACATATCCCAATCTATAAAGCAGCCATACACTTTATAGACTGCATACTAGCTCCCATTTAACTAAAACCAAATCATTCCAAAATATTAAATTTAGAAACTTTTACATTTTAAAAATGGTATCTAGATATATACATATCTCAAAATATGTTTTGAGTACACAAGTTACCTTTTCCCCAATTTATAAGGTGCCCATACACCTTACAACTAAAGTCTGGATCCCATTTAATCGCAACCAATATGTTTTAGCCTATGAAACCAATTATGTATCAAAATTAATACTAGGAATTTCACCAAAAGGAGTAAACATAGAAGAACATTATAATAAGCATAGAATCACAATACATAGGAAATACATGATAAATAATCAAGAAGCATGGCATATAATTACCCAATCACGGTAGTAGATCAACATGATAAATAAATCACCCAAGCATGTTATATAAACAATAATTCTAAGGAAATACCTAAAAAGGTAAAAAAAAGCTTTTCACTAAATAAATAACATGATATATAACAACCAGGTTAATAAACATACAATGCACATAAAAAATTACCTATAAATGAAATCTATATGGCATGGCATTTGCCTGATACGTAAATTACTACGTGCCTATCATGATACATGTAATGATACTTCCTCACCATACTGAAACAAGGGTAAATACTATAAATATCATAAATCAGTAAGTAGAAAAAAATTAATCCATTCAATAAAGGTGAAATAAAAATCAACTATAATAATGAACAACATGAACAACAGTCCCATCCTTGGCTACATGGGCTTTACCACGTGGGTGGGTTGATCACTCCTAGACACAAATATTTACCAAGCACTAAAAAATTTCCAGTCTCCTATCTACCAGCCCCAAACAGTAAGACAAAAGAAAAAGGAAAACATCTAATACCACTTTGTAACATCATGACCTAAATCCCTATAAAACCGGTATCCAGACTGGTCTCCACATGGAATCAAGCATGCCCCTCTGTATTCCAGAGGCTGTCGACTAGCCGTGAGGGTCTAAGGAGGTGATATTGGGGAGACTATACACTCATGATTAGAGTATCACAACAAAATATTAGAAAATAGATAATAAACAACAATATAAGTAGTAATATATGAAAGATAGATCAGTAGAATAATGATATCAGCTGAATATAAATGGACAACACCAATATAAAACAATGAATGCATGTCCATATGATGATACATAAACTAAAACAGTATACATGTAGTAAGAAACATGTTACAGTGCAGTAAAAGAATAATGAAAAGAAATAAAATCCCCAAGGGTGAACTCTATGAGAATCCTAAGCTCTATCTCAGTCCTATGCTCCTAACTCCTAGGTACAAGCAAGTCAGCACAAGAAAATAATCCATGGTCTTGCGAACATGAGATCTTCTTGGGTACCCCAGTGAAATGGAATCCTGAGCAATGTATGAGATAAAATCCCAATAGGCCCCCACTAATGGTGTATATAGTTAAATATATTCCATAAATATAAGGTACAATAGTGTGCAGGTATAAAGAATAATAAACATAGCTAAATAAATAATAACCTGCCTGCTCAAGTTCCCGAAGGACACCTGAAGACTCTACCAGATTCGGCTCATGGATGAAATGAGTGTCTGACCAACAACTATATATATAGTAATAATATATATAGTATATTTATATACTACACCCACATATATGAACTAAGTATGTGCGAACTTAAGTATCCATATACATGGAATTATAGGTGCTGGATGGATCGGGGTGTAACTCAGTCATCTATAACCAATCTAAATAATACTATAAGCTTGAGAAGAGGGTAAAAGACCTATATCTCATAATGAATATGAGACAACATTCTCAACAATCTAGATGATGGGTGTTTCTTCATGCCAACACCTGAAACATGGGATGTGGTGCGTTATGCCTACCATCCAAATAGTGTCAATGGTGTGAGACGTCATGCTCAACACCTAATGCAAGGGAGAGTGAAACTTCAAAAATTCACTTAACCATTGTGTCATAACCAGTATAAATAGAATAATAATAATTATAATAATAAGGAATTAACTCTTAAGATAACTCATAAGCCTGATATAACCAAGGGTGTCACATTTATTACAATTCACATAAGATGTGATTATTTAAATATAAAAAGTGGCATGGTCATACCCCCAATTCATTTCCATTTAATTTAAGACAATAAATTTAAACAATCCATCTCATTTATCAAAGTATAGAATTTATAATCAAGTATTTCCAACCCACTTATAAGGTGGTTGGACTTTGAAACAATTAATCACAAGGAAGGTCTTTCCCCCTTATTAAATCCATTTAAGAATATCATTTGAGGCCATGTACTAATCATGCCACATATCTATCAGTAACATAAAGGCATATGAAAACACAAATTCCATAAGGCCAAGTGAGATTTAAATCACGAATCACCAATTTTTAGTTTAGAAGATATCACACCTCATCTGAGGGGTTTTATTCTAAAACATGACATTGTTTAACAAAAAATTCATTTAGCACAACCAAACATCATATTTGGGAGTCATAACTCAATTAACCAAAAATAATAATTTTAGAAAGCTACCAAAAATGTAAAATAAATTTCATGGTTTATAAAAATTAATTGAAAGGGGAAAATTCATTTATAGTCCAAGCCAAATGCTTAGAAGAAATTTTAGTCTTTTAAAATTTATATAAAATATGAAAAATCACTTGAAAAAACCAGAGGGTTAGCTGTAATTAAGGTCTACATCCTATAATTACATATCAATGATCAAAAGGAGTAATACATCATGCGTACAATGAATTAGAAATAAATAATACATTTTAGGGCAAAACATGACAAAGGCTGATGCGTAGAACAACAACAATACTTATAAATCAATAGAAACCTGTGGAAAGAGATATAGGCCACCTACTTTATACCAAGGATGCTTCAATACTCCAAATATTGAGGTTTTATTTGGTCCTATTCAAAATAAATCGAAGAAACATACATCCACCCTGAAAATAGGGCGAATTAGCATGCACTATGAAAACATGGTTGAGAGGAAGTTAAATAAATAAGGTCTCAAGAGGAACATAGAGATTACTGAGAGTAATCCATAGATATTGAAGAATCTAGAATCCAACTTCGAATGAAGGATATATAACCATGACTAGAAGATGAATGGAGATTAACCCACAAGAGAAGGGAGAATCCTCATGTGGTCGGAGAAGAATAAAATGATGAAATTAGTTTTTAAGATCATTAAGGGTAAAAATTTAAATTCACCCTTCAAGGTAGGGCTGGACAGTTTGTCCAAATCATGTGCCAACCATGCAGATTACACTACTTAAGAACTATACCCTTAAAGGTTTTCCCACATGGTTTGACCAACTATGCACAAACCATGTGCCAAATAATGCACACACACACACACACACACTACATAAGTGGAACTAAGCGTGAGGGCTAGGTGCACATAGATCATGCAGGCCACTTCTTCTCACCTACACAAGTTGCACGATTTATACTTGTAGACTACATGGTTTCAAAAAAACCATATGCCCTTAACAGTCCACCCAAACTTGGGTTTATGGGGACTTATTCTCCCAAAACTCAATTAACCACCCGAGGTTCCTCAAGCTCTAAATCACATATAAAAACAAAAACCTTAAGCATTCCAAAACTCATATTTTCACACCAAGTCTTGGTTTAAAAAATGGACCATCCACCAAATGATAAAATTCAATTTCCCTTGGAATTATACCTTGTCTCAAAACATGGGTCATTATAATCCATATCATGTTTAATATTATAACTCATAAGAGTTTCATATACTTTACTATTTTCAATACCAAATTTTTTAGTAATTTATGCATGTATTTGTTTTGATTTAAAACATTCCCAAAATATTTTTAAAAGAATTGAAAAACAATAAATAAATTCAACTCACCCATCTATAAGTTTTAGGAAATAAACAATAAAAATAAAAAACATTTAATATATCTTATAATCCTTTTGGAATATTTCAAATGATATTCCTTAAGATTAGCTTGAAATATAGCACATAAATATATAAAAAACATGATTTTTGTTTTAGTGGTAGTTTTATATAACATGCTCTCAAATATTATTCTATATAACTTTCCATCCATTGGTTACCTAGATTCATCCATATCATGTTTAATATTAGAACTCATAGGAGTTTCATATGCTTTACTATTTTCAAGACCAATGTTTTTTAGTAAGTCATGTATGTATTTTTTTTGATTTAAAACATTCCCAAAATATTTATAAAAGAATTTAAAACCAATTAAAAAATTCAAATGACCCATCATGTTCTTTTTAATATATTTTTTAATGAGTTTAAAATATTATGTACCTAATTTCTGGTATTTTGAACCAAAAACTACATTATCAACATATATTTTCATAAGAAAAATATCTATAGATTAAGTATTCTTAAATAATGTAGGATATTACAAGCCTATAAAAAACATATTTGATAAAATAAAAGAACTAATCCTCTCATACCAATCTATAGGTACATGTTTATGACCACATAAATCTTTGGCAAGTTTGAACATAGAATTTGGAAAAAGAGAATTTTAAAAACTAGGAGGTTTTTCAACATAATATTCCTCTAAAAGAGAACCATTTTAAAAATATATATTTAATATCTATATATAAAAGTTTTAAATTAATTAGATTTATAATTTAATATAATTATAATGGATTCTAATCAAGATATAGGTATAAATTTCACTTCATAATCTATACCTTCCTCTTAATTGTAAAATTTATCCACTAATATAGACTTATTTCTAGTGATCAATCCTTGACCATCTTGCTTATTTATATATACCCACTTAATTCCTATAATATGGTAATCAGAGGGTCTATCAACTAATTCCTAAACTTTGTTCCTATTAAACTGGTTTAACTCATCTTCATGTAAAAGACCAAACTTTCATCACTCAAGTATTATTTTGTTGATATAGGTTCAAGCTATGAAATAAAAATAGAAAACATAGTAATATTCCCAGTACTTATTTTTATTATAATACCTTTTTGTAAACAATTAATAATAGTTTATAAGGGATTATCTTTTAAGGTTATAGGATGTCTAGAAAGAAAATTCTTGGTTTATTTAGATTTTAACTTTTTAGGATTGGGTTGTATATGAATGTGTTCTTCATCATCATTATTTTTAGTACTGATATGAGTATCAAGTCTCA
The DNA here is from genome assembly GCA_963277665.1 of Viscum album. Lineage (NCBI taxonomy): Eukaryota > Viridiplantae > Streptophyta > Magnoliopsida > Santalales > Viscaceae > Viscum > Viscum album. Next base: position 731,954,998 of record OY728130.1, read on the forward strand.
AGTCATTCATAGAATCATAAATTTCATCAATGTGTGTTTTATTATGAGAAAATGGGTCACTTTTATCAAACTTCATCAGAATTAATATCATATTTACCATGATTAACCATGGTGCTCATCAAAAAAATTTAAAGTGTCCAAATTTTGGTTTTCTATTATTCCATAACTCATAGGATATTTTCTTTAAAAAAAGTCATATTGGAACTCTATTAATGACATAAAAAGTTTTATTAACTTTTTCAACTCAAAAGATATGTAGGAAAAATATATTTATATAACATGGTTCTAGAAATTTCTTACAAATTACTACTTATGATTTTAATAGCACTATTATATTGAGGTGTTCTAAGGTCAGATAATTTATATTGAATATCACGTTTTGAAAAAAATAAGTTAAATTCATTACTTTAAAATTATCCTCTATGGTCACTCTAAAAAAATTCATAAAAAAATTCATAAAGAAAAAAAAACTTACTTTTTAAGTCTTAAAGATTAAACCTAAGTCAATCTTGAAAAACAATCAGTAAAAGAAAAACAAATAAACAAAAGATATGCCACAAAAGTTTTTTATTTTGGGTGGTTTAAAAAATTATATGTGGATAAGTTCCAAATGTCTAAAAGTAAAAAACTCATTGATTGATTTGAAATAATATTTGTGTTTATTTCTCATTTTACATTCATCATATAACATCTTTTCATTAAGCTTTATATAAGGTAAATGATAAAAAAAATTAATTTTAAATAACTTTATTAAATAATAAACATTAAAATTTCTAATTATTCTATTAAAAATACAAGATTCATTAATTTTAGGATTAAAAAAATTTATATTTTTTCTATATAAAGAATCAAGATCTAAAGTATAGAAATTTGCAGTTCTAGGTGCATTAAATTTAAGGCCTTTATCATTATAAACAGAGAAAACCATATTAGAAAAATCAATTGAGTAAATATGATCATATAATTTAGAAATACTTATCAAGATATTCTATAAACTTTCATCATATAAGACATTATTTATGAGGGAAAATTTTGGATTAGAAAAATATCTATCTCTAATAATTTTTCCTATAACATTATCCCCAAATATGACATAACCTCCATCAATTTTTGATAAAGAATATAAATTTAAAAAATACTCCAATAATATGTATTAAGAATACAATATCCATATATCATTTATAATTTCTATTTTTATGTATCCTTCCCTACTATAATATCAAAAAATATATGTTTTTTACTTATATTCTCTTAGATCTAGTAGTGTTAGAAATTAAATAATTAAGTAACCAAATATATTTTCTTCAAGTAGAAATTATAACTTTAAATTTTTATAAATTTTTAGATATATAATAATTATTAACACTAAAAATTTAAGGAACATTGATGAAAAAATAATTGGAATAATTTCTAGTAATACTATAGTAAAAATACATAATAGTAGATGGGTTTTTTTCCATTTGATCATGGGAAATTTTTTTAATAAATATTTAGAATTTAATCATCAATTCATAATCCTTGTTTTACTTTAGTAAAATTTTTATTACTAATAATTTGATTGAGGATTTTCTCTCATAAGTTAATTTACTAGAAACTAATTTCAAACTTTCAACTTCAGTTAACAATTTATTTATTCAATGATCATGAATAGTACAAGGTGATTCAACTTTATCACATTTATATTTCAACTATAAAATATATTTATATAAATAATATTTTTCAATAATAATAAAATCATAATACTTATTTAGATACTTATACATTTTTCATTAAAATATCATATTTATCTTTAGGCATAAAATAATATTCATTGAGCTCAAAAAAATAATAATATTAAGATTCATAAGTTTGTAGGAAAAAATATTGTACCTATTCAATATAAGATATAAACCAAAAAATAACTTGTTAGTTCCATTGATAATCTTTAGATTTAGATTCTAATTCATCATTATAATCTTTAGAATCACTCCATATATCCTCAATGGAGTTTTTCCATTCCTTTTATAATATTATTTTTTAAAGAACTTATTTTTAGATTTCCACTTATCTTTGAGTTGAGGACAATTGGGGATGATACACCCAAGCTTCTTATATTCATATCATCTCTCTTACTTTGTGTTTTCATTATTTTTGTTTTATTTTTTTAAGGATTATATAAATAATTTTCTTTTAGAACTTATTGAACCTCCTTTCTAGAAGAGAAATCTCATCACCAAAATTTAAATAACTTCATTATCCTTCATTAGATGAATCAAAAAATGTTTCTTTAACCTTTTTTTTCATATTTTTAATTAGTGAATTTGAAATCAACATTTTCTTTTTTTACTAAATTTTGATCATCAGATTGATCTTGTATTTTAACTTCATACATCATGAGTGTCCCAATTAGATTTTTCATTCTTAACTCTTTTACAGGTTTAAATTGTTTGATTACAACATATATTTCACTATATATAGTAAGTAGAAATTGAATAACTTTTAATTATTGATTTAATATTGGTATTGCATCTCCTGAATAAAAAAAATCATTCACTATATTATTTATTCTTTTATTCATTTGTGTTATTCATTCTCCACCAAACATATTGAAAGTATCAAACTTTAATTTTATAGAATTTTACCTTAATTTTATTATATTTATACTACCTTCATATAAAACTATGATTATTTCCCACATAACATAATAAGTATCACATCGAGAAACTTGATTGAAGTCATCAGGTCCTAAACTAAAAATGATAACATCCATTGATTCTAAATTTAGATCATAATTTTCTTCTTTATTAGCACTCCATAATTCAGGTTCTCTAAAAGGGACTTTATAAGATTCAACACTTTTATATAAAATTTTAAGCCAATATTCTTAAAGTAGATAATCATTTTGCTTTTCTAGAATCCATAATTCTCACTATTAAAATAAGGTTCTATTAACATTTCAAATACTTATCCTGGTTCAGCCATTATAGAAACATTGAATAAATCTTTGAACTTCAACTAAAAAGTGTAGAGAGCACAAAAATCCTTACCTGATTCCAAATTTTGTCTCTATTTTATTGTTATAATGACTCAAAATGGGGGTGAATTGAGTTTTTGAATTTAACTTTAATAAATTTTACCCTTTTAAACTTCCCTCCTTAAAAATATTTATCATGCCATTTCTCTTTTAGTCATATATGTTGTGGAAATAAAATAAAAAAAAGAGAAGGAAAAAAAAAGTTTTTTGTAACGATTTGTGGCTACAAAGAACTTATCATTTTCTACTCCAGAAATACCCAATGTATATATATTGATTTTATTTATGATCCTTTTCCTAGATATCTGATAGGTGAGTTCAATTAGTTTACACTTGATGTGTATAGGTTATAAGAGATTTTACTAGGTTCTCCCTCTCAAGATCTATCTTTATCCTCACTTCCACACAAAGTAATAGAAGTATGAAAATATTACAAAAATAGAATTAATATATAAATTGAAAATAATTTCAACACATAATTTCTATAAAAGTATAACTAATATAATTGAATCAACATCTAAACAACATGTATGTATCCAAAGGGTACTTATAAATGATCCAAAAACATAGTTGACATATCCAAGAATACATAGTCGTTACAAAATCATCTTCTTTTTCTTATTTATTTTCAATCAAAAAACTAATATGTAATTTAATTTCTTATATAATTAAATAATAAATTTCATGGAAATAGTAATATAAATTTTTATACGAAATTTGAAATCTTTTTTAAAGGATTGAACTTATATATTCATTTGTATGTGTATATTTTTTATATCATTTATATATTTCATTTGATCACTTGTATCTTATTCCACTATTCCAAGATTATATATATATATATAATATTTAAATTAATTTAGTCAAAAAAATGATCCATGATATTATCCTTGAAAATAGGAATCCTTAATGATGTTATAAACCTTCTTTTCAGAAATAAAATATGAAAATAAACTTGATCAATATTCTTAAAATTATTACTTTTAAAAACAAAATAATTCAGAGTTGACCAATATTCTATTTTAAAATTAAAACAATCAAGTGTTTATGAAAATATCTGAAATTTAATTTTTTTTACTTTATACACAACATTTTCTTCAAAATATATTTCATATATAAGGGATTCTTCCTCTAAAACATAATAATAATACTCAACTTCGATTTGTAATATATTTTATTAAACATGTAAGATATTCCCTTCAATGCATAAGATATTTCCTTTAAATTTTAATATATTTCCTTCAATGTGTAATATATTCCCTTCAGTTTGTAAAATCTTAGACTAATACACAAGTTTTTACATTTAAAAAAATATTGAAACATAAGATTTTTCTACAACTTCAACTGAATATGTAAGTTTCTTATCCACACACAATATCCTATGCCTTTTAAAATTATAATATGAAATAAAAACTATAACTCTTACTGAATATATAATATATATATATTTGAATACATAATATTCTTACTCTATGAAATATCTAATATGTAAGGAGAATTTATAACTTCAATAGTATACATTAAGTTTTATACTTGAGAAATTTTAGAATGTAAGATTTTTATCTAGTTTCCACTAAATACATAAGAAATAATTATTTATATATAAAATATAATATTTAGAAAAATTTTAAACTAAAAAATAAAAACTTAAAATTTATTTAGAAACTATTTTTATATACAAGTGGATAACTTGAAATTCACTTAAAGTATATTCATTCATAAAACAAACAAGTTCTCTTATGAGTATAAAAACTTAAAACGTATCATCTTATTAAAGATATCCTATTACGACTATCCAAAAATATATAACTTACATTCCACCCTCTATTAAAAATAGGTGGATACAGTATATAAAATTTTCATGTCAAGTCTAACAGGGAAGGTCCTGCTCATGTATCCCCATGTAACGACCTGAAATTTTATAAATTAAAGTCCCTTTTGAATGAATAAATTCCTTATTAAGTAATATAGTTATAGAAAAAAATACAGTAATTTGGTTATTTTGGACCATTATAAAATATATCTAGTTATATTTAAAATACTATTAGTCATATTAACCATTGATAATATATATATTGTACAATGATAGTTAATATTAGTATATATTAAGGGTTATGATAAAGTCTAATTGACATAAATAGAAGAAGTGATGACCTGGACCAGTGGGATCATACCCTATAAAGCCCAATTATTAGAGCTTCCAAGGGATATCACATCACTGGGATTTTCCCTTTACCAAGACCAAGATGAAATTAAAGAACTAAAACATGAACAAAACCATTTATAGGAGAAGTTTAAACTAATTGAGATCATGTCCCAAACCATATTCACCAAACTACCCCAAGAAAGTTCCACCATCACACACCTACCCTTAAGGAATACACTGGTGTAATAAGGGGTTATATATATAGAACCTACTAGTATGAATTTTTATGTTTTATTTTTAATAAAATAATGATTATGTTTATCCCTTTTCATTATTAATTTATATATACAATTATGTATGAGATGATGATAATTAGTTTTTGACACAAAGAAACCAAAATTGCATTTTTAGAAAATATATACTTTTAACACTATTTTTGATAAATTAAAGAATTTTGAAATAAATATTAATTTCATATAATAATATTATTAAATAATATTTATTTTTATACAAATTATAATATAATTTAATGAAATCTAATGTAATATTTATAAGGGTCATAAAATTGTTATTGTCCCACAAAAAAGTATTTTCTAGTAAATATGGATTTCTATTTATAAGTGTAAATTATCATAATTAGAGAATTATTTTGATAAAATAAATATTATTTTTCAAATCAAAATGTATAAATTTTCCAATGGTGATTTTTATAATTTTCTGAGACAGTCAAATTTTTGGGTAAAAATTAAATACAGTATAAATATATGGTATGTATTATGACATCATAATAGCCCTAAAGTGATATAAAAAATTATATAAAATGAATCTATGACCAAGTATATATTTATCCATTAAAATAATTTGTTTTTAAATTTATTTGATTAATTATAAAAACCTTTAATGAATCCTCTAAAACCTATATTATATTTTAAGGTTTTAAAATCAATTCTTTATGAACAGGACTCACACCCACATTTCCAATGGTATTATTTTAATATTTTCAGTTCTTAAAATCATAAAATATTTAATACAACTTCTATTTGGTAGAAACTATAGTAAAAAACCATGGTAAAGTTTGTGTTTTTGATTATTATATCATATAGAGTCCAAAACCTAATTTAAAATTAATAAAGAATTCCCCTCTCTTTTACTGTAAATACCCACCCAAAATCCCACTAATATTCACTAAAAACCCATTTTGAATAAATTTCCTCTCCCAATACCTCTCTAAATCCCTCCCAAGGTGTTCCCAAGCTCTTAATAATCTCCCATCAAGCTTTTAGAAGCGCTCTTTCAAGGTAAGGGGATTCACTCCTCATCCTCTTTATCTAAGCACTTTCTTTGTATTATGCCATTTGATTTCCAATTTTTCATGTTAGAATGTGTTTTACACATCCATTTTACTATCCTTATTATTTAAAAGTAATTAGAGACCTCATTTCACTCTCATTAAACCCTTTCACTAATATTTATGTACACCCATCATGCTACTGAAATTATCCTATGATTTTCCATGCCAAACATTTGTGTAGTTAATACCCATCCCCATTTACACTAAAGGGTATTCAACTATATGTACCGACCCTTAATTTATTGGTTAATTCTATGTATTTATCCCATACTCCTTAATCATGGGATTAAAATTTATTTAATGAGTTCTTATGTTGTATGATCTATGTGGCATAATAATTCATGTACATGATATGAATGTGACGGGTGGTCCTAGAATTATACATCCCTATAATGCATTGGGTAATTTTTTTATCTCATTAGATACCATGTATGGTATATTAGAGGTTATACTAAGCATACTATGTTATGATTTATCTTTGGTTAGGCTTAACTTATACTTATGATGTCATGTATTATATTATTTCCACAATACTATATTGCATTGATGTTATCTTATTTTATCATGCTTGAATTCTCACCCCTTTTATGTCAACTTGACAGGTCTCTTGACTCACATGTATTACTTTCATCATGTTATACTTTTATTATTCTATTACTAGTCTTTATATCTCACCCCTTTCTTATGTATGTCCCTAGGTCATCTTGTGTAGTATTAGCCCGAATGGCTCGAAGGCCTTTATTTTATTTTATTATGGATAATCCCCCTTTTTAAGGGATGAAGGGGAACTTGTACATGACCCATAGGCCCAAGGCACAAGGCTCGATATAACCCGCAATACAAAACCTGAAGGCCCAAAGGCATACCATGCCCAATACATGACCCGTATGCCCAACCCACTAGAACTGCCCCTCCCCCAGCTTCTGTATCATTGATCGCCTAGCTCCCCACCTTTCATTGCTAATCAGATAGCATTTCCCTATACAAAAGCTACATGGTGCCTGCTCCCGATGGCGGTTTCCATACCCTCTCATTCTTCCAATCCGGTTAGCCCTGCATCTTGTGACTGCTACTCTTATTGCTCTGATCCTCTTCTGGGGTCTGCTCTGTGTGAACTGGGCTACTCCATGGTATTTGTGGCCCGAAGGCCCTGAGGCCTGAAGGCCTTTGTTGACCCGAAGACCCTTGAGACCCGTAGGCCCAAACCGGTGGCCCAAAGGCCCAAATCGGGTGAATAGTTTCGACTACTAAAATACCTAACAGTACCTGCTACAGTTCCGGAAATTCACCTTCACCCAGTTTTGAACCTGGGTCTCTTGGATGCCAAGTAGGAGCCCTTACCACTCGGGTACGGGCTCGTTGGCCTGTGTAGTATTAGAAGATCGATGAAATATAAGGGAATGTTTTGGAGTTTTTAAATAATGTTTTTTTTATCATGTTTCAAGTTAATGTGCTATGTATCTAATTACCCAAATACACTAGGCCTCATAATCTTTTGGTATTCTATTAAGTGTATGTTTATGTATTAAATCTTGAATTAAGGTGTATTAAAGATATGGCTTGTCATAGTTGGTATCAGATCCAAGTCTAGTTATTTTTGGGAATTATGATCAGACAAAATTTAGTAAAATCCATAGGTATAAGACTAAACATAGTAAAACATCCCTAAATTAGGGTAATGTATAGATTAAGTAGGTTCTAAGCAACAAAATACCTTTCTGAATACTATAAGTGGATGTGGCTCTAGCGTAGTTGTACTTGTGGTTAACAACCCTGAAAAGAGCACATTGGGTATTAAATTGATTTCCAAAAAATTCATGACAAAGAGGTCTTAATGAACACTTGTTTTCAAACTCCCATGGGATATGATTTAGTAAATTCAAAATCTCTTTATGAACCATCATGAAGGGAAGAAAAATTCCCATAAAATTTTATTTTAGGAAATTAACTATGGATAACTTAGATTGAAACCTAGAAATTCACAATTTATGTAATTTATGTTATTTATGAGTTATCACTTTAATGTTTATAGTTTACCTTTTATATTATTAATAGTTTGAAAATTATCATCCCTAATTTTACCTTTATTTTAGTCAATGGATGTACATAGGAGGAACTAATTCAACAACCGATATGATGGGCAACATAATGAATTACCAAATGAGATGCTCAACCTAATGGGAAAAGGATTCAAGAACTTAATGATAATAATTTCTCAATTAACTCAAGTTTTTAATATAAACTTTAATTGAGGGAAAACCCACATCCCCCTAAGAATGATCAAGTTGAAATTGATACCTTTATGTAACAAAGGCCTCTAACCTTTAGTGGATCTTATGATCATTTAATCATAGAACAATGGGTCAGCTTCATTGAAATGATATTATTTGTCATTCGATGCTTTTAGAAATAGAAGTTTGTGTTGGATTTTTATCATATGGTGGGAGAATTTTATCAATGGTGGATGTTGATAAAAAAATATGAAGCCTGAGAAGGTGATCAAAGTGATAGTGTGGAAATAATTCCATAATTTTTTTTTCAATAAATATTTTCCTTGAACTCTCTGAGTCAAAATAGAGAGGGATTTACTTATCCTTAAGTAAAAGGATGAAAAATCCATCAGGTCATACATGACATACTTCAAAATACTTTAATGATACACCTCTAACATTTTTACTAACCCCGAAAGTAAAGTTGACAACTTCTTTGGTTAGATAAAGCCGATTCTATGATGAGATTTGGTGGTTCGAGACTTTAGCATCTATAAGAAAATTTTTTGATGTGCCCTAAAAGTTTAAATTAAGATTAATGAATCTAAAGGTTCTCTTGGGTATAGATATAGGAAGTGGATATTGGAGTTTAATTCTGGGGGAGTGATGGATAAATATCATGGTGGAAAAAAGTCCAAAATCCCACTTATCAAAAGTGTGAGAAGAAGTATCCTAGAAATTTATTGAAGGGGACAAGGAGACACTTTAGGTATGGGAAGGAAGGGCACCTAGCTAGCGAATACTAATGGGAGAAACCCACCAATATGATGGAATAAAGGAATTCTCCAGTCAACCCTTATCCTTACACTACTACAAAAACGGGCAAGGGAAGGGCTACCCTTTTATCAGCACTAACAAAAAGTGATGATAAAGGGGGGCCTTTATCAGCACTAAAAAAAGCGCTGATAAAGGGGGGCCTTTAAAAGAGCTAAAAAAAGTGCTGTTAAAAGTGACCCTTTATCAGTGCTTTTTTTAACGCTGATAAATGCCCCCCTTTATCATCACTTTTTTTAGAATTGATAAAGGGGGGATTTATCGGCGCTTTTTCCTACCGCTGATAAATTTTATGTTTAAAAAAAATCATGAAAAATAAAATATTGTTATATAAGTATATTTATATTGATATAAATATAATATATATTTTTTAAATATTTTTTAGATAAGTATAAATAGACTATTACATTTAATATATAAAAAATTTAGTGAAAATGGATTTAAAATATTTTAAAAAATATTATTAATTAATAATTTTCTAATTATTATTGATTAAAAATCATTTAATAACAATTTGAAGACACAAAAAATCAAAAAAATTAATAAAAGATCTAAAATAAGTTGAAAATGTAACTCAAACATCAAATGACCATAACTTTTGATCCGGGTGTCTGTTTGAGATCTACAGTATATCAAATCGAAGCCTGCGATGAGCTCTATGCATTAGTGACCCAATTGAATCTTTTTTCACATTTTTATAGGCCAAAAAAGGCCCATAAGCCCTCCAAAACTGAGTTTTTAGTCGGGATACCCCGATTTATTAACATTCAAACAAGTATAACTTCTGATCTGGATGTCCGTTAGGCCTGTACCACATATTATATCGAATATTGTTTCATTTTATTTGATTTTACTGGTTGTGGAGTTAAAACGGGATTCTGTATTATAAGTTATGGTTATTTTAATATTATATGGATTTTCAAATACATATATATATGTATTTATTCGTAAATATATATGTGTCTCTGTGTGTGTATGTCTGTGTGTGTGTGTTGTATATATGTATGTATGTATGTATGTATTTATTTATAAACACACATAAAAACATATTTCATAAATGTATTTAAAACTAATCTTATAAGTATATATTAATATACAAATAAATACACGGATAAAAAATTATATCTAAATATATATATAAATAAATATAAATATATATTAATACATGAATGAATATATATATTCTAATATATGAATAAATATAAACATATTAATATGAATCTATATTAATATATGAATAAATATAACTATATATATATATAAATAAATAGATATATCATTAAATAGAGAAAAAAATGAAATGGCTTAGTGGTAAAGGTGCAGCCGTGAAAGTGGGGAGGTCGCGGGTTCGAGTTCGGGTGGAAGCAAAGGCGTGCACGCGTGTGGGGATGTGTGGGAAGGGCAGTGCATGGGAGAGTGTGAGGGGGGGGGGGGGGGGGGGTCCACCTAGTGCTGTTATAGGGGTGCTCAAGCAATGTTAAAAGCTCCCCCCGCATTATATAATTATTTTTATTCTTTTTTTAATTATTTTGACTTTTATTAGCGCTTTTTTAGGGATTATAAAAGTGGCCTTTATCAGCACTTTTCGGAGCGCTGATAAAAGGGACCCCCTGTATCTTCTCCTCGATTAACAAAACATTTTTAGCGCTGTTAATCGACTTTTTTAGCACTGATAAAGGATATATTTGTAGTAGTGTTATATCCAATGTTTCAAATGAAAGGAATAAGGAATCTATGTTAATCAATGCACTAAGCCAAGGGTTATCAATGATAGATAACGTTTCTAAGGCCTAGAGATAAAGGTTAGTCTTATACCATCACAACTGCTGAGGTGGATCCTAAAAACGATGTGGTGACATGTGCCCTAGTTATTAATTCAAGAATAGTGAATGTATTATTTGATTTCGGTTGTACACATTATTTTATATCACATAAGTTTAATAGAACTATTTAAACAACACATCAAAATGTGTAAGTGGATACATTAGTGAAAATAGAAAATGGTGAAATTATTTCATCCCAAGTATATAAATCCTCCTCTATCTATATTTGTGGGATGAAATTCCTAGTGAAACTTATGACACACACTTTACCAGAATTCAATGCAATTCTGGGTACAGATTGGATTTCCTTATATTGATCCAATATAAATTTCCAAGAGAAGGAAACCACTCTCCATATTTAAAATCTCTCTCTTATTCTATATAATTGTAAGTAGGAGGATGAATATTCTTTGGAATCATTATATCAAGTATGTATATTACTGCATTATAAGAAAGTGTATCTAGATAAAATGATTGAGACTAAGGAAAATATCATCCTTGATAACATTCCCATTTAAAGGGAATATGATGATGTATTTTATAAATAATTTTCAAGTCTTCCTCCAAATATAGAGTTTGAGTTATCAATCAAACTCATACCCAGATCTCTACGAATATATAAGACTCCATACAGAATAACCACTATTGAATTTGAGGAGCTGAAGAATAAACTATAGAAGAATTTGGATAAAGGGTTTATATTCCCAAGTGATTTATCATGGGGCACACTGGTCCTTTTAATCCAAAATAAGGATGTGTTAATGGACCTTTTCTTTGATTATCATGATCCCAACAATATCACGTTATAGAACATGCATCCTCTGTTGCAAATTGATGACTTGTTTGATTAGCTATGTGGATCCTAGTACTTATCTAATGCTGATCTTCAATTGGGATATTATCAAGTAAAGGTGAAGAAGGAGGATATCCAAAAGAATTATTTTCATATAAGGTAAAATCATTATAAGTTTATAATGATGCCATTTGGGTTCACTAATAATCAAACTATATTCATGGATTTAATTAATAGTCTCTAGAGATTACCTAAACAAATTTGTGGTAGTCTTTATAGATAATAATTTTATCTACTCCAAAAGAAATTAGGGACATGAAGAGTATTTTAATGTTGTACTTAAGGCCTCATAAAAGGAAATTTTATATGAAAAGTACAATAAATACAAGTTTTAGATGAATAAAGTAACATTCATAGGGAATGTTATCACCAGAAAATAAATATCTGTGGATCCTATGAAGATTAAGGAAATTAAAGGATGGACCAACCCAATGTTTATGATTAAGATCCATAGTTTCCTTGGATTATCTAGGTATTATCATCGATTTGTGATAAAATTATCATGATTATTAATCCCACTAACCAAGTTAACTCATATGGGAGTGAAGTTTTTCTAGACTGATGAATGTGAGGAGATCTTTAAAGAGTTAATGAATAGGCTAATCACTGCACCTGTGCTCACATTTCCCACTAGTGGGAAAATATTTTTGATCTACAATGATGCATCCAAAAAGGACTTGGGTTGTGTACTCATGAAATATAATAAATTGATAGCCTATGCCTCCCACAAATTAAATATCCATGAGAATAACTACCCAACCCATGACATGTAATTGGATGAAATGATCTTTGAATTAATGATTTTGTGGCATTATCTATATGGGGAAAAAGTTTCATATATATGGTTCATAAAATCCTATAGTATATATTCACACAAAAGGAACTCAACATACACCAATGAAGGTGGTTATATATGATCAAGGATTATGATTGTATAATCCATTACTATACAGTGAAGGTGAAAAAGTGGCAAATGCTCTAAGTAGAAAGGACCCCGTAACCCCATCGATGATAATTATTAAAAGGGATTCAATATTCTTTTACATGAAAAGGATATACATGATAATAATAAAAGGATATTCATCCAACATTACTTAAATAACTACTTAATCTTCCATTATTGAGAGAATCAAGGAGGCCCAAAAAGATGATAAAGATATTCCGAGAAAGGTAACAAATATTCCAGATTTTAACTTTTCTAATGATGGATTTATAATGTTTGGAACATATATATGCATCCCATAAAAACTGAAATCTAAGTGGTAAATTATCGATGATGTGCATAGATCATCATTATCTATTAATATTGGAAACACTGAGTTGTATAGATACCTAAAAAAACTTCTAGTGAGATAACTTGAAGAGGGATGTTATAGAATTTGTATCTCGATTCTAGGTCTGCGAACAAGTCAAGGCGAAATGATAGAAGTCAAAGGGTATGATGATATCATTACCCATACAAGTTTATAATTGGGAAAACATAACCATGGATTTCGTCATAGGACTCCATAGGAAATCTAAAGGTAATAATGCCATCTGGGTGGCAGTCGATCATCTTATAAAGTTAGTATATTTCATTTTCATAAAGGAATATTAATCTCTTGACTAAATCACCAATATATACATAAGGAAAATGTTAAGACTACATGGAATTAGAGTCTCCATTGCATCTGATCAATATTTGAGGTTTAACTTGTGGTTCTGGAGAATGTTTTAGCAAGTGTTGGATATAAAGTTAAGTTTTAATATTGCTTATTACACTCAAATGGATAGTTAGTCTGAGAGAACCATTAAAACTCTAAAGGATATTATGATATCATGTTTAATTTATTTCTAAGGTTTTTGGGACCAACACTGTAAAGACCCTGACCCTAGTAGCCCCAAGTCAATGGTCACTTTATTACATTGGAATAATATACAAGGAATCACATCTTGAAGGACCAAACCATTTATTAGTTTTGGAAAAAAAGATACAAACTTTAATCTTAAATTAAAACTAAAAATATAAAGTACAACATAATAACTCCATTAAAAACACCATTATTATCCTATCTAAATCCTACATATTAATCATAATAAACTTCTTGGAATCCTAGAAAAAAATAAAACATAATATAGGGGTGATATAAAATTATTATTAAGAGTATGCATATATAAAAATATATCATAAATAAGAATAAAAAACATGACAGGGTAAATAATTGAAACTCATGTTATTTAATCAATAAATTGAGCATAATATGGAAGGAATAAAAGATGATCAAATAATACATATAAATAATCACATGAGCTAGAAAACTTAACCATGGATATTCTATTAATTGGATAATCTTGTGGCAATAAATATTTAATATAATAATGAGGGAATTCATAATGTCAGACATCATAAACATACTATCAATGATTTATCCAAGACACTATATATAAACGAGTAAGAAATCATCAAATACCCAAACTAGTTTTTCTCATGAGACCTACCGATGTATTGAGGAGCTATAACGGTCCACTACTATCACTTAATAAGTCTAATGAATTCATTATATGAAATGGATTAAACATAATCAATATATAAATTTTTATTTAAACTATCATATGAAATGTAAATAACTTTCCTCAATTAGTAAGCATAATTACAAACCATCTAGAGTAATATGGTGAATGATATCAAAATAGTACATCCCCAATCAAACTGATCATAAAAAATTTAATAAAATATGTAACATGGTATCATAATAGATCAAAATCAATGAATCATAAGATTTCACAAAGTATTTTTACATATATGAAAATACTTTAAATGAGATCATTGAAAAATTATTAAGGAAAATACCCTTTTTCACTTTGAAAATCACTTATTTTTAAAATGATGTGAAATTATAAAATAAAACATTTTCATTTAAAATAAGTATTTAAAATTGTAAATGAAGATAAAAATCATTAATAAATCATTATGGTTGGAAAATCCACTCATTACATATAAGTTAAAAAACATTCCTTCTGTATTTTGGTCAGAAAAGTCTCAAAGAACGTTGTTAAGAAAATGAAAAAATATGCCCCTCAAATCATTTTTTAAAAATTAAAAAATGAGTAAAAATGAATTTAAAAAATCATAGGATAGTATTAAAAACATTTTTGGAAAAAATTATAGAAAATATGGACATGTTAGAAAAATAGATTTTTAAGGGAAACTTTAAAAAGATATATTTTTAAAATAAAGTCTCTTAAAAATATCATATAATTGAAGTTAGTCTTAATAAAATGATTCAATTATGTGTATCAGATGTAAATATACATAAAAAAGTGTATATACAACATAATATAATGAAAAATTCATTTTACACATAATCTTATCATGAAATAATCAATAAAGTAGAAGTTTAACCCAATGAATGGAAATTGAGTTTAGAAATCCCTTACCACTTCTAATAAGTCAAATCGTATGCCCCATGAAAGTAATAATTATCAAATGAAACATTTAATACGATGAATATAATATGATTCTTGATATGATATATCAAAGTTTAGTATATACACCACAAAAAATAAATAAGTGGTGAATAAGGCATATATCTCATAGAAGTAAAAGTGAGACAAGAAACCCTTACCTCATACTTCCCTTTATTTTTGAATAATTTGACCTCCTTTATAATGGTTTAAGTAATGTTATTAATTAATTAAATAACTATATTCATATTTATAATACCTTATATGATAATTTTATAATATATTACCACCCTATCATTAATAATATTTCACTGTTTTCATTGTTTTGGGTGTGTTCGTTTCATGATTTCATAGTCGGTTCACTTGTGTAAAATTATTGATGTTCTTATAAAATGGAAATAAAACCACATAAGTGAAATTAAATAGAATTAATTAAATAAATAAGTTTAAATAGTCCCATATATCATTTTTTTCTAAAATTATGATGATTCATTTGATAAAACATTAATGAAAAATATTCAGTTTATTTTGGTATTTTTTACGACCATCACAAACTAGTTTCATATTATTTAATATTTTGTCAATATATTAGTTAGAGAACATGAAATAAGTTATAATATACTTATTAAAATATTATTTAACCATAATAATATATTTATGAATATAATTAAAGTGGTAATGGAAAATGAACAAAATCATTATCCACGGAGACAGTTAACCACTATAATATGAACAATGGTTTTGTATCTTTAAATAAGAGGTGATTTAAAAAGTTTTTGGTAGAATATATTCTATTAAAAATATAAAATTATTGTATATACATTATACTGGAGTTATTTTTATTTTATTGATGAAGGAATAGAATATATTTTAAAAGAAGAAAATAAATTCAGAGAGGTTGTTTGAGGAAGTTACCTCTTGAATATCACCTCCTTAAAGGAACCCTTAAGGAACTTGTAATTGGTATTTGGGTAATAATAGAAACAATTGTATCTAGGGAGAGTGTGCAGGAGAGTTTTTTTCAGATATTTTAAAATCAAGGTTTTTGAGGATAAAGGGGGCGGTGAGGAGTGATATTTATACTTTAGGAGGGGTGGTTTTAAGTGATTAAATAATGATTATTTTATATTTGAAGACCGCCACATTTTGATGGAATTAATTACAAAAAATTTTGTTTATAATTAATTTTATAAATGTAGGTTAATATAAGTAAACACATCAAACACCCATTTAATTTTTTATTTTCTAGGCATTTTAAGCTTCTACCTTTTAACATTAACCCGCTATATTATTTTACCTATACCGCAGTAAATCTTTTTTTACCACGATAAATTTTATAAGCCTAAAAATTAAAATAACCCGATAACCTAATTTGGACCTCCTGATTCAAAATAAAAAATCCATTTTACTTGAATCAATTTATATAGGTGATAAAAATAAATTATAAATATGTTACGTGTATAACTCAAAAAAACATTTTTTAAGGTTAAAATTGTGGTTTTCAAAATTGCTAAGCATGTGTTTCTAAATATAACAACTTGTGTATTGAGTCATTAAATAAATAAATATTGATCAAGAATAAGGGTTAATAAGTTTTAAATCAAGATCATATAATAATTATTTCATAAGAGTTATGGTATAGCGTAAAAATAGTATTTTCACTTTTAACCCAAAAATTAACTTTTTTAAAAAATTCACCAAAAATTACCCTAAGATAATTTTAAAATGATGATTCAAAAAATGAAGTTTAATTTTTCAAATAACTTTTCAAAAAGTTTCAAAAATTAATTATATTTATTTTCTCATATAAATAAATAAAACTCACTTTTTTGAAGAAAGTATATATTTGAAGAATAAATTGACTTTACTAAAAATTATACATTCACTTCCTAAGAATAATTAAATTTTTATTAAATATGAACTTAATATTTTTTTTATAACACAGTTAATCTTATTCAAACCCACCAATTAAATGGCTGCTTTATAACCGTCGTGTTAAAATAATATTTTAATAGTATATCACAGTTCATTTAAGCTTGGTGTGGTGTGTTGTATACTCTATCGAAAATAGTGTTCTTTTAAAATATTAAGGTTACATGCAACATAATATTTCAAAGTGATTAAATTTATTTAAAAAGAAACATACCATAAAATATTGGGGTGTTACAAACACCTTACCCCAGTGGAGTTCTCATATAACAATAATTTCCATTATAGTATTCAAATGACATCTTATGAGTCTATGTATGGGAAGAGGTGTCAGACCCCAAAATTTTGGGATAAATATAGAGAGTATAAGCTTATGGTACCTGATATTATCCAAGAGATGATAGAGAAGTTTTAAACCATTCAACGCAATATTTAATCCATTTAAATTTGATAGAAAATCTATGAAGACAATAATTGATATGACCTAGAGTTTGAGGTCGAAGATAAAGTGTTCCTTCATATATCACCATGGTAGAAATTCATGAGGTTTGGAAATGAGTGAATTATTAGTCCTAGTTACATCATCCCCATTCAGATCCTTGACCACATTAGAGCTATGGCCCATCAACTAGCACTATGACCTTACTAGTCCCAAGTATGTGATGTGTTACATGTATCCATATTAAGAAATCACATACCATACCCATCATAAGTACTGAATCTAGTGGTGGCACCCATGGAGAGTGATATTTTATATGAGGAGAAAATAATGAATATATTATATCATAGAGACAAAGTTCTATGAAATAAGATAACTCACCTGGACAGAGTGTTGTGGCAGAACCATATGTTTGAGGAAGCAATATAGAAATTGGAAGAGGTAATGAAATAGAAGTACCCTGATATGAAATGAAATTTCAAGGGTTAAATTTTTAAATGGGGAAAGAATGTAATGACCATATATTTTACAAATTAAATTCCATTTTGAATGAATAAATTCATTAATAAGTAATGTAGTTATAGAAAACACATTCATTACTTTGGTTATTTTAGACAATTATAAAATATATCTAGTCAAATTTAAAATACTTTTAAGAATATTAACCATTAATAATATAGCTATTTTATAGTGATCATTAGGATTAGTATATATTAAGGGTTATGATAAATTCTAATTTCCATAGATAGAAGAAGCGATGACCTCTACTATTATGATTGTACTCTATGAAGCCCAATTATTAGAGATTCTAAGAGAGATTGTGTCACTAGCCTTTACTGTTGACCAATCCAAAGCTAAAATTCAACAAATAAAACAAAAATGAAACCATTTATAGGAGAAGTTCAAGATTATCAAGATCATAACCCAAACCATGTTTATTGAACCACCCTAAGCAAGTGCCACCATCACAAACCTCACTCTTAGGGTGTATGCTAGTGTAATAAGGGGTTTTCTATCTAGATCCTAGTAGTATTAATTTTTATGTTTTATTTTTAATAATATATTTTCTATGTTTATCCCTTTTAATTTTTACTTTTTATATATAATTTTATATGATTTTATCGAAATTATATTTTGATATGAAGAAACCAAAATTTTATTTTTGGAAAATAAATAGTTTTAACACCTTTTTTTGATAAATTTGAGATTTTTTAAATAAATATTAATTTTATATAATAATTTTATTAAATAATATTTATTTATATAAAAATGATAAAATAATTTAATAAAGTCCAATGTAATATTTATAAGGGTGAGAAAATTATTATTTATTTTCATAAAAACATGTATTTTCTAGCAAATAGGTATTTTTATTTAAAAGTATAAATTATCATACTTAGAGAATTATTTTGATTAAAAAATATTTTAAATTATCACATTGAAATTATCCAATTGTGAATTTTTTATAATAATATCAGACAATCATTTTTTTGGGTAAAAATGAAATATGCTATAAATATACGATATGTATTATGACATCATAATGAATCGAAAGTGAAGTAATAAATTCTATAAAATTAATACATGACCAAATATATACTTCCATTTTAAAATAACATGTTTTAAAGTTATTTTATTAATTTTATAAACCTTTAATGAATCCTCCAAAACCTATATTATATTTTTTGGTTTTAAAATTAATTCTTTATGAACATGACTCACTTCCACATCACCAATTGCATTATTTTATTATATTTGGTTCTTGGAATTATAAAATTTTGAAAATCAGTCCTATTTGGTATAAAACATGGGAAAAACCATGAGAAGGTTTGTGGTTTTGATTATTTTATCTTAGAGTCCAAAACATAAGTTTTGAAATTAATAAATAATTCCCCTCTCTTTTTCTATAAATACCCACCCATCCTCCAACTCCTCTTCACTAAAAACCCATTGAGAATGATTTTACACTACATATCCCTATATAAATCCCTTAAAAGGTATTCAAAATATCTTAATAAGATCCTCCCAAAATTTTAGAAGCTACCTCTCAAGGTAAGGGGATTCTCTCCTTATCCTCTTTATTCAAGCACTTTCTTTATATTATACCATTTACTTTCTAAATTTTCATGTTGGAATGTGTTTTTACACATATATTTTATGTTACTTATGATTTAAAGTAATTAGAGACCTTATTTAACTATAATTCAACCATTTCAATAATCTTTATGTACACCCTTTATGCTTTCAAAGTTATCCTATGATTTTCCATGCCAAACATTTGTGTAGTGAATACCCATCCCCATTTCCAATCAAGGGTATTCACTTAGATGTACCAATAATTCATTGATTTGGGACTTCCATTTATTTAACTCACACTTCTTAATCTTGGTATTAAATTTAATAAATGCATTCTTATGTTGTATGATCTATGTGGCACAATAACGCATGTACATGATATGATTGTGATGGGTGGGCACAAAATTATATAGCTTTCCAATGCATTGAGTATTATTTATATATCATGAGATACCATATATGGTGCATGGTAGGTTATCCTAAATACACTATGTTATGATGTCTATGTGGTTATCCTTAACTTATTCTTATGATGTAATGTTTTATGTTGTTTCCATATTCCTATGCTGCCTTGATGTTATCATCTTATATCATGCTTCGATTCTCACCCATTTTATGTCACCTTGATATTCCACTTGAATCACTTGTATTAATTTTATCACGTTATACTTTTATTATTCCTTTATAGGGCTTTATAACCTACCCCTTTCTTATGTACTTCCTTAGGTTTTCTCGTGCAATATTATAATATTGATGGAATACAAGGGCATGTTTTGAAGTTTTTAAATAATATTTTTATACATATGTTTCAAGTTAATGTGTTATGTATCTAATTAACCAAATACACCCAGATTTAATCTTTTGGGATTATATTAAGTGTATCTTTTTGTATTAAATCATTAATTAAGGTATATTAAAGATATGGGTTGTCATGCCCCATGTCCAATAGACTGAATAACCTAAAGTAGACTCTCTCAGAGTTGTTAATCAATAAGTGGTACAAGATTAATGGTGGTATTAAGCTCAAATATAGTAAATAAAAATGAATAAATGATGTGATATTCTAATAAATAGTAATAAAAATCAATAAATATTATAATTATGACTTCCTCAAGTTTTAAAAGTGCTTGAATGTTGTGATATGGTCATAAAAAATAAAAAATATCAACAACTATAATAACCGTCACTTCCCCAGGTGCTATATAATCCACTAGTTGATTGATTATAACTAATTAGACTATAAAACCTTGATTTTTTAAAATAACACTATTCTTGATATCTTTCTTAATATGCAACATCAGACTTTAAGCGAATTGGTATATATTATAAAAATATTATTATTTAAATATGATTGTTATAACCAAGATATTGAATTATCATGAATGAATATGATTAAATATATTATGAAATATATATAAATTTCTTAATAAATAAAAATATATTTATAAATTCTTAGTAAATAATAACTTAATTTTTTAGTAAAGTCATTTTTTCTTCAAAAATACATTTTATTCAAAAATGGGTTTTATAACTTTTTGTGAGTAAATATTATAATTAATTTCAGGAAAAATTATATATTTTATTTTATAAAAAGGATAACTTTTTTAAATTATAATATAAAAATTATCTTATGGTGAAATTTTTATATTTTTCTGAAAAGTTTGATTTTTCAATGAATAGTGAAAAATACAGATTTTTATTAAACCGTATTTTATTTTAAAGTATTTAAAAAGTAAAATTCTATTTTGAATTAGTTTTAAAATTTAATGAGTTCCTTTTGATTAATAATAATACTATTATAGTATTTTTAATAAATATTATACTTGAATTTGGTATAAAAACATTTTTATACTTAAAATACATTTTTATGAAAAATTGTTTTTCATTGTGTTTTGTGTTTAAAACTTAAATTAATTTCTTCCACTTATAGAAGTTGAATCATGAGAAATTTATTCAATATTTGGAATCAGTAGGTACAAATTTGGTAAATAAGTCTCTTTTATTTTTGGTCATTATGAACAGTAATCGTAGTAAATAATTATCATCTCGGTATGGGTAAATCTGGTAATTAAGGTTAAAAATAATATGATATGGACTAAACAACGACACTTACACTTTCCTTTATCCTAATTGATGAGTGTATTTTTTCTATTTCCAGTAATTTTTCAAAAATATGGCAACTTGGTGCCAAATTTCTTTGATTTTGACCATTACATTATTTTATATAAAGAACAGTAAAAAATGTCAATCTCTTTGTTTTATTATCTCTAAATTTTTGACATAGGGAAAAAAGTGGATATGTTCAGTTACGAAAGAGTTATTTGAAATATAAATGATTTTTTGTTATCATGAAATTTTATTTCTAATTCATAGTGATGAAATTATTAACTTAAATTCTTGCACAATGCTGACACAACTTTTATTTAATTAATAGAAAAATAAAATAAATGATTCTAAAAATATTAAAAGTAATATAATTTGAATGAATTATTATGTTACAAATTTTTTAAGATAAATATAAAATTTTAGTGGTGTTTTAATAGATTATATTCAAATTTATTTTGTGTAATTCTATTTTCAATGTCAAATTAATTAAATAGTTCAAAAAATGACATTAATGATATTTTATAATAAATAAAATTTTATTAAATAATTTAAAATTTATAAAAATACTATATTCAGAAAAGTTATTGGTAAATGGTTTAAAATATCAAAAAATTTCCATTTATGGTCCAATTCCCCTTTTATAGTAACTATATTGACCCCTACAAAGTAAAAAACTTTGTTATCACGATAATTGTCAAAAAGAGTTGATGCGGGTTAAAACAATGAAATAAGGGTTAAAACCTAATATAAATTTCTCCAAATTTTATTATATGATATTATTCAGACCCATACTCATCCTATAATCAAATTATATCAGTTTAGATCCTTTTTTCCATGAAAATTAATTTTTATTAATTGAATATTTTTTGTAATTCCAAGAGTGCCCCTCCCCTCACTTATAAAAGGGAACCTCCTATCCTTTTTTCTTCACACTTAAAAAAATACTTTTATTTCATCCAATACCTACCCCAATACCTTCATAACATCCCTACCCATATTTTAGAGGTCTTTATTTGGGAATAATACCAACCTTAGAGGGATTAATATGTAAAGCAAAGAATGTTGTCTGAAGAAGAGGTATAGTCTTTAACCTAATGTTTTAGTTTTATTTATTCTTATAACTCCTTAAAATATTCTTCAAACATTATGAAATAATAACACCAGTATATTCCATATACTTATTTATTTTTATGTTAATTATAAAACCTATATATATCTCCTCTCCCATCAAATTTCAAACGAAACCATCGTTCGTGTGTACGATGAACTATCACCACGTAAACTGATGTAATTCATTTTCCATCACCACCTCAAAAATCTGGTTATAATTATGGATTTAATGTTTATATATGATATTAATTACAAAATTATAATTCTTAAAAGATAAAATATCATGTTTTTTATTACCTTTCCATCCATTGAAAAACGAAAATGTCGTTCACGCGTATGTGTGAATTACCACCTCCACGAAGCGATGTGATTTATTTTACATCACTGCATAACATGGATGATACATATAATTATATTTATATAAGTAATACTATGTTTATGAAATAATTATAATTCTATACCTATAAAATGATACTTACCTTCTTTCCATTATGATCATTGGAAAAATGGAAATGTTAATCATGCGTACATATGACCTACTGTCTCTATGATTATAACATAGTTTATTTTTCATAACCATATTTCATGATTAGTTTAAAAAGTATAATTAATTCATAAAAATGATAATTATATCATGATTATTATTCTATAGATTATTTAATAATGAAATCTTTGACCATATTCAACCTACTGAATCCATTTTGGACATAAGATCTGATCATCATCAAAACATCTGATGTGAACTTTATTGATTAAGTAATTGTATATGAAATGGTAATATGTGAAATAAAAGGAATAATAAACATGAAAATTTTCTTAATTAAGTAAATAATTAATATAAATTTATTATTTATGAAGATAAGGAACACACGTGACATGTTGGGCTCGAGGTAAGGGACACTTTACTTTAAAAACTCTGTTTTAAATGTTTTAAGGATTTATTTTATAAATATTTCTTATCCATGTACATATTATTAAAATTATATTATTGTTATATTTATATAAACATAAATTAATTATAAATTAAATTTATCTCTATTTTTATATTCTTTCAAAGGTTTTAAAAAAAATTTAAATATTTTTTTGGAACATTTTGAATTTATTTACAAAAGACAAAAAATGTTCTATTTTAACATATACAGTGTCAATAGTTTTTCCCACCACCATAAATATTAATTTATGTTTGGATTCATTTTTTAGATTTCATTTTTTATTTAATGAAAAAAATCTCTCTTTACCTTTGTTATAACTATTTTCAAAAAAGGGTTTTAAATGGAATGGAAATTATGATACCTGGAAATGTTTTGCTTGTAAGGGATCTCTCTGAACCACCCTTTTTATTTGGATTAAAACCATCATATATATAACTCACTTTATACATCTATTTAATGTTATTGAATGCCTATAAATTATATATATATATTTTCCTCACATATATACTTAGCTTATTCTCCCTTCCTTGGTAGGGTAATACTTGCCTTATGTTCACTTCTCAAATTTCTTATTTGTGAAATATACTTCGATTATGATATGAGGAAGTATTATGCAACCCATTTATTTCTATGGTAAATTCTTATGATTATTCCTTATTTCTTATTTACTTTTGTGGCGCACATAATCATGAAAATTTTATGATGTGTTTTCCCAGATAGTTCTCTAATGTTTTGGGTAAAATTTTTGTCTCATGAGATGTTATATATAAGAATGGGGAGTAAACCTAATCACAAAATGGGACTATCTCCACCATGTGATATCATCTTGGAAAATAGACTTGACTTATGCTTATGTGATGTTTTGAGTTGATTCCAAATTTTCTATTTTTCTATTATATTATGATATAATTGTCTTTATATTATGTGCCCATATGATTACTCAAGAGATTATGTTTAAAGGAAAGTATATGCCACTTCATAAGGGTGAAATGTATATTTTTTTAGAAAAAGTTTTTATATGTTTTTTATGATTGAAAATAAACCTTTATAAGTTTTATTTTTTCCTTTAATATTTCTTATGAAATGTTTTATGAAAATATTTGGGTCAAAAAGTTGTTTTCATGTGTAATAGAGTGTTTATTTTAAGCTTAAAGTTGAATTTTTTAAAATAAAAATTTTGTATAAGTATTCATGAACTAACAAGTTTATTTCTCTATTTTTCATATCCCTTTATGATATTTTTATAACCATCCCATGTTTTAAATGTTTTTCAGGTTTTTAAGGATGATTAGGAACAAGGATGAGGTCAAGATACAATTTTTGAAGATATGTTATGAATAGAAAACTTGTTATATCATAAAATGTCTGTTTTGTGGGGAAAATGGATACTAAGTGGAAGTGTCCATTTTGTGATGTAATATTTATTTATATAAGGGTGATGTCCTAATTATCTAAAACTCTAAATCATAAAGATCCTTAAGTGTAATAAAATTAATTATTTACTTAAAACTCAAGATTATGTTATGTTTAAGGTTGGGTCCTTATATTTGGTAATAGAGGAAAGGTTTAGATAACATTATAAATTAGGATTAGATACCTTTATTGAAAACCCCAAGGTTAATCCCAAGTATAGGATAAAATCCTAATGTTTTGGTAAGATAGAGATTATGTTGTTTTCCCAGTAATATATCCTGGTATGGATACTATATATGGATGTGGTTTTGTAATATATGCATCTAGGGGTAATAACACTAAAAAGAGTTGGTCGAGTATATTTTGACCATCATTCTAGTGAATAGTGAGTATAACCTTACCACACACCTAGTTTTACACTCATATGGGATATTCTTAAGTTAATTAACATTTTCTTTATGAACCATCATTAATGATTTGAATAGATGTTGATCATGTATGACCTAGGTTAATCCTAAGGTGTCATATATTGAAAATAAGGCATCATGATTTAAACATCATATACATTACATTTCATAATTATGATTATTGTTACTCACAACATGATTTTTGTATTAGTCAATGGATTGAACTAAGAGGAATGATGTTAAAGTTGAATGTGATGGACAATATAGTGATTCTGAGCAACCAAATGGGATGATCACTTAAGTGAAAGATATTATGATTATTCCAAATTATTTATCCTAATATATGGAAGATGATGTTCCTGTAAGGGGATCCACTAGGGTTTCTATCCCCCACTGCCATATTCCTCTTCCCCGCTGTGGCCCAGATTTATGGTGATGCTTTGGACCGACGAATTAGCTGCATGTGGCGTTCACTTTGGAGACGTCATCTCGAACTGCTTGGCGATTTCACCGTATGCTAGCCTTCCTCATGCCCTTTGTGACAGGGATCTCAGGAGACATGATGATGGTCTGAAGTTGGAGGTCTCAGTTTCTACGGTGAGGATTCTTCCAAGATTCCACTCTGTCTGGATGCGATTAGATGGATCTGGTCATAGTGTGTGTGTGCTTGAAGGCGACGGTGGGTTTGTGGAGAGTTTTATTCTTTCCCTTGTCTGTGTTTTCTGATTTCTTATTTTTCATCTTAGATGTGATGTTGGTTTGTGGTTTGGTTCTGGATTTATGTTTTGTTATTGGTCAATTCTAGACTGCGGCAACGGCGTGGTATCAAAGAAGTCTGTGATTACCTTTTCTTTTTGTGATTCCAGCAATAGCGGAGCGTGAAGTATGTTTGAATGGTTTGGTGAATATTCTGCAGTATGAATGGAGAAGTTGAAGAAAGGTTGCTCTAGTTACCAGCTTCAGTGATAGGTTTTGTGTTCTTCCTCGATGGTCGTTCGTGAACTACGGTGGTGGTTTCATTCTCTGGTGTTGATCGTTGGTGGCATGAAGATGAGACATTGGCGACAATGGTAGAATTGGTTGTTATCTCTCAATAGTTTTCTTTGTTAGATGGTGGTATCTGTTGATGTATTGAGGTGAAAAATTCAGTGTTGTTTATGATGTTGTGAAGTTGGTGACATGATGGTGCCGAGTTCATTTGGTGTTGAGGACGGTGGGGTGATGGTATATGGGTTTTATTCCTTCGTTGATTTGCTGGTGTTTTTTGTTCTCGTGGTACTGATACAGGCCGACGGTTCCTCTGGCCGACGACTGACGGAGTTCATGAAGATGGTGCTTGGAGAGGGGTTGATGTTGAAGGGATGATGCATTAGGTGATGCGATGATGGTGGTGACTATTTGGGTGCGACTTGATAGGCCTGTCCTCGGTCCATGCAGTGGATCTCGTGGCCTTCGAGGTGATGATTTGGTTGGATTTGAGGATAACTTTATTTTGAATTACTGGATCTTGTTTGGTTTAAATTTTGAAGTTTGAATCTGAAAATTTGAACTTTTTAATGCTGATGTATGGTTACCACTACCATAAAGTGGATTTTAGAAAATTAAAAAAGAGATTTTAGGATTTGAGTTGTCCTGATATATGATTAACAACTTATACCTTAATGAACTCTCAGACTCAACAAATAAGAGAAGGATTGATTCCTATAAGATATCATGTGGTGGAGACTATAGAGGAAAGAAGGATCAATTTTATTTATGATGCAAATTTTGAAAGAGAAACCTATGATAATATCTCAAAGTGACAAAAAATTTATTTATGGATGGAAGAGAAGGTTATATATCAATGAATTATCAAATAAAAATAAGGATTTTAATGGATAGAAATAAATTTCATCCTAGAGATCCATTTATAGTTTTTTGTATTAAATGTGGGGAACCTGAGCATTATTGAATTCAATGACCTCTTCTAAAGGTTAACTTCTAGACCAAGGAATGACCCATGTTATACCAATAATTGAAGTGTTTGTATTGAATTATTTATGTATTAGGATTAAATAATAATTATTATAGAGGTATTTTTATTAATGGTATTTTACTTATAAGAGTCATGAAACATATAAGGATTATTACACAATAGTTTTTCTTTAAGTATTTGAAAACATATGTTTAATGGTATTGATAACCAAGAAAAATGATTTAGTATTAAGTTTATATTTTTAGAAAATACGTGATTAAGGTAAAGAAAACATTTAATACATTTTTAATATTTATTTAATAATGTTTATTTGGGATAAAGATATGATTAACATTGATGAAGTAAATAGAATAATATTGGTAACCTTGAAATTTCTTAGTGATTTGATGAAATGAAGTTTATTGAATTTTTGGAATATATTAAATAGTTTGTGATTAATGAGGAGTTTGTTAGTTTTTGGAAGCATATATGTCTTCATGTGAATTTAAATTAAGAGTTATAGATACCATCATGAGTTTATAAGTTTAAGGTTGATCATATGTTCAAAGGTATAAATACCACTTTTGAGGTTCTAAGTAATGATATTTTGAGGTGATTTGGAAATTTTATTGGGTTTTAGAAGGAATACTCTATTGAGGTTTAAATAACACTTTTGGTTAGTATATGATTTGATGTTAAGTTAATTGGATTGTGATATGTAGATAATATTTATGGATAGAAAGTGATTCATTGATAAGTCCATATTTTTGGAGATATTCATGGTCAAGATAAGGATTAACTTTTAGATTAGTTTCAAAATTTTATTCATGATATTTTGGTGAAGTTCACTATATTATAATATTATATAGTGATTTATCATGGTGATTAATTATATTTTTGGAGATTCTTCTTTGGGTTGAGATATATAACCTTTAGGTTTAACATGTTCTTTAATATGAAAGATTATTTAGGAAGAATGTAATTAATTTTTTATAAATGTATGATAAAAGGTATGATATCACATTTGAGGATAAAAAATTATTAAAATTTTATGATATTGAGTTTATTTGCGATGTAGGATTATTTATGAAATTATGTAAGTATAACCATTTCTATTATTGTAGAAATTTTAGAGTTAAATATATTATTTCATCATATGAGGGTTTATACATTTTAGATATTATCTTACCATGTGCTAACCATTAAATTTTCGTTAATATTTAATAAAAATAAGAATATATTGATATCATTTTGTAGATCATGAAGTTTATTTTAGTGATCAAGGCATAAAAAATTTATCTTAAATATTCATAGTTTTGGAGAAAAAGATGAGATTGTGGTTGAAATTGATTAAAGTATGAAATTATACTTGTCAAATAAGTATATTTTCTTATTTTATTAGTATAAATGGTAAAGGCATTACTCAAATATTGGAAAAGGATATTTTAAAGAAATTACCCCATTATGTTCATTTCTGATGAATCAATGGGTTTTTCACACCACTTTGGTTTATGGTTTTGGAGTCATTAATTTTCTCAATATCTTTCTCTTTCTTATGATCAATGAAAATATCAATATCTATTATTATTTAGACATTACACCTGTCTTACATGTCCATATTTTCACTTCCTGTTAATGTTCTCCTATTTTGAATCCTAGTCATGTGTTTTTCTATATTAACTTCATATTTACCTTTCCCTCTTGTCAAGAGGTAGTTTTATTAACCCTTTTTACGATGTGAGATTTCAATAAAGGTATTTTGAAATTTAAAACCCTTGTTTACTGAGCCCAAGTTCAAATTGAGAGTAAAAATTTTATTAAATGGGAGAATAATATAACACCATGAGTTTTTAAAATAATAGTATGCTCAATAAATTTCTTAACATGCAACATCGGGCTTTAAGCGAATTGAGATATACTATAAAAATATTATTATTTAAATATAATTGTTATAAAATAGTTGTTGAATTAGTAGGTATGAATAGTATTAAATGAAAATTTAAATATATATAAAGGTACTAATAAATAAAATTTATTGATAAATTCTTAGTAAATAATTAGTCAATTTTTTAGTAAAGTCATTTTACTCTTTAAAATACTCTTTCTTCAAAAATAGATTTTATTGTTTTTTTGTGAGAAGATATCATTATTTTATTTAACTTTTAAAAATGTTATTTTATAAAAAGTATATCATTTTTTAAATTAGAATTTAAAAATTATATTATGGTGAAATTTTTATATTTTTTCGAAAAGTTTTATTTTTAAATGAATAGCGAAAAATAATAAATTTTATTAAACTTTATTTTCTTTTAAAGTATTTACAAATTAAAATTTTATTTTGGTTTAGTTTTAAAATTTAATTATTTCCTTTATATTAAACATAATCCAATTATAGTCTTTGGAATTAATTTTATACTTTAATTTAGTATAAAAACGTTTTTATACTTAAAAAGACATTTTTCTAAAAAACTGTTTTTCATTGCGTTTTGTGATTTAATATTAAATTATTTTTTTCCACTTATAGAAATTGACTAATGAAAAATTAATTCCATATTTAGAACTAGTAGATCCAAAATTGATATATATGTCCCTTTTATTTTTGTTCATTATGAATAGTAATCACAGTAAATAATTATCTCCTCAGTAAGTATAAATCAGGTATTTAAGGTTAAAAACAATATGATAAGGAGTAATAAATGACCATAATACTTGAATTTATCTAATTGGATGAGTATATTTTGGCCATTTAAATCTAATTTTCTAAAATATGGTAACTTGGTGTCATATTTCTTTGGTTTTGACCTTTAGATTATTTTATGTAAAGAAAAGTAAAAAATGTCATTCTCTTTATTTTATTATCGCTAATTTTTTGCATAGAGATAAATAGAGGAAATGTTTAGTTATAAAATTTTTATTTTAAATATAATTTATTTTTTTATCATGGTAATTGTTTTATAATTTTTATTGATTAAATAATTACCATAAATTCTTAAGCAACACCAACACAACATTTATTTAATTAATAGAAAAATAAAATAAAAGATTCTAAAAATATTAAAATTAATATGATTTGAATGAATTATTATGTTCCATAAATTTTTAGATAAATATAAGAGGTTATTGATGTGTTAATGTATTATGTTCAAATTTCTTTTTTGTCATATTGTTTTCATAGTCAAATTTAATGAATAGTTACAAAAAATGACATTAATGATATTTTATAATAAATGATATTTTATTAAATTATTTAAAATTCATAAAAATACTATATTTGTACAGGTTATTTATATATGATTTTAAATATAAAACGTGGTCCATTTATGATCCTATTTTTCTTTTATAGTAACTATATTGACCCCGAAAGTGTGAAAAATTCACTATTGTGGTAATTATAAAAAAGGGTTCACGTGGGTTACAACAAAGAGATAAGGGTAAAAAACTAATCTAAACTTTTCAAAATTTTATTGTATGATATGATTTATCCACATAATAATTATATATTTGAATTATATCAGTTTGGATCCCTTTTCCATAAAAATTAATTTATATTAATTTAATATTCTTAGTAATTCCAAGAGTTCCCTTCCTATAAATTATAAAAGGGCATCTCCTATCCTATTTTATTCACAATTAAAAAGACTTTTATTTTGGCCAAGACCTTCCCAAATCCATTCATAAAATCCCTACCAATGTTATAGAGGTCTTGGTTTGGGAAGAATACCAAATTTAGAGGGTTTAAGGTGTAAATAAAAGGAAAATGTATGAAGAAGAGGTATATTCTTTAACCAAATGTTTTAGTTTTATTTATTATAAAAATGAAACCATCGTTCGTGTGTACGGTGAACTATAGCCTCGACAACCGATTTAATTATTTTTCCATAATCACATCTCATGGATGGTTATAATGATGGATTTATTTTTTATATATTATATTAATGAAATAATTATCATTATTAAAAGATAATATATCATATTTTTTTCTACCTTTACATCCATTGAAAAATGATAACATCGGTTGTGTGTACGTGTGAATTACCACCTCCATGAAGCGATGTGATTAATTTTTCATCACTACATCAGAAGAATAGTATATATAAGTATATTTAAATAATTAATATGGTATTTATGAAATAATTATCATTATATAAAGTTAAAATAATTTTTACCTTCTTTCCATGAAGATTATTGAAAAAATGGAAACGTTATTCATGTGTATTTACGACCTACTATCTCCATGATTGTAATGTAATTAATTTTTCCTCTAATTACACATTTTTTTATCAATAAAAAACTTTTTTTGAGTGGTATGCACACATAGAGTCAATCAAAAAAATTAAACCTCCATCTAAAATTTAAAACAAACGCAACCCCCATAAAATAGAATTCATCCCTTTAAATTCAAAATTCAAAAAATAGCACACCACATTATCTTAGACAAGTAGTTACCTAAATCCAAGAAACTTAACATGCAAAAAAATTCCATCAAAACCCAAACCCAAACCCATGGAATCAGTGTGGAATCATCAAAATCCCATTTTTATCACCGAATAGAACACCAAAACCAGAAAATTCAAAAACCACACTGAAAAACCTTCACCAAAACACCATCACCACTTTGTATTCACCAACCAACAACAGAGATCACTGACCATGAAGCATCAACACCAGTAGAAAATCAACTAGGGGGATCCTATAGCACCAAATAACACTCCAACATAACTTCCAAAAACTTCCATGAGGACCACCACACCAGAAAAACACGGATTGGAAGTGATAGAATAGGGAATCTACAGTAGAGTTTGGAAAAAACATGGCCTTAGAAGAGAGTCATAATGATCAACATGACCTCTATTCCATTCTATCAGAACCCCTAATGAAAGATATAAACCATCGAGCTAAAGAAACACAGAATCCTCAAAGAGAGAAGGAACCTTATCATCATCGACCAACAATATAAAACTCTATAGAAATGACCAAATCAAAAACCGAAACCAATCACCATAAAGAAGATACATAACAGAAAAAATTGTTTCCTTAACACCTCATCAAACATAAATCACACCAGAGACCCACAATCTCATTCTTGGAAGTGCATACCTGCTTCCATTAGAAGGAAAATGGAGCTGAAGAAACCCTCCACAACACCACCTAAGAATCATCCAAAGAGAAAACTAGATCTAGTATCATAGACACACCTTAATCCAAAATTGAACCCAAGTCAATCTTAAAAGTAAAACCAATGAGGCAAACATATTTAGGAACCATATCAAGTCAACACCGCTCAGGGTTGGAAGACTCGGTCATAAAAAAAGAGATTCCACTAGGGAGAGGGCCTAGGTTGATCAGATCTAGAAGTGACACTCTTAGAGAAGCTGGAGAAGAAAAAATCCTAGCATGATGGGATGTGTGTAGGAACCCATAGAGCACCACATGATAGGGGGAAGCACCAAAAGAAGTGATGAACTAAGGAATCACCCTGAAGAGGAAGAGATCGAGGAGGGACATCAGAGTGAAGGAGCAGATAACAAGATAGGAGAGGGGGAGATGACTCTTTAGCGGAAGTACTCAAGCCTCCACCCTATGATCCATTACTGAAGGGAAACCCTGGGCTAACAATATGAAGGAGAGTTTCTGCTCAGAGGTTCCTCTATTTAGAGTTATATTCTCTAATTCATTTTTGATAACCATCTTTCTTGGTTAGTTTAAAATGTATAATTGATGTATAAAAATTATAATTATTCCATGATTACTATTCTATATTTGATGTAATAATGACCTTTTTGACCATAATCAACCTACCGAATCCATTTTGGACATACGAGCTAAATATCATCAAAACATCCAACATGAACTTAATTGATTAAGTAGTTGTATATAACATGGTAATAAGTAAAATAAAATTAATAATAAACTTCTAAAAGGTTATTAATAAAGTAAATAATTAATATAATTTTATTATTTAGGAATATAAGGAATGCACACGATAAGTCAAGCTCAAGGAAAGGGACACTTTACTTTAAAAGCCTCATTTTAAATGTTTTAATGATTTATTTTCTAAATATTTCTATTCCATGCCCATATTCATAAAATTGTTTTATTAATGTATTTATATGGACATAAATGAATTATAAATATTTTTTTATCACTTTTTTACTTTCTTTAAATGGGTTTAAAAAGTAATATTTTTACATATTTTATATGGATTTTTTTTAATTTCTTTATGAAAGACAAAAAGAATGTTCTATTTTAACATATAGAGTGTCAATAATTTTTTCCCGCTATAATAATTATTACTTGATTTTTGGATTCCTTTATAAGATTCCATGTTTTATTCAAAGAAAAAAATCCCTCTTTCCCTTCATATTAAGTATTTTTAAAAAGAGTTTGAAGTGGAATGAATATTTTGATATCTGGAATTTTTTTTCTTATGGCTGTAAGGGATGTCTCCAAACCACCCTTTTTCTTTTAGTTATGACCATTCTATCTAACTCACTTTGTCTCTCTATTTAATATTATTAAATTCCTCTAAATTATGTATATTAATCTCTCACATATATACCTAGATTATTCTCCCTTCCTTGATGGTGTAATATACACCTTATGTTCATTTATCAAATGTATTATTTATGAAATATCCCTTGATTATGATACGAGGAAAGATTATGCAACCAATTTCTTTCCATGGGTAATTATTATTATTATTCCGTATGATTTATTTACTTTTTTGGAACAGCTAATCATGAACATGTTATGATGGGCACTCCCAAATAGTTCTCTAATGCATTGGGTGAATTTTTTATCTCATGAGATATATATATGGGATTAGGGAGTAAACATAATCATATGATGAGACTATATCCACCATGTGATGTTATCTTGGAAGTTATCCTTGAATTATAATTATGTCATTTTTATGTTTATTGCAAATTTCCTATGTTTCATGATCTTATGATACCATGTTATTTATGTTATGATCCCATGTGATTACTCATGATATTATGTTTAAAGGAAAGTATATGCTACTTTGTAAGGGTGAAATTTTTTCATAAGTTTTTCATGATTGAAAAGGAACCTTTATGAGTTTTATTTTTTTTCTTTAATATTTATTATGAAATGTTTCATGAAAATATTCAGACAAAAAATTTTATTTCTTGGGTAATAAAATGTTTATTTTGAGCCTAAAGTTTATTTTTGAAAAAGAAAAATCTTATTTAAGTACTCACAAACTAATATGTTTCATTAGTTCTTTTTATATGTCCATTTCTGAGTTTTTTATGCTCATACTACATTTTAGAATGTTTTTCCTAGGATTTTAAGGATTAGTAGGGATAAGGATGAGGTCAAGATGAAAATTGTTAAGATATGTCATGAAAATAAAACTTGTTATATCTTATAAGTTTTGTTTTATTGAAAAAAATGGATACTAAGTGTAAGTATAAAATTTGTGATGTAATATTTATTTACGTAAGGGTTATGGCCTAATTATCTAGAACTATAAACCATAATGATCCTCAAATGTAAGAAAATGAATTATTTACTTATAACTCAAGATTATATAATTTTTATGGCTGGGTCCTTAAATCGACCAATGTTGGGGGTGTCTAAACATATCAAACATAATATACCAGGGTTAGCATAACATCTTACCTGTCACAACATGTGATATCCACTTGGCGTTGAATACCAAGTCATAATGAGTCACCAAATGGAATAACATCCCATCATAACATAATATAATGTACAAAGGTAGTGAATCCTGATAACAAGTCCCATCAATGTGCATACCATCATAGTGGTAATACTCTATAAGCTGGCATAACATCCTAGTATAATGAAATATAAGTGGGCATAACATATTAGTGGTAAAACTACATAAGCGTGATTAGTGTACCATTTTATCAATACATAAGTGGTAATATCATCCCAGTGATGACATCATAAGTAGGGATAACATCCCTATCCATGGGCAATATCACATGAGGAGAAAGTATCCCTCTCCCCGAGCCTAAACGCATGAGTGGGAATTTTTTCCCAATTCATAAGAATTAGTACACATATAGAAATTGCATTACTATACATATAATTGACAAATAATAGGAAAAGAAAACCTCTTTTGTGGATAATATAGATAAAAGACAGTGTATACTAAGAAAGATACATCTTGGAAAGTGGTAAATGTGTCCCATTCCTATAGATATCTCCTCTCCGTGGGGATGTATTCCCACATCATAAGAATTATTAAAATAATAGGTAAGTTGGAAACACATCCTATAAAATATCAATAAGGTCATATCAAACATTTCATCCTCTAAAAAATATATATTTTTTATTTCAAGAGAAACTAATTTTTAAGGTTGAGTGGGAACCTAAATAGACAAAAACCAGTGTATAAAATTAAGTTACATTTGACAATACTATACAATTACAAAAATAATTAAGAGTGATAGAGCTGTGAACCTAATGTAAACTCTATTTTATGGATAATTAAGTCTTATATGCTTATTGTTTTGAGGTATTATATTTATTAGGCCATATTTTCCTAGTTTTTAACAAACCACTCCAAGGTGATATTTCCATCATTAAATCCATAAACTGGTAAGAAATTTTGGGTGTCGATCCATGAAGTTTGTTCCTTATTTACATTTAATCTTATACCTATTTAATAAATTATATTTATATCCTCCAAATAGAAATTGATTTATATCTCATCTTTAAGAATATATTATTTAGAATTTATTTGCAGGTCTAAGGTATATTCAGATTTCCTTACAACTATCTTCTCTTTAAGTTATCCAGTTCCTTTTAAGTTGAATCTGGTTGTCTCTACTATAGAAGATATCTATTAGACAATGAATTTGATTTGGTTGGTCATCCTTAGGTTTAGGTATCCTATATTATAGACTATGTTGGCCTTTCTATTATATCCTTTCATTTTTCCTTTCAGATCTAGCTTCAAGATCAACATGATTCCTTCCTGCTTCCTCCTTGGGATTTTCTTCCCTTTTATTTGGAGATTTAACATGTGACTTTGACTCAAATCCTTTACTTACATAATTTGTTTCCATCACATTAGGTATATTTGAGTAGTCCTTTCGATATTGGGTATTAATTCTTTTCTTAATTGGGTAACTTCTTTAATTGACTCCACCCTTCTTCGTATTCTTCACTTATGACTATAAAAGTTTAGCAGTATAACCATATGATATATTAATATATTGGGAATACTATCCAAAAAATAAAAACATACTAGGTAATAAAAATTTACACAAGAAATATACCATACAAATTTATCATCAAAGTTGGTAGTACAAATAATGATATTTTATAACAAAGGTTTGGTTAGTCCTCACATGATTAACTCCTTTTCATACTTTAATTACAAGGTACAAACTATTATAAATCACTCAAACTAAAGGTATACATATAGGTAAGACAAAAGGATATAAGGCCACTCAAGGTTTTATTACAATGAAATTTTCATGCTATGATCCCACATTGGCATAAATATCTATATCAATGGAGGAAAAAAGACACTTAATAAGGTTTGTAAAGTCATAAAATTTCCAAATAAACCTCTTATAAGTATCATTTTAATTTCCCAACTCCCATTAGTTCAAATGCATGGCCATTAATTAAATTAGAATTAGATTATAAAAAAAGGACCAGTCATGACTCTAATAAACCAAATTATCCCTTAGTTTGAAAAAGAAATCACTTTAGATTAGTTTATGGTCAAGAACACACAATTTTTTAAACCTTTATATCACACATCACATGAAAACTAGCATAAACCGACAAAAAATTTTAGATCCCAATTACCTAAACTGAGTATATCCCCTCTCATCAGATATAATTTTATGAATCATATTAAATCAAGGTATTTACAAAAAATATGACAAAAACACCTAAATCAAGGATATCTGGAGAAGAATAGTGAAATTTTGATTGAAAACAAAATAGATGAAAGAGGATGGTTAGACTTACCTCTAACAATTCACTAGGATAGATGGTTCTTGAATCCAAGAAAAAATAAAGGATAAATCAAGGTTTCAGGAGGAAACTCCCAAAGAGAGTAGGTTCTGGTCATGCAACTACTAAGGTAGGAAATAAATCACCCATTAGGGCACTTGGGTCATGATTTAGTTCCCCTCTTTAGGTATTATTGTGGCATGAAATTTTAGTCCTTAATGCAATACCCAACTTTAGAGTAACACCAAGAAACTATAGTAAACCAGTTGTGGCATGGCCTGGGTCTTATTGGCATAACTCCTTAGGTTGTGGCATGGGAATCCCCCCTTGAAAAGCACCCATAGAACAAAACCTCAAGTTTTTTATGGTTTTATCATAAAAATCATCCCACCACACCAAAATTCCTTATATTTTGTTGTGAGATTCAATATGTAATAAAATTTAATCTCGTACCAAGAAAAATCCCTCAAATAGGAACCCCTGTTACCCACTAGCTCCTCCAATAGATAGAAACCATTGATATAAACATGTTTTTGTAAAATATAAATAAACTCATACATTAAAATATGAGGGTTGTTACAACATGACCTAGACAATACTCACCAATCACCAACGACTAATAATAATTAGCAAGGTATAAAAATTAACTTCTCAGAGAATTATTTTATTTTCAATAATATAAAGAAAAAGGGAACTTGTTAATGAAAAAATTATTTGAATAAATACAATTTTAAAAAATAAAATATTCCAGTGAAAATATTTAAAAAAAAACCAATATCAAAATAAAATAAAAAAACACTATTCAATACAAAATAAATGAAGTATCCCAAATCTTAAGCCACTAACTCCAACTTATTTCAAGCATGGATCTATGAATCACTATCGATGAAAAACAAAGCCTTACCCTTTCTTACATCATGACCAATTATGTTTACATTTACACTAAAGTGCATGTGTAGGGGGTGAATATAGACTCAACAATATTTGCTGAATGACTACAATATACTTCCATGCATGATAAATCCAATAATTTTATACAAATAAATAATGATAAAAAATTATTTTAGTTGAAAAATTGTTTTTTAAAAATCTTCTAAACACCAAGTTATTAAACACTAATCATAAAAATTAATTTTAAAACAAAAAACCATAAGCCAAAACTGTGATTTGTGACCATTGATAAACCAAATTATCTCCTTGAAAACATCATTTTTTAAAAACATCACATTTTAATAGAATCCAATAAAATTTCTATTTTTCTTAAACTAATATAAACTCTCCATTTCTCCAAAACCCCTCATGATAATGCATATACAGAGAATAATCTAAATAGTAAAATGCTAATTAGATACTCAAAACTAATCATTCTTTGCCCCGTTGGAATGAATTTAACACTCACTCGATTTCTTTATGTGTAGTCATTCACATGTCATAAATCTAAAAAATCAAGGTATATTCTTAGACACAACTTGTAATGACCCAATTCATCCGGTTTCACTGGAATAAGAGAAAGGGTTAAAACATGGTGAAACTATAAAAGGGTTGATTTTAAATTTTGGGATTTATATTGGGAGTGAGAGGTTATTTCTATGTTTAGGATTATTCAAAGAAATTTTGGTAGGAATAGATATGGTTAGAAAATATTTGAAGTGGTTTTGGGCATTGTGTAAATGAATATGTGTTGTTGGGATATATTAGTGGCCAACAAAACCTTAGTGGAGACCACTAGAGTTTTAGTGTCCATCCAATGTCCAAATATTCCACTATTTAGGGTTCTATTATGAGAATAAGATACCTGGTGGATCAATTGAACTATAGAGTGGGCCACCAGAGTCCTAGTGGTTAGGATAAACCCATAATTTAAGATAATTCATTATTTTTCATTTTTAGTGGTATTATTTACCCCCTTTTGGTTTTTTCCTCTAGCAGGACTAAATGAGAGTGTAATTTTTTCCCTTTACTTCCCATCACCCTCGCTTCTTCCTCCATGGATCTAAGGTTCTTGGGGAGTTTATTTCATTGATTAAGGTAATGATTCATCCATTTTTACACCTCTTATATTCCTTCTCATCATTTGATTTTATGGAACTAGATTTAGGTATTTAGGTTGTGAATCTATTAGAGCTGGAAAAATAGAATTTTAATAATGGGGATTTAATGTGTATAAACTAAAAGATATTATGGAAGGATGAAAACACCATCCTATTTTATATTTCATTGGTGGTAAATCATTGATTGATTTATTCTTTGATTTTTTTTTCAAATTATGGTGGTCTAGTTTAACAAATTAGGTAATTTTGGGTACCTAGTTAACAAGTATCCATTACTATTTCCAGTTATTAAAAATTCCATTATTTTTTAAACCATCTCTCCCATGAATTTACTTTCCATTAAACCAAATAAAGAAATGAAAAAATATCCCATGAAACCAACTAAACTGACCCTTAGTTTATTATTTTTACCTTAATATTCAAAATATTTTCTAACATGTTTCTAATATATATTTTTTAAACATGAAAACAAATTTTCTTCTAAACCAAAAGTAGCCTTAGGTTTTTCATAAGTGTCACCTTTAATTTCAAGCTCTATTTTGAAACTTGTAATGAGAAATAAGAATAATTTGTTATGGTTCAATAAAAATATTGGAAACATATTATCCTTTATGCACTAATAAGATAAATAAAAATAATAGAGCATAATAACCAAAGATATGGCTATTTTTTTGTTCTTATTGATGGGTTCCCTTACTTCAAACA
Source organism: Viscum album (assembly GCA_963277665.1). Lineage (NCBI taxonomy): Eukaryota > Viridiplantae > Streptophyta > Magnoliopsida > Santalales > Viscaceae > Viscum > Viscum album. Next base: position 731,995,763 of record OY728130.1, read on the forward strand.
TTGTGGTATGTTTGTTTCTTAAAGAAATCCCATTTTTTTAAAGTTTTTTTAAGATTTTATTTTAGGGAGGAATGTAATGGAAAGATGTATTTAAATTATGTTAGTAATTGTTTATAATATAAAATTGAATTATAACACAATGAACATTATTTTAGTGAGTTTTGTTTCACACGATGAAGTGGATTAATAAGGAATAATCAATTTCCAGCTAAAATAATAGGTGAAAATTCTTATTCATGGGTTGGGTTTGTGCTAGGTTAGCTATCCTGTGAACCCATTTAAAATAAACTCTCACCGAATCCATTTAATTAAATGGGTTGGCTTAACCTAGCCCATTTATAAAGGGGTCAACCATAACTTGATCCATCAACCTATTTAAATTTAAATATATAGCATATATTGCATCATGACATATCTAACTAGTTAATATCATGTAAACTCAATGACCTAACAAAATTGAATTAGCTTTTTTAAATTAGGAATAACCAAATTAATATGAAATATATGTTTTCTATGTTGTAATTTGACCCCCTAAAACCATTTAAAATAAATAATTCATTATAAAGATATTGATTTATTTGAAATTTAGTTGATTATAAAAATAAAATACATTATAAAATAAATTATTATTATATTTTTAATATTCAATATTATTAATATATTTCTTATGGGGTTACATGGGACATAAATAGAAAACTTAAACTTAACTTGAATGTTTTTTGTGTTTGATTACTCAGCCTGATTATAACTTGATCCCATTTATGAATAATCAAAACCCATTTAAGTCATGTCTTGTTGTGTTGGGTTATCATGCCAGGTTAAAAATTTTCATATTTACCATCACATTCACAATCCAACACATTGTATTTTTTCAAAAAAAATGTTGGATACTATAGAAATATAATGTTTTGGATTGAAAACTTGATCATAGAGTGAGATTATTTTCATTCCATCCCAACCCATGTTTTTTAGGATAAAAAAACAAAATAAACTTCTCCAAAATGGGTTTTTAATAGGTGGTAAATATTTATTCAATTTTTTTTCATTTCCAATCCAACCATACACTAAATTTTTTTATGTTATTTATTTTTTAAGTATTTAAGTATATTTTTTTAAAAAACCCATCACTTATTTATTTTTAAATATTTATTACAAGTAGAAAGTGTTATAATAATACACCATTAATTTCACCTGGATCATTATCTAATGATCTTTCAAATTATAATTCTTCTATTGAAGATGAACTTTGGATTAAGAAATACTATATCAACTTTAAGAGTTTAACATAGAGGTGGGATACATAGTCTTCAACTATCCCATGATGAAGGTAACCCAATGATAATCCAGGGTAAAACCCATGGATCCCACTTCTTATTAAACACCAGTTAGATTTTAAAATTTATTTTACATCTTTTCCTTAGTTATATTTATATTATTATTTCTTATTCTATTGAATAATGGATTTTATTACCAATTTTACTATGCATTATTGATACAAATCTTTTTAAAAAACTTGAAATATTTGTCTATTTAGTGACATTTATCTATTTTTTTATTATCCTTATAATTTTAAAATTATATTATTGATGAGAAATTAAGAAAACCTACTAGTTATGTGTGATCTATTGAAGTGAAAGTGATTATGCAGAAAAAATTTGAAGGATGATGTGGATAAATATATTATTATTTTAATGGATATGATAAACCATATGAAATGGTATATTGATAAAAAAATAGAATGTATAGATATTAGTTTTCATAATTTTGGTTATTTTTTATCAATAAAGAATGAAAAGTGTTAAAATCACACTTTAATGATCACAAGCCTAATTTTTATGGGGATACAATTGTTTTATTTATTTATTTTTTACAAAACTTGAAGTTGTAATTCATATATAACATAAGAATACTATCAATTAAAATGATGGGTTTAATATTTATGTTAAATATACCAATTTAATTAGAAATTTAATTATATAAATGATGATAAAACATGAAAAATATTTTATAAATAATAAAATACTAACTATTTATGTAATTTTTTTAAGTAGTAATATGAAATTGATTAAGATATCCAAAAGATATGATACATGCCTCTATAGAATTGTTATAAAAATTGTTTTTTCTCTCTTGTCAAAAGAATTTATTGTTTTTTAAAAAAATTCATCAAAATTAATATCATATTACTGAATGGAAGTGTTAAATGTGTTGAACAAAATTTGATTTTTGAGAAATTATCCATGTTTTTTCTTTTAATTTGTATTGTTTAAATGTAAATAAAATTGAATTAAATATACTGTAAACTAAAAATTTTATAATTTAAGACATTTAATATAATTAAATTAAATATTATATTAAACTAAAATATAATTATTCAGTGAAAAATATATATTAACCCTTCAAATGTTTTATGATTTGGGTAGGGGATGCTTCAACTGTAATGCCATTTTCCTTTAAAAAAATAAAACATTTTTTTCATCAACTAAAGCTAATGAACTTAATTATTTAATATGGTAGAAATATTTTTTTTATGTTAATGTGATGGTTGGGGATGTTTCACAGTTCACTCATTTCATTGAGTATTGATGATAATGAAATATGGTACCGATTTCATTAAACACACGATGCATATTGAATTTTAATGTTTGGATTTTTGTGATAAGAGTGAGAGATTTATAAAGGTGTCATAATAATTATATGATAATTTTAGTTACACTCAAATGAAGTAACTTTCAATGGAAATTAATCATAAGTCCATTGTTATTTAAAATCAAAAATAAATATCCAAGGATTTTGAAAATGATTCATGATGACATATGAAATCATTCATCCATTATATAAAACATTTAAAACATTTCATGATATTAATTAATGTATCTATCGGGATATAATATGAAATTATAATATTTTTGATATTGTTTAAATAATATGATTGTGTGTATGATTTCAAGATTACTAATTTAAAAATATTTGACTTGATAATGTAAGTGAATATATCTTACATGCTTTTGTTAATTATTTCATACCAATTAAAATAAATATAAACATCCTATAAATCTTGTTTATACACAAAGTGGTCTATATAAATCATTTATAAAACATTAATATCTTAGATCATGAAAAAACCTTCTTAGTTTAGTTTGAGAAAATATTATTTTATATGGTGCAATACTCATATGAATAATATTAACAAGTAATTATGAATATTTTTTAAATCAACGTTTGATTATAATTCTAATATTTATCATATAAGAACCTTTAATTAAGAAATATGTATTTATATGACACTAACATGATAAAAAATGGGGCCTCATATACAATTGGGTATATATTGTGAATATAAGTATCCCTCAACAATGAAATATCTTATTTTACATGAAACATATAAATTTATAATGATATTTTTATTTCTATTTTGATGATAAAAATGTTCTTATATCAAATTATGAAGATAAATCAATCAAAAAATAAATATCACGAATTTAATCCTTTTTTTAGTTTGATTATCATGTAAATTCGAATGAATTTGAAGTAAAAAATGTAATGTATTTAGAAAATTTAGTGAATCAGATGATAAATAAATCAATAAGATGGTTATAAATCCATTCATTTTTATTATAAATCACCAATAATAATAATTATTCATAAATTAAAATATAATGATATTTCAAAAAATGATTTTAATTTCTACATGAATTGTGAGAGATGCTCCATTAAACAAATAAAAAATATTGAAAAAATGATGTTAAGTAATTAAATTTGTTATTTGTTAGAAAGAAATCCAAGAGAATATTATTGGGATGTGTTTGTTGAAAAAGGTGATGAATAAAATGGATCGTTTGAAGAAGATGAAGTAAGGTGATATTACCGGGTGGTATGATTTTAAAAACACATGATGTTTCAAAGTCATGGTTTAGTTGAGAACTCACTAGTCGACATGAATTCATCAACATGTTGTGTTCATAGGTTATATTTTTTAAGAGGTAGATTTCCAAAGGAAGTGTTTGGAAATTATTGAAACAAGGAAGAAAAAATGATGTGATTATATGTCATAATTCTAAAAAATGAAAAGAAACAAAAGTTTTTTATTTTCTTTATTCCTAGTTGAAATTTTTAGAAATATTTTTTAAATTTGAAAATGGATTGATTTTCAAGTTAAGGTTAATCAACCTGTCATGGTTTTCGAAAGATTTATTATTTAAAGAGTAACACATCATGTCAATCATTAACACAAAATGTTTTATGAGGTATATGGAGATTTTTTAGAATTTAATATATTTTAAATTTCAAGAGATTTATATAATATATTGTGATATGATTCAGATCAATGTGATGTATTTGACTACACATTAAAGGGAAATGATTATCAGTATGATTAGATTAGGTCTAAGTAATATTGAGAGATCCCAACCATTGATCACAAACCTTATAGATTGAAGAAAGTATATAATGATAGTTAGAAAAATAAAAATAAGGTTTGGATTCATAGAGATAGTAGAAAAGTGAAAGTAAAAAGAAAGGATTAACTATGAAAAGTTGAAGAATAGTATGGGTACACATTGAAATATTTTTTCAAATTATAAATATAAATATAGAGTTCATTAATACTATAAATATGGTTTTTATTGATATAAAAGTGGAGGTATAGTATTTCTTTATTTTGATTTGTAAAGATTAATCCATTCACTTGTTTAAAAGTGATTCATAACTTGAAAAAGAGATAAGTGAGTTTTCTAAAGATATGATATTGTAAACTAAGAGGGATAATGTTTTCACTCAAAAATTTTAAATAAGAAACCCCATTATTATATTTGTTGTATTGAAACTTATACATTATATATTCCTTTAACCAATATCAATATAGATAAAAAAAGTAATTTTTTAATACTATTTTTTACTAATTTTAAATATGAATAGAAATATAGAAGACTTCCTAATAAGAAAAAAATATATATACTTGATAGGGAATGTTTAAATTTTTATACCCTCATTCACCCCTCCCATTGTATATTCCCCATTGGGTTCAATAAGTGGTATCATAGATAATGGTTCTTTTTCCAAGGTGAGTTTCTTTCTTTAGTGATTATGATAACGATTTTCAACTATAAGGGAGTTCTGATCCTTGATGGGAATATATTATAATTTTAGAAGAATCAAGGAACAAATCAGGGATGTAGTTTATGACTTCTTTAAAGTTAGGTCTCTCCCAAGGGTGGTTCGTTCCTAAAGATTGGTTCTTATCCCAAAGGTTAATCAACCTTCTTTTATAAGCTAGTATCATCCTATATGATTATATAAATTTTTCGATAAAATTATCTCTGGGATCATCAACATGAGGCTAATTCATGTCATTCTGAGACACGTATCAGAAGAACAACATGGGTTTATCCAAGGAATAAGTATTCAAGTTATGGCGTGGATTGTGAAGGAAATGGTAGAGGAATTGAATGAGAGGACCCTCAGATCTAATATTATCATAAAAGTTGATATTGAAAAAGCATATGAAAAAAATCGAATGGAGATTCATTATCAGAGTTTTGAGAAATATTTTCTTTAAGGAATGGATTTGTAACATAATTTTCAGATGTTACTCCTCATTTTAGATTTTCATATCTCTCATGGGGAGTGGATTTGATTTTTTTAAGACAATGTGTGGTCTCAGTAAAGGTGACCTATTGTAACCTAACCTGTTCATCCCATCTCAATAGGAACTCACTAGGAAACTTAAACATTTTCTAGAGGAGTTAACCATTCTACCTTACAGGGAAAGATTAAAAAATAGTTTCATCTCACATTTGACATTTTTGATGAAATCCTCTTCTTTATAAAGGCCATGAAAAGGTATATTAGTGGGTTGAATAGACTCATGGAGAATTTTGGAAATTTAAGTGGGAAAAGAATTAACAAATAGAAGAGTAGTGTTTATATCTCCAATAAATGATCAAATTAATATTGTCGAATTATTCAGAGAAATATTAGCATGAAAATATGTGATCTTCCTATAAAATACCAGGGATATCCTCTATTGAATGAAATAATTAAGAAGGTCCTTTTTTGAAGGCATTATTAAATACATCATGGGGAACATTATCAACTAGAAAAAACACTTTTTTTTCATTTTGTAGGTGTATCATGCTGGGGAACAATATATTAACCTCAACCCCATGCATATTTTGTCGATTATTAAGGCTCCTGAAAAAAATTGAGCTCCTTGAAATAATTATTATAGGTTTTATATGAGATTCGAACCAAAAAGGAAAATTCCAATGGGAATCTTGGAAGAGGATGGATAATATAATTGCTAAAGGTGGTATCAATTTACACAATATAGTGGAATCCATAAAAGGCATGCAAGAAAAATTATGATGGGAAATTATTGAAGGTGCCACACTTTGGGAAAGGTTCGTACGAAAAAGATATGGGGATGACTGGAGGGAGTGGGATGAAATCACTGTGAGAGTTTTAGGTCTTTCAAGGAGAATGATTAGCCATTTAGAGATCTTATAAGTACAGTCAGGTGGATGGTGGGCAATGCGGATATCAGTTACTGGAGGCAAACTGTGTTGGTAAACCTCTCTAATTTCCGAAGTGCCTAGTCCTTGATATTTCATTTAGAGTAGCAAGTTTATTCCTCTACTTCACTAATATAAATCATGACCAACAAAAAAGGATTATCTTTGAGAATATCATCTTGATTAATGATCCTAATAGATGTTTTATTTTAGGATATTCTATAACATCTCATGTTTTTAAAAGGAAACACTATGTTCGATAGCGTACATGATACGCCACATCAATCTTAAATGAACAAATCAATATTATATTTAAATATTATGATTATAACGTATCCGTTGTTGAGTCAAAATGTGTTTTGACTTTCCCATTGATCTTTTTTGTTTTGAAAATAAAAAATTACTTCTTGTTTTCCATATATGTTACTTTTCATCATAATCATATATATTGTTTTACATCGTAATCACATATAACATTTTATATCGTAACCATATATGTTGTTTTACATTTTAATAACTTATATCATTTTACATTGTAACAATATATGTTGTTTTAAAATTGTAACCACATATGATGTTTTCGTAACCATATGTATCCTATTCACGATATGCATCATAATTATGTTACACATCGTATCCATATTATGCATTGTAACCATGAATCATATCCATGTTATGCATCGTAATCATGATATGCATCATATTTATATTATGTATTGTAACCATGTTATGCATCATAATCATGGTACACATCGTATTCATATTATGCATTATAACCATGCATCATAATCATGTTATGCATTGTGATCATGATATGCATCATGATCATGATATGCATCGTATTAATATTATTCATCGTAATCATGTATCGTATCCATGATATAAACTATAACCAAGTTATGTATCATACTCATGTAATGCATTGTACTCATGTCTTACTCCAATACCACATACATGTTCTTCATTATAATTCATATTACTCATTCTTTCATACTTCTTTAATTATTTTTTTCTAATAAAAAAGATGTCATTGAGTTAGTTATATACTAATCAAAACAATGCTGTGTATTCTGTTTTGTTTTGACTATTATAATGCCAAGTGTCCAAGTACCTCTGAGTTTTCCATAGAAATATGACCGTTGGAAACAATGTGACCGTTATAACCTGAGGCCTATAAATAGGAGGTCATTCTAACTAGAGAAATCAAATTTTGTATCTTCCAAGTTCTAGAGAGAGACTATGGGACATCTCTCTTGCTTCGTGTGAGAATCCTTTAAGATACAATATGTGAATGGCTTATTCCTAGTTCTTGTATTTCAATAAGTGCTTTGTTTTTCTTTGTGCAACCGATCATTGTGATAATGATCGAGGGATTTCAGTGATAGGAATACAATGCTTCTGATTGTTGTATCGAGGTATTTCAAGTATTTGAAATATAGAGGTTCCAATTAACTTCTAAATCGAGGGATTATTTGGATAGGAAGATAGAGGTGATGACCATCTTATAGAGGGCTTAGCTAGGTGGTGGTAAGACAGACCATTTATCCTAGGTGAAAGGATACCCTACTCTTTAGGATAAAAGAATTGTAATACCTTTTATTTTTCCGCTACTATTTGTAATAGAAAGGGAATAATTTTATTTCCCATTTCTATTCATATTATTTTCTATTGTAATTTTTTTTAATTAAGATACATTCATTACATATTGTATTAAGAGATTCTATATGCTGTATAGTAGAATAATTTACTTTTATTATACTTTGATCATTGTATTAAATTCAAATAAAATTGTTTTTGATTACTTGTGGTATCATTTCATATCATATCTACTGGATCCAGGAATAATTCAATCATTTATATTGTTTATGAATTGTATTAGTTTAATATTTCTTAAACTAAGTTTATTCTTAAGAGTTTAAATACAAATCTTTTAAACCTACAGTTCACCCCCTCTTGTATTGTGCTATCTCATATACATTTACATCTATATTTCGATCCAACATCCGTTTTAATGAAGGTTATGAAAAGAATTAACCAAATTTTGAAAATATGTTTTACATATGTTTATATAAAGAATTAATTTATTACCAATTAATTATAAATGAAAATAAAAAACTAATTGAATATAAATGATGTGTTTTTTATGAAAAACTATTTTTATGACCAGAATAACATTTTATCATATTTAATCAATATTAGTGAAATATATTAGTGAAATTTATATGTTATTAATATAATATATTTTTTTAAATTCATCTAATAATTTTGATAGGCTTAAGATAAGAATAAATCTATTTTAATCATAAACATTTGTATATTTTTTAAAAGGCAGTTTTTCCACCTTTTAATTGAAGACTTATTTTAAAACTAAATTTTAACACTTTTATTAGTTCTATTCTAGAAAATAAACTTCTTCTTTGAAATAGGAATATCAAAATTTAATTTGGTTTATTTTTTTTATTTTTCTAATAAGTTTCATTTTTTGATGAATAGTGAAAAATACTAGATTTTAATTGATTTTTTTCGTCTAAATAATTTATAGTGTTAAATTATATTTTTGATTGGTTTTAAATAATAATTATATCAATTTATATCATTTAATCCAATTTAGTTCATTTTAATCAATTTCACATTTAATTTGAAAATAAAAACATTTCAATCTTTTGAATGTTTTCACTTTAAAAACCTATTTTCTCATTCTGTCAAAAGGATTAATTTTAAATTAATTTTAGCCAATTATGTTTTTTGAATTTTGAAAAATAGATTCCATATTTGGAATCATAATTTAAAAATTTAGTAAATAGATCCCTTTTTTTAGACAACATGAATAGTAACTTTAATAATTTTTATTACCATAATTAATGGTAAATCAAGTAATTAAGGGTAAAAATAATATTATAAATATTGTAAAATGACCCTAAAACTTGTAATAATTTAATTAGATGAGTTACTTTCAACCAAAATCATCATTGAGAATATTTTATAATCTCATAGAGTCACTTGGATGACTTTAATCCATTTATAGTGTTTTATTTTAAAGAAAAGTCAAAGATGTCATACTTTTGTTTTTAACAGGTTAAATATTTTTATATGGGGTTACCTAGGGGATATATTTAACTATAAATATTATTTTAAAAGATAAAATAGTTTTATTCATCATGGAAATTTATTTTTAATTTTATGGAAGAAATAATTAACTTAAAGGCCTACACAATGATGATGGAGTAATTATTTAATTAATGGAAATATAAAATAAATGATATTAAAAATATTAAAAAAAATATAATTTCAGATAATTAATGTCATTAAATAATTTTAAATATTAACTTGAAATGTTAGGGATGTATTAAAAGATATTTTTTGAAGATATATTGTTTGATTGATATTTTTAAATGTCCAAGTAATGAATAGTATCAAAATTGACATTAATGATATTTTAAAATAAATAATATTTTATTAAATGATATAAAATTCTTAAAAATATTAAATTTATAAAAATGATTTGTATAAGGTTAAAAATGTCATCAATGATCCATTTATGAGTCTTTTTTCATTTTATAGTAACTATATTAACTCTCAAAGAGTAAAAATCAATATTGTCATGGTAAGAGTCAAAGAGGTTAAATAAGAGTTAAAACCAAAAGATAAGGGTATAACCATGACCTAAACTTATAAAAAAATTATTGGATGTATAGGATTCGACCCTTATCACCTTAAAATTTAATTTTAGTTTTTTAATGGTAACTTTTCCATGAAAACGACTTATATATTATTTAAATCAAAGATAGTTACAAAATGTCACTCTATTTGTATTTAATATCATTTATGTGCCCACATAGGGAAAAAATAAATATATGAACGAAAATAAAAGTAGAAATTTATTTTTAATTTTTATAAATTATATAATTACCTTAAATTCTTATTTAATTCGAAAATGGTATTTATTTAATTAACATAAAAACAAATAAATTAATTTTAAAAATATTAAATTTGATATATTTTGTATGATTTAATGTGTCTAACGAATATTATAGATATATACGATATATTAGAGATTTATTAAATCATTAGATTAAAATTTCCACTTTGTATTTATGTATTTAATTTCAAATTTAATGAAAAGTATCAAATTTGAAAATAATGATATTTTATTGAATTAATATATTATTAAATTATTTAAAAAGTAAAAAATATTAAATAATTACAAAAGGGATACTATATGGTCAAAAATTTCATACCATATTAATTTATAGTACATTTGGAAGTCTTTAGCTCTAGAATATCCTTATTATATTTTAATATTTTGAGGATTTCCGAAAGTTCCCCTCACCTCAATTATAAAAGTGAACCTCCTCCCTCACTTACACCAATTTGAGCCATTTAACTTGACCAAAAACTAAAAATTTATCTTACTAACATCCTTATTCAAGTTTTTAGGTTTTTTTTTCTTCCAAAATACCCACCCTAGGTTACTTAAGAGAAGTTATAAAGGAATCCCACCAAAGATATGGTAATCGTCTTTACCGACTCTTTCAAGTTTATTTATTCTTATACTTACTCTTCATGGTTTGTTTTCATTATAAATTAATTAATACAGTATAATATATATGATGATATGTTATTATGATTATGGGATGACCATATTCTACCGTTTATCCATCCTATAAAATACGAAAGCATCGCGCGTGCGTACGTACGACTTACTATCTTTACACCATGGTGTAATATGTTTTTCATCACCACTTTACTTGGATGGGTATAATGATGGAAATAATGGATAAATATAATAACATATGACATGATATAGATTCTGGATAAATTAATATATCATACACTTTCGTTTTCCTTTCACTCATTAAGGGAATGATACTGTTGCTCGTGCAGACGTACAACCTATCGTATCCACGATGCGATGCGATTAATTTTTCATATAAAACATTAAATAATGGATATAAAAATGTATTTAATAATTAAATGTGATATTTATAACATTAATATCATTCTAGAGATTTTGGATCTATATCCTATGAAAAATGACCGAGGAATTCAGGGAAAAATATGCATAGGAAAATAAAGTAGTTAGCAGCCGAAAATAAGGGTAATAATGAAATATTATGAAAAAACAAGTGGTAAAATAATATAAGAATATCAAATATGATATCATAAATATGAATAAGGATATTATATAAGTTAATAACATGCTTAAAACCATTATACAATAGGTTAAATCATGTTCGTCTAAAGGAAACTTATAGTAATGGATTTTCATCTCACCTTTTTTGTGGGATACATGCCTTATTAACCACTATTTTGCATGGTGTATATACTAAAACTTTAATATAATATCATGAATATACCTATATTTAAGGTATTTAAAGTTTCATGTGAAGTTACGGGTCATACAATTCAACTGATTACAAAGTGTTAAGAGTTTATTTCACAATCTCAGTGTTATTCAGAATTGTTTTGGTTAAGTCTCTACTGAGGAATATTTATCCTCGAAGTCTATATTTTCTAAAAATGTTTTCAATTTTTTTTAATATTATCCAATTATTGTTTAACTTAATTTTTAACCTTTTTTTAAATTTTTACAAAATTCTTTAAAAGATATATTTTTTCATTTTCTAAACAAGGTTCTTTGAGACTTTTCTGAAACAAATACAGAAAGAATATTTTTTAACTTAAATGGAGTGAGTGTATTTTTCCACCATAATAAATCCTTAATTATTTATAACTTACTTTAAAATTTTTCTTAATTATTTTCAAATATTTTTTGTTTCTTTTATAATTGTGCATTGCTTTTAAAATAAGTGATTTTCAAAGTTAAAAGGGTATTTTCCTCAATAAATTTTCAATGATATTATTAGATTATTTTCATCTATGTCAACATAATATGTTGTTTATTATGATTAATTAAGGTTGATCTCTTATGATATCATTTATCATATTTTATTTAATAGTTTATGATGAGTTTGATTATGGATGTTCTATTTTTATACCATTCATGATTTACAGTTAAAGTATTCATATCTCATATACTAGTTTTTAATATGAATTTTTATGCTATTTATATTTCAACCTATTCATATGAGGAATTAATTAGACTTAATAAGTGATGGAAAGGGCTTGATATAACCCCTAGATGCATTGTTAGGTCTTATAAGACAAATTAGTTGGCCAAAACCAATTGTTTTGTACACAATATTTTTTATACTGTCTTGTGAAAGGTCTTGATAGTAAAGATGAAATGGACCAAACCTAATTGGTTTGTACCCAATAGTTTTAAACTATCTTGTGAAAGGTATTGAGGGTAGTGGTTCATGTTCTAGAAACATGACATCCATTAATTAATCATTTCCTGTATTTTGAATTCAGTCATTATCATCCAGGATATCTTCACTATGAAAAAATATATGGATGCATTTTGTTTTCATTTTAATGATTAAATTTTATGTGAATTGAATTATTTACCATGTCATATTTATTATTATTATTGACTCATAATATATTCCATTATACTTAACCCTTACTGAGCATTTGAGCTCACACCTTTCTTATGTTTTATTTTCCCCAGGTTTCCAAGAATTTTGTTATGATTGATATGCAGAGTTACACTAAGGATAATAATAGTGTTCTCATAGAAAAATATTTTTTGTATTTTATGTTTAAAATGTATTATGAATTTCAAATATGTATCTAGTTTACCAAGAAACCTAAAATATTCAGTCCTTTAGGATATGATTCCTTGTAATCATGCTAATATAATAAAGTAAGGCACCAAATATAGGCAACTAGGGTTGGGGTATTTGTAGTTGGTATCAAAGGGAGTTTAGTAGAAACCTTGGGAAATAGATTTATAAATACAAAGATTAGGGAACACAACCCATTGGTCTAGTATGTGTGAAAAAGTTGTTTAAGGAATACTACCTTTTCATTTTATGGACATATGTTTGAAGGTAAGGATAACTGTTAGGGGTTATATGATCTTTAAATTTAATGTAATTATGAGTATTTATAATATTGGGAATAAAAAGTGAAACATATGATATAAACTTTCTGGTTACAAAATTTATTCATTGTTGAATATATTTAAGTTATTTTTTATGATTCTTATCACATTTTTGGAAAATATTAATATAGTTTTAGAAAAAGGACAACCTGTAGGCTGGGTGATAATTCATCACTTTTGGCAAGGCTGTGGGGTTTGAACCCACAACTAAAGGGTGAAAAGGGTGAAACACCTACCACTATCCTACATGAAGTCTTAGTTATCATGAAATTTTTTTAGTTAAAATATTTTATGGGTAAAAGTTATTTTTATTTTAGGGACATTTTTTTATTAAGTAGATAACCTTGGGATTGGAAAATGATTCAGTGATTAAGTGATTAATGTTATTTTGGAAGATGTTCACTATTTTCTGGAATCCTGTAAGATTAAGGTAAACAAAATATTATGAGGAATAAAGGTTTAATTGTATTTTGGAGTAAAATATTATTTTATTGTGGACTTATAGTGATTCAGGTTATTTATGAAAATTATTATCATATCTTAGAGATTATGTGATTTAGGAAATTGATTTTTTTGGTATGAGTAATTAAGAGTTATAGATTAAATTTAGAAGACTATGTGATAAAATCCTCATGATTTTTTAGGTTTCAATATTAGTCTAGAATTTTTTTGAGGAAGGATAGTTATTTTTTGAATGATCTATGTTAAACTTTGGGTATTACTGTTGAATTTTGGAGATTAAAGTTGTTTTGAAACATATAAAGGATTATTATTTTTCTGGAATTATCTTATATTATACTAATCATTTTTGTTTTGGTGAATGTATAAATACAGGAGGAATAAATAGTTATACTTTTTTGGATTTTGTGATCTGTAGAAGTTGATTCAAATTATTTAGGCATGAAAAATTCATCTTAAATAATCACCATTTAGAGAAAAAGATGAGTTTGTGGTGGAAGTTTATTAAAGGATGAAATTGTACTTCTCAAGTAAGTTTTTTTATTATGTTATTAATCTAGGTAGTAATATAATTCCTCAACTCTATGAACATTATCTTAAAATAAAAACATTATCCGTTTACTTTTCTTACTAAGAAATCAATAACCTTTTAACTCATCACACATTTACAGTTTTTTGATGGTTAACATTATAATGACCATTTTATCCATCACTATCCATCATAAATTGATAATTTTTTTCCTTTAATGTCAATTTTTTCCAACATGGAACCCTAGTATGTGTTATCTTATGTGACCTTCATACTTCCCTTTCTTTATTTTAAAGTTGAAGTTTTACTAATCCTTTTTCCGATGTGGGATTCGAATAATGGTACTTTGAAAATTCAAAACTTAGTTAACAATACCAAGTTCAAATTGAGAGGGAATAATTTATTAAAGTGTGGAGAATGTAACATCCCAAGTTTTTAAAAGTAAACACTATTTCCGATTGTGTATATGATACACCACATCAAGATTAAACGAAAAAATGAATGTTATTATTTAAATGTTAACATTATAATCTATCCATTTGAATGGAGGTTATGAAAATGATTAAAAAAATTATGAAATTATAATTTACATATTTTTATATAATTAATTCATTGAAAAAAATTAATTATAAATGAAAATAAAAAACTAATTGAATATAAAGGATATGTTTTTTTATGAAAAATTATTTTTATGACCAGAATGATGTTTTATCATAATTAATCACTATTAATGAAATATATTAATGAAATTTATATTTTAATAATTTAATAAAATATTTTTAAATTAATCCTATAAGTTTGATATGCTTATGGTAAGAATAAATCCAATTTAAGCATAAAAAGTAATATATTTTCAAAAAGCCAGTTTGACCGCCTTTTAATGGAATACTTGTTTTAAAACTAAAATTTGACACTTTTATTAATTATATTTGAAAAAATAAACATATTATTTTAAATAATAATATCAAAAATATATTTTTTTCGAATTTTTGGTATTTTTTCAGATAAGTTTCACGTTTTGATGAATAGTAAAAAATATTAGATTTTAATTAAAAACAACTTTTTAGTCTAAATAATCTATAGTGTTAGATAATATTTTTGATTAGTTTTCAAGTATAATTAGATCAATTTTATATCATTTAATAAAATTTAGGTCATTGGAATCAATTTCACATTGAATTTTCATATAAAAATACTTCAGTCTTTTGAATGTTTCCACTTTAAAAACCCATTTTCTCATTCCATTAATGAGATTAATTTTAAAGTAATTTTATCTAATTATATATTTTGAATTTTGAAAAATATATTCCATATTTTTAATAAGAAGGTCCAAATTTATTAAATAGTTCCATTTTTTTTTTGGAAAATTTGAATGACAACTTTAGTAAGTTTTATTACCATGATTAATGGTAAATCGAGTAATTAAGGGTAAAAATAATATTATAAATACTATAAAATTATCCTAACACTTATCCTAATTTTATTAGATGAGTGATTTTAGACCAAAATAATCCTTGGGAAGATTTATGAGATCTTGGATCCACTTTTATGACTTTAATCCATTTATAATATTTTATTTTAAATAAAAGGCAAAGATGTCATACTTTTGTTTTTAACAAGTTAAATATTTTAATATGGGGTTAACAGGGGAATATATTTGAATATAAATTGTATTTTAAAATATAAAATAATTATATTAATCATGTAAATTTAATTTTAATTTTAGGGAAGAAATAAATACCTTAAAGTCATTCACAATGATGATGTAATAATTGTTTAATTAATGGAAATATCAAATAAATGATATTAAAAATATTAAAATAAATACAATTTGAGATACTTAATGTCATAAAAGAATTTTATAGATAAAATTGACATGTTATGGATGTATTAAAATATTTTGTTCAAATATATCTATTTTGATTGATATTTTTAAAAGTCAAAGTAATGAATAATGTCAAAATAGACATTAATGATATTTTAAAATAAATATTATTTTATTAAATGATATAAAATTTATAAAAATATTAAATCTGGAAAAATATTTTTTATAAGGTTAAAAATGTCATAAATTACCCATTTATGGTTTTTGGCATTTTATAGCAACTATATTAACCCTCAAAGAGTAAAAATCCATGTTGTCATGTTAATAGTCAAAGGGGTTAAATAAGGGTTAAAACCAAAAGATAAAGGTATAACCATGAACTAAACTTGTCCAATAATTATTGTATTAATATTATTAGACCTTTATCACCTTAATATATAATTTTTTTTTGTTTAATAGAAAATTTTCAATGAAAATGAATTATATATTATTTAAATCAAAGATAGTTACAAAATGTCACTCTCTTTGTATTTAATATCATTTATGTGTCCACATAGGAAAAAAATAAAGGCATAAAAAAATATAAATGTATATTTTTGATATTAATGAAATCATTTTCATTATAAAAATTTATTTTTATTTTTTTATAAATTATATAATTACCTTAGATGCTTCTTCAATACTAAAACGATATTTATTTAATTAATAGAAAAATAAAATAATTGATTTTATAAATATTAATTTTGATATATTTTGGTTGTGTTAAAGAATTATATTGGAATTAAAACTTTTTATTTATGTATTTAAATTCAAATTAAATAAATAATATCAAATTTGAAAATAATGATATTTTATTGAATTAATATTTTATTGAATTATTTTAAAATAATAAAAATATTAAATAATTAAAAATGGGATAATATATGGTCTAAAATTTCATTACCTATTCATTTATAAGCAATTTTGAAGTCTTTGGATCTAGAATATCCTTATTATATTTTAATATTTTGAGGATTTTCGAAAGTGCCCCTCATGTCAATTATAAAAGGGTACATCCTCCCTCAATTTATCACACTAATTTGAGACATATAGATTAAGAAAACCCTTACCATTTATATTCAAAACATCCTATTCAAGTTTTTTAGGTTCTTTTACTTCCAAAATACCTACCCTAGGTCTCTTAAGAAAGGTTATTAAGGAAGCCCGCCAAATAATAGGTAATCATATTCACTGAATGTTTCAAGTTTATTTCTTATTCTAATTACTATTTATGGGGTTTTTACATTATAACGTAATAAATATAGTATAATATATATTATTATATGTTATTATGTTTATTATACAACCATATTCCACTTTTATCCATCCTACAAAGAATGAAAGCACCGCACATGTGTACGTATGGATTACCGTCTCCACACCGTGGTGTAATCTTTTTTTATCACCATTTTAATTGGATGGGTATAATAAAGGAAATAATGGATATATATAATAAATATTACATTATATTTATTTTGGAAAAATCAATATACCATGAAATTTCTTATCCTTTACCTCAGTAAGAGAATGATTCTATCGCTCGTGAGTACGTACGACCTACCGTCTCCACGACAGGATGCACTTCATTTTCCATATCCAACATTCAATAATGGATCTAAAAATTTATTTAATGTTTAAATATGAAATTTATAACATTAATATCATTATAAATATTTTTTATCTATATCCTATGCAAAATTATCGAGACATTCATGACAAAATATGCATAGGAAAATGAAGCAGTTAACACCCGAAACAAGGGTAATAAAGAAATATTATCAACAAAAAAGTGATAAAATAATATAAGAAGAACATATGTGATATAATAAATATGAATAAGTATTTGATATAATTTTATAAAATTATTATAACCATTATATATGAGGTCAAATAACATTCGACTAAAGGAAGCATAATGTAAGGGATTTTCATCTCACTTTTATTTCTATGGGATACATGCCTTATTCACTACTTATTTCTTTTTCATGGTGTATATACTAATAATTTAATATAATATCATGAATATACCTATGTTTATGGTATTTAAAGTTTCATTTTAAGTTATGGAGAATACAATTCAACTGATTACAAAGTGGTAAGAGTTTATTTAGTAATCTAATTGTTATTCAGGATTGTTTTTGTTTAAGTCTCTATTGAGTAATATTTATCCTCCATGTACATGTTTTATAAAAATGTTTTTTAAAATGTTTTTAATAGTCTCTAATTATTGTTTAATATAATTTTAACCCTTTTTTAATTTTTACAAAATTCTTTAAAAGGTATATTTTGTTGTTTTCTAAACAAGGTTCTTTAATAATTTTCTGACAAAAATTTGGAAGAAATGTCTTTTTAACTTATATGGAATGAGTGTATTTTCCTACCGCCAATATTACTTAATGATTTATAATTTCCTTAAAAAAAATTCTTAATTATTTTCAAAGAAAATATTTTATTTTATAACTACCCAATGTTTTAAAAGTAAGTGCTTTCCAAAGTGAAAAGGGCTATTTTCCTTAATAAAATTTCAATGATTTTATTAGAGTATTTTCATATATGTCAACATAATATATTGAGTCTTATGATTAATTAAGTTTGATCTCTTATGATACCATTTACCATATTTTATTGAATGGTTTTGGATCAGTTTGACCATAGATATGCTATTTTTATACCATTCATGATTTATGGTTAAAGTATTCATATTCCGTATACTAGTTTTTAATAAAAATGTTTATGTTGTTTATGTTTCACCACATTAATATGATGAATTAATTGGACTTAATAAGTGATGGGAAGGGCCTTTTATATCCCCTCGATGCATCAGTATGTCTCATGAGGAAAATTAGTTGGCCGAGCCAAATAGTTTTCTATCCAGTAGTTTTTAGGCTATATTGTGAAAGGTCACTATAGTAAAGATGAAATTAGCCAAACCTAATTGGTTTGTACCCAGTAGTTTTAAACTATTTTGTGAAAGGTCTTAAAGGTATTGGTTTATGTTCTAGATACATGACATCCATTAATTAATAATTTCCTTTATTTATAATTTAGTCATTACCATCTAGGATATTTTCACTATGAAAAAAATCTATGGATGCATTTTGCTTTCAGTTTAGTGATTAAATTTCATTTGACTTTAGTTATTTACCATTAAAAATTGATTATTATTGTTGATTAATAATAGCTTCTTCTTTACTTAACCCTCACTGATAATTTTAGTTCACCCATTTCTTATGTTTTATTTTACCTAGGTTTCCAAGAATTTTATTATGATTAATATGTAGGGTTACACTAAGAAGAATAATGGTGTTCTCATAGAAAAATATTTTTTGTATTTTATATTTAAAATGTAATTTTAATTTCAAATATGTATCTATTTTACTAAAACCAATAAACTATTTGGTCCTTTGAGATGCGATTCCTTGTAATCATGCCAATGTAATAAAGTAAGGCACCAGATTTGGGCTATTGGGTTTGGGGTCTTTAAAGTTGGTATCAAAGGAATTTTAGTATAAACTTTGAGAACTATATTTAGGAAAAAACAGATTATAGAACACAAACCATTGGTTTAGTATTCATGAAAAATTTATTTAAGGAATACTTCATTTTCATTTTATGGACATATTTTTAAAGGTAAGGATAACCATTAGGGTTTATATGATCTTTGTATTTAAGGTAATTATGAGTATTTATATTATTGGGAATACACAATGAAACATATGAGATACAATTTTTGGTTAGAAAATTTCTTTAATTTTGAATATATTTAGGTTATTTTTAGGATTCTTATCACAGTTTTATATAATATTAATATAGTTTTAGAAAAAGGACAACTCGTAGGCCGAGTGATAATCCATCATGTACGATAAGGCTGTGTATTTTGAACCCATAACCAAAGGATAACAAGGGTATACTGCCTACCACTAGCCTATATAAATTCCTAATTAGCATGAAATTTTTTAGTTAAAATTTATAATTGATAATGTTAATTTTGATTTTAGGTAAATTTTTTTATCAAATATATAGCATTGGGATTGGAAAATGATTTGGTGATTAAGTGTTTAATGTTATTTCAGAAGACTTTTGATATTTTTGGAATCCTATAAGATTAAGGTAAACATAATATTATAAGGAATAAAGGATTAATTGTATTTTGGAGTCAAATATGATTTTGTTGTGGACTTATGATGATTCAGGTTATTTATGAAAATGGTCATAATAATTTGAAGATAATGTGATTTAGTCAATTAATGTTTTTTTTCATATGAGACATTAAAAGTGATTGATGTTATTTGGAAGACCATATGATCAAATCCTTATGATTTTTTGTTTTCAATATTAGTCTAGGATATTTTTGAGGAAGGATATTTATTTTCTAAATGATCTATGTTGAATTTTGTGAATTTGTTATTCCAACTAAGTTAAATACCTTGAGATGGGGGGAGAGGTTGAATTAGGGTGTGACAGATTAAAACAAATTCCTCTTCAGATCTTATTTTGTTTCTAAAAAAAACACTCTTCTCTCCCTTTACCATATAAATGTATGAATAGAAATGAAATCATTCATGAGAAACAACGATTTTACTTGATTCACCATAACTAGGATACATACAAGGAGAATACAATGGCAATGTGTCAATGTACCAAATCCACTAAGGATCACATAAAAAATATAAGGTTCTAGTTAGATCACTTCTATTACTAGGTTCATTTCCTTTACAAATTTTATGGATAGATCATTTCTTCCCAAGGGACACTCCCTCAATATCTCTTTAGATGGATCACTTCTGGTTAAAAGGATCACCTTCTTCCTCTATATTTGATCACTACTTTAGAAAGGATTCAAACATAGTTTATGTAAATGTAGGTCCATTAATTAAACATAATTAATACATCATAATTTTTAGATAGATTCTCTGTTGAATTTAAAATTTTATCCACTAGATGAATACCACTTTACCATATATTTAATGGGAAATGATTTATGAACACATTTTCAATGCTCACTACCTTTGAAAATATCAAATCCTTCACAAAACTGATCAATTATTCACAAGTAAAATCTACCTTCATGAACCCCACAACTTTCATGAAGCTCACTTATTTTGTAAAACTCAACTAGCCTTTTCAGATCAACCTCCTTCACGAAGATAAAACACTTTCATGAAGATCAATTAGCCTTTAAGAAGACAAAAAAAATTGGTCAGCTTCTTATAGCCTTTATACTTCAATACTTCACGAACTTTTTCACAAGAACCACCTTGATGAATCACCTTCGTGAATCTAGATCCTTTGAATCTTCATTAATTCTTGATCTCTTTTCTGAGGGGGGGGGGGGTAGAGGCCTATTTATAAAAGTTTCCTTCCATTCTAGAAGCTTCCATCCATGTCATCAACATTTAAAAAATCTATCTAATCTCATTCGAGATGCTCCATATTTTCATGAAGCACCATGGAAATTTCCCTTTCGTGAAGATTCTCATAGTCGCGGAGAGTACCATCTTTTATTTGATCATTTTCGATGATTATTCACGATGATCCACACCTTCTTAAAATTACATTCATGAAACATAGTCTTCATGAAGCTCATTCATTTACCATATTTTTATAATAACTTCAAGGAAATGAAAATTTCAATAATATAGGTCCATCCTCCAAATTTTAGATGCTAAAAATTTGGAAAAAACTATGAAACTGTGCCACCTTGTATACAAAATCTTCTATACTACTTCTAGGGAATCCATTCATATGTCTTGGATCTTTATTAACATACCTTGTAAAAAATATCTCTGGAACTCCAAAACTAACCATGGAAACATTCCTTTTCAACAAACACAATGAACCCAAAAATACTACAATGTTACCTTGAGGGATTGTTTCCAAACAATATCCCCTTTGGGTTTGTTGAAAACTCTTCAAATTTTGATACCTTGTTGAAAGTTATTCAATATCATACCAAAATTTACTTCATGCGATTCATATATAAATCAAATATTTACTCAACACACACTCTAATACCACATGTTTTATGCTCTACATGAGAAACAAGAGTAGAATGAAAAGTGCACCAATAGATCACTTCATTTCAAAACCACTAAACTACTTTCATCAAGAACCACATATTATCATGATATATTTTCTTTGATCGATCATATTTATAATAATTATATTTAATACTCCCTCTACTTCACTGAAAACCTTATCATCTTCTTCCCTTGTATTTAATAAGACATTTCCTCCCCTTTTATGCCCACACCTTATCCCCATTTGTCAATGAGACTGATGGTTATTTTGTTGTGGTATGAAAAAGGTTAAAGAACACAGATCAACACATTCGAGAAAAACACATCATACCTTGGGGAGAGGGGGTCCCACATTCACACTTTTTCAAGTGTGGGGAGTTGACAGAACTCTAAGATCCAGTCGATGTTTTTCAAACACCACTTTAGGTAGGGCCTTCATTAGAATGTATGCAACCTGTAGTTCTGTAGGCATATACTCCAACTTCACATGACCTAGATCCAAATTCTACTTGATAAAATGATACTTGATTTCAATGTGATTTTTCCTCATGTGATGGAATGGATTTTACTAATATTTATATCACTTGAATTATCACAATGGATTCTGATCAGAGATTTTACTAGAAATCCCATATTATCAAGATGCTGCTTCATCCACAACAATTGTGTGTAAGATTGAGTGGCCAAAATATATTCATCTTCTATAGTTCTCAATGAAATGAAATATTTTTCCTTTATTATCCAAGAAACACACAATCCTCCAAGATATAATGAACCACCTGACGTTGATTTTCTATCATCTGCCGAACCAGCCCAATTTGTATCTATAAAGCCCAATAACTCTTGCTGATATTTTTCATTATATAATAAAATAAAATAAAAAATTCCATAGATATATTAAAGTATTATTTTTGTTGTAAGAAAGTGTATTTTATTGAGTTTTCTTTGATATATTTCTTCGTGGTATGTGGAAAAAAATATCAGGTCTTTTCACTATTAAGTATAATATAATTCCAATGATTTTTCTGTATTCAGTGACATTAAATGCATTGCCTTCATCATCCCATGACAGTTTCATCCAGGTAGCTACTAGATACATAATCTCCTTAGAATTATCTATTACAAATCTTCTTATAACCTCCTTATAATATTTATATTGAGAAATAAATGTTCTATTCTTTCCTTGTGTCACCTGTAAACCAAGGAAAAATTCTAGTTCACTAATCAATGACATTTAAGATTCAATTTTCATGAATTATGTGAACTTTTTTCATTGTGCTTCATCTGATCCATCAAATATTATGTCTTTGACATACACCAGCACCATCATCCTTTGATTACTATCATTGTTGAAATAGATATTGTAATAAAATCCACTACGCTAAAAACCAAGATTCTTTAAAAACTAATCAACCCTTGAATACCATGCTCTTGGTGCTTACTTCAACCCATATAGTTCCTTTATCTGCCAAAAAATCTTTTATCATATTCATGAATGAGAAAACCATATGGATAATCAATATAAACTTCTTCTTCCCAAACCCCATTTAGAAATGATGACTTGACATTCATCTAGAAAACATTGAAATTTATTTGCACTGTTATGGCCAAGAATATTCTGATTATCTCTATCCTTGAAATAGGTGAAAATGTTTTATCAACATAGATAAACTCTATATAGGAGTATCCTTTGAACACTAGTCATTCTTTGTTTCAATTCACAATACCATATTCATTCATATTTTTGTGAATGACCCATTTAGTCTTAATGACATTATTATCTGTTGTCCTCAAAATAATCTCCCATGTCTGATTCTTCTCAATTTGGTAAAGATATTAATTCATATCCTAAATCTAATTGTCATCTCCACCTTATTTCTCAATACATTTAGTCTCTACCTATGATAATAATGGCGCTTACTTTATAGTATTCATCCTTCTTGTCTGCACTAATGCTGTCTGATCACCAATTATGTTATGTCTATCAATTTCGACTCTTATTTTTAGTATTTGTGTAGATATTTATTTATTATCATCCTTCTCATTATCTAAATCTTCTTATGAATTAGCCTATGGAACTAGAACATCCCCTGATCTTCTTATCTCTTCATCACCATCCTCCTGATACTGATCATGTATTTGCTAAAGATTCTACTCATTCTTTACTATAATTACATCATTGATTTTAACTACCTTTCCCAACTACTTATTGAAACATTTATATGATTTTATTTTTCTTGAGTATCCAAGGAATACCCCTTTATCTCCATCGGCTTAAAACTTTCGGTGTCTCTCCTTATTGAGAATGAAAAATTTACTTCCAAAGACTCCAAAGTACTTTAAAATTGGGTTCTTTCCATACCATAGCTCATATAGAGTATTATCTTATTTCAAACATAATAAAACTCTATTTTATTTTTATATTGATTTTATCATTGCTTCTTTCCAAAACTTCTCTGGACGGTATTTCTCAATGTGAATTATTCTAGCCATGTTGATGATAATTCAATTTCTTTACTCAACAACTCCATTTTTATATGGAGTTTTTACTATTGAACCATGGTGCGTTATCCCATGTTTCTTGAGATAATACTCTACTTGAATATTTGTGAAATCTATTCCATTTTATATTTGGATATTATAGATATTTTGACCTAGAATCTTTTCAACTTCCCTTTGATAAGTTTTTATGAAACTGAAAACATCATATTTGTGAGTGATGATTGAAACCCATGCCATTATTCTAAAATCATCAATAAGGATAATATAATTTCTTATCCCATTAATATATCTTGGTGAAATAGGTCTGCACACATCAATATGCACCAACTCAATCACTTTTTTTGACATTTTCTCTTTTACCTTATATTTCTTTAGAATGATATTACCTTGTTAACAAGCATCACAGATATGGGTATGATAACGTGATAACCTAGGGAGGTCTTGAGAAACATCATATTTCATCATATCTTCCAACAATGTTTAACTCAAATGACCAAGGATTTTATTCCATAACCTGTCTTGTTCTTCCTTGGAAAAAAATAAAATATATCTTTCCCAAATACAAGGTAGAGATCCCCCTTCATACACTTTCCATGAAAAACAAATACACTATATTTCTCCTTAATGATACATAATTTCTTTGAAAAGCTTATAGAATGTCTTGAGTCCCACAATTGACTTACACTTAGCAGGTTTTGAATAAAACATTCAACAACCAACATATATGAATGTCTCATGTCTTTCCCCACAAACTTGGATTTTCCTAAGACAATAATTTTTAGGCCTTCATCATTACCAAATATTACAATAATTTACTTATCGTATCGGATTCCTATCACCAGTTCCTTATTTCTTGTCATATGGGAGGTGTATCTACTAACAATGATCCATATTATAGTGTGATATGATGCTTTCAAAGTAATATCTGCAACCACTTCCTGTTCAACTAACTTGTTTTTTATCAATTTTTTTACTTGATACCCTGTATAGATTGATAATATTGATCTTCCTTGAATTATGATAGAATAGTTTCATCTTGCAGAGCTGAAAATCGATTTTTCATTTTCATCTTATTTGATGATACATTTAGCTACTGCTTATGACCATATTTAGTATTCTATGGCACATTCCTATGCTTGTTTCATCAAAGATTTAAACTCTAATTTTCCATTTTCTACTACCTTTGTGACTTTATTTGCTGGATTCAATAATTTATATTGATATTTCACGTTCCTTCATAGGATAAAAATCTCATCCTCATGATTTTTAATGATTTTGTCTTGATCTTTTGCTATATTATTCAAACCATCGACCACCCTTTTATATTATTAAACTTTGATCTTGTACTCACCTATCTTATCTCAGTTATATGGCTTTGAACACTTATTATTTAAATTTCATCTATTAACTCAGACTTATCTTCTTCCTGCTCCAATATAGAGAGTTTTTCACTACAAACCACCTTGTTGGATTTCTTTGTTTTGGTTCTTCAAATGTCCATCACTTCTAATTCTACCTGAAGGTAAAATATTCATTTGACTTATGTTTTATCATTATCACTTTATTCCATTGTTTATAAATTTATGAAAACTACCACCATAGTATTTTATTCATGATCCTTTCAATCCTCCAACTCTTCTGTCTCATATTTTTCTAAATTGTCTTCTTCTTTTGAAAGTAGACACTTCTTTCTAAAGAAAATTTTCTTAAAATTTTTCTCACATTTCATGTGGGATGAAAATTATTCATGGGAATTTAGACTTCATCCTCATAATTATCTTGAAACTTATTAGATAACCTTAATACAAGATTTCAAACCTTTCCACATTTAAATCATGAAAGTGGGAGTTTCCCTTTGAAATTTCATTTTCATCTTGGTAAATTTGATGAAAGGAATGACATGAATTTATTTGTTTCTTCTTATTCCTTATAATCATGAATAGTGAGATTCTTCATGGCTATGAATACCACTTATTTAGACTTAAAATTTTCCACAGACTCATTATCATCATTTCTCATATCATATTCAATAAGAGTATTGTGAAAACTATCCAATGTCAGCTCCTTTGTCTCTTTATCTTCTAATATAGAAACTTTTGGATTGAACTGAGGTGGGAGTATTTTCAATATGTGCTTGATAATCTTTGAATCTTCAATAATTTCTCTGAGACCACACATATATTCCACAATAATATTCACCCAGTCAAGCAATACATCAACAAAATCATTAGGGTGTATTCTGAGATCCTCATTCTTGTTCCATAGAACCTGATTTTTTCTTCTTTGATTTTTGAGTCACCCTTATAAATATTACAAAATTTTTACCATATATCATGTGATGACTTACATAAAATAAAATTTTTATATATTGCATTCTATAGGGATCCTCCTAAATCATTTATTCCTTTAGTATGAGCATCCAATTCTATTTGGTCATCTTTGGATAAAGAACCACTGTCGATATTGGCCAAAATTCCATGCATCACTACTGTAAATACATCCATTCATAATGATCATAAATAGTGTTGCATATGATTATTCCATAATTGAAAATGTTTTCAATCTAAGATAGGAATACCTTTGTGATTGAAAACCTATATTTTTTATACTAAGATAGAACTAATGACTTTAAACCTTTATCTATGATACAAATTGTTATCTCAACTAGGTTAAATACCCTGATAGGGGTGGTGAATCAGGGTATGATAGATTAAAACAACTTCCCCTTCAGATATTTTTTTTATTGTAAAAAAAACTCATCTCTCCCTTTCTTATAGCTATGTATGGACATAAATGAAATCATGAACAAGACACAAATATTTTACTTAGTTCACCCTCACTAGGCTATGTACAAGGAGAATTCAATGACAATGTGATGATGAAACAAATCCACTAAGGATCACTACCAAAATACAAGGTTCTGGCTAGATCACTTCTATTCCTAAGATCAATTCCTTTACAAAGTTTAGGGATAACTCACTACTTCCCAAGGGAAACTCCCTCAATCTCTCTTTATATGGATTACTATTGGTGGAAAGGATCACCTTCTTTCTCTCCCTTTTCTCACTGCTCTGGAAAGTATTCAAACACAGTTTATGGACATATAGACCCCTTAATTAAAAATAATGAATACACCCTCATTTATAGATAGATTATCAATTAAAGTTAAAATTTTATCCACATGAATAATAACAATTTACCATAGATTTATTGGGAAATGATTTCTGAACACATTCACGATGCTCACTACCTTAGTGAAGATAAAAACCTTTATGAAACTGCCCAATTATTCACATGTAAAAATTGCCTTCACAAACCCAAAAACTTTTAGGAAGATCAGTTATTTAATTAAGCTCAACCAACCTTTGTGGAGTAACCTACTTCACGAAGCTCAAACACTTTCATAAAGATCACTTATCCTTTGAAAATCTCATAACTTTCGGTATGATTTTTATAGCCTTTGTGAACTTCAATACTTCATGAAATTTTTCATAAGAACGACCTTCATAAATCACCTTCACAAATCCAAATCCTTTGAATCTTTTTTTAATTCATGTTATTTTTCTAAGGGTGGATAAATGCCTATTCATAGGAGTTGACTCCCATTCAAGAATATTCCATCCACATCATCACCATTTCATGAATCTCTCCCATATCATTCATGATGATCCCTATTTTTTCAAATCACCATGGAAATTTCCTGTTCACAAAGATTCTCATAGTCGTGGAGAGTACCATCTTTCAATCACACATTCACAATGATCATTCATGATGATCCAAAACTTTGTGAAATTCCCTTTACAAAACCCAATCTTCTCAAAAATAATTCCTTTACCATATTTTTGTAAGGCCTTAAAAGAAATCCAACTTTCAAGATGATAGGTCTATCCTACAAATTTTGGACCCCAAAAATTTGGAAAACACTACGAAACGATGCCACCTTATATATGAAAATTTTGTACCACTTTTGGGGAATCCATTCCTCTACCTTGGATATTTATCAACATAAATTGTCAAAAATATCTCTAGAACTCCACAAATTACCATGTAAACCTTATTTTTCAATAAACATAATCAACCCAAAAACACTGCAATGTTACTTTGATGGATTTTTCCCAAAAATATTACTATTGAATTTTGGAGATTAAAGTTGTTTTTCATCATATAAAGGTTAATAATTTTTGAGGAATTATCTTATATTATCCTAATTCTTTTGGTTTGGGTTAATTTATAAAGACATGATGAATAGATAGTTATATTTCTTTTTGGATTTTGTGATCCATAGAATTTGATTCGAATTCTTCAGTCATGAAAAATTCATCTTAAATACTCATCATTTGGATAAAAAGATGAGTTTGCAATGGAAATTGATTAATAGATGAAACTATAATTATAAATTAATTATATTTTATTATGTTATTATTATAGGTAGTAATATAATTCCTCAACTCTATGAAAATGATCTTAAAACAAAAATGTTATTTATTTACTTTTCTTACTAATAAATCAATTACCTTTTAGCTCATCATAGATTTATGGTTTTGTGATGGTTAACATTATAATGATCATTTTCTACATCACTATACATTATAAATTAATAGTTTTTTCTCTTTAATTTCTATGTTTTTATACATGGAACCCTAGTATGTGTTATCTCAAATGACCTTAGTACTTCCCTTTCTTTCTTTTAAAATGAAAGTTTTATTGATCTATTTCCCGATGTAGAATATCAATAATGGTACTTAAAAAAATAAAACCATAGATACCAAGAATGAATTAAAATTGTGAGGAAACAATTTATTAAAGGTGGAGGGTAGAATGTAACATCCTATTTTTTTAAAGGAAACACTATGTTTGATAGCGTACATAATATGCCACATCAAGCTTCAACGAACAACTGAATATTATTATTTAAATGTTACCATTATAAGCTATTTGTTTGAATGGAAGTTATGAATAAGATTAATATAATTATAAAAATATGGTTTATATATATTTATAGAATTAATTCATTGATTAAAAATTAATTATAAAAGAAAATAAAAAAATAATTGAATATAAAGGATGTGTTTTTTATGAAAAACTATTTTTATGACTAGAATTATGTTTTATCATAATTAATCAATATTAGTGAAATATATTAATGAAATTTATATGTTATGAATATAATAAAATGTTTTCAAATTCATATAATAATTTTTATATGCTTATGATAAGAATAAATCCAATTCAAGTATAAATGGTTATATATTTTTTAAAAGGCAGTTTTACCGTATTTTAATGGAAGAATTATTTTAAAACTAAATTTGAAACTTTTATTAATTATATTTGAAAAAATAAAATTATTATTTGAAATTGGAATATAAATATTCTCTTTGGTTTATTTTTTGGTATTTTTTTGATAAGTTTCATGTTTTGATGAATTGTGAAAAATACTGGATTTTAATTGAATTTTTTTTAGTCTAAATGATTTAGAGTCTTAAATTATATTTTTTATTGGTTTTAAAGTATAATTATATCAATTTTATTTTACTTAATCCAATTTAGGTCTTTTGAATCAATTTTATATTGAATTTTGATATAAAAACATTTCAATCTTTTGAACGTTTTTATTTTAAAAACTCGTTTTCTCATTCCATCAATGGGATTAATTTTAAATTAATTTTATGAAATTTTATGTTTTGAATTTTTAGAAATGGATTCCATATTTGGAATCAAAAGTTCCAAATTTAGTAAATAGGTCCCTTTTATTTTTGGACAATATGAATAGTAACTTTTGAAATTTTTATTACCACGGTTAAGGGTAAATCAGGCAATTAAGGGTAGAAATAATATTATAAATATTAGAAAATCACCCTAACACTTGTCCTAAATTTATTGTATGAGTTTTTGTAGACCAAAATCAGGCTTGGGAAGATTTTATCAGCTCTTGAAGCCACTTGGATGACATTAAACCATTTATAGTATTTTATTTTAAAGAAATGTCAAAGATGTCATACTTTTTCTTTTAACAAGTTAAATATTTAAACATAGGATTACATAAGGGATATATTCAAGTATAAATGGTATTTTTAAATATAAAATAGTTATCTTCATCATGTAAATTTATTTTTAAATTTATAGAATAAATAATTACCTTAAAGGCTTACACAATGATGATGCAATAATTTTTTAACCCTTAAAGAGTAAAAATCAATGTTGTCATGATAAGAGTCAAAGATGTTAAATAAGTTTTAAAAACAAAAGATAAGGGTATAACCATGAACTAAACTTGTACAAAAATTATTTTATGTAAAGGATTATACCTTTATCACCTCAATATCTAATTCTAGTTGTTTAATGGATACTTTTCCATGAAAATGACTTATATATTATTTAAATCAAATATAGTTACAAGCTACCACTCTCTTTGTATTTAATATCATTTATCTACCCACATAGGAAAAAAATCAACATTTTAATGAACCTAAATGCATATTTTGATCTTAATGTTATTTGTTTCATTAAAGAATTTTTTTTAATTATATACTTACCTTAAATGATTCTTTAATGCTAAAACAATATTTTTTTAATTAATAGACAAATAAAATAATTGATTTTAAAAATATTAATTTTGATATATTTTGTATTATTTAATGTGTATAAAGAATTTAATATATCTATGAGATATATTAGAGATGTGTGAAATCATTATATTAAAATTCCCACTTTGTCTTTATGTATTTAAAGTCAAATTAAATGAATATTATCAAATTTGAAAATAATGATATTTTATTAAATTAATATATTATTAAATTATTTAGAAATAATAAAAATATTAAATAATTAAAAATGGGATAATATATGGTCTAAAATTTCATCTTCTACTCATTTATATTCCATTTGGAAGTCTTTGGCTCTAGAATATCCTTTTTATATTTTAAGATTTTGAGGATTTCTAAAATTTCCCCTCACCTCAATTATAAAAGGGCACCTACTCCCTCACTTACTTACAATAATTTGAGCCATATATATCAAAAAAACCTACCCATTTCTCTTAAAAACATCCTTAGACAAGTTATAGAGGTTTTTTTCTACCAAAATACCTACCCTAGGCCCCTTAAGAGAAGTTATAAAGGAAGACCACCGAATAAGAGGTAATCATCTTTACCGACTCTTTCAAGTTTATTTATTATTCAAATTAATATTCATGGGTTGTTTCAATTCTAAAGTAATAAATCCAGTATCATATATATTATTAGATTTTATTATGACTATAGGAAAATCATATTCCATCTTTTATCCATTCTATGAAAAATAAAAGGGCCACACGTGCATACGTATGACTTATCGTCTCCACACCATGGTGTAATATGTTTTTCCTCACCAATTTACTTGGATGGGTATAATGATGGAAATAATGGATAAATATATTAAATATGAATTGATATTTATTCTAGAAAAATCAATATACCACACAATTCCTTATCCTTTCACTCATTAAGGGAATGATACCGTCGCTCATGCGTTTGTACGACCTATCATCTCCATGATGTGATGCGATTCATTATCTATATCCAAAATTAAAGAATGGATATAAAAATGTATTTAATTATTAAATATTATATTTATAATATTGATATAATTATGCATATATTTTATCTATATCCTATACAAAATAACCGATACATTCATGACAAAACATGTATAAGAAAATGAAGGAGTTAACACCAGAAACAAGGGTAATAACAAAATATTATAAAAAAAAGTGATAAAATAATATAATAAGATCATATATGATATAATAAAAATGAATAAGTTTCTTATATAATTTAATGACATGATTAAAACCATTATACATGAGGTTAAATCACGTTCGACTAAAGGAAGTATAAGGTAAGAGATTTTTATCTCACTTTTATTTCTATAGGATACATGCCTTATTCACTACTTATTTATTTTACATGGTGTATATAATACCCCTTTAATATAATATCATGAATACTCCTATATTCATGGTATTTAAATTTTAATTTTAATTTATAGATAATATGATCCAACTGATTACAAAGTGGTAAGGTTTTATTTCACAATCTCATTGTTATTTGAGATTGTTTTTGTTTAAGTCTCCATTAGGGAATATTTATTATCCATGTCTTTGTTTTACAAAAAATATTTTTAAAAATATTTTTAGTACTCTATAATTATTGTTTAATTTCATTTTTAACCATTTTTTAACATTTATAAAATTCATTAAAAGGTATATTTTTTTCATTTTCTAAACAAGATTCTTTGAGACTTTTTCAAAAAAAATATAGAAGGAATGTTTTTTACTTATATAGAAAGAGTATATTTTCCCTACATATTGATGCATTAAAACTTTATAAATTAATTTAAAAGTTTTATTAATTATTTTCAAAGAAAATGTTTTCTTTTATAATTGCACACTGTTTTAAAAATAAGTGATTTCAAAAGTGAAAAAGGGAATTTTCCTTAATAAATTTTCAATGATTTTATTAGAGTATTTTCATTTATGTCAACATACTATGTTGAGTATTATTATTAATTATGGTTGATATATTATGATATAATTTAACATATTTTATTAAATGGTTTATGATCAGTTTGACTATGAATGTTCTATTTTGATACCATTCATGATTTATGGTTAAAGTATTTATATTTCATATGCTAGTTTTTAATACAAATGTTTATATTATTTATGTTTCACACCATTCATATAGGAAATAAATTGTAATTATTAATTGATAGGTAGGGCCTACTATAGCCCCTCGATGAATCAGTATATCTCATGAGACAAATTAGTTGTCCAAGCCTAATAGGTTTGTAACTAGTATTTTTTAGACTGTCTTGTGAAATGTATTGATAGTAGAGATGGAGTTAGAAAAACAAAATTAGTTTGTACCCAGTAGTTTTAAAATATCTTGTGAAAGGTATTAATAGTAGTGGTTAATGTGATATATACATAAAATCCATTAATTAATAATTTATTATATTCAAAATTTATTCATTATCATCCAGAGTATTTTCACTATGAAAAACATCTATGGATGCATTTTTTTAGTTTAATGATTAAATTTTATGCGGATTCAGTTATTTACCATTAAATATTGATTATTCTTATTAATTCATAATATTTTCCACTGTAATTAACCCACAATGATCATTTGATCTCACCGCTTTCTTATATTTTATTTTTCCCAGTTTTCCAAGAAGTTTATTATAATTGATATGAAGGGTTACACTAAGGGGAATAATGGTGTTCTCATAGAAAAATAATTTTTATGTTTAAAATTTAATTTAAATTTCAAATATGTATCTAGTTTACCAAGACTAATAAACTATTTGGTCCTTCAAAATGTGATTCCTTGTAATCATGACAATTTAATAAAGTAAGGAACTAACTCTAGACTAGTGGGGTCAGGGTCTTCACATCTTCCTCTAGGAAATTTAACATCAGGGGCTTCTGGGAGATGGTGCATGTAAATAGTGTGAATGAAGAATGGTCTTCAACAATCTAGTGTAAATAAATCCCATAAAAAAATGAATTTCATGTTGTGGATATTAAGGAATGAGGCCCTACCTATAGAAAATAATTTTCATAAGAAGTCAATTTTATTTTTTTACCACTGCTGGTGTTGTTCCTCATAGAGCTATGAGACTACTTGGAATCTATTCTCTAGAGGGGACTAGTCCCTTCACATATGGAGTCTCCTAGTATAATTAATGGGAATCATTGTATGTGGGGACTTGATCTCTGAATTCATTAAGGCCCAGTTCCAGGGCACTGGCTTGAACTACATTGAGGTGAAGGCTCAAAGCTTGGTTTTTTGCTATGGGGTGCTAGGTTATATGGGAGGGAAGAAACAAGGCTAGGTAAGGTCATGAATGCTACTATCAGTTCATGTATATTCAAGTTAAATAACTAGTGTTGGAGCTATGGGAACTTATTCCTAGTGGGGTATGATCATCCTCATTTCATAAAATCATCCCAAGGGTTGCAATGAATGCATAAGGAATTGAAAGGAATAATTTGGGGGTGTGGGTTAGATAAAATCCTCTAGTGATAGGGTTGAAGTTTAATGTGGATGGGTCATGCCTGGATGGAGATATCATAGGAGGTGTCCCTATGTGGGATGAAAAAGGCTCTATCCTATTTGGTTTTATCTCTTTTTATGGAATAAGTAACCATTTGGGAGTAGAAGAAAGGGCCATGGTTAGTGGCCTCTCATTGTGTAGATGCCTAAATTTCAGCATTACAGAGGTAGAGTTTAATTCAAAAGTTCTATTTGGGATGATGTAGGGAAATTTTGATCCACCTTGGGACTTGACCTATATCATTAGGAAGTGTAGGATTATTGTGGTCAAGTGAATTATAGTTAAACATATATGGAGAGAAGTCAATTTTGTAGCGGATACTTCAGCCAACATGGGGGAACCCAGTGAGTGTACCATCTTATATCTCTGACCTCAATCCCCCCAGAATTATTTTAATCTCATTTTTAGGGGTGATGCACTTGGAATTACCCATTTTCATCCCCCATGACCTTTTTAACTTGTTTTGGAAGAGTCCCTCCCCGTCTTTTATCAATAAAAAAGTTAATTTTCAGTATAATGAAAATAAACAATACACTATATGACACAAAATAAATGAAGTAACCTAAAGCCCAATCCACCAAATACTCTGACTTATTTATAATATATATCCATGGTTCACCATAGATAAACAATGAAACCTTCCCCTTTCTTATATCATAAACAATCATGTTTACATGTCCACTGAAGATCATGCGTTTGGGATGAGTATAAACTCAAAAGTGTTTCCTCAACTAATTCAATATTCTTCCATGCATGACCATTCCATTAATGAAATCCCAATAAAAAATTATAAATAAAAATCAGTTTAAAAAAATCATGAATTTATATAAATATTTTAAACACCAAGTTTTTAAAGCTTTTGAGTTTTCTTTGAACCAAGATAGTTCCCCCAATATATATGGTTTTACTAATAAATGCTTTTAATATTTTTTGGTACATTTTACACCGTGATGTGGAAAAATTAATTGAGTTTATCTTTAATGATAACAAGCTTCCTACTTTTTTGAATTCATTGTTTTTATTTTAATTACAAAATAGAATAATGCTAATGAGATCTCTATGTTTATTCTTATTTTCACAGCCAATTATAGTTATAAAATCTTTACTAAGATTATGGGAATAAGGCTCATAGGTCTTACTGATAAGATTATTTCTAATAATCAGTTTGGAGTTATCCATGTTAAAAATAACCATGACTATCTTATAATGGCCTATGAGTGTGTTAACTTATTAAAAAATGATAAGGGTGGAAATGTTTCTTTAAATATTATTATTATTAAGGAATTTGAAATAATGAAATGGGATTTCATATTTTAAGGTCTTGGGAAATTTGGCCCCAATGGACAATTTTTTAAAAAACTTTGGGCTTTCTCTGAATCTATGAGAATATCTATTCTTATTAATGGTTCTATTGGAGGCTATTTTTCATTATAAAAAAGGGAAAGGCAAGGTGATTGTGACACCCCCATGTCACTGTTCCATGATAGATGATATAATTATAAGTTTTTTTATATTTATAGTTTTTTGAAATCAAACTTTGAATTTTTTTAAAATTCTCTATCGTACGATTAATAGAAACTATGTATACTATTCCTGCATAGTGAGAGTAATACTTAGTGATCAATGCATGATCAATGCATAATTAGAAATAATAGTTTAGGCTAACAATGTTTATAAATCTATATTACTAGTTTCTATATGGTTTAAGTACAATTAGTAGTAACCTTAAAAATTATTCTTACTTATAAGAATTCCAATTCAGTAGCGGCACATAATTAGTGAATGTTGAAGAGTATCAATGCTAATTCAACTTATGTAGAGTAAAATAATAATTCAGTGAATCACACATGGGTTGGATAACCATTTAGGATAACTGTGTGAGTAAGGAAACTCAATTCTAGTGTCGTCTTCATGATTTGGTAAATCAGGAGGGCAAACCATTAGAGTTTCCTAGAAAATTAAAATTTTAAAAAAATTACACTACTCACTCATTTTTCCCTAATTGTCCCTCCTTAATCCCTCATTTCATTCATCCAATTCTAGGGGAGACTATAAAGTTCTCATATTCCCCTTTCATGGTTCCAAGGCTCTCTCATCATGATTCTCAAGTGGTTTATCATGGTAAACTCTTCTTTTCCCCTTCTTTCCTCCTTATACCCTCTTATTATTATTCTTGATTACTTAAACATCCACAGAGTCTAACCATAATGGTTATGGTTAGTCTAAATCATGGGGTTTATGATGTTTATGTGGTGTAGATCCCCTCTCTTGACCACTTCTTCATGTAATCAAAGGATCCATGTCATCCGTGCTTGATTGAGGTAGGTATTTATGATTTTATCCTTTTATTTAGGATAACTATGGATTCTTGGGATTATAAAGCTGATTTCAACCTAGATAAATATGAATCAAGTTATACATATGATATTTTTAAAAAGATTTTCATAACCTCTACTAGTTTTTATTTTACACAATGAGTTTATTTCTCAATTCAAAGGCATTTCAACCTAAGTAGAATTTTATACATGCCATAGGTTTGATAAAATACCAAATTGTATTTTCTTCCTAATGAAGGGATTTGAAAATAGTTTTTATGTTTTCATTAGTTTCTAAAGTTAGATATTTGATTATTTGGGACTTAATCAATTATTATAAAAGTATATCTGGTTTATAAAACAACAATAGTGATTATATGGGCTCATTTGATTATATCTTTATACTATTTATGTTTCTATTGTGCTTATGTATTTTAAAAGCGGGGTTTCAATGATTACTTGACTCTTGGTCTATCTTCTAAGATTGGTTTTATGTTTTTAATGTATTTTAGAAAACTAAAGGGTCATTTTTAAAATATATAAATGTTATTATTTTGTAAAATTACACCCTTGAAATAGTTTCCCCTTTGGTTGAGACTTTCTTGGACCCAGAACTAAAATTATATGAAATGTTATGGTATAAAAATGTTTAAATGGGATATTTCTTTAAAGTGTACTTGTAGGTGGGTTGTGGGTTTACCTTTTAATTATGTTGTGGTTATGTTGAGGTTCTATAGTTATTTTTTGACCTCCCTTTAGAAACATCATGGGAAACCATGTCTAACTAAGTAAGAAATCAAGAGATTAGTGCCATTTTAGTTAATATTATACATTGGATAGTATCCCTTAGTTGAGTTTATTCCCTATCTATGGGGACTAACTCTAATGATTATAGTTGAGATAAATTTACGAGGGAAATTTTAGAAGTTTCTCAATATATGATGGAAATTGGTTCCACCTAATAAGTCTAGAATTATCTCATTAATTCTTAAGGAATTGTACCATGATGCTTATTATGTGACTCAATTGGCATCATTATTTTCTTGATATACTAGTTGTATCTTTCTTTGGTATATTAAAATTCATTATATATTTTATGTTTTTGGGTAGCCACTATTTTATTTAGAGTGGTGTGGATTACTTATAGTTCTTTGATAAGAAAATATTTTCATACATTTTATCTTGAGTTTTAATGATTTTAAACCCACCATTTTGAGAATAACTTGTATTAATATCCCATTTTGTAGTTTTATTAGTAATCTATAATTTAATTGATAAATAACTTAAATATTAACATTTAATTGTTTTTTATATTTATGAATTATTAGAATAATAATTACACTTAATATTTGGCATTTGGTGATTGTTTAAGGTGATTGTATGGAAATTAAAATGAATCAAATATGTTTGGTGAAATCTTATAATTATAGAAATACTAAAGACAACCAAACATGGATGTAATTTTATATTCCTCATCCTACCACAAAAATAACTAGATAACTGATTATATAGCTTATTCTACCATATGATTTTCATCCATATGGTCAATACATTGACTATAATATTGAATATGATAAAACATGTGAGAGGATGAACCATAAACGAAGATACCACAAAGTTTTGAAGCCTCCATAAGGAGAAAAATGAATGACAATAAGTACTAAAGCTACCAAAATAAGGAATATAATTTTATATTCCTGAAAATTCTATAAATACTTTAGGAAATTACATATGAAATTTAGTTGACTATGAAAAGAACAACCACATGCTCAAACTACCAGATGGTCACTTATATTTCATGAAGGAACTTGTCTCTCATGAAATAACTCACACTTCATGGTCAATCATGTAGAGTAGAGATTATGTGTGATCATTGTGAGAGGGAGGGGTGAATTAGTGATCCTTTTCCTTTTATGATTTATTTCTTTTTAATCAACCTTTGTGGCTAATTAAATCCAAATATGCTCTTCATGTTGTCTATTAGCCTTACTTGAGTATAAAAAATGAAAAAGGAACTGGACACAAAGATATAAAATGTTCAACCTTAAAATAATACCCCTTTCTAGGTTTGAGTGATTTTCAAGACCTGGATTCTCCACTATGAATCTCTTGAATACAATGCATGAGATATATACTAAAAATATTGATGACTAATCTCCCGAAATACCTAGAAGAAAATATCTTGGGCTTGAAGTGTTTACAAGAGTTTCTTCCTAATGGGTTCTTTATATTGGAATCCTTCCAGTTAAAGATATCTCTTAGAAATATTTCTCTTTCCACCTCTTAGTGGGATTTTTATATTGACTCTCGACAGTTCATCAAGGGTCCTTATGACTCCTCCTTCAATAAGTCCAAAAATATATCTTCTCCTGATGTGGATAGTCAGCCTTGTTCTTCTTCAAGTCTATACATCCTATCTCTTTGAGGATCACTTCACCTTGATCACATTAACTATGATAATGAATCACAATGACTCCTTAGAATTGTTTCTCACCACAATTATTCAAAGCCCCGGATCTCCTAAATTTTATCAGGTTCTCTCCTTGGAAACGCAATAAAATAATCACTAGGGGTTTTGTATCATGTTATAACCATTAAAATATATTCTTTGTCTCATATATATATATATATATATACACATATTTATCAATAATCATATTTACCTAAAAAATTATGGAAATTCATTGAGATATGGTAGTGATATTTTCTCCTCTTTAAATTCTTTCAATATCATTTGAATGATCATTCCAAACATGAGTCAATATATTCCATAAAAATCACCCAAAGAAGAATATCCTTTAATCACATTATATATTTGAATTATCACACCTCAATTTCTATAAAAAAACATTAAAAAACCATCATGTGCATGGAAATATTCCACTACCATGTGAGACTCCTAGTTTTGTAGAAATAAACTCACCATTAAATATTCCTTTATCTCTCAAGGATCATGATCATTTCATTTTTTATGATATATAAACCATAAAGAATACCTCACATAGATTTTATGATTTAAATACATGAATAATTCAAGTTTTCTTCTCCTTTCTTCATGTATATAACAAGATACTAATGAAGTCATCTCTATTTTCTTCCATAAACATATACATTACATGAATTCTTTATGGCATAATATTTCATGCATGATAGTTGCATAAATTTAGCATGGAACTTTTTTATCTCTAGGGAAAATGTACACATGACTTGCATGAAAGTTCTTAATCTCAGTATATACTTGGATACCATGTGTTTTACTTTTGAACTCAATTTACAAGCATTCAAGTGGAACTACATGATTTTTTTGACATATTTATTTTCTCAATATTCACTCAATATCATTTGATATATTCTGTTGAAGCATGTATACCTCAAACTCACTTGAAATCTTGGATCCATATTATTTTGAGAAGATCATTATCACTTTACATGTATTCAAATTTTAGTGGATTTATTGTTTCCATTTATCATGTGATTACTTGTTCACTATAATATCCCATCATGCACATAAGATACTCATGCACATGGAAGATCCATTGAGGTCTTCTGATGGAAGATCCATTCTTACTGATATGAAAAAAGGCTTATGTTCACATAATCGTATATCCCATGGAATCTCCATGTGTACTTTATGAAAGATACTCACAAACATAAGGTTTATGTACTATCCATCACCATAATATATATATGTTTCCTTCAAGGTATATTGATGTTTTGAACACGTGGAAGCTGATTTGTTCTTGCATTCAGAAAAATCATGAGCCCAAGGATGAAGATGGGAAATATGACGCCAAACCATTCAAACCATATTTATGTCTATATTTTTTATTAAAAAGGAATAGGGTTGTGCTATGCACTAGTATCACATCAAAATGATGCTCATATTTCTTCTCCTTAATAAGCTGCAATGTGACAATGATTAGGAATAGTATCCATGACCCTAGGGACTGCCTCTCAGTACACTCACACACCACTACACTCATGATTTCTCATCTATGTACACCCCCTTCCTAACTATTAATAGGTTCTCTAACTCCACCATGCACCTCCCTATCGGGCCTATCCATGCAATGGACTTTAATCTGGTTGGATGTCTCTCTTTGAGATGGATGGATGACTTGGGCTGCTAGTGTTGAAAATTTAAACTTGATTTTCTTCTAGGATGGAACCTATCATCAATATGGAACCTACCATCAATAATACGATGGTGGTTGGACAAACCTTAAAGATTCATTCTTGATGTGTTTGGATCTAAAGGATTGAAAAAAACCTCCCACAACTAATTAATGTACTTTTTATTTCCTCTATCTTTGATCGTTGTTTTTTTATATTAGTTTATATCCCTATAAATAGGGAGTATTTTATGTGTTGTAATAGAATACTAGTTTAAGAAATAAATACCAGTATTTATACTATGTTTTTTTGTTGCGATCACCTCTAGTTATCGGAATCTGCACAATTGTGTTTATCACTGCAAATATCATCCATCGGTGGTATCAAAGGAGGTTGAAGGTAAACTTGTGAGATCTGCATCTAATTTCGCTTAATCTTTCTTATCTATCTGTATGATCTTACAACGATTAGAAAAATACCTATTTATAGGGATATAACCACAAAAAAAATGGAGGAAAAAGAAGAAGAATCAAAGGTCTAAAGTTGGGTTATAGTAGATTCTACCCAAACCTTTAAATCCACACACATTAAGCTATCCAATTATACAATCATCATGCCACCATTCCAATATTGGACGTTGGAACATACCAAGGAAAAATTATTTAAGGGGGGATATTGGATAATAAATATGGTTTCCTTGGTCTGTGTCTACCTCCACTATTAAAATGGAGGCATGATGATTTCAGACTTGGATATCATGACATGTGTGTATTTGAAGGTTTAGGAAGAACCTACTATAACCCAACTTTGGGCCTCTTCGTTTTCTTTTTTTTCCTATTTTTTGTGTGGTTATATACATATAAATAGGGATTTTTGTAATCATTATAAGATCATCTAGAGATATAAGAAATAAACCTTTGTTTCCAATGCATATTACGATCACCTCTAGTGATCTTTGTATGATTCCACTGCCCATGATACTCTATTAGCTAGCCTAGCCTTCGAATATTTTTTTGATAAACTATCTTAAAATACTTATCCAAAATTATACCAGGAATCCTTCCTCAAATACTATTCATTTATCTTCAATTATTCAATATAATTCTTCTCATGAAATATTAAAATATTTCATGGGTTTCTCAAAATATTATTCATGAAAAGATAATTTATATTTTTTCTCAACCTTCATAAATCTTCTCATTGAAAATAATGTTCATTCCTCAAATACATTTAGTACATGTTATGATCTCTTAAATAATAACACAAAAATAATCTGATATAACATCCACTTTTTTTTGATCTTCTATAAATGAGTTCTTAAAGCTAGCAGGATTAAATTTCATTTTCCATTTATGATGTAAAAACCTATCCAAATCACACATTAACAACTTTACTTATTGAAAAAAAATGAAATCTTATCTTGCAAATTTTAATCTCCCCCTTTTCATTTATTTTAATACCAAAAAATTCCTTTAGTCAATAATCTTCTCTAATTCTTGAAATATGAATTAAAGTCTATTTAATTTATTAAGAGAAAAATGTTATCACATATTTTCCTTAGAAAATATAATTTAATTATTCTATAATAAGTTTGTGTAAGCTAACCCAGTGCAAAAAATAATAGAAAAATAATCAAGTTTGTATATGATGTCCATAAACACTTATACATGTGACACCAGGCTCAGAATTTCTGCATTTAGGGGTTTTTCAAATAGGTTTGTCAAGAAATAATACACTATGCACATATTTTAACAAACACATCAAAATATTTCAAGTGAAAGATAAATAAACCCCCTTTTTCACATCAACCAACACTCCCCATTATTAAAATACTTGATATAATAAAAAATAGTTTTTGGAAAGTATTACTGGGATACCTAAATATTAATCATTTTAGGTCTATCGAAAAATTCTATATTATATATTTTATAAAGAAATATAATATGGTTGCCTCCTCTTTACTTTTATCCCCCTTAAGGGCTGAACTCATATTTTCCTCATCATAGTTGGTTATATATAACATTACACCATGATGGAAACTCCTTCATTTATATATAGAAATAAAAACCTCATCTAACTCCCCCCTTTGTGTTTGAATCCATTAATTACCTATATTTTAGTACATAAAGATGTAAGGGAATAAGGAGGGGGTATTTCTAATTTTATTTAATAAGAAAAGTGGGACTGAGACTTTAATCACATAATAGCGACACTTTTATTTTTAGCTGTAAAATTAACACTCTTATTTTTTTCAAAATTATTCTTAGTTAGAATAACTTCTCTATTTGAGAAATTGATGTAGATTGATTCTTTCCTGCCTTTTACTTTCTCCTAGACTATTTCAACCATTTTGGAAAAATTACTAGGCATTCCTTTTAAAAATATTTATCCTTATTTGGGAATGTGGATTATTTTATGGTTTCTTTCTTGAAACTTTGAGTCATATGTATTCCTTGGGTGTTTAAAATTCCTTAAGATACGACACTGATATTTTCTACTCTTTAAATTAATTCAAACTCATTTGAATTCTCATTCAAAACATAAGACAAGTTCTTTCATAAAAATATCCTTAAGATTGGGTTCTTTTAATCACACATGATATTTTAATTATTTAATCTCACTTTCCATAAAAAAACTTTTTAAAACCATCATGTGCATGGAAAGAAGAAACTACCACGTGAAACTCATACTAGAATTATAGAAACAAACTCACAATTAAATCCAAATTTTATCTCACATGTATAATAATAATTTCATTTGATCATGATTTATATAAAATAAATAATATATTGTGTGCATCATCTAATTTAAATACCTAAATAACTTTGGGTTTCTTCTCCTTTCTTCACATATATAAATAGATACATGTGAACTCATCTCAATTTTCTTATAAAAAACTGTATGCTACATGCATGATTATTAGCATGAAAATTTCATAAATATCACATGAAACTTGTTTCTACCAGGAAAAAAAATGTATACATGACATTCATGAAATATCTCGATTTCCGTATATACCTGGATACTATGTGATTTCTACTACACTCTATTTACAAGAATGAAAGTGGAAATACTTACTTATTTAATTTTTTTTCCCAAGATTCACTAAATATTATGTGATATCTTATGTTG
The DNA here is from genome assembly GCA_963277665.1 of Viscum album. Lineage (NCBI taxonomy): Eukaryota > Viridiplantae > Streptophyta > Magnoliopsida > Santalales > Viscaceae > Viscum > Viscum album. Next base: position 732,040,316 of record OY728130.1, read on the forward strand.
AATATGGTATAGCTTGAACCCACTTTAAATCTTGGATCCATATTCTTTTAAGAAGATCATTCTCACCTCACATGCATTCTAACTTCAATGGATTCACTATTTATATTTATGATGTGATTACTCATTCATTGTAGTATCTCATCGCACATGTAAGGTCCTTATCTATATGGAATATTCATAGTGGTATTATCATAAAATATTTTCATTAAATCATATGCATGAAATTACTAAGTTCTCATTGTCAAATATCTCAAGAAATATCCATGTATACTTTATGAAAGTTACTCACATGTAGAAGGTCTGCGTATTATCTATCCTCATAGAATCTCCATGTGTTCTTCATGGTTGGTTAGAGTCTTGAACATGTATATGATTCTATATTCATGAATACAGACCACTAAAATCCCAAGGATTAATATAGGACACATAATTACAAATCATTCAGCCCAACTTTATATCTATCTTTTTAATTATGGAGGAATAGTTTCTTGTTATACACTTATCTCACATCAGAATGATTACCATCCTTCCACTCCTTAATAAGTCACAATGTGAAAATATCCAAGCATAATATCCATGACCCAAGGGATTGGATCCTGGTACACTCACATAATATTTCACCTGTGTACTCCCACCTACATGAACCACTATCTGTCTCTCCGCATGTGTGTTTCCTCTGCGCAAGTGATCTGCCTCCATTATTCACCTCCCTACTGATCCTGTCCATGAGTTTTCATTTGATATAGATGAATATATCTATTTGATATGGATAGATGGATTCAGCTACTCGACCAGACTTGGAATATTTTTTTTATAAACTCTCTTAAAACACTTAGCCAAAATTTCACTAGGTAGCCTTCCTAAAATATACTTCTTTTATCTTAAATTCTTCAATAAAATTATCATCATGAAATATTTTAATATTGCATGTCCTTCTAAAAAATTTATTCATGAAAAATAATATATATTTTTTCATGGAATTCACAAATATTCATGTTTTAAACAGTTTTCATTCCTTAAACACCATTATCTCATGTTAGGATATCTTAAAGAACAACACAACAATCATCAGATATAATTTCCACTTTGTCTTGAACTTCTCTAAATGAGTTCTTCAAGTTAACAACATAAAATTTCATTTACCATATATGATGAAAACACCTATAAAAATATCATATTGAAAACTTCACTTATTAACAACAAATGAAATCATTTATTGGGAATTTTAGATACATCCACTGATTTTACACTTCACGACTGATCTATATATTTCAAAAATTCAACTCATGGAGTATTAGGAATAGACTTCAGGGGACACATTTTTTTTTCAAGTTGATATATTGGGATTTACACCTCATCATCAATATAATCAAATAAGAATTTTCCTTGTAGATTATGATTAATAAAATAATATCTAAGGATGGATATGAACTCAAAGTTAAATCTATGGGCTTATTGGAACACCATATCATAACTAAGGATTCTGTGAGAAAGAATAAAATTTTCTAAATAAAAAAGTGAATATTTCTAAGGGTTGACCAATGGATTTAAATATGGAAACTATGCATCTATAAGAAAATATGAGGGTAAAATGGATAAAGGTATGACTTGACTAACTTTTGGATGGGGACTATTTATATGATCACTAGGATATTCTACTGATTTTGTTTTCTCATTTTAATTTCTATTTTAGTTTTTTAATTCCTTATCCTTCTCCTTTATTCTTTGTTTCCCTTAAAATAGAGGGGAAATCTCTTGAGTAACTGGGTAAGGGAAGGATATCCCTTTTAATTATTGGGTCATCACTCTTTATTGAATAAAACTATTTTATAATTGGTTGATTTTAGTCCTTAGTGACTACTTTAATATTTTAAGGGGATTATATTTAGGGTTTCAAACTAGTTTACTATTATGGATTTGTTTAATAACCAATAATATTCAACCTTTTGGTGTAGTTTATCTCGATTGATAAGGATGTATTAGTAGTATAGTGTCTATAAATTTTTGGCACATATATGAGGGTAAGGAGTTAATTTATAATTTTCTAGGAATACCTTCACCTGATTTCACTTTCCTATGTAATTTATGAAGTGTCTTACTGACTTTCATACACATAGAAAGGGAGGATGACCAAATAGTAATCATTTTTAGGTCAATTCCATGATATCTTTAAACCTAAGGTGTTTAGATAAATCAACAGTGGCATCTTTCTCTAATCAATTAAATAAGGGAGTAAAACCATTTTAGTACTATGATAACAGGGTAGGTTGAAATTAGACCCTGACTTAATCACTTTTCTCATCATATATTTTCTAACTCTTGTTTTAATTAATTTATTTTATTTCAAAGTTAGAATACCTAAATAAAACCCCCTTTACTTAACTATTCAAAAAGTGAAAACTATTTTTTGTGCACTTCTCTATAGGAGACTAGCTAGGTTTACATTATAACTATATTTGAATTAGGTTATTAAAATTTATTTTTCACACTATATGAAAAAGTGAGTTCAAAAAATTTCACCATTACTATGGAGGCAGTACAAAAAAAAATAATTTTAACTTTTCATGATGGGATCTTCAAATAACCATTTTTTTGAATTTGACCCTAAAATTGAAAGAAATTTGACCAGAATTAGGAACCTAAATTTTCAATCAAACATTGTGGAGATCACACTTTCATACTTGAGTGAAGCCTTAAGTGTTCACTCAAATACTACAGTCATAATTACCAATCCCAACAAGACCGTTAGATAATATTCTTCACTACAATTCATAAATAAAAATGATCAAATTTTATGCCATCATTACAAAATGAATTTGAGATAAAAACTATATCAATTCAATTTATTCCTAAATTTCACGGGTTATAAGGAGAAGACCCAAAAAAACGTGTTAAAGAGTTTACATATGTACGATTCACTTTAATACCCAGAGGAGTATCTAAAGATGAAGTGAAGTGGAGGGAATTTTCTTTCTCACTTGAAGAAGTATAAAATTAGTGGTTGTATAGCTTAAAAGTAGAAGAGATCCAAGACTGGTATGACATACATATAAGTTTACTTTAGAGATTCCTCCCAAACTCCTAGAGCACAACCATCAGGAAGGAACTATATTCCATCAGACAACTATCCATAGAGGCTCTCTATGAGTATTTGGAAAGGTTTAAGAAGTTGTGTGCCATTTAACCACATAAAGTAGTAGACAAGTAACAATTCCTAGTATTTTTATACCAAGGATGACGAAAAAATGATAGTAACTTTTTGGATTCATTATCTAGAGTATATTTGATCAAAAAGTCACCAGTAGTGGCCAAAGTCCTAATTAAAAAGATTCCACATAACTCTCAACAATTTAGATCAATAGGTATTGTAATAAGAGGTATTCATGTGGTAAGAAATTATGACTTATCTCCATTATTAGAAACTAAACTTGAATAGATAAATAGTTTGGCGTGATAGATGGATTTGAAATAAATTAGTGATTAATATGCACCAACCAATGTATGTGGTTTATGCTCATCACCTAGCTATTTCACTAACCAGTGTGCTAAACTATAGAGTATAGAGAGTTGTAAAATAAATTTTTAACCAAGTAAATTTAAGTTACAAAATAAAAGATATAGGACCATACCCTCACTCTAGTATGGGTTTTGAAATAAAAAACAAAAAAAAACCATTACCTACAAAAACCCCTTAAAAAGAGAAAATCAGACCCCTACCAAAAACAGTTTCAATAACACCCCTTCTTATATTTATACCATCACCCACATCATTCCAATAAACCTTAAAATAGTCCCACAAACAACCCATATACCAATAGTCCCCTTTTAAACAAAATAGGCCCTAATGGAAACTATATGCCAGTTTAAAACAATCAGTATAACAACATTAAGAACATGGAGTTGAAAATATGAGGAATAAAATAGAGTAGTTGAAGAATCAGTTTAATTTTTTTATGGAATTTTTATCCAAATATCAATATAAGATACCAACCCAAATAGAACTTAAACCAATAAATAATGTATGTATGATAACAACCAAAAGTAGAAAGGAAATACACCCCATGAGAACATCTAATTTAGATAAACACCAAATGAGAAGTGAAATAGAAGAGGTTGAAAGTCCTAAACCTGGGCAATTATAGCCTACTCTTTAAGAACTTGTTGTAGAGGAAGCTGGAAAAAACCAAGAGGAACTAGTTATTAAAGAACCTAAATAATAGTTAAAAGAGGAAGAAGAAATAAAGGAATATAGAGGAATGGATGGCCCAAGAAAGATTATACTAGAGACACCTTGTTAAATATAATAAAGGTGGAAGAAGGATCTCTACCTTTCATTCCCATATAGAGTAATTCAGTACAAAAATATCCAAGAAGAATAACTTCAAATAGAAATTATAGAAAGATCAAAGAAATTTGAGATTAATATACCTCTTCTTGAAGTTGTTAGATAGATTCCAAAGCATGATAAATTTCTTAAGGAGATTTTAACCAAAAAGTGTAATCTTTAAGGGAATGGAATAATCAATTTAGGAAGAAGTGTATCCTCCCTAATTACACCACAATTACCCATAAAAGTTCAAGATACAAAAACATTTTCTATCCATTTAATCATTGGATCTATTAATTTTCAGATGATTTGTGTGATTTAGGTTCTTTAATAAATGCAATGTCTAACTCATTTTTTACATATTTTTACATAGGATACTTGAATCCCACAAGAGTGGTGGTATAATTTGAAAACCAATCCACTGTATTTCTAGTAGGAGTGTTGGAGGATGTCCTTATTAATGTATAAGACCTTATATTCCTAGAATACTTCTAGGTATTTAAAATTTTGGAAGATAGAAACCCATCACACTCACCCATCATTTTGGGGAGATTATTATTGAAGACATATAAGACAATCATTAATGTTCATGAAGGGAAAATCACTATAGATTTTCTGTACAACGCAATACATTTTAATATCTGTTACTTTAATAAGAACCCTTTAGCTATCTACTCAATACTTACACCACCCCACATTGAAGAAGTTGAATCCACTAAATATTTAGGTATTTTTTATGAAAAACTAAACTTATAGGAACACTTAATGGTTGAAAAATCCATAGAAGATGAAGTTGGATGGAATTTTGAAGAACTATTCATAGATTGGAGGATAAGGTAAATTATGAACACCTTGAGGTATTTATTTGTTTATTTAATAATACATAACCTTAAATTTCATCCTATGTATATTAAATATAATCAATATAAATGAGATACCCAAATATGATTTCATCCCTAAAAAAACCACCAAATTTGGAACTAAAACTCTTACCCATTGATCTCAAGTATGTATACATAATGAAGGGATAAAAACTATTATTTATCATTACTAATAACTTTTACCTAACCCAAGAAATTAAATTTATTGACCTTTTTAAGTTGAACGTACAAGCCATAGGTTTGAGTTTAGATGAAATTCCTTGTATTAGTCCAAAAATACGATCACACAAAAATTTTCTTGAAGAATATTATAAACCTATTTATAAAACCAAAAGGGAGATAAATCCCACCATAATAGAGGTAGTGAAAATGGGTACATAGAGGTTTTTGGAAGAAGACATCATTTAAACCATTTCTAACTCACAATGGGTTAACCCAATCCATGTAGTATCCAAGAAAATAGTCTCGACCATTTTAAAAAAATAATTGAAATGAATTAATATCTACGAGAATTTAAAATAATTGGATAGTGTGTATAAATTATATAAAGGTGAAACAAGTCACTAGTAAATATAAATTCCCTATCCCATTCATTTATCAGATGTTAGAAATGTTGGTTGAGAAAACACACTATTGCTTTTTAGATGGTTTTCAGGATATTTTTAGGTACCCATTTCTTGAGAGGACCGAGATAAGACTAACTTCAATTAAACCTTTAACACCTTTGATTATTTTAGGATTCAATTTAAGAAATTAAATACCCTGCTTATATTTTAATAGTACACGATAAGTATATTCTCATACCACATTGAGGACTTCCTGAAGGAATTCTTGGATGATTTCACTATTTTGGTAATTCTTTTGATTAATATTGACGAAATTTGGAAAAATATTTGAGAATATTCATTGAAAAAAATATTTTTTTGATTTTTAAAAGTGATACTTCATGGTGTAAATAGGAATATATCTAGGTAATGTCATCTCCAATAAAGAAATTGAGTGAGATAAATAAAAAATTAAAGTTATAAATTCTTTTACTTACACAAATTGTGTGAAATATGTTTGATATTTCTGAGGACCAGTAGGTTTTTATAGGAGGTTTATCAAGGAATTTAATAATATTTATCTCTATATCTCTATGTTACTTTTAAAAGAGGTTTATTTTGGTTTTAATGTTGAATTTAGGGAATCATTTGATGAAATATAGAGAATTATAATCACCCCACTAATGATACAGCTGCTAAGCTAGGAGAACCCCTTTGAGTTACTTTGTGATTATTCAAGCCAAGATGTGGGATAAGTTATTTCCCAAATAATTGAGGGAAAAAAATCATTACTTATTCCTTGAGGAAATCAGATACTTCCCAGATAAACTATATAACTACAGAAAAGGGGTTCCTTACATTTGGTTTTTCTTTAGATAAATTCAAATCTTATTTACTTTGAACTAAATTCACTGTGTTTTCTAATTATAAAATACTCATATATTTATTAAAGAATATAGATAAAAATACCCAATTGGTTAGATGGATGCTGTTATGTTTGGAGTTCATCCTAGAGATTAAGGATAATAAGGGAGTATAAAATAAAGTAATCAATCACCTAATAAGATTTACCAATAGCTCTAAAATAGAAATTCTAGATAACGACCCACTAAATTACCATATACCAAGAGGAAAATTGTATTTTATTTAAGGAAAATTACCCTGGTATGTATAAATGGTAAATTATTTGGTGACACATGTGAAATATTTTCAATGATCAAATAATAAAAATTTGTTTTCTTATAAGTTAGATTGAGTCTATTTTTGAAAATTTTCATACTCTAGCATGTGGAGGCCACTTTAGACCTCACTTAACATTAAGTAAATCATTTTAATATTAAATTTATTGATCCACATTTTTCAAATATTCACATGAGTTTTGTATAAAATGTAAAAATTCAAATTTACTAGAAACATGTCGTAGATACAAGAAATTCCTCCAAAAACCATCATCTTTTTTGAAAATTTTGAAGTCCAGGGAATATAATTTATGAGAAAATTTCCTATGTATTTTAAAAACTATAAAATTTTTATTTCTATATATTATGTCTCAAAATGGGTTGAATCCAATGACACCATAGTTGATAATGCCAAATTTTTGTGTGTTTTTGTCAGTTGTAACATATTTTTAGGTTTGGAGTGCCAACGACCATCATCAGTGATCAGAGAACACACTTTTGAAACTATAATATAAAGGATTTTCTAAGAAAATATGGAGTGAGTCACAATAAATACAACTGTTACTATACACATATAAATGGGAAAGATGATGTTTCAAAAAGAGAGATCAAGGGAATTTTGGATAATTCCATAAAACTAATTAGGAATGACTAGAGCCAAGGGTTGGAAGAAAACTTTGGGCTTTCAGTAAAACCTACAATACACCCATAGGAATGAGTCCCTACCAATTAATTTATGGTAAAATATATCATCTACTCATATAACAAGAATAAAAATCATATTGGGTCATGAGAGAGATGAATCTAGACCTATATATATCTAGAAAAGAGGGGTGATTTTAGCTACAAGTTCCTAAAGAAATTAGAATAGAGGTTTTTGAAAATTCTAGAATTTAAAAAGAAGGGAAAAGGGTGGATCATGATAAGATGATCAAATTGGAATAATTCTATCATATAGACTAAGTGTTATAATTTAACTCAGGGATTAAAATAATGATATGAAATCTTAATTCCAGATGGGAAGACCCTTTCATGGTTATTAATATATCCCCTTTTGGTGTTGTGTAGATTTTTATAAAAGGATCCTAAAATCCATTCAATGTTAATGAACATATGACGAACAAGTAGCATGGGAATCTACCCCAAGAACCAGTGGATGATATCACACACCTCTAAATCATATTGGGCCATGTGAGAGATGAATATGGACTTAGATAGGGATAGAAAATAGGTGTGATTTTAGCTACAAGTTCCGAAGGAAATTAGAATAGTGGATTTTGAAAATTCTAGAATTTATAAAGAAAGTATAAGGGTGGATTATGAAAAGATGATCCAACCAAAATACTTCTACCATGGAGACCAAGTTTTATAATTCAACTCAAGGATGAAACTAATGCCAGGTAAGCTTTATTCAAGACAGGAAAACCCTTTTATAGTTATTAATGTATCCTATTTTGGTATTGTGTAGATTGTTAAAAAAGGAACATAAAATAAATTCACTATTAATTAACATAAGAATAAGAAAAAAATACTTCTATCATGGATACCAAGTGTTATAATTCAACTCAAGTATGAAATTGATGCAAGGTAAGCCTTGTTCTAGATGGGAAGACCATTTCATGGTTATTAATGTATCCCATTTCTGTGTTGTGTATATTTTTAAAAAATTAACCCAAAATCCATTCATTATTAATGAACATTAGACAAATAATTACCATGGTAATCTACCCCATGAACCAGGGGAGGAGATCACACACCTCTAATCTACTTATCAATGAAGACCACTAGGTTTTTTCTCTCCTTATCATTTATTTTATTGCATTCCATTACTCTATTTTAAATATACATACATTTTGAATTAGTTTTAATGCATTTATGATACTACATAATTTAAGTGTGTGTGTGGGGGGGACCTTTTAGTTGAAGTCTTCAAATTTTCTATTTTTGAATTTTTTGTGTCTTTTTCAAACTTTTTCTGTCTTTTATTTTTATTTTTTTGTGTGTTTTTGAAACATATGAGATTAACTAGAATACCCCTAAAAACTTTAAATCCATGCCAATTTTGAGAAAATAATTTGATCTATCAACTCACTTTAGATAAATATTGAAATATTTTTTTTCGAAATCTAAATGTAATAAATTCATGAATAACCCACTGATTCTTGTAACTCATGCCACAGATACTATCCTAAATTTTTAATTACTTAACCAATTGGATTCTAAAATAATTTTTAAATTTTATTTACAATGCACTATTTTTTGAGAGAACCAAGGAATGATTGAATAACCTGAATTTTTTAAGTATTAAAATCAAAACCTTGGATCATTCAAGGAACTTATACTTAAATTATTTATATATTCTTTGTATTTAATATCCCTTTCTACAATGAACTCTATTTGTAATCATAACTATACATAAATACTTGTATCTATTATTTATCATGAATGAAATTTTTATTATCCAATTTACAATAAAAATATATCTATCTACATTGGTCTCAAATATTTTTCATGATCTATGGGGAATTCAAGTGCGGAGGAGGGAGAAAAGGAGTTGGAAAAATATTTTGGAAAAATCTATTTAAATTTAAATAATAATTTTATATAATTTTTATGATGATTATTTGGGAAAAAAATCATTGTAGTAAGAGATAAAAATTGTTCTCAACATAATATAAGGATTTCTATGAAATTCCACTATTTTTGGAAGTGAAAAGTCCATCTATTTCCTTAAAAATATGATTTCAATGATAAATTATAAATCTAAAAAAGTTGAAACAATGATACCAAAAATGAGGGAAATAATGAATAAATTGATGATACTATTAAATTTATAAAGGTTAAAGCTTTCATAAGAAGATATATAAGAGTTTAGAAGTCTTCTGGAGTTTTAGCCTTCTTACATGTTCTATTTTGGAGGATCTAGTGAAAAAAATGGGATTGAATAATTCCCTAGATTACATCACTAGAAGAGAAAACTTTCTGATTTTCTTCTGGTAATAACTCACACCCACAAGAATAGAATTGAAAACCCCCCTCCATATATAAGATAAGAATAAGGAAAAAATTAATGAAACCTACTAATGAAAATAGTGGAAGGGAATGGTGACATTATTGAATTAATAAAAGGTGTGTATTGTCTATAGAGAATTCAAAGGAGTGAATATGGGCTAGAGAAGAGGAAGTTGGAGGGGGGATCAACTATTATGGGAAATTGAAAACTATTCATTGATCTTCAACTTAGATCCAACCTTCCTCATTAAGCCTCAAAATATTAACATTCAAATCACACCAAACCTTAAGACACAAAACAAACTTGATTAAGAATTCAAGATAATAAAAATTACTTGAGTCATTGGGTGGAGATGAAGAAATTCATCAAGCATATAATGAAACTTATATGAACATGGAATGAGAAAATCTTTTCTTGAAAATCATACTTGAGTGTTGAGTGGAATATTCTGGTAAGGTAGTCATAAGTGTGTATGAGGGAATGAAAAATTAATAATTAAATTAATATAATTAATAGATAAATGGAAACAAGACCATTAAAGAGGAATTATAACTTGAGGGATATAGTGTTATAATTGGAACTCACATTTTCTATATGTTTTAATTTTTCTTTTGTAATATTTTTGAAATTCACTTATTCGAAGTAAAAGGTTTAAGTGTAGGGTAATCGAAAAAAAAATATTTTTATACATTATATCTTGAGTTATGATGATTTTAAACCCAATATTTTGAGTATAATTTGTGTTAATATTTCATTTTTTAGTTTTAGAATAAATCTATAATTTAATTAATAAATAGATTAAATCTTGATATTTAATTATTTATTTGATTTTTGAAATTATTAGAATAAGTCCTATACTTAATTTTTGGTGTTTAATGATTACTTTAGGTGATTGGAAGGGATTTAAAAGGAATCAAAGAGGTTTGGTGAAATATGAGAATCTTGGAAATACTGTAGACAACCGACCATTATTAGAATTTTATAGTCCTCAAACCATACTAGAATAACTAGAAAATTGACCATGAAACTTAAACTACCAAAGTTTTTTTCAACATAGTTGATTCATCAACCACATGAATGAATCTAATAAAACGTGTGAATGGATTTACCACAAGAAAAAATTACACAAAGTCTTTAAGTTGACTCAATAAGAAACTGATTGTAAGTAATGAATCCACCATAAGAAGGAATCTAATCGACTATTCTTGAAAATTATGTAAACTCTTGAAGTGATTACATATGAAATTTAACTAACTATGAAAATTCCAACCATAAAATCAACCTACTAAATGATCACATGAATATATTTGATCAATTTTTCATTATGAAATCACCTGTACTTCACGATCTTTCCATCCACCGATTGAGAACTTCCCATTTGATCCATGTATTTTAAAAATTCAACTCATAGAGTATTAGGAGAAGACTTCTGGGGACCCATCCACACCTTAAGCCTAAATTTTGAAATTTCCACCTCAATATTCATTAGATAAAATATGGAGTTTCCATTAGGATCATGATTAATAAAATTGTAGCTAAGGATTCATATAAACTAAAAATCAAAGCTGTAGGTTTCTTAAAAGACCATATTGTGGATAAGGATTCATTGAGAAAAAAATATTATTTTAAAATTTTAAAGGAGGATATTTTTAGGGGTTTAATAATGGATTTTAATAAGGAAATCCTGAAATTATAATAGGATAAGTGGGTGTACCTGAGAAGGGACTGACTGGATATACTTCTGGAAAGGACCTGTTTGCATGATCACTGGAGCTTTACAATTTTTTTTTCATTTTTTTATATTCTAGTTTTGTAATACCTTCTCAATATCCTTTATTATTTATTTACCTTTGAATATAGGGGAAATATCATGATTAACTGGGGAATGGAATCATATCCATTGTAATTCTTAATTCGTCACTCTTTATTGAATGAAAATCTTTTCTCATTGGTTAATTTTGGTTCTTAGTGATTACTTTAATCCTTGAATACAACTAGGTTTTGGGTTAAAAACAAGTTTATTGTTACTTATTAGGTTAATAATACATAATAGACCTCTTTATGGTGTATTTTTTCTTAATTGAGAAAGTATTATTAGGAGGTGAGTGTCTAGAAATCACTGACACATATATGAGGTTAGTGATTTACTTCTTGATTGCTTAGGAACAACATCATCCAATTGGATTTTTCCTAGGTAATTTGGGAAGTGTATTACTAACTTGAATAAAAATAGGAATGAAGGTTGAAAAAAAATTAATCACTATTTGGACAATCTCTAAAATATAATTAAACCTAAGGTGAATCCATTGAGGTATCCTACACTAATGAATTCAATATGGATGAGAGTAAAATAATTTTTGGAATATGATATCATTGTATGTTGAAAACCTAACTTAACACAATCACTTTTCTCATCACCAATTTTTAAAATCCCGTTTCAATTTATTTATTTTTTTTCAAAGTCAAAAACCCTAAATCAAAACTCTTTTTCCTTAACCAATTAAAAAGAGACTACTGATTTTTTATGTTTACTCATCTCTAAGAGAGTACCTATGTTTTAACTATAACTAAATTTTACTTAGGTAATTAAAATTATTTTTCAAACCCCATGAAATGGTCTGATTATTATTTCATTAATTATTTCCAAACTTTTGTTAAATTTGTATATCAATTTATTTCTATTTACATGGTAACATTCTGACTAGAATGCGACAGTTTTAAAAATTGTAAAGTGATTTTAAAAGTTTATTTATAAACTATTGTTCTTACAAATCAAATATTTTTAGTTTTGAAAATGATATTAAAGCATACCCTTGTTACATATTTCATTGTTTTCAAATATTTTTTTTTCTAAATATTGAATAAGATCATGATTAGTTTCCATAAAAATAATGTATCTTAGAAATAGTAGTGATCAGTGAACTTGAAAATTGATTATCCTAAAAAGAGAAAAAAATGTATGTTTTGTTATATAATAAATCAAGAAGTTTTAGAAAAAAATTGACAAATTTTCAATGCTACTTGTTTTATAGTTATGTAAAAATTAAGAAAAATATTTTATATATTTTATATTCAAACCAATGTTTTAAATTTCTCTTATAATAGGAATAAAATGAATTCTTAGCAATATATTACTAGGCATTGACTCACACCCTACGCACTCACATTGGTGGGTATATATTCTTCATGTATTCCTAATGTATATAAGTTATGGTTTCAATTTTGTGTAGTTTGAATCATTATTCTAGTATCTTATAGACATCAAGGTATAGAGGTGAACACATGTCACATGTGGTTGGATTATTCATTATTTATGACTTATGGTCTATTTTGGGAGGTATCATGTATTGAAATTATTAGTCTTTATTAACTTTTATATCTTATAATTTTGGTTATATTATGGATGACTTGGTTATATTTTTATGGTTATGATTTTTAAGTTGTTTATTATTTTTTACTGTTATTCCATATTTTCATTGGTTGATACTTAAAACCTGTATATTTAGTTATTGTGATTTATCAATTTACTAGTAATTTATGTGAAATACTTAGTAATAGTTCTATGTTTATCTATCAATACTTAAATGATTAAATCATCCTCAAGGATTATTCTTGACACCCTTATTGTATGGTGACAACCCATGGTGATAAAGAATGTTCTTCTGGCATTATGGCAGATGAATCCAGTTAACATGGAAGGTTGAACCAGGAATATTCATTAAAAAATTATATATGAGCCTTATTATTATTTTGGTAGTAAAATTAAATAGTGGATAAGATTTTTAGGATTTAAGGGTTAGGTTTAAGGAAGTTTCTGGACAACTTTTTTTCATAATGAACCTTAGGTTACTATGGGTGTCCAAGAATTATGTCTTAAATTTGGGATTTATTATCTATTGTTTTTAAATTATTTGATATAGTTTGCTACTATTATGGTTTTTATGAAGCTACTACGAGTTATTATAATAAATTTTATGTTATTGGGTGAATTTTGGATAAAATTCATGGGTACAAGTTCTAGAAAACTCTGTGACCCATTTCAAGAAACTTCCAATGGAACTCACATAGTTGGAACACAGTTAGCTAAACCATGTGAAAAAACCACGCGTATTGTTAAACCTTTAAAATGTTGATGTTTTCTCCCCATTTTTTTCCATTTCAACTTTTCAATAATTATTAGTTTCTTTTTATGAGTGATTGAGTAGGTTCTATGGGTTATTGATATTATTTGGTTGAATTGAGTTAAAAACTTTGTGATTATGTAACTAATTTTATTTTATATTAAAAAATTATGTTTTGATATTATAAAATTTTTATATAGAAGGTTTTGAATTATATTTTGAGTAAATTGAATAAAAGAACACTTTTGGGTTATATTTAATTTTAGACAATAGAGTTCTTGATTTTCTAAATTTTATAATGTATTTGCAAGGGTATATAGGGTGATTTCATATATGGACATTCTATAGCCTCTGTGAAATGTTCTGATATAGAATGAGGGGTTTATGGAATGTTTTTATAATGAACAATGTTTTATAACATGAACATTAGATAAAAATGAGTTTTTAATTATAAATGATCTCGAAATATTGAATCTCATTATTTCTATAAATATTTTGAAGTTTATTCAAAGTATATGTGGTGATGCTAAAAATAAAAAATTTATAGGTCATGAACATGATTATTTGGAAAATAAAGAAATTATATGTCATGAATCATGTTTTATTATTATAAAGGAATACATTTTTCATATTTTGTTGTATAAAATGGTATTTTTTATAAAATATAAGTTTTGTGCTACAAATTATGAAATGTATTTAAAAATAACTGTGTGTTTTCATAAAATTTCTTTAAAAAGAACATGAGGGTTCGATTCATTTTCTATTTTCAAAAAATTAGTTTCATGGTTTTGAAAATATTAATCAATTAATTTTTGAAATATAGGATAATTTTATAAAATTAAAATTTATGTACTATTTATAAAATCATTTTGGATATCAAAAATAGATTTATTAAAAAGAGTATGAAATCTTCTTTCATGGGTGTTTTTGTAAACTAGGGGTTTTATGAAAGTTTCTTGATATTTTTTCAAGATAAGTGAATTTTATAAATTATATTGGTGTTGTTTTATTTATTATTTATATTATTTAGCGTATCTTTTTTTTACTTTGGGATTTGTTTTCATAAATTCATATATCTTATTATTATGAAAGTGTGCCTCCAAAAAAGGTGTTTGGAAATCACGTGGATGATACAATGGGAAGTTTTTAATAGGGTAATTATTTTAAAAACCTAGATGTACCTAATTTTATATTTCATGAAGTATTACTCTTTCTAAAATTAGGATGGTCATGTAAAAGTTATTTAGGATAGGTTTATAAAAGGTTAGAAGAGGTTTTAGGGATTATCTTAGTGTGATGTTGACGGAATTAGTAAAATCTTATTGTTAGAAGAGGTTCATAGGCCATGTTAGTTATGAAATTAGAAATATATTATCATTAAATAGAACTAGAGTTCTAAAAAGTTGTAATATTAGGTTTATGGGTGATCAAAAGTATTTCTAAGAATATTCTCATAGCTGTATCAAGAATATTTAGATTTATTTGGAGATTATTCTTGGAGTTGGGGTATCTTCGAGTCTTGGGTTTCATGGTACATTTTTGATGGTTTATATAGACCATAATATCCAAGATAAAACTTTATAAGAGGAATTTTGGTTCCTCGTTGGGAATTAAGGAAATATCTTTGGGTCTTTGGATAGTTAGAGTAGTGAAGTAGTATAACATTTATGAAACCTTGGATATTTCATCTATATTTGAATTTATTTTCATTTGAATTAGTTGATATTGAATATTGATAGATAAGGTTAATATAAAATGATGGGTATAACTTAGGTAGTCACTCTATGCCTTTTTATAAGTAATTATGGATAGTCCCTAGGTTAAACTTCATTTATGAATCGAAGTAATGATTCTTTCAGGTTTGTGAAATGGTTGAGAATATATTTGTGTTTATTTTTTTTAAGATATTAATGATTTGGGAAAATCCATGGTAAAGTTTTCATTATGATGTCTCAGTATCCTATGAATATGATTAAATGGTATCCCTCATTATCAATCTTATATATGTTCTTTGATAGGAGAGTTAAGAGGTATGAATATTTGACACTATGAATTTTTTACAGTGGGAAAGTTGTTATATTTTTTCACTTATAAAGTTTTTACCAATAACTTAATGGGGGTAGAAAGTAGTTTAGTGGTGATAATTATAACACATCAATGTCACTATTGTGTGATATATTATATAATTATTGATTATTTTTAATTTTTATAAGTTTTTTAATTATAAATTTTTAATATTTAAAAAATTTCACTAGTACATGATTAGCGCACATTCACAGGATGATTACTAGTAACCATACATACCATTATTATGTAGTTAAAGTCATATTCACTGATCAATGCATGGTTAGTGCACTTCTTGGAGTAACCATGAAGACTAACCATATATAGAAATCCATATCAGGAGTTACCTCATGTTTTAAGAATAGTTAATAGTAACTATACATATTAATCTTACATATGAGAATTGTAGTTTAGTAGTGGATCATGGTTAGTATACGTTTAGAAGTAACCATGCAGATTCACCTTATATAGGGGAAATCTTAGTTCAAGATCACACATAGTTTTTACATGGTTTAGATAACCATGTTATATGACTGTACGAGTGAGGCAGCTCAATTCCAGTGGCTATTATATAGTTGGTGCACGGTTTGGTAAACTTGGTGGGAAAATAGTGTGAGTTGTCAAGAAAATGAAAATTTGGGATTCCCTTTTATACCCTTCACCCATTATATCCCAAGTTATCCCTCCTACCTCCATTATTTCATTTATTAAACTCCAAAGGATCCTAGATAGTCCTCCTATACCCCTTATATGGCACCAAGGTTTTCTCATCAAAAATATAATGTGGTTCCCTAAGGTAATTATTCTTTTCTTCTTATTTCCTCATTATACCCTCTTATTCTTCTTCTTTATTACTTCAAAAGTCATGGGGGATGACCCTAATGGTTAGAATTAATCTAAATCATTGGTTTTAAGATGTTTATGTGGTAAATAACCCATTTATTTTTATCTTATTCATATATTCAAATGATTTGTGTCATATTCACTTAATTGAGATAGGTGTTTCCATTTCTTTCCTTTTATTTGGGAGAACCATGGATTCTTAGGATTCAAAATTTGATTTCAACCTTGATAAATATGTAATATGTTATATATATGATAAGTGTCAAAATATTATCATAATCTATATTAGTTTTTATTTGATATAATGGGTGGATTTCTCAATTCAGAGGTATTTTCAACCTAAGAATACTTTTTTTCTTTCCACATGTTTGATAAAATTCCAAAGTGGGGTTTTTTTAAATGAAGGGATTTTTATTTTTTGGGTTATCATTTATTTATAAAGTTTAGAATTAAATTATTTTGGATTTATTATATTGGTATAAAGGTATATTTGGTTTATAAAATAAAATTAGAGATTATATGTACTCATTTGACTATACATTTATATTATTTACATTTCTATTGGTTTTATGTATATTCAAAGTTGGATTTCTACGATGTATTAAATCTTGATTCATCTATTTAGAATGGTTTTATGATTTCAATGAATTTTATAAAACTAAAGACCCATTAAGAAAATGTATAGATATTATCATTGTGTAAAATGACACCCTTGAAATATTTTACCCATTGGTTGTGACTTGTTTGGTCAATGAACTAAAATTAGTTGAAATATTTTACCCTTTTTCCATGAATTATTTACTCATCTACCTTTTAAACTTCATGTGAAACCTTAGGTAGTTAAGTGAGAAATCAAGAAATGGGTTTCATGCTAGTTGATATTACACACTAGACAATATCCCTTAGTTGAGTTTAGGCCCTGACTATGGAAAGTTACATTGATTTTATAATATACTAGAACCCACACTCTCAGATCTAGTGTTGAAATCATAAACATTATATTTCTGGATTTTATACTGATAAAGGTGACCCAATTTTTCCCATCTAAAATGCACAATATCATAAGGAAATACTGGATCACTTATATTCTCAAGGACATTTTATGTTTAGAGTTTTAGATAATTAGGACATACTCTTAACATTGTGGGTTCATAAACAACTAGTTCATAAATATGAACATGATCTCCAACTATACCCAACTTTTTATATTCCACATTTGGTCGTCATCATCATCCATATGAAACCCTTTTATAAATAATTCATTTAATGTTATTCTTGATAACCTAGGGAAAATGAAACATAATAAGGGTGAGAATAAATACTCATTAAGGGTAAAAATAAGTATTAACAATTTAATGTCATCAGTGAGATTAAGATGAGCATAAGGGTATAATGACATAATAAGTTTCATTATCATAAAATAAGAGAACTTATACCCATCAATACCCTGACCATCAAACATGAAAAAATGGAATAAGGCTTTCACAAAGGAAAGATTCATCATAATCAATAATCACAAGCCATGTGATATCAATCTTGATCAAAGGAAACATTCATAATGCATAACAATAATAATGAAAATGTTTTGGTATCTTAGGACATCATCTTATTATAACACTTAAAAACCCTTAAAAACCCTTAAAATGAAATAACCATAAGGTTAACTTCTATACCCAATTAATTAGATAATTATCTCGGAGCATCCATCGTATAATCTATATCAGGCTCACTTGGAACTATCTGGGCACAACCATCATATAACAATGTCCAAGAACTATAAATAAAGTAAATAGAGCTTAAATTTCATTATAAAACTAAAAAAATGATCATTATTCATTTCATACCTTGATTAACCCAAGGAAAATAAATGGTCTCCATGATAATATCTTTGAAACATGATTAACCCGTAGAAAAGAAATAGGTTCCATAACAATCTCTTTGAAACATGATTAACCCATGGAAAAGAAATGAGTTCCATAAAAATATCTTTGAGAAAATCATAATCCATCCATATAAAGAATGAGGATGGTACACCTACAAAATATCCCCATTTAATCATAATTAATAACAAGGGTTTTTGATTTTGATGAATGTAAATACAATTAAAATACCATTAAAAACATTTTTTTAGGAAAATAACCTTTTCATTATGAAAATCACTTTTAAAAACTAAAAATTCATAAAATATTACAAAATATTTTTCTTTGAAAAAAAACTTAGAAAACTATGAAGGTAAATTCAAGGAAAATAATTTACATGACATCAAAAAAAACTATTCATGTCATAAGTGTTAAAAATAAACATTCTTTTCAAAAAAAATTTAAAAAGGGAGTCAAAAGTGATCCATTTAGAAAATGTTAAGAAATTTACTTTTAAAGACACTTAGAAGATGGTAAAAGATCATGTAAAAATATATTTATTAAATAATTTATTTTATAAATATAATTTTTTAAAATATTTTAGAAAAAATGGATATGGAAGAGAAAAATAGTTGATCTAAAAGAAAATACATGATCAGTATCACTTAAAAATTTCTTTCTTGATGTTACTTTAAACAATAATGGAGGAAGTAGAAATAAAACTTGTTAAAAAAATTAATAAATAGTGGATAATAAAGAGATTTGGTTCAATAAAATAATATTATATTATTTCCTCCAAAGAAACCTAGGACATAAATAATCCTAAAAAAGGAGATTGTAACATAAAACCTTTTCCACTTTGGTAACTCCTAAATAAAAATACCCATGAAATAATAACATCAGATGATACATTAAATATCATGAACATAATTAGTTTCATGATATAATATGTAAAAGGGTAGTATATACACCTCACAATTGAATATATATTCATACCATAAACATATATCTCAAAGAAAGAGATTTTGAGACAAATAACCCTTACAAAAACCATAACATTGAACTTGAGAATTAATAAATGAGTAAATTATGTGTATAAAAAGTAAATAAAAATAATAAAATTTAAATAAAAAATAATATAATAAAAATTCATTACACAAATAATCATGTAATATTAAATATAATGAAGAAGTAACATTATTCAATGAAAAGAAATTGAGTTATGAAATTATTTACCACGTGGAAACTTTCAATTCAAATCCACTTGGATGAAATAATTCAAATTGAAACTTAAAATAAAATTATGTATGAATTATTCATGATATTACATGTAAATGGTTTAGTATATACACTGCACAATAAAAACAAGTGGTGAATATGGCATATATCTCATATAAATAAAAAGTGAGATGAGAAAACCCTTACCCGAGACCGACTTGTCATGTGTGTATTTATCTACTAGAATAATAAACTTATGTTAACTATTTAATTTCTTGATAAATTTTTTCAATTTTAATATTAATTTTATTTCACTTATTACCACTTTATACACAATTACTTAATTAATTAAGTTTACATCAGGTTTTTCGATCATATTTGGATTATGTGTCAAAAAGGACTATAGTAGGTTGACTATTAGTCAAAGAGGTAATTATTCAACACATAAAGAATAATAATAATGAAATATTTATCATATTTATACATAAATTATACTTTTAAAACCAATAATGAGATACTATTACGTAAAATGAACTACGTTACAATCATAGACATGGTAGGTCGTACATTCACATGAGTAACGTTTCCATTTTTTAAAGATAATTATGGAAATAAGGTAAGTAATATTTTATATTTTCATAATTATAATAATATCATAAATAATATATAAATTCATCAAATATTCTTATATATACCATACATGTATTTTGGTGATGAAAAAATCACATCCCTTCATGGAGGCAGTATTCTCCATGTACGCACAAATGACGTTATCATTTTTCAGTGTAAGAAATAAAATGATATATTATATTTTAATAATGATTAATATGTAATTAATATAATAATTATTTAATTAATAACACTTATATTCATTAACTTTATCATTTTTTCCTTCCATGTAAAGCGTTAGTGAAAAACAAATCACATTGCATCGCGAGGTGGTAGCCCTCCGTACACACGAACGACGTTATCATATCCCATAAGGAATGGAAAGTAAAAAATATATAAATTATATAATATTTACATAAGTATAAATATGTTAAAAATATAATATATATACTTTTAATCCATCATTATATAAATCCGTGAGAGGCAATGATGGAAATGAATGATATCTATTCATAGGGATATTTTCCATTGTACACACAAATAATGATTTCATATCCCATTTGATGGAAGATGGGATGGATTTAGGTTATTAAATTAATATAATAAAATATCATAATATGGTATATAATTTTATTATTATATAATAATAATTTATGAATATTTTAAGGAGGTGTAAGAAGAAATAAAATAAAGACGCTCAGTTAAGCATGATGCCTATTCTTTGGACAACCTCCTTAGGTAAGCACTAAAACACTTCTTAGGATGGATTTTTGATCAAATTAATGTATCTAGTATATGGGTAGGAAATTAAAGAATAAATTTGGAAAGGTATTTTTTGAGACAAAGGGCTTTTAATGTGCTAATAATAGAGGAGAGGGGGTGGATTTTATAAGTGAGGTGAGTGGAACACTTGTAATGTTTGAAAAGAAAAAGGTGTACCCACATTTCTCACATGCCAAAAAGGGTAAAAAAATGGGAAATTATTGATAATTAAACATTATAAGTTATAAAATATTTAAATTAAATAGGTTTTAGATAAGTTTTTAGTTCATTTTTACCCTTATCTTTTTAGTTTTTCCCCTGGTAAAACCGTTTTCACCTTAACTGTGATAATTAATTTTTACTTTTTTTCACTATTCATTAAGGTAAAAAATTAAGTTGAAATTATTATATAATAAAAATTATTATGATTAAAAATATTTAATACACTTTATCAAATTCAATTCAAAAAATTGGAAAATTTTAATTTAAAATTAAACCCACAGACGTGAGGAAAAAGCCGATTTTCAATAAGTGTATTTTTTATGAAAAAGATGATTTTATATTAACTCTATGTCTAATAACAATCATTGTATGAATATAAATTAACATGTATTTATATATAATCTATATATTTAATTTAAATTATTCCACATTAGGTTTTTTTAATTAATTAAAAATGAGAAACAATATTCACTTTAAAACATTTTTCAGAAAAAACCCATTTTTAAACCCAAAAATTTACTTATACAGAAATCCAATATAAATATGATTCAAATTTAATTAAATGGATTTAATATAAATAAATAATTATTTAATTTTGAATAATATTAAAAACATAATGGGACTTTTAAATTTACTTAATTGTTTTGAAAAGAAATGACATTTTACAAAAATTGGTATTTTTCACTATTCACTGAAAAATAAATATTTTCTGAAAAATCCCAAAATTTCACTAAAAGTAAATTTTGATATTAAAATTTAAAAAATGAAATTAATTCTATCAAATATATTTTATAAAATTTTCAAAAAATAATTATAATATTTTTTCATGAAAAATAATAAAAAACATTTTTGAAGAGAACACATTTTTGAAAAATAAAATCACTTTTAAAACTGATTGATTATTTACTAAAAATTTATCAATAATTTATATTGAGTAGAAAAAAGCACACAAATATATATTTTATAAATTAGTTAATACTATTCAAACCCTCTAATTTAATGACTATATTATAACGGTTATATATTTTGCAGGTCGTTTAAGCTTAATGTTTCTTATCGAATGCGCTATTAAACATAGTTTTATTTTATAAAATCTCAGGGTGTTACATGCTCACAAATTTAATAATTTTAATACTTGAAATTTTAACTTTATCTTGGTAATAAAAGTTTGTATATTTTAAAATACCTTTTTTTTATAAACCCACACCATAAAAAGGGTTAATAAAACATCCTCTCGATAAGATAGAAAAGAAAGTACGAAAGTCATTTGGAATAACACATACTAGGTTTCCAAATATGAGAAAATAGGTGAGAAGTGAAGATTTAGAAATGTAATAAAATAATAATTTCCAAATAATGATGGATAGTGATATATATCATTGATCATAAGAAAGTGAATGATCATGAGAAAATAAAGAACCACAAAACTATAAACCAAAGAGGTGTAAAAAAGGTCATTAATATCATCTGAAATGATGGTAATATGACAAAATTTTATTTCAATATCCTTTTCCTTGATTTTATGAATTAATTTACCATCTAGAATAATTTCATAAGGAAATATACTTAATTAATGAGTATAATTTTATCCTTTTGTTAATTTTCACCAAAATCTCATCCTTTTCTTCAAATGATGATTATTTAACATGATTTTTTTTCATTCCCAAAGCACTAAAATTCAAATTTTACAGGATCATATAACCATAAAAGGGATAAAAATATATTCCAAATATCTTTAATCATTAACGAATTCCAAAATGGATAGAACATGGTAAGATAATTTTCAAAATGTATAAACCTTCATATGATACATTAATCTTCAAAATTCATCAGTAATACCCAAATTTCAAACTAAATCATTCCATAAATGAATAACCCTATATCCTAAATAACCTAAATAAACTTAAAATTAAATATTGTATCAACCTCAAAGGTTATCTCATACCTTTAATCTTTCAAGCCCAAAAACATTGAGATCTACTTTTGAAATAACATTAATCACTTAGTCAAAAAATAATTTTTCAATACCATAGTTATCTATATAAAACATCTCCTAAAATTTCCTTAATGAATTTAAGATATCATCGCTTAAAACCTCATAGGGGTGTCTAAGACTTTGAAATTTTGGCCTTACTTAGTCTTACAAACCTATGATAGTATCTATAACTCTTAAGATAACCTCACATAAAAACATTATAATCCCCAAAGTTATCTAAAACCTCCTTTGATACCAAATATAACAACCCCAAATATGAACTCCCAGATCCAGTGTTGAAATCATTAACATTACATTCCCATCTTTGATACTGATGAAGGTGACCGAATTTTCACCATCCAAAATATAAAATATCAGAAGGAAATGTTGGATCGCTTACATTTTCAATGAAATTTTAGGTTTAGAGTTTTATATAATTAGTATAAACTCTTAAAATCATGGATTCATAAGCAACTAGTTCATAAATATGAACATCATCTCCCATTATACCTAACTTTTCATATTCTACATTAGGTCATCATCATCATCATCCATATCAAATCCTTATAAAAATAATTCATTTAACATGATTATTAATAACCTGGGGAAACCGAAACATAACAAGGGTGACATAGAATACTCAGTAAGGGTAAACACAAGAATTAATAATTGAATTTCATCAGTGATATTAAGACGAGAATAAGGGTATGATGATATAATAAAAATTTCATGATAATAACATAAGATAACTCATACCCATCAATACCTAGATCATTAAACATGAAAAAATGGAATAAGGATTTCAAAAAGTCAAGAGTTATTAGAATAAATAATCACGATCCATGTGATATAAATATTTATCAATGGAAATATTTATAACCCATTAAAAGCATAACAAAAACCTGTTGGTATCTTGGGAAATCATCTTCATAGAACACTTACAAAACCCATACATAACCCTTACAAATTTAATAACCATATGGTCTAATTATATACCCAATTCATTAGGGTTATATCTAGAAACACCCATAATATAAGCTATATCGGGCTCACCTGATGCTATATGGTTGCACCCATCATATAACAATGTCTAAGAACCATAAATAAAGTACATAGTGCTTATATTTCATCATAAATCTCATAAAAATAATCATTATTCATTTCATGAATTGATTAACATGTGGAAAATAAATGGGTTATAAGAAAATATCTTTAGAACATGATTGTCCCATAGAAAAGAAATAGGTTCCATAACAATCTCTTTGAAACATGATTAACACATGTAAAAAAATTAGTTCTATAATAATCTATTTGAAACAATTATAATCCATACAAATGAAGATAGATGACAGTATCATTAAGAAATGCACCCATTAGAGCATAAGTAAAAACAAGGGTAATTGAAGTTGATGAATAGAAAAACCATTAAAAAATTATTAAAAACATTTTTGAGGAAAATAACTTTTTCATTTTGAAAATCACTTTTAAAAACTAAAAATTCACAAAATATTAAAAAATATTTTTCTTTGAAAAAATCATGGAAATATAAAAATTAAAAATCAAGGAAAATAATATACATGATGGTGGAAAAATTCATTCATGCCATAAGTGTTAAGAATAAAAATTCTTTTCAAAAGTTTATGATAAAGGGAGTCAAAAGTGACCCATTTGAAAAAAATTAAGAAATTTCCTTTTAAAACCTTTTATAAGATGGTAAAAGATCATGAAAAAATATATTTAGGAAATAATTTATTTTATAAATAGTATTTTTCAAAACATTTTAGAAAACATGGATATGTAAGAGAAAAAAAGTCGATCTAAAAAAAATACAAGATCAATGTCACTTAAAAAACATTATTGATGTTTCTTTAATCAATAAGGGAGGAAATGGAAATAAATAATTTTAAACACATTCATAACTAATGGATTATAAAATATATGTGGTTTTTGAAAATATGATCATATGATTTCCTCCAAATAATCCTTTAACATAAATAATCCTAAAATAAAGGAGATTGTAATATAAATTCATTTCCACTTTGGAAACTCTTCAATCGTAATCCCCATGAAAGAATAAAATAAGATTATAACTTAAATATATTTCACATAAGGAGTTTCATTATAAAACATGTCGAAGGGAAGTATATACACCTCACAAATGAATATAGGTGCATATCATAATCATATATCTTAAAGAAAGAGAATTTGAGATGAATAAATCTTTCAAAAATCATACCATTGAATTTGAGAATTAATCAATGATTCAATAATTTGTATAAAAAGTAAATACCCATAAAACAAGTGTAAATAAAACATAATATAATCAAAATTAAATACATATCTAATCATATAATATCAAATATAATGAATAATTAATATAACCCAATGAAAATAAATTGAGTTATGAAATTATTTACCACTTGGTAAATTTCAATTCAAATCCCCTTGGATGAAATAATTAGAATTAAAACTTAAAATACCATGATTTTTGAAGTATTCATGAAATTACATGTAAAATGGATAGTATATACATCACATAATAAAAACAAGTGGTGAATATGACATATGTATCATAGAATTAAAAAGTGAGTTGAGAAAACTCTTACCTTGAGTCTGAATTGTCATATATGTGTTTATATTAAAAAATAATAAAATTATGTTAATTATTTACTTTCTTGATAAATTTTTTAAAGTTTAATATTCCTTTTATTTCACTTATTACCATTTCATATACAATTAATTAATTAATTAAGTTTATGTTGGGTGTTTTGATGATATTTGAATTGTGAGTCAAAAATGACTTTGGTAGGTTGACTATTGGTCAAAGAGGTCATTATTAAATATATAAAGAATAATAATAATGAAATATTTATCATATTAATACCTCAATTATACTTTTAAAACAAA
Organism: Viscum album; assembly: GCA_963277665.1. Lineage (NCBI taxonomy): Eukaryota > Viridiplantae > Streptophyta > Magnoliopsida > Santalales > Viscaceae > Viscum > Viscum album. The sequence goes on from OY728130.1 coordinate 732,066,840, forward strand.
TCAAGAAATATGGTTTTGAAAAATGACCTCTGTTACAATCATAAAGACGGTAGGTCGTATGTACGCATGAGTAATGTTTCCATTTTTCAATGATCATTATGGAAAGAATGTAATTAATATTTTAACTTTAAATAATTATAATAATATAATAAAAAACATATTATTTCATTAAATTTACTTATATATACCATACATGTGTTGTGGTTATGAAAAAAGGAATCAGATCATTTCATGGAGGCGGTAGTCCACACGTGTGTACAAACAACAATATCATTTTTAAGTGTAAGAAAGAAAATGATATATTATATTTTAATAATGATAAATATGCCATTAATATAATAATTATTTCATTTATATGAAATAAATTAATTAAATTTATCCTTATTTTCTTCCATGTAAATCATTATTGGAAAATGAATCACATCACATTGCAAGACGGTAGTCCGCTGTACACACGAGCGACATTATCTCACCCCCCACGAAATGGAAAGTAAAAAAGGTATATGTGATATCATATTTTTATAAGTATACATATGATGAAAATATCACAAATATACTTTTAATTTATCATTATATCAATATTTTAGTGGTAATTATGGAAAAAAAATGACATCGATTCGCAAGACGGTTGTCCAACGTACACACAAATGATGATTACATGTCCCATTTAATGGAATAGAAGATGGATTTTGGTTATGAAATTAACATAACATAATCTTAGTATATGGAATATACTAATGTTATTATATAATCATAACTGAATAATAATTAAATATTGTGGAAGAATAAATAAAATAATGATGCTTGGTTAAGCACATTACCTCTTCTTTAGACAACTTCCTTAGGTAAGCACCAAAAGGATTATTAGGATATATTTATTATAAAAATAAGGGATATTTTATGTGTGAAGGTAATTAAGGGATATATTTGGGTAGGTATTTGATGATCTAAAGGTATTTTAATGTGTGAATAAGAAAGTAGAGGGGGTGGCCTTTTATAAGTGAGGTGAGTGGCACACTTGTAGTTTTTGAAAAGAAAAAGGTGTACCCACATTTTTCACTTAAAAAAAAGATAAAAAATAGAAAATTATTGATAATTAGACGTTATAAGGTCTAAATATGTTTATAAAATTGTTTTATACAAGTTTTAGGTTAGTTTGACCCATATATTTTAGTTTAACCCCCAAAAAAACCATTTTCGCCTCAACTGCAGTAATTAATTTTTACTGTTTTCACTATTCATTATGGTCAAAAATTAAGTTGACATTGTTATAAAATATAAATTATTATGTTTAAAAATATATAATCCATTTTAAAAATTTAAAATCACATAAGTGAAAAAAATTTAATTTAAAATTAAACTAACTGATGTGATGAAAAAGCGGGTTTTCAAGAAGTGTATTCTTCAAGAAAAATGATTTTATATTAACTATATTACTAATAATAATCATTGTATGAATATAAATTAATATTTAATTATATATAATATATAAATTTAATTTAATTCATTACTCATTAGGGGGGTTTTTAATTAATTAAAATGGAGAAACATCATGCACTTTAAAACAATTTTTAGAAAAAACCTATTTTTAAAATAAAAAATTTAGTTATACTAAAATCCAGTATAGATATGATTAAAATGTAATTAAGTTTATTAAAAATATTATTAAATATTAATTAGTTTATTTTAAATCATATTAAAAACATAATGGGACTTCTAAATTTACTTAATTTATTGAAAAGAAATGATTTTTTTTACAAATTTTTGACTATTCACTGAAAATCAATATTTTCTGAAAAATCCAAAAATTTCACCCAAAGTAAATTTTGATATGATGATTTAAAAAATTAATTTAATTTTATAAAATAAATTTTCTAAATATTTCAAAAAATAATTATATTATTTTTTTATGAAAAGCAATAAAATCCATTTTTGAAGAAAATATATTTTTAAAGAATAAAATTACTTTAAAATTTATTAAGTATTTAAAAAAAGTATCAATAATTTATATTGAGAAGGATATATATATATATATATGTGTATATTTCATAAATTTTTTAATACTATTCATACTCTCCAATTTAACAACTAGGTTATAACAGTTGTATATTTCACGGGTCGTTTAAGATTGGTGTTACATATTGAATATGCTATTGAATATAGTTTTATTTTCTAAAATCTTGGAGTGCTATATATTTGGATAGTTAATAGAAATTTGTAAGGAAATTTTGGAAGGTTTTCAATGTATGTCGGCATTTGTTTCTACCTAGGCATGTATAGTACTGTCTTATTAGTGCATAAGACATTGTCCTATGTTACTTATTATGTGATTATATTGATATAATTATGTCCTTAATATACTAATTGTTTATTTATTTGGTATATTGGACTTTATTATATAGTTTATGTTTACAGGTATCCATGATGTTATTCATATTTTTATATGTTTCTTATACTTATTTCATTCATTATTTCCTACTTTATGTTACATTTATAAAGTCTCTTTCTTTCTCTTTACATGGTAACATTTTAACTAGAAGGTAAAGGTTTTTAAAATGGTGAAGTGATTTGAACAATTTATTTATAAACATAGTTATTCTAAATCAAATATTTGTAGTTTTTAAAGTGATCGTGAAGTATAATTTTATCTCCTTATAAATTTCACTATTTCCAAATAGAATTTTTCTAAAGATTGAATAAGAGAATGTTTGGTTTCCATTAAAATAGAATACTTCAGAAAGGGAAGAGATAATTGAAATTTATATTTGGGTTTCCTAGAAATAGAAATTAGAGGATGTTGTATTATATAATAAATGAATATTTTTTGTAAAATAATTGGAATTGTGGAAGTTTTACTTGTCTTCTAGTTATGTAATAGTAAAGAAAACTATTTTATATCTTTTATATTCAAACTAGTGTTCTAGGTTTTTCTTATAATAGGAAAAAATGGATTATTGGTGGTATCCTACTGGGTATTGGAGAGAACCTTATATACTCACATTGGTGGGTATGTAGTCTTTATGTATTATATAAGTATACATGTTATAGTTTCAATATTGGGTATTATGCATCATCATTATCATATCTTTTGGACATTTGGGTATGGAGGTGACTATGAGTCACATGGGGTTGGATTATTCAGTGTTCAGAAAATATGGTCTATTTTGGGTGGTATCATGTATTTAACTTATTGATCATTATTAACTTTTATATCTTATCATTAATTTATATTATGGATGAATTGGTCATATTCTGATGGTGATTACTTTGTAAGTTTTTTTTTATTTTCTTATTGTTTGATTAGATGATATTTGAAATATGTTTATTTTGTTAGCATGAGCGCTCAATTTATGAGTACTTCATGCTAGATTCTCAATAAGAGTCTAATGTTTATCTATTTTTATTTAGAGATTAAAATCATTCCCAATAAGTATGATTGATATCCTTAGTACTTTTATTTATCCCATGGTGACCGAGAATGCACTTCAGACTTTGTGGTAGATCAGTTTGGGTGATGTAGTAGGTTAACCTAGGATGATTCACTACAGTGATAATTTGTTACCATTGCTCTTATAAATTATTTAATACTACATCAACAAGGTTATTCTCAAAATGTTAAATAAAGGAAACATTAAACAAATTCAAGATGCAATAGGTATGGGTTTCCTCTTCTCATTTGATATATGAAGATGATATTATCATGTTTTATCAAGGTGTTAAAATAAACATTTAAAGGATAAAAGAAATATTTAAACATTATGAAGCTTTATTTGGGAAAAAATCAACTAGTCTAAATCCAATTTACTATTTGGGAATAGATTCAATCAAATCTAGAAGACTTAATTGAAGAATTTTCTTGGTGTGAAAGAGAGATTTTTTTCATTTTATATATTCATGGGGTCCTTTTATTCTAGGTTAGGCCAAAGGAATCATACTTATATGAAATTACTTAGATTATTAATAAAAAATTATCATCCTAGAAGATAAAATCACTCTTCATGGTTGGTATGACTTGTATAGTGAATAATTTTATTATTTCTAAACTATTATACTCCTTCAAGATATATAAATTTCCTTTGAATCTTATTAAGAACATAAATACTAATAGTGAACCTATTGAGACTGGTTTATTGGGAATCAAGAGTTTAAAAAATTTCAACCAAGCCATCTGGGCTCATTTCTTATGGATATTACTATCTAATAGGGGTAATGTTAATACTTTTTTTAACGGAAGGTTCTTGAAATAACTTTAGATCAATCAAAACTCTTTCATTAACTCGTTTATTTGGACAATACAAAGGGAATTTTATTAATACATCATGATATACGAATAATATTTTATCTCCATGAACTCTTTTCTAATTTTTTGGAAATAAAATTTACTTTGGATTCCATTACTTGATATTATACATGAATATGATATTACTGACATTGATATCCCTATAATGGATAAATTAAATCAATCAATTTATGATGTTTCTAGAAATTATAAAAAAATAATTAATTATTATTAATTTATATCAAATTAGGATAACCTTATTTGGGAGATAGTAAGAAATTTCATCCTCATTTACTATCTATTTTATCATTTTTATAATAGATAACCCAATCTATATGTAAAACATCTCAAATTTTTTAGAAAGTAGTGAATTATTTCTTTACTAGTTAATATTATTTGGATAGTGTCTTATGATAATTTTTCCATTATAATTAACCTTAAATAGATTGGTATTTCACTGGAATCTATCTACCTGTATTATAAATTTGTTGAGGAGAGTATCAATCACTTTTTCATGAACTGTAAATGTGAAAGATCCTTGTGGAATTTCATTAGTGATTATTTAAATTTCCTATCATGAAAGATAAACATTCAAGGGATTAAATTATATCATGATTGAATATTGATTTATCTATAAAACTAAAATATATACTTACGGTTTCTACTACTGATATGTTGTATATGATTTAGTGGAATAGGAACTACATAAAGCATAAAGTTGAAGAGGATTATCTAATAGTTTTATGTACTATATTATAGAATCTATTCGAGGTGCCAATATGTTTAGAAGTTTGAGTTATAAAAAATAATTTCATGAATTTTATGTCCTTAATAGAATTATTGTGGCTGATGGGCCGGAAAATAAAGGGGTAGATTCTTCAAAATTGACTTGTATGAGTAATTTTCCTGATGAGATCTCTTCTTTCTTTCAATTATACTCTTGTAAAATATTTTTTTTTCAGACTTATGCAACATTGGTTTTATTAAATAAAAAATAATTTTCCTTTTTTGGAAAGCTCTCATTTCCACAAATTAAATAGAAACCTAGGTCCTACTGGATATGGTGTCATTTCTCAAAATGATGAGGGAGAAGCGATAAAGTACGATTTTTAAAATCTTTGGATTTATAATTGTTTTGGAATTTAAATTATAATCTTTTTTTTATTTCAGTGATTTATGAGAAATATGAAGTATGGTGGAACCTATGGATTTAAATGGATTACCTATGCCTAGTTCAACACATACACAATAGGATTCTAACACCCTCATAGAGATTCACCTCCAATTGGTTAAAATGTTTTTATTATATAGAAAAACTAAAAAATGTTATATCACATATCTTTAGAGAATTAAAACACATTATGGATGATCTTTCCAATGACATAGTTAAAGTACAAATTAATTTCCTAATGATTTTTATGAAATTTACCTTCAGGACAAATCTATAACCCATTTACTACACTTTTTTATTTACTAAACTTTTTTAGTTTAATTTTTATGTAGTCATTAGAGTTTTACTCTAAGGTCCATATTATATAAATTTATTAAAAACCAAGCATAAATAATCATTTTAAAACTCTATAATTTCCAAATACCATAAGCTAAAACCTTAATTTTGAACCATTCATAAACCACATTATCTCCCCAAAAACATCATTTCCTAAAAACTTCCCATTTTTATAGAATCTAAGAAAATTACTAGTTTTCTCAGACCAATGTAAACTATACATTTACACAAAATACCTCATGTTAAGGAATATATATAAAATATTGAAAATAATTAAATTATAAATATACAGAAAACAAGAATAGTTATTTTACCCATATAAATTAATTCATCACTCACTAAACTCCCCCATGTATGGTTGTTCACATGTCCTAAACCCCAAACATTGGGGTAACCTTCATACCACCACTTGTAACAACTCATTTTCTTAAGTGTTGATGGAATGGGGGAAAGAGACATACTTTGATTAAATTAAACTAGGTTTGATTTTGAATTTTTATATTTAGGTTGATAGTTAACAGTTATGGACTTGTTTGAGATATTTAAAAAAAAATTACAGAGGAATAAATTTAGGAAAAAAATACTCGAAGTGATTTTTCGAGCATAGTGTAAATGGGGATGGTTTGTTGTGATATATCAATAACCACAAAATCCTAGTGGAACCCACTAGTGTTTTGATAGGTATCTAGTAGCCACAAAACCCCTAATTGTGGGTTCAATGATGGGAATTAGAGGCCTAGTGGCTTAATGGAACTCTAGTGAGGGCCATCAAAGTCATGTTGGATATGAATTCCCCCCAATTTAAGTATAGTTTTTTTTTTCATTTCAAGTGGTATTATTTACATCCCCCATTTGAGTTTTCTCATTTAGTTTTCTTATGGGATTATGGAGTTATCCCCTTGTAATTATTTTTCTCTATCTTATTTCTACATGTATTTTAGGATATCAAGGGTGTTGGTTCAATGATTAAGTTAAGGATTCTTCCCTAATTTCACCTTTTCTCTTACTTCTCCTCCTCTGATTTGGTGTGACTAGATTTAGGGATTTGGATTATGATTCCATTAGATCTGATAGAATCATATTTCAATAATGAGGCATTTATATGTAAAGGAAAAAGGATGTTGGGGTGGATAAACATACCCTCTTGTTCTCCATTAGAGGTAAATCCTTGGTTTATTTATACCTTTTTTCAAATTAGGGTGTAATAATTAGATGAATCAGGTTGGTATGAGTAATCAATTAATGAGTACCCATTTCCATCCTTAGTTATTACTCATTACAATATTTTTTTTAAAAAATTTCTCTAATGAATTTACTTTCCATTCAACCAAACAATGAAATTAACAGTTCTCATAGTTAACCAACTAAACAAACCATTAGTTTCTTATTTTTACCTTAATATTCAAAAAAATAAAATAAAATAAAATATTTAATATATATTATGAAAATATAAAAAAATAAAATTTTTTAAAACCAAACATAACCTATGTTTTTTTTCAAGTGTGAAATTTGATTTTAAGCTCTCCTTTGAAACTTTTTATGAGGAATAGAAACCATTTGTTATAGTGAAACCTATATATTAGAAACATTTTACCCCCCATGAAACACTTTGATAAAGATATATAAAAAACCATAAGAACTAAAAATAGGGCTATTTTACTTCTCTAACTAATTATTTATCCTCCTTCGGGCATTCCAATATACATGTTTATTAAAGGAATACCTATTTTATTTGTTTGTATTTAATGGATTGTTTAGGAGTTTATATTAGGTGGGAATTTTATGAAATGATGATTTTAAATTATGAAGCTAATTGTTTAGAATATAAAATTTAATGATAACACATTGACCATAATTTTATAGAGTTTTATTTTCACATGAAGAAATCAAGTTGTAAAAATAGTTTATTATCAGTCAAAATTAGAGATAATAATTCACATTTAAGGGTTAGATTTGTGTTTAGTTGGTTGTACTATGCACCCATTTATGCTCAACCCAAAATTAATACATTTAATTAAACGGGATGAATTAACCCATACCATTTATGAATTGCTCAACCCTAACCTAACCCACTAACCTATTTAACTTTGAATATATAAAATAGAATACATTATGGAGTATTTTGTTGGTTAATATGAAAAAACTCAATAACTAATCCAAATTGAATCATCTCATTTAGATTAAAGAAAACCCAATTATGATGAAATATATATTATCTAGGTTACAACTTGAACCTCTTAAACCATTTAAAATAATGTGTTTTAAACATGTTGAATTATTTTAAATTTAGTTTATTATAATAATAAAACAAATTATAACATCAATTACTATCATATTTTTAATATTTTATATTATAATTATATTTTTAATTATATTACATAAGGATTACTAAAACTCAACCTTAATATTAATCATATTGGATTACATGTCCTAATTCCATCCTAAATCCATTTATGAAAAATTAAAACTCTTTTAACCCATTTTGTTTCATGTCGTATTATGTTTTTTTATTGATATCAAAATTTTCACATATATTGTCAAGTTCTCAGTCCAACAGATCATATTGTATCAAATAGAAACATTTTGGGATCCTATATAAATATAGTGAAATGGATCATTAAATTTACCATAAAGTAAGAGGATTTTGGTTCTCTCCAAATCTATGTTTTATAGTATCAAGAAAGAAAAATATTCTTATCCAAAGGGTTCTTAATAAGTGGTAAATGTGTATTAATTTATTTCACTATCAAACCATACAAAATTTGAAATTTTAAATTAATGTAGATATTAATCTTATAAGGGGATCCATACCACCATATACAGAAAAAATAAATGGGAATATATCAAAATTCCTATTTTGTATTGGATATTAATAGATTAGAAATACCTATAATTAATGATATTTTTTTCCATTACAGAACTGGAGAGGTGATTTAAAGGTGTAGATAATAAGGTTGGTGGTATTTATAAGGTGAGTTTGGGGGTGGTAAATTGAGTTTAATGTGTCACTTAAGATAAATATATTGTTGTATAAATAAATTTAAATTATTTAAAGAAATATTTTTATGCTTTTTATGTGATTGGTTTAGGTGTTTTAGTATATCATAAAAAAACTAACACTTATTTAAATTTTAAATATATATTAAAAATAATAGGTGTTATAAAAATATACCATTAATTTCACCCATTCATCAACCAATAACCTTTCAATTCACAATGGTTATGATGAAGATGAATGTAACACCCTAGGATTTAGTATAATTTTTCTTTTAAATAAATACTGTGTTCAATATCTTACTTCACACATAATGCCAAACTAAAACAAACCATGAAACATTTTATTAAGATAAATATAATCATTGTAAAGTAGATATTAAATTAATGGGTATAAAATACAGTAAAAAAAATTATGAAATATAGGTACAAAGAAAAATAAATTACCCTTTTAATACTAATAGACTCATGAAATCCAATTACCTTACCTAAATAACTAATAAGATCATTTTATGCTAAAATGTATTTTTTCCTAAAATTGGTTTTTATAGGAATTATTTTAAGAAACTAAATATATTATAGGTAAAATATATTTTTGATATGAATAATAAATTAAGACCAATCTAATTAGTAATTAATAGGAAATACTAATGAGAATAGTTAATATTTTAAAATTTTATTTTCATATGAAAACAATTTTCATTATATTTTTATGTTTTTATTTTAAAGTTAAAATTTAAAATTTATAGAATTTGGATTTTACTAAATTAAATTTATTTTTTGATTCATAATTTAAATATTAGATTAATATGAATCTTTAGTATTTTTATGAAAAGTTTGATTTTGAGGTGAATGGGGAAAAATATATTCCATAGCTATACCATAGCTTTTATTCCATTATCATAAACTAAGTGTTTCTTTAAAACTTATAAAAAATGTTTCATAACCTAAAATATATTTAATGAGTAAAATTATCTAGTTAAAAATGATATGTTGAATTTAAAAAATCCATGATTAACATTTTGAAACTTAAGTGATATTTTATTCGAATAAAAAACTAGTTTTCATCATTTTCTTTTAATTATGTTTTCACAAGGTGGAATTCTATTTTGGATTAATTTCAGAGACACATAACTATTATTTGGTTAATAATAAAACAATTAATTTCATAAAATTCAACAACCTTGATAATTTTATCATAACATAATTTTTATGCTTAAAAATACGCTTTTTCTAATTTTTTTAGACATAATGTGCGCTAATATTAAAATTATGTTTTCTCACCCTTAGAAATTTTAGTTGATAAAATGGTTTGCATATTTAAAATCATAATTTATAGATTATTTAATAAGTGTGTTTTTATTTTTAGTAATAAAAATTAGTTACCGAGGTTAAAAATTAGTTACCAAGGTAAAGGTAAATGAAGGTAGAAAGAGTTTAACCATGAGTAAAAGAGATAAAACATGTTAAAAATGATGGTTTCGAGCATGAAAAAGAACCCCAAAAATGGGAATTTAAAAATTTTCATCGGCGATTGACGTAAATACGTCGTCACCAACAAAGCGCTGCTAGGTTAAAACCCGAGGATCTTCACATGAATAATTTAATCACAAAATTAAACTAAAGAAATAACTTTTATGATTTGAATCTATGGTCAACATATTCTCATTATAGGGGATCATTTATTGAAGGATATTAATTCAAATCCCTCTACATCATGCACACATGCTTCAAAATCCTATGGGAGCATCGATCGTTAAAATTCAGGGGCTAGCGCAGAGTTCCAACAATGCCTTTGACATCCCCACGATCACCGATAAACTGTTCCATCAGTCTATGAAGGTGTTCTTAGATCAATTTCTTGGAAAGATATATCCTCTCTCTAAGAAGAAAAAGATGGTAGAGATAAGCTCTAGAACTCATGTGATGAATAGTACATTTCATGGGAGCCTCTCCTTTTATTTATAGTGGGGTTCTAAAATATGTGAAAAGGGTTCTTGACCCCGAGATATTTATTACCCATAATAAATGACATCATATGACTATTTTACTAAGTCATAAATATCTTTTATATACCTATCACTTACGTATAATATATTAAATATATTACATGATAAATATGAGTCATTAACCCGACTAAAAATTCTCACAAATATTAAATGAACCTTGAATATTTAAATAATATTTTTTTGTATTATATTTCTCGATGTTCACTTTAACACTTGTAAATAAATTTAATAAATAATGTAACATCCCAAGAAATTCAAATAGTAATTTAAATAATTAATTATTTAATATTTTATAATTTAAAATTAACTATGAATGAATTTAATAAAAAAAATTGAAACTAAGGTATATTTCAAAAATGATTTTTGATTTAAATTATAAATAATAAATAAAAAAATATTAGAAAAAACAATACTTTGTATTATTTTATTAGTTTATAAATTATATTTTTATGAAAAATATTTTTTCAAATATTATGCTATAATATTTCTAAATTATTATTTTAATAACTATTTTATTAATTGTGGTATTTTTTCCAAGAGTATTTTAAAATAAAAAAATAAAAAAATAAAATTTATTTTATTATTTTTAATAAACCTGAATAAAAAAAATGTTTATATCAGAAGGTTATGTGATAAGTGATAAATAATATTTTTAAAGTAATATATTTTTTTTATAAAATTTTAAATATGAAAATACGATAATATGAAAAAAGTATTATTATTTTAGATTATAAAATTTATTTAATATAATAAATAAACAAAACTTAATATATATATATTTTCCTTGCAATTTTATAAAATTACCTAAATTATAGTTTTTTTTAAATGAAAAAGAAATTATATTAATACAGCTATAAAATAACTAGTTTGGAATTTAAATTAAATTTATTATTATTATTATTATTATAAATAATGTCTACTATTTTATAAACATATAAATAATAAAAAATTTGATTAATAACTATAATTTATTTCGTTATTATAAAACTAAGGTAATGTATTTTAAACTTTTATATTTTTGTTTTTATAAAATTTTGAAATTATAATGAGTATTATTAATATATATATATATATATATATGAAAAAGTAAGAAATCATAAATCATATTAATCTCCCTTGAATAAAAATATGAATAAAACATTGTGAATATTAATAAAACAATAAATTATAAAAAAATGATTAAAATAAAATGATAAAAAATGGATAAATAAAATAAGAAGAAGAAATTAGGTTTTTTGTGAGAGGAATAGGGTTTTGATGAGCAGTAGGGAGCGCAGGATGACATTGAGCGTGAAGGGGGTTCTTTCTTAGGATAGTTGAGGGCTTCAATTCGAGGTTGAGCCCGATGCGGGGAGGTGCTGAAGCCATGGTGGTCAATGCCGAATGAGGTATGGGGTGCGGTCACTGATATGGTTTCATATAGATACCGATGAGGGTTCAAACCAAGAGAGGGTGGTCTGAGCATCATCAAGGTGGTTCGTTTGCAGTTAAGGTTTCCAAATAACACCTCTGAATCCAGATATAAGGGTTACGAGTGAGGTTAGTTGTTCTTATTCTTCAATCTTTTTGAGGTGGGTTGTTATTTTTATATCTATGTGTCTTTTTTCTGAATATGGATTACTCATGTTTATCAAATCTCATCTAATGTTGTAGTAAGAAATACTTTTTGTGGTCTACCTACTTTTTTTATCACGATGTTGTTATTTTATACTTCAAATCATCTATATCAATTAAATCTCTATTTGATACAGTTGTTTGAAAATGAATTTTGTATCTATTTTAATCTCTTTTGACTCATGAACTTTAGAACGATTTTGATTCTTTCAAATTGAAATGGAAAATTTATAAAATATGTACCAACTTTTCCTCAGGCTTTCAAAGGAATCCATACATATATAAATATATATATATCACCCATTTTTACAAACATGGAAATTTCACTACAACTGCTCACCAAGGACCCAAACCATTACCCCTTCCTTCTTGCACTATGTGTTCAAAACCAACACACTTGGGTCTATCTTCATTCAAGGTAGGGTAACTATTTACTTTCATACATTTATTTATTTTAAATTTTTTATTATGAAAGTAATTTATTTCAATACAATTTATATTTCATTGTGAATGATCTACTCAAAATATCCAAGTAGTTTCTCTGTTTTAAATGTTACATGCCAATTTGATTTAGTGAATTTCTAGCATTTATTTTTTGACTATTTTTAAGTAATTTTTTTGATAGTAAGTGATTATATTTTTTTCAAGATTTTTTTACATATAAGTTATTTTGGTGTAAGAGGAATAATTTTTACAATATATTCAACCTTTTGCTTGTTTACTTCAAAACCAAATATGTAATCAGTTTTAAATTTTGTTTTTCCAAGGTTATATTTAAGTAATAAGTTTTATTTATTTAAATTATGATTTAATATTATTACATACGGGATATGTATTATGTTGGAATTCATGTTAAATCTTCTTCAACATATATCTTTATTATTCAATTTATAGTTTATGGTTGTGCAATAGATTTTATCATTTAAAATCAATTATAGTCATATGCATATCATTTTATTTATATTATTTTTATTTAGATATATAATTATGGATTATTTCTTAAAATATTTTCTATGCACAAAATATATGTCCATATATATTTTGAAAGTGGTATTCTGATTTGATTTATATATTTATGATGGTAAGAAATTTCTTTTATATTAAATCTTTCATTTTATAATTAATGGTTTTGGAAAGTGAATTTTATTTTATTTATATATTAAGGAAACTATTATATATATATACATGTTTAACTATTAATGCATGATTTGGTTGCACAAACAATTCTTGAATGTATTTGGTTTAATATCAAATCATGATCTTGATCAAGAAGATGTTTGGAATTTATTTCAAGGGTGGATTATTCACTGAAATATTTTATTTATATAATTTATGTGTTTTATATAATTGTGTCTCTTATGAATATTCTACAAAATAAAAATAATATATCTATCCATTTATGATAATATAAATTTACTATTACTATTATGTGATGAGTTCATGCATTTACATTATTATTTAATGTAAATAATGTTATTTTCAAATAATATATATTTGAATCAAGAAAATTAGTATATAATATTTTTATGAATATTTAAATGATAAAGTTTAATGTTTTATGTTTTTTTAGTAAAATGTATTTTATGGGTTTATGAATGAAATTTTAATATATAGATGTTAAATCATTTTTCTTAACAGTTCATGAATGATTAATTGTCACGATTTTTTTTGGTACCAAAACTCACATGATATTTCCAAATGATAGTTTATATCTATATATTTACATATAAATAAAAGGGTGTGTATTTGAAATTAATGCATGACTATGTTTTTAAAAATGAAAACCCTTATGAGAAAAATATATATGTAAATGAGAGATAGAAATGTTTTATAAAAATGGCGGTTGGGTATTGTAAACATGATATGGAGGGGGAAGAGAACCCTTCCCTCAGGAAAGTGGATAGGTCCAGAAAACCTTCAATATTTTAAGTGGTCACATGGTTTTGTTTTTAATAGCTTACTTAATATTTTCCAAAAATCACTGGATTATTTTTAAACCATTTTCAAAGTATAATTAATTTCAAAGTATTATAATATTTTATAAAGAAATTTTACAAATGAATTTTTAAATGGAATTTTATAAAACCCCTTACTGGGTAATTAAATTCCCACAATCTGTTTTAAATTTATTTTTCATGGGTCTAGTAGAAATTATTTATAATATGAGTTTCTTTAAGAAGGTAGCGGATGCGAACTCCTTTCACTTTTTTTTATTCTGCACAATTTTGTTAAGTTGTAAGGCATGTATCTAATTCTCCAGAACCGAGACTGCAAAAGTTCCTATATTGTATAGAGTGTTTGTGTATTGTTTTAGTTTCTTTTTATAAAAAAACAATACACAACATTTTATGCACCGAATCCTAAAGTATGGATTCAGGACCTTATAAATAAATTAAATATCAATTATTTTAATAGTATGAATTTATTTATCCCTTGGAAATCATGCATTCTCGAACATATCCCAAACTCTATAGTGGGGCCCACCATGTTCTGAACTCTTATTCACCAGGATAGGAAAGAAATTTAAATATGCTATTGTGTGTGACCCTCTAGGCCCTTATCTTAATAGTAGTGAATACTAATCACAGACTAGGAGTAGAGTCTATAACCCATCAAGGCCCCTAATGAGATAAGGAGTATTCATAGCAACAAAAACTATCCTACAGACATACACCATGTAATATATTCTCTTTGTCTGACGATCTCTCATATAGAAGGACGTTCATTTTGTGTTATCATCCTTTTATTACTTTATTATTCATTGAACTTACCAAATAGACTTACCTTCTTCTACCATGGACATGGATTTAGTGAAGGTACTACAATCATGGTCAACTGGGCCTGAGATATCTCTTCCTATTTTTAAGTGACAAATTCTATCTTGATTATTCAATCAATTTCATACCACCAATGATGAACCCAACACAAGATACCTTTCTACGACTTTAATATCATTGTTTTTACCTTTCAAAAAAGCATGTGATAAAATGGGATACACTGATAATAATTTCAATTCCGGAGACCATTACACGTGTTCATAGATAAAAACTACTAATGACACCCAAAACAAGTGGCGTTCCTATTGTATGGTCAATCTTAATGATCAAATATACTCAAGAT
Source organism: Viscum album (assembly GCA_963277665.1). Lineage (NCBI taxonomy): Eukaryota > Viridiplantae > Streptophyta > Magnoliopsida > Santalales > Viscaceae > Viscum > Viscum album. The sequence continues at coordinate 732,082,363 of OY728130.1, forward strand.
CCCTAAGTGAGAACTTCATGAGTAGAAGTATCAATGATTATGAGCCCCTGACACTTGATAGCCAGCCATCATCTGTGTCCAATCAGAATGATGTACCTAGATTATAGGAAGTTTGTTTAAGATTAATGTCATAATATCACGAGGTTCTCATTATATCATGGGAAATGCTATAAGATTTTGATATGAAAACTAATCTATGGATATTACCATTTAAATAGTAGAAACAAAAATATAAACACTATAATGGTAAGCTAACATCATGTATAACTCACTATATACATGGTATGGTAATTGAAAAGTACTATTTAAATGGGTCTAGGGAACCCACTATTAAAACACTCCAACTTTCACTAGAGACGAATTTCTAAAAAACCTTGTTATCTCTCACATGATAAGATAATGTTTCTTATGAGTTATGGATTTATTTATAGGCCTTACACACTTCGTTGCATGGTTATTCTACTATCTGTGACATCAACTTCTTGAGTAAGAGTCCTCAAGAGATGTAAACCCTGAGTAGATGTCCTTTTTTCCACTGTCTAAACTTTAAATCTTAGATAGTAATAGTATTATAATTATCATAATTTATATTATGATAAAACTTTACATAATAGGTGAAATTACAAGAATGGAAACAAATTTTTTTCATATTATACACTACTTCTTTAGCTACATTAAAACCATCAATGTACTCAGTATTTATAGATATGGATACCATTGGATTAAATAAGCTTGTATTGATTATTAACTTATATTAGATATGATATTAGATCATATTGATCTATATAAAGACTAGTTTTTGTCCCCTTATAACTAGTATCAATTCCTTTCCACATACCAGGTATAAATCCATTATACCTCCTCAAGTATAATCAGATAGTTCTGACTACTTACTATATAGTTCTTCTAGATTATACTGATATTTTCTTACCATAAAATATATGTTTGTAATATCATATCTTGTAAATATCATGACATATGTGATTGATCCATTGTAGAAGCATATGGAATTCAACTCATGACATTAATCTCCTCCTATGTCTTGTACATGCATTCTTAGAGATATTTATGCAATGTGACATTGGTAAAAATTCTCTCTCTAATTGTTCTAACTTATATTTTTTCAATACATTTTCATTATATGTACTATTGACTAGGTATAAGAAACCATTAAATCTACCACAGTAGATCATATTCCCTAGAACTTAGGTTACTACTTTAAGTCAATTTTTGGAGGGTTACATTCATTTTGGTCTTAACTAATTATAAGACCGTCAGCTATTTTCATATTTTATCAAACATATATTACTTGGAAAGAAGTGGAACTCCCACTAACCTCTTGCAGACACCTAGAAAAAATTAATTCCGAATGAATATTCTATGATATTATTTCTTACATCAATCCAAAACTAGATTTCAGTAACTTTCACACCTTATTATAATTCTATGGTGTCACTAACCCTTTATAGTTGTGTCATATAGAAACCTTTCATGATTGGTGGTATTAACATCCAATTATAAATAAAATGATCATAGAAAGTAGGTATTACAAGTAAAATTCTAATTTATTTAGGCATAGTGACTTGGAATTACCAATCAAGCCTCTTTGGTGCCATGCTTTTATAGTATTCAAAATAATAGCCCCCTATACTTAGATACATGGAATCTATTATTGAATTTTAATTGATATTTTCAATGTTAACTTGTTTTCATTTATTACTTACTTGTAGGGTTCATTATCCTCAATGAAATAATATATCACTAGCTATGGTGAATGTAAAACCATCACCATGGTTTTATCCATCCTATACAGTATGTGTCTCTGGAGCATTGCTTTCCACATTATCTTGTGGAACTTGTTCCAATGTCAACTACTTATGTATCTTCAGCATTGACTAAATCCCAAGTCCAACTTTATCCCACTATCTAAAATAGAGATACAAATTATTTTATTGAAATGTCATCTATAACTTGAGTATCTTAGGGATTTAATTGACATCCTTAGAAAACTTTAGGATAATTATTTTAGATGCATATTTTGTTTCTCTTTATTCATGTATGTTTATATCCACAACAAAATCTTAGCATATAAACATATTCTATTATGAAATAATTGATTTATGTCATATTATAAGCTATATGATATCCATTTTTAATTATATTTTATATATGGTTATGGGATAACACTATTATTTTGATGCATGTCTTGAAAAATAATGGAAGTGTCTGCAATGGATATAAGTTGCAACATTGATACTCCTTTTACTTACATCCTGACTATGATGTGTATAAGAAAATATCTATTTATGAATTACTATACATTACATTTTATTGATCATTTTTTTCATGTAAGACTCATAATCTATCCTCATTAGTAACATCATGGCTCTGATGTGTATAAGGAAATATGCATTTAGGAATTACTCCATTTCACATTTTATTGATTGATGAAAGCTTTTTAAAGATACTCTTCAACACATGGGCTCAAAGAAACTCATATATTCTAACAATGAATATATTGTACTTCACTTTTATATTCATTAAAACACTTAAGGGAATCTTATGAAGTATATTTACCACAAATTTACCCTTGGAATAGTTCATCCTCTCTAGCTGAACTAATTTCAAAATCTTTGAGACTTACCTTTATTTCTTAAGGTTTCTTTTTTTAAAAATAAGTACATAATTATATTAATAATTATTAAGTTATTTAACTCCAAATTATTATCCTTGAAAAATATTTAGTTTTTCTTAACAAAGTATTATCTTTGAACAACTGGGTATATAAGTCTTATATTTTTTATTCATCATGTATTACTAGTGATTCAAGTATTACTGAACTATTAGTTAAGTATTAGACACCACAAACAAGATTCATTACAAAACTAGAATAATTTCCCATTATTTCCATTAGACACATCAGATTAATTTTTTGGTAATACTTAAACAAAATTTTAACTAGAACCATTTTCTTGGTAATTGGAAGTTGTGTGCTTCTCACCACTAACTTAGGAACCACCCTTTATAAGACACTTGTAGAACACACCTTACTTGTAATGTTTCTTTTCTTACTTACTTGGTTACTGTATTTAAATACACATATGTGATAGGAATATTGTATTTAATAACCAATAAGTATGATAGAAAAATCACATATAATGATGAATATACCTAAAGATGAAGAGACTTATTCTTCAATTCACTTCACTGCATTTATCTTCCATAGAATTATCTCATGAAATGTGAAGCAAATGGCCTCCTTTATGATAACCAAATTATTTTATTTGAAGGAAGTTGAAAAGTTACTTTTGGTATCACACTTTCCATTGGCCTTTTCGCATTGTCTTTCGACTTATTTTCCATGAGAACTAAAGATTAAACATTTTTTATTTATTATTTACTTGGAGAACCTTACCTAAAAGGCAATGAAACATTTTCTCCATTTACTATTCATTTTGTAATATTAAATAAAACTGGAGTATATGGGTGACAAGAATGGTATGTATTGAAAGATCACGATCCCCCTTTTATATCTACACATATCCAGTGTAATCATCACCCATTTATATCTAACTTCACTTTCTCCTCACAAGCTTCTCAAAGATGAAAATAAATGTGCAATCATCCATGTCCTAATGTTATATCCACAAACACTACCACAAAATGGGGCAAGGGAAGTGCCTCATTTTAAAAACACTAAGTAGAAAGCACTGATGGGGGGGGGGTGGCTTTATCAATGTTAGCTAAAAGTGCTGATAAATCTACCCTTTATCAGCACTAAAAAAGCACTGATAAAGGTGTACCCTTTATCAAATATTTTTTAGCGCTGATAAATGGTATATTTATCAGTGCTTATTTTAGAGCTCATAAAAGTTTTTAATAATACATTAATTATAATTATTATATTTATATTAAAAAATAATGTTTATTTGTATATATTAAATAAAAAACACATTTTTATAATTAATATATATTTTTTAATAATTCAAAAAAATTTATAATGTTTTAAAAAAAGTATAAGATTATAATTTAATATATACATGTTTCCAATGAATTTGGTCAATTAATATATTGATCATGCATGCATATATGTTATGTAATATCATGAATGTTCATTTGTACATTACACTCTTCTTATTATTCATGTTGTCCGTTGATGACTCATTTTTTATTATATATATTTTTATAGGTGTATATGATTAATTCATGTTACCCATATATATACTATATTATGTTCTCAATACTTATAAAATTACATTAAATATATTTAAAGAATAAATATATTTATTATATCTATAATTATTAAATTTTAAGTATATATAAATACTTTTTAAATATATTTATTTGTAATTATAACTATAACTATATATATATATTTAAATAATTATAAAATTACGATAAATACATATATTATAATTTTATAAATAAAGAAATCAATATAAATATATTTATAAATATATAATAATATTTATAAAAATATTTATTTATAGTTATAATTATAACTATAAATATATATATATATATGTGTGTAAAAAATTATAAAAATATAATAAATATATTAATTATAATACTTATAAAGTTATAAATATATAATTAAATAAATATATTTATAAATATATGCAAATATTTATAAATAAATACAAATATTTATAATTATAATTCCAAAATAAATATAGATATATTTAAATAATTAAAAAATACAATAAATATATTTTATTATATATATTTATATAAAAATATCTATAAATAAATACAAATAGTTATAAATATAATTCTAAATAAATATTGATATATTTAAATAATTAAAAAATTATAAAAAATATATTAATTATATATATTTATAAAATTATAAATATTTTTTTTATAACTTTATGATTATGTATATATATAATTACACCAATAAATAATTTATTTATTATAATTTTAATTAAAAATAAATATTTATTTATTTATTAGTTATAAATATAAATAAATATATATTTATATAAATAATTATTATTTCATAAAAAATATATTTATTATTTTCGTATATAATATTATATATAATTAAATAAATATATATAAATATTGATAAATAAATAAAAATATTATATTTATAGTTATAAATAAATAAATATATATTTAAATAATTATAAAATTATAATAAATATATTAAATATAAATATTAATAAAATTATAAATATTAGAAATATTAATTTTTTATAATTTTATAATTATTTAAATAAATAAATAAATATTCATTTATAATTATAACTATAAATATATATTTATATATTCATATAAATAATTATAAAATTAGAATAAATATAGTTATATACATCTATAATATTATAAATATATATAATTAATATATTTATTATATATATTTCTAAGATTATAAATATAATAAGTATATTTCTTATAATTTTATAATTATTTAAATTATAATTTTATAAATATAAATATATATTTATCATGTATATAATTTTATAAATATATATAGTAATAGAAATAAATTATTAACATTATATCTTTATCAGTGCTTTTTTAGCACTGATAAAGACTTATCTTTATCATCGTTAAAAAAAGCCCTGATAAAGGGAATCTTTATCAGCATTATTTTTTTAGCGCTGATAAAGACATGTTTTACCAACTCTTTCTATTTTATAACTGATAAAATATATCTTTATCAGGGCTTTTTAGCTAGCATTGATAAAAGGTTCACCGAGTTTTATAAAAAAACACAAACTTTCTCCTCCTTCCTCACACCCCTCAAGCTCTCGCAGAAGTCGATCACTACCGTCACACCTCCTCCTCCTCCCCCTCCTCCTTCTCTCCCATAACCTCTCCTCTATCGTGAACCACACCTCCACTGTACACCTCTCCTCCATCACGAACCAGACCATTGTGCGACTCTCCTCTATTGCGTGCCACACCTACACTGCGCGCAACACCTCTATTGTTCGCCACACCTCCATCGTGCACCTCTCTTCCACCGCATGCCTCTCCTCTTCCAGAGGATTCCTCTACTCCGCGCCTCTCCTCCACCACAAACGCACCTTTACCGTACACTGAATGACACCTCCATGGTGAGTTTATCCTCTTTCTCTTTGTTTGATGGTGATGTTGTGAATTATACAGGCTAAATGCCCTGTTGAAAATCATGGCCATTGGTGGTCCTAGTTTGTGCACTAAATGAATTTCATGTTAGCTGGTTTTTGAAAAGAAATTGGTGGTCCTATAGTGAAACATGATCGTATAACCTGAATGTGTGTGTGTGTGAACATGGGAAATGTTATGAAAAGTATAAATGTATTGTAATGATCATGTTTATGGGTTTCTCATATGGTTTTCACTTATACCTTTTTATAAACTTTTTAAATTTTTTCCAATCATTTTTTTGAGTTTATCAAAATATATCCATAATACCACCACTCTCTTCACTACCTCAAATGTTTCTTATCATCTAAATTTTTTTAGGTGGTTGTTTGTATGAAACTCTTTTTAATTGACATGCTTTGGGTGATTGAGTATTTTAAACCCCTTCTTCATCTAAAGTATATTGAATTATGCTAGTTTGGATGATGACATAATGATTCCTTATCAAGGTGACCTTCAAGTTAACTTAAATGGGTTTCCCAAAGTTCATTTATCCATATATTGTTAAAACCACTTTCTAATTCACTCTAAGTGTTTGTGTAAATTATTTATAGACCCTTTTAATGCACTTATATTTTTTACAAAGTTGTTCAAGCCACCTAATGACCTTGAAACATTTTCTATAAGTAATAAATTAAGAATTCTACTTTATTTCCTAATTAAATGTTAAATTTTTAAGGGGATTTGATTGTTATTAATCTTTTGTGTTCTTTTGTTATAATTTTATGAATCTTATATATTGATTTGATTTAGTAATATGTAATAATATCTTATATGATTTTATAACACCCCATTATGTATTTTTGATATATTTATGTTGGAATTTAATTTATTTATTATTTAAAGGAGTTGTTCATTAAGTTTTTAATCATGCTTGGTCTCCAAAAAATGATTCTATGTGTTCAAATTGGATGAAATATTTAAGGATCATTTATAAAATTCTTAAAAATAATCTCATGTTTTTGTTATCAATGAATTATCAAAGGCTTGTTTGGAACTTTATAAAAAACGTTTTTGATTTGGGAACATTTTTTCTATATTATATTTGGATTTTTATGGTTATATAAAGTGGTTTTATTTTATTTTGGAATGTGTTATACATGGGTAAAAAGTGTTTTTTCAGTGAATGGTGTTTAGAGGTGAGATGAATAGTTTTGTTATGCCATTCATATTTTATGTGATTGACTTCATGATTGATTTTTATCTCCTCCATTTCATTTATCATGAGAACCCCAGATACTTAGGCATGACCTAGGACATGTACTTTCTATACATTGATCTATTATTCCTAGTAAGGGATTACATACCCACGCTTACTAGGAATCAATATGCCCTCCCTATATATGGATAAAAATGCCTCACTTTCTAGGAATTGATACATTCTCATCGAGAACCACTTTTGGACAAAAACCTTGACCAATCATACTCCTTGATCCCTCCCTCTACTACACATCCAACTTTAATGCTCAACATTGTTGTGGCATGCCCTTCTTCCCTTTGGATCCAGATTCTCTTGGAAAAACATTTTAAAAAAATTTCTAATGCTTTTATCTCATGGTTTCCCTTTCTACTAAACTCTCTAAGAGTAGAAAGGAAATTTCCCCCCAAAGTCTGAATCATCCAACATTGATTATAAATCCAAACCTTACCCATTTCAATGTAACCACCACTTTGTTACTGGTGCAATTCCACTAAATCTTAGAAAACCACTTCACTAGAGGAAACCTAGTAGTATTGAAACCAAGAATTTCTATTGAGTATTGATAAAATAATCACCATATCTTATGTAACCAATCTTTACTACAACTTTTCAGTAACTAATATTAGAATAAGAAAAAGAGCTGATACCACTAGTTGGATTTGGTACAAATCAACAATCCTAATTTTAAACCCCCAAAACATAAATTAAACACCCGAAATGCGCAGATAATGGAAGAAATTCCAAAACACACCTAAATTGAAACACATCCCCAAACCTGATATACCATAAAATAGAAGTAAAGCTACAACTAAGTCACTAGATCAGATCTCTACCTTCTAGTTCTAGTAACCTCATGGTATTAAAAATACCTCCCCCAGAGGAAAATGAGCAATAAAGGATAAACACATGACACAAATGGAATAATCACACCACATGAAATTTATGTTGTTTGGATGAAAATCCTACTTCATAGGAGAATACATTGATATTTTTATTAAGGGATAATTTCAGTTACAAGGGAAACATATCTTTTGTTAGACCTACCTATCCAAATCTACATGAGACACTTTCTAGACACCCTAGTCAAATAACCATAACAACACATGTAATGAATCCTTCCACCTGCAAGCACTTTATGGTGGATCCCCTTAAAGGGACTAATGATATAATTCAAGTGATTATCAAATCATATTTTCTTATTAGCATAATTTTAAATCTAAATATCTAAATTACTATTTTATTGAAACTTTAACAAATTATATGAATGAATTATTAACTATTGATATCCAATGTTATGAAGTGGTTGTGGCATTTAGGTTGATGCATCCATCAAAGGTACCAAACCTAGATTTTCTTTATGAAATTTTCTTTAAAAGGTTTTATACTATTTTGGAAAATGATGTTGTTAACCTCATGAATGAGTTTTGGAGAGGTAATAATTCTCTTGAGACTTATAATGATACTCTCATCACTTTTATTCTAGAGGTTACTGATATGAGTTCAGTTAATAATTTTAGAATGAATAGTCTTTATAATGTCATTTATAAAGTCTTTTTGAAGATTTTAGAAAATATACTATGGAAAATCATACAATCTATTAGTTTAGAACCATATTTATTTTCTTATTTTGACTTGAGACATGATGTAATAAAAAGGATTAGGAAAGCAACATAGTTTCTTCTAGTGATGAGTGGCATAGGGAAATTTTGTGTGTGAAAGGAATGACACTTGAGAAATTTTTTATTATGTAATGGGTTCATTCTTATAGATTTTATTAGGTGTATTTATAAAGGAAGTAACCAATAATACTTCATGTGAGAGACATATACGTTTTTCTTGGGGTGTACAACCAATTGATTTGGTGTGATCCAATGATAATTGGGATAATGCAGTGTTTGTAGTAAACTGGAACACAAGTGTTTCATGGTTGTGAGTGTGGTCACTGACTATGGAACATATCCGTTGGGACTCTGGTGTTATGGTGAAGGATAATTGATATAACTGGATATTAGAATAATGGATAAGGGATATCAAATGGTGGGGATAACAATATCAAATGCTTATGGAAATTATTATTATTACACCTACATTTAGAGTAATGTGATGGAATCATACAACACTAATTGATTTGGGATGAATTGATGTGTTTTCTATGTATCTTTTATAAAGTGTATCTATTGTGATCTATTTCACTGTGAAAATTCCTAAGTGGATCTTTTAAAACAATTTAAGTGTTTTGAAATGTTTATTAGAGGGATGTAACTTATTTTAAATGATTAATATTGTTGGGTCATGAAGTTGTCTTGAATGCTTCAAAAAAGGAATTGTGGATTTGTGAAAGAGTGTTTGGAACTGATTGATTTATTTTAAAAAGGGAATGTTATTTTAAATAAGAATTTTTGTAAATGGTTGGTTTTTTTAATGGAACTTTAAGTGTGATTTTTTAGATACTTTTCAAAGGATATTTGAACTGTAGTTTTTTCATAATCTTTTAAGTTTAGATTTTTATAGAATTGGGAAAACCATTAAATTCTATCAATATTTTATGTATTTATTTTGTTAAATACTTATATCACTAAATCAAATAGTATGGATATGAATAAAGAATAGATGGATGTCCATCGTTAGACAAGAGAGTATGAAGATGGAGTGAAAGAGTTCATCAAGTTTGAAAAAGATCATGCATATGAACCTTCTCAAATCCTTTTTTTGTGTTTATGCTGTTGTTATTCAAGAAAAGTTAGTCTAGAGGAGTTGGAAGAACACTTGATCTGTCACAGAATAGATCGAAGTTATAAATGTTGGAATAAACATGGGTAAAAAGAGAATGTAGCTAGTTACTAGGATAACAATGTGTTTTATGGATCATCTGATATGATTACAAGTGTGGACAATGAAGAAGACTATATCAAGGATGTGATTATAGTTGTAAATGATGATAAAGATAATATTGAGGAAATGAAAAGGATAGTTGAAGATGAACTTCCTGATTTCCCAAAAATTGTTTTATCAGTTAAAGAGTTGTGAAAAGATGCCTTTGTATGGTGGTTGCACTAAATATACAGCATTTTCAGTCATACTAAGGCTGTATAATTTGAAAGCAGTCAATTGATGGAGTTATTCTAGTTTTATATAATTAATTTCTCTCTTGAATGACATTATCCTAGAAGATAATGAGCTCTCGATCCAAATATACGATGAAAAACGAATTCTACATTCGATGGGAATAATCTCTGAACTAATACACGACTACCCGAATTAATGTATACTATTTATCAAAGACCACAAATCAATTAGATAATTACCAAAGTGTGGTGATTATGAATACAAGAAAGATGAATATGGTCCTACAAAAAAAATTTATGGTACTTTACAGTCATTCCAAGGTTTAGGTGCTTATATGGAAGTGAGGAGACCACAGGGTAATTGGTGTGACACGCAAGCAGAAGAAATAAAGATGAGAAACTACGTCACCTAATAGACTCTCCTCAGTGGAAGAGAATCAATCATGAGTATCCTGATTTTGGAAATGACTAGAGAAACCTTTTTCATACATTATCTACAGATGGAGTGAATCCTTTTGGTTTTTAAAGAAGAACTCAGAGTACATGGCCAATTATGTTGGTAAATTATAACTTTACACCATGGTTATGCATGAAATGAAAACACATCATGCTATCTATTCTTATATTAGGACCAAAAAACTGGGTAATGATATTGATGTTTATTTGTCTCCATTGATCCAGGATTTGAAATTATTGTGGGATTTGGGTGTTACATTTTATGATTCTTAGAGAAATGAAGATTTCACATTGAGAGACATGTTGTATGGGATGATAAATTAATTTCCTAATTATATGAATTTTTTAGGATATATAATTAAAGGAAGTCATGGGTGTCCTATCTTTGAACAAGGTACATAGTCAATTGGGTTGAAACATTCATCGAAAACCATGTTTCTAAGAAACCACAAATTTCTACCCCGACAACATAAGTACTGATCTTAGATGACATCATTCGATGGAAGTTCAGAATAGTGTACAACATCGTATCCACTAACAGGTGATCAAATATTTGAGAAAGTAAAATATGTGGACACTAATTTTGGTAAACAGTTTTCGAAAAACCTTACAAAAACCCGTTGGAATAAGAGATCATTTTTTTTGAATTACCACACTAGAATTTTCTATATGTAACGACCCAATCTTTTTGAGTAGTATATTAACTTACTTTTAATGATTTAATAACATGTTAATGGTTAATGAAGAAAGATGAGTCGATGGCTTCATCCAGTAGACTCGACCCTTATGAAGCCCACTTATCAGAGCTTGGGAAGGAGGTAGCATCTGTGGGCTTTGCTTTGGACCAAGCCCAAGCCGAACTCCCGCGTGTCAAGCTTGAATGGAAATGCCTACGGGAGAAGTTCAAGTTAGTAGAGATTACTACTAGGGAAATGTTATCTGAGCCTCCCTCAGATTATCTCACCATAGCACACCTTACACTTAGGTCTTATGCCGGTGTTATAAGGGGCTATGTGACGAGAACCTAGCTTCCTTGTGTAATCCTTTCAGGTGAATAAATTGAGATTTCTTCCTTTAGTGATGTTTGTGAAATTTCAAATGTTCAGATAATTTCAGAATGTATTTTATTGATGAATTTTTTGAAAAAAAAGGATATTTTAAAATATTTATGAAAACCCTAAATAACTAATGATGTGTAATGATTTTCAAAAAATGGTCTTCTACAAAAGTGTTCAGTAAGGAATTTGGAGTCTAATAAGATCAACTTAATTTTTGATGAATAGTAAATTATGAATAGTGATTTTACGCTTAGGATTAGTAATGTGACCAGATGGATTAGTAATTTCACTCAAAGAAAGTTTTAATATAATTTGGACACCTAGATTAAGTAATGTGATTCAATAAAATGGGTAAATAACGGTTTCATAAATGATTAATCAAGTATTAGTTTTTTTCAGATGAATAGTGTTTTTTAATTAAAAATTTAATTAAAAATGATTAGAAAATTATTTTTATAAAAATGACTTTATTTTTGAACTCAGAGCATCGATATTGTGGTATGGTAATTTTTGGGGATTTTTCTGAAAAAAATGAATTTTCGATGAATAGTGCTTTTATTTAAAAATTAAATTAAAAATATTTAGAAAATTATTTTTATAAAATGGAGTTCATAAATGTACTTAGAGCATCGATAATTGGTTAAGGTGAAATTTTGGTATTTTTCTAAGAAAGTTGAATTTTCAGTGAATAGTAAAAATACAGTTTTAGGGTTTCGGTATGTTTAATGACATCATAACTGTGTCATGATGATGTCATGAGTTTTTTTAAGGGTTGGCCGGCCAAGGGTGATGAATTATTGTTTTGGGGGCCCCATGTGGCCTAACTTTATGGAAAATATCATGAGAGAGCACATGGGTTTGAGAAAAGCACTTGTGAGGTGTCTCTTGGCCATTAATGCCTTGTCCCCTCACTTTCCCTATAAATACCCACCCTTTCCTCCTTTATTTTTCACTCCCAACTCTCCCCCAACGAAGTTCTAGTCTCCTTACCTCCCAAGGAGTCCTCCCCAGGTGCCCCCAATCCCTCAAGGTCCAAAACTTTGAGTTTCAAGAGTCACGTTTTAAGGTAAGGGATCCGACCCCTCTCTTTCTTTTCATGAAATCTCTTTTATGTCATTCCTTTTATGCTACATGTTAATATGTGAGAGGATGTTATTTTATATTCCTCTTACTTCCCCTTTCATGTTTATATGATGAGAGATCCCCTCTTACTCTCATCATTTCGTTTTATGAAAGTTTAAGTGACGTCGTTAGGCTGCCGAATGTTTAAGTGATTCTTTCACCCTTCTCATTTTTTTCAAGTTCGATTTTCATGTAAAATATTTCAATTTCCTTTTTATTATGTTGGGGTATGATCTCTATATCTATCATACTGATCTATTATGATCATATGATGAGAGACCCTATTTGATCTGTTCAATTCATTTTTGTTGAAGTTTAAGTGACGCCGTTAGGCTGCCGAATTTTCATAAGAGAAATCAAATTTTTGTCTTCCTTCCATGTTTTTCATTTCAAATGGTATGTCCTTAAAATTGCATCACCATGTCCATATATCCTTCTTATTCTGTCCCTCTACTGTTTTATGGATCAATTATGATTGTTCGACCCATGTTCCGTCTCTTTTCAAAGTTTTCTAAAACCTTGTAACATAGCCGTTATGCTGCAGTATTTTCATCTCAAAATGCCTCTCTTTTATCAAAATTATTTTATGTTATAAAGTGAATAATCAAAGATCCTATTTCTACAGGGGTATTCACATATATATATGAAAATGTTCTATTTTAAATTCTGGTATTTACATACATGATACCCGCTTTCCCTTTCCGTTGGTTTAAAGTAATGTAATGATCATGTCTTTAAAGCAGTTTTTAAAACGTTATGATTATGAAATGAAACCCATTTATTTTATGCTATATGGGTTATTTATGAAATGTTTGATGATGATATATGTGGCTCACATGATAATAAAGGCAAATTTAAGGGTGCGCCCTGATAGCGCTCCAATGCATTGGGTAAAGACTTAATCTCTAGAGATGGCCATTTTAACGACGCCTTGGTGAATAACCTTGGTAATTTTTAACGACACCTTGGGGATGGACCTTGGTGAAACGAAACGATTGTCAATATTAAATGTTGTAGCCACATCTTCAAGTTATGAAAAATGTTATTTTTATTATGATGTATCTCATGATTTCTTCCTCATGCCTTAAAGTTCTTTCATGTCCTTATTGAAGTATCTCAAGTTCACGTGTAAAATGTTTCTCTTGTTTCCCTTACTGGGCCTTCTGCTCACCCTTTCTTTTGATGTATGTCCCCAGGTTATGAGATGCAGTAATGAACCTAGGATGAACTAAAGGAGAAGCCTTTCAAGTGTTTAAGAAGAATGTTTTATGTTTTTTTTTCTTGTATTATGTTCCTTGTTTCCAAGACACTAAACCTTAACGATCCTCAGTTCCGTGTAATGGAATGAAAGTTATGTTATAAAAAGACGGGATGCTATAGTTGGTATCAAAGGATGGTTTAGTTATTTGTGGAAATTAGGATATAAAAACTTTAGGAAGAACCCTATAGAAAAGTTTAAATATAGGAAAACTTCCTGGTATTTTGGTAAGTATTGAGTAAGTGGTTTATCAAACAAATACATCCCTATCTGGATATGAGCAGGTAGAGGCAGCTCTGGTACAGATGTACATAGGGGTAAAACCCGAAAACACCTCTTTGAGCTAGTCTCGAACGGGAACTGGTGCACGATAACGGCCCTTGCTGCACTCTTGGTTACGACACTCCCGGGGGATATGTTTGGTTAATCACAAGATTTTTATGAATCATTATGAAGGAATTATAGAAAAGTGTAATTGTCTAAGCATGAAGTCTTAGTTAAAAGATTCATAAATGAAATAAGTTTCTTACTAAGGTTTTATTCTTTTAGAAAATGGCGGGCAATAGGAGGAACCGTGCCGATGGTGACCGCAATGCACCATGTGCTGACGGCCCTCTGATGGAAGCCAGAATGGAAACATTCATGCGAATGATGAACCAACTGACTCAAGTTATGAGTAATAACTTGAATCAAGCTGAGAGGCCGACCTCACCATGAAGGGAACAACACACTGTTGAGTCCTTCATGCGTCAACGACCGCCAACATTCAGTGGATCTACTGACCCATTGGTTGCGGAACAATGGATAAGCTCCATTGAAAAGATCTTTTCTGTACTTCATTGTTCGGAACAAGAAAAAGTCACCCTTGCTGTTTACCGCCTAGAGGGAGAAGCTGATCAGTGGTGGTCACTGATCAAAAACACGAAGCCACGAGGAGAGATAGAAGCTATGGAGTGGGAAGAATTTCGGGGAATTTTCCTTAACAAGTATTTCCCTCGTTCCATGAGAACGAGAATGGAGAAAGATTTTCTCGAGCTGAAGCAGAAGGAGAACGAATCTGTCGGAAGCTATGAGATGAACTTCACAAGGATTTCCCGTTATACCTCAAGCTTTGTCATGGACCCTAATAGGAAGGTTGATAGATTCTTTGGTGGACTACGACCTCATCTGTGGAAGAATCTAGCCAACAGGGACTATGATAGCTATGAAGAAATAGTTCAAAGTGCTATGAAAGTCGAGCTGGAGTTTGGTGAGACACAGTGGTCTCATAAACCAAATGAAAAGAAGAGATCGTTGGAGCCCAGTTTGGGGAAGTCTTTTGATCAGGGAAGAGGTGGAAAGAAAATTCAACTTACCACATGAAATAAATGTGGGAAGAATCATCTAGGGAACTACTTGAACGGAAGTGGAAAGTGCTACAAGTGTGGAAGAGGAGGCCATATTGCTCGGAATTGTCATAGTGAGGTGAAGCCTCAGCTTCCCAACAATAACGACAGAGGAAAGATGATTCTGGCCCTACCCGAAGTCACGTGCTTCAAGTGTGGACAGCTTGGGCACTTTGATAACCAATGTCCAAATCCGAGGGTGGTGTAGGGGAATCACCATCAACCTCAGCAGAGGCCAAGAGAGCAAGGTCTGCTTTCGCTATCACAACAGCTGAAGTTGAAGTCCCGAACGATGTGGTAGCAGGTACTCTTGTCGTCCTCTAAAATCTAGCAAGTACTTTATTTGATTCTGGTTCTACGCATTCCTTTATTTCCTCCAAGTTTGCAAGGAATATAGAATCAATCCCCGAACTGCTAGAGGTAGAGTTGTCTGTCAAGACTCAAAGTGGGATTATCCTTGCATCAAAAGTATTTAGAGACTCTAGTGTTTACTTTGGTGAGAGCAATCTTATCGCAAATCTAGTAGTCATTCCCATGATGGAATTCGACATTATACTAGGGATGGACTGGCTCTCAAAGTATAATGCTAAGATCAAATGTAGAAGTAAGGAAATCTCAGTAGTCTTGAATGAACGACCTACAATTATCTTCCAAGGAGAGATATCCCGAACTGATCCTTATCTAGAAGCACCTCCTATAGCATTCTTTATGGAGTTAATCGGTGATGATGAAGAAGGAAAAGAGAGCATACAAATAGAAGATGTTCCGATTGTTCAGGAATACATGGATGTATTTCCTGAGGAGTTACCTGGACCTCCCCCAGAAAGAGAGGTAGAGTTCTCCATTGAACTCATACCTGGGTCTCAACCGATATCAAAGACTCCATATAGAATGGAAAATGTGGAGCTAGAAGAGTTAAAGAAACAACTCCAAGACTTGTTGGAGAAGGGGTTTATTTGACCGAGTGTGTATCCTTGGGGAGCACCAGTTCTCTTTGTGAAGAAGAAGGATAGATCAATGCGGCTATGCATCGATTATAGAGAACTGAACGGGATCACGGTGAAGAATAGATATCCTCTTCCAAGAATTGATGATTTATTTGACCAACTTCGCGGGGCTCAATTCTTCTCTATGATTGACCTTCGATCTGGTTATCATCAACTGAGGGTGAAGAAGGAAGATATTCCAAAGACTGCCTTCTGATCAAGATATGGGTATTATGAGTTTACTGTTATGCCCTTCGGCTTGACTATTGATCCTGCTATTTTCATGGATTTGATGAATAGAGTCTTTAAGGACTACCTTGATAACTTTGTGGTAGTTTTTATTGATGATATTTTGATATATTCAAAAAGTCGTGAGGAGCATGAAGATCATCTAAGGGTTATATTGAAAACTCTTCGGAAGGAGAGGCTCTTTGGGAAGTTCAGCAAGTGTGAGTTTTGGTTACAACAGGTGGCTTTCTTGGGGCACATCGTAACCAATGAAGGAATCTCGGTTGACCCTGCAAAGAAAATGGTTGTGGAGGAGTGGCCTCAACCCACAACAGTAACTGAGATTCGTAGTTTCCTTGGTTTAGCAGGATATTATAGGAGGTTTGTGAAAATCTTTTCACGGCTTTCTAATCCACTAACCAAGTTGACTCGAAAAGGGGTTAAGTTCATCTGGACAAAGGAATGTGAGGAAAGTTTCCAAGAGCTGAAGAAGAGATTGGTTACTGCACCTGTGTTAACACTACCCTCTATCGGAGAAGGATTCGTTATTTTTAGAGATGCATCTCTGAAAGGTCTTGGGTGCGTCCTCATGCAAAATGACAAGGTAATTGCTTATGCATCTCGACAGTTGAAGATTCATGAGCAGAATTATCCTACGCACGATCTAGAGCTGACGGCAGTTGTTTTTGCTATAAAGATATGGAGGCACTATCTTTATGGGGAGAAATGTGATATATACACTGACCACCAAAGTCTAAAGTATATTTTCACACAGAAAGAATTGAACATGAGACAAAGGAGATGGTTGGAGCTTATTAAAGACTATGATTGTTCAATTCATTATCACCCTGGAAGAGCAAACAAAGTCGCAGATGCGTTAAGCAGGAAAGATCCTGTTGTTCTGGAAACAATGAGGATCATAGGAGATCCCTTGATTAAAGATCTAGTAAAACTGGACATGGGAATTATAAGGAAAGGGACATCGTCAACCCTATTCCAAATGATTTCTCAACCTTCATTACTAGAGAGGATCAAGAAGGCTCAAAAAGAAGATCCTTTACTGCAGGAGAAGTTTGAGGCTGTAAAGGATGGGAAGTTCCCTGATTTCAATATTGATCAAGAAGGTGTATTGAAATTTCGTACAAGACTATGTGTTCCATCTATTTCGGAGATAAAGAAAGAACTGATGGACGAAGCTCATAGCTCTATATTCTCTATACACCCGGGAAGCACTAAGATGTATAGAGACCTTCGTGATCATTATTGGTGGGATAACATGAAGAGGGAGATTGCTGATTACACTACAAGGTGCCTGGTGTGTCAGCAAGTAAAGGCAGAATGACAACTTCCTAAGGGGGTATTACAACCGCTACCCATACCAGTATGGAAGTGGGATAATATCACTATGGACTTTGTAACTGGTCTCCCGAAAACATCCAAAGGAAACAATACGATATGGGTTATTGTGGAACGTATCACCAAGACAAACCATTTTATCTCTATTCGGGAAGATTTCTCTCTGGATCAGCTTGCCAAGATATACGTGAAGGAAGTGGTAAGGCTGCATGGGGTACCACTATCCATCGTATCTGATCGTGACCCAAGATTCACATAAAAATTTTGGAGAAGTCTTCAACATGCTCTGAATACTGAATTGAATTTTAGTACGACCTATCATCCTCAAACTGATGGCCAATATGAAAGGACTATTCAGACACTCGAAGACATGTTGAGATTATGCTCAATAAAATTTAAAGGTGGATGGGATCAACACCTCCCATTAGTTGAGTTCTCCTATAACAACAACTTCCATTCGAGTATTCAGATGGCACCCTATGAAGCTCTATATGGAAAGCGGTGTAGAACTCCTACTTGTTGGGATGAAACTGGTGAGAGGAAGCTTCTTGGGCCTGATCTCGTGCAAGAGATGACGGAACAGGTTCATTCCATCCAACAACACATAAAGGCTGCTCAGAGTCGGTAGAAGATCTATTCTGACAATCGTCAAAGGGACTTGGAGTTTGGTGTTGGTGACAAAGTCTTCCTTCTAATTTCTCCATGGAAGAGAGTCATGCGGTTTGGGAAGAAAGGGAAGCTCAACCCTAGGTACATTGGCCCCTATGAAATCCTTGATCGCATAAGAGTAGTGGCCTATCGTCTAGAACTTCCACCGAACCTAGCTCAAGTTCATGATGTCTTCCATGTATCTCTCTTGAGGAAGTACATACCCGACCCTTCGCATGTACTGAACCCAGAGGTGGTACAACTGGAAAATGACCCCTCTTATGAGGAGCAGCCAGTGGAGATCTTGGACCGTAGAGACAAGGTCCTACAAAACAAGACTACCCACCTTGTGAAAGTGTTGTGGAGGAATCATAAATATGAAGAAGCGACTTGGGAGCCTGAGGAAACAATGAAGCAAAAGTACCCTCACCTTTTCGACTGGGCCTCAAGAATAAATTTCGGGGATGAAATTTATTAAGGGGGAAGAATGTAACGACCCAATCTTTTTGAGTAGTATATTAACTTACTCTTAATGATTTAATAACATGTTAATGGTTAATGCAGAAAGAGGAGTCGATGGCTTCATCCAGTAGACTCGACCCTTATGAAGCCCACTTATCAGAGCTTGGGAAGGAGGTAGCATCTGTGGGCTTCGCTTTGGACCAAGCCCAAGCCGAACTCCAGCGTGTCAAGCTTGAACGGAAACGCCTACGGGAGAAGTTCAAGTTAGTAGAGATTACTACTAGGGAAATGTTATCTGATCCTCCCTCAGATTCTCTCACCATAGCACACCTTACACTTAGGTCTTATGCCGGTGTTATAAGGGGCTATGTGACGAGACCCTAGCTTCCTTGTGTAATCCTTTCAGGTGAATAAATTGAGATTTCTTCCTTTAGTGATGTTTGTGAAATTTCAAATGTCCAGATAATTTCAGAATGCATTTTATTGATGAATTTTTTTTGAAAAAAAAGGATATTTTAAAATATTTATGAAAACCCTAAATAACTAATGATGTGTAATGATTTTCAAAAAATGGTCTTCTACAAAAGTGTTCAGTAAGGAATTTGGAGTCTA
Source organism: Viscum album (assembly GCA_963277665.1). Taxonomy (NCBI): domain Eukaryota; kingdom Viridiplantae; phylum Streptophyta; class Magnoliopsida; order Santalales; family Viscaceae; genus Viscum; species Viscum album. The sequence goes on from OY728130.1 coordinate 732,102,338, forward strand.
ATAAGATCAACTTAATTTTTGATGAATAGTAAATTATGAATAGTGATTTTATGCTTAGGATTAGTAATGTGACTAGATGGATTAGTAATTTCACTCAAAGAAAGTTTTAATATAATTTGGACACCTAGATTAAGTAATGTGATTCAATAAAATGGGTAAATAACGGTTTCATAAATGATTAATCAAGTATTAGTTTTTTTCAGGTGAATAGTGTTTTTTAATTAAAAATTTAATTAAAAATGATTAGAAAATTATTTTTATAAAAATGACTTTATTTTTGAACTCAGAGCATCGATATTGTGGTATGGTAATTTTTGGGGATTTTTCTGAAAAAAATGAATTTTCGATGAATAGTGCTTTTATTTAAAAATTAAATTAAAAATATTTAGAAAATTATTTTTATAAAATGGAGTTCATAAATGTACTTAGAGCATCGATAATTGGTTAAGGTGAAATTTTGGTATTTTTCTGAGAAAGTTGAATTTTCAGTGAATAGTAAAAATACAGTTTTAGGGTTTCGGTATGTTTAATGACATCATAACTGTGTCATGATGATTTCATGAGTTTTTTTAAGGGTTGGCCGGACAAGGGTGATGAATTATTGTTTTGGGGGCCCCATGTGGCCTAACTTTATGGAAAATATCATGAGAGAGCACATGAGTTTGAGAAAAGCACTTGTGAGGTGTCTCTTGGCCATTAATGCCTTGTCCCCTCACTTTCCCTATGAATACCCACCCTTTCCTCATTTAGTTTTCACTCCCAACTCTCCCCCAACGAAGTTCTGGTCTCCTTACCTCCCAAGGAGTCCTCCCAAGGTGCCCCCAAGCCCTCAAGGTCCAAAACTTTGAGTTTCAAGAGTCACGTTTTAAGGTAAGGGATCCGACCCCTCTCTTTCTTTTCATGAAATGTCTTTTATGTCATTCCTTTTATGATCCATGTTAATATGTGAGAGGATGTTCTTTTATATTCCTCTTACTTCCCCTTTCATTTTTATATTATGAGAGATCCCCTCTTACTCTCATCATTTCGTTTTATGAAAGTTTAAGTGACGTCGTTAGGCTGCCAAATGTTTAAGTGATTCTTTCACCCTTCTCATTTTTTTCAAGTTCGATTTTCATGTCAAATCTTTCAAGTTCCTTTTTATTATGTTGGGGTATGATCTCTATATCTATCATACTGATCTCTTATTATCATATGATGAGAGATCCTATTTGATCTGTTCAATTCATTTTTGTTGAAGTTTAAGTGACGCCGTTAGGCTGCCGAATTTTCATAAGAGAAATCAAATTTTTGTCTTCCTTCCATGTTTTTCATTTCAAATGGTATGTCCTTAAAATTGCATCACCATGTCCATATATCCTTCTTATTCTGTCCCTCTACTGTTTTATGGGTCAATTATGATTGTTCGACCCATGTTCCCTCTCTTTTCAAAGTTTTCTAAAACCTTGTAACATAGCCGTTATGCTGCAGTATTTTCGTCTCAAAATGCCTCTCTTTTCTCAAAATTATTTTATGTTATAAAGTGAATACTCAAAGCTCCTATTTCTACAGGGGTATTCAAATATATATGAAAATGTTCTATTTTAAATTCTGGGATTTACATACATGATACCCGCTTTCCCTTTCCGTGGGTTTAAAGTAATGTAATGATCATGTCTTTAAAGCAGTTTTTAAAACGTTATGATTATGAAATGAAACCCATTTATTTTATGCTATATGGGTTATTTATGAAATGTTTGATGATGATATATGTGGCTCACATGATAATAAAGGCAAATTTAAGGGTGCGCCCTGATAGCGCTCCAATGCATTGGGTAAAGACTTAATCTCTAGAGATGACCATTTTAACGACGCCTTGGTGAATAACCTTGGTAATTTTTAACGACACCTTGGGGATGGACCTTGGTGAAACGAAACGATTGTCAATATTAAATGTTGTAGCCACATCTTCAAGTTATGAAAAATTTTATTTTTATTATGATGTATCTCATGATTTCTTCCTCATGCCTTAAAGTTCTTTCATGTCCTTATTGAAGTATCTCAAGTTCACATGTAAAATGTTTCTCTTGTTTCCCTTACTGGGCCTTCTACTCACCCTTTCTTTTGTTGTATGTCCCCAGGTTATGAGATGCAGTAATGACCCTAGGATGAACTAAAGGAGAAGCCTTTCAAGTGTTTAAGAATAATGTTTTATGTTTTTTTTTCTTGTATTATGTTCCTTGTTTCCAAGACACTAAACCTTAACGATCCTCAGTTCCGTGTAATGGAATGAAAGTTATGTTATAAAAAGGCGGGATGCTATACTATACATCAGAAACTTTCTTGATGTTATGCATATTGAAAAAAATGTATGTGATAGTGCCATCAGCACATTGCTAAATGAACCCAGAAATAAAGGATGAAATTAAGGCTAGGTTTGACATGGTTCACATGGGAATACAAGAAGAGTTGGTGCTAGTGAAGGGTGAAAAATGAACTTTTCTTACTCCAACTACTTACACTATTTCTAGGCAGGAGAGATATCAGTTTTTCAACTTCTTGAATGATGTAAAGGTTCCAGAGGGGTATTAATAAAATATCAAGAACATTGTGTCAATGTCTGATTTAAAGTTAAAGGGTCTGAAATCACATGACTTCCATATTTTGATGCAAGATCTAATTCCTATAGCTTTATGTTTCATTTTTCCCAAGAATGTCTGCTATACATTAGAGAATATATGTTTCTTCCTCAAAGAAATATGAAATAAATTTATAGACCTAGTGAAATTACTGATTATAGAAAGATAAATTGTTGTCATATCATGTTAATTGGAAATGTTCTTCCCATCGACATTTTTTGATATGATGGTTCATTTGATGGTTCACTTTCTAAGAGAGATTCGACTTTGTGGTCCTATACACTATAGATGGATGTACACCATTGAACGATATATGAATATTTTTGAATGGGTATGTCAAAAATCAAAGTCAGATAAAGGGTTGTATTGTGGAGTGATATATTGTTGAGGAATTCATTGAATTATATACCGAATACTTATCTAGTGTGGAAAGAATTGTTCTATCAAAATATCATCGCACTGGGTGGCTTAAGGGCAAAGGAATTTCTAGAAGAGAGTTTGTCACAATCAATAATACATATCAGTAGAAAGTACACCTTTATGTTTTTCATAAAAGTTTGGAGGTTGACCCATATATCAAAACCCACAAAGAAATTCTTAGGCATTTGAATACATCAAGGGATGAAAAATGGATATCAAATATAGATAATCAATAGTTTATAGGATGGTTTTAGAACTATATATTTAAGGAGTCGGATGAAAATCCAGACTCAATTTCAGAATTACTTCAATGACTAGCCGGAGGACCAAGTGTGTATGTATTATCTTATAATGCTTATGTAATTAAAGGTTATACATTATATACTAATGAGCATTATGAAGATAGTACTATGTAGAATAATGGAGTTACACTTGTGGATGAAGCGATGCATGTTTCTGGTGCTAAGTACATAAATCAAATTCATGCGAATATTTCATACTTTGGCATCATCAAACAAATATGGGAGTTGGATTATACGAAATTCCAAGTGCCAATTTTTCAATGAAAGTGGGTTGATAATAGGAGTGCTGTTAAAATTGATGAGTTGAGATTTGTGAAAGATGATTTTAGTAAGGAAGGGTACAAAGATGAACCGTTTATAATGGAATCACAAGAAATACAAGTATTTTATGTTACGGATCCCACAAACCAAAAGTGGTCAATTGTTCTTTTATCGACCAAAACCACTAGAGGGTCAGATGAAAATTCAATGGAGGGTGACCTTTTCCTTGGGACATCGTAATCATTTTGCAATGGTCCCAATGTAGATTGAGTTTTTTATGTATGAGGATACCATAATTAAGGGATTTAGATAATCGATAGAGGGGTCAAATCCATTTAGCCTTAAAAAAGAGATTTCAATAATCAGGTTATATATTTTTTTGTAATATACATCGTGTTACCTTATGTTATTATCTGTTCGCTACTGATTTTATATAATATGAATTAAATGATAAAGTAATTACGCAGACAATGACTTCTGCACGTGATGATTCTCCCAATCCTAAGGCACAACAAGTTTCTCAACCTGCTGCTACTCGCAGTACAGGGGAACAATAGGTCTCGCAACCTGATGTTGCTCACAGTGTAGAGGACCAACAGGTTTCTCAACCTATTGTTGTTGTTTCTCCCAGTGCAGAGGTACAACCACCATTTGTATATGCTGATGCTAGCACTCCAGAAGAACATATTGATGATGTTGAAACTGAGGAAATGGTAGGAAATGAAACACTAGAGTTGTAAAAAAATAGGAGCGCCATAGTTTGACAGTGTTAGAAAAAATCCTTAATAAAAAAAGTGAAATACATAAAATATGAGTTTAGATGGAATAAACAGGGTCAACATGTTAACCCAAACAAGGCCATGTTCAGTAGTTACATTGGAATCATCACTCAGAAATGCATTCTAATTGATGTACAGTCGTGGAACCATGTTGTCATCGGGCTTAAGACACTGATGTGGGGAGATATTATGGTAACATTATGATATCATTTCTTTAATTTACTAAAAAATAAAATAATAAAACATTGAATTAATATTCATCATCCCTTGTAGAGTTCATTTATAGTAGATGACTCACACAAAGAATACATATTAAGGGTTGATGGAAGGATTCACAGATTCTTTCGCACAATTTTAATGAGATTTTATCTTAAATATATTGATGGTAAAATAAACCCGAACTCACCTTCTATTTATGCACACCTGATAACCCAAAGAGCATGGGATGCATTTACTAATTGTCATATGGAGAATTCTTTTTAGGTACTTTGTGTGTGGTAATACGTTATTTGATGATATGTGTATTCATCACTTTTATTGACAATTTTTTATTTATGAAATATCAACTGAGTGCTTAAAATAAGAAATGGGCAACAAAACCAATGTACCTCTACCGTAAAGCAAGAATGGGGTACGTTTCACTTGAAAAAAAATTTGTACGTATTTTAAATCTATCGTAATACTTTTATGTGAAATAAAAAAACCATAACTATGTTCCTCTATTTATATGTAGATTGATGAATCCAAATCCAAAGTCACTTCCATATCATGCCATGTGCTATAGAAGGAGGTGCATGTAAATAAATATGGGATATTAATATATGAAAACACACAAAAAGTGTGGGAAAAAAGTGTACGTATGACATAATAAATATTTTATAAAAATGATTACTTATTTTACTACATTTTCAATCTAACATAGTAAAAGGAATAAAAAACATCCAAACTAGATGTAAATATACTTTCGGTGGCCTTGAAGCATCTAGAAAAGTATGGCCACATCAGAGGTGTGGGTTTTGGGGTGACACCCTAAACATTTTTTTGGGAAAAAAAAAGAGGAGGATCAAACTGAAGAAATCAAAACTATGAGATAAATAATATCTATCCTTGAAGAACATATGAAATTGTATATAGAGTTCATGACAAATTTGATGGTAGGGGACAAGGAGAAGAAACAACTCAAGAAAAACCAGTGCGTGAAGATCCCGCCCCGCCCCCACTATCTTTGAGGCAAGCCATTCCACTCAAAAACCTGTCTTAGCTGAGGTAATAAATATTATAATAATTTTTTATGTGAATTGTAAATCAGATATACACTGGTAACTTTTCTGTACTGATATTGTATAGGGTGAAAATGACTGTGATTTATATCTATCAACACCCACCCATCGCCTTCTAGTGAGGGCTACGATGTTCAATATCTAGAATGTCATGCTACACGACAGAATACTTCCAACAGGTCATGTCAAAGTGTTGATTAACTTAGACCATGATCCGAGCACCAAGATACCTATTCTAATTTATAATGAATATATTCATAAGGTCGAATAATCTCTTGGAATATTCATCACATGGACGTCACAACTTGTAAAAAAACATGTTGACAAGAAGGTATTCATTTCCAATTTATTTTTCAAGATAAAAATTTAACATTTAATGAAAAAAGATATGAACCGATAAATATTATTATAGATGAACACATGGAAGGGGGTGAAAAGAAACAATGGCTCAAAACCATCTCAAGGATCCACCAACCGATCAAAATTATCTACTGAAAGCACCTTAAACCTACTTCTTTTATATCCGCATTTATTATCATTATAGGCTCATATGAATACGAAGTTGAAAGATGGTGGTACTCATACAATTATTTTTGATGAAAATATGTACAAAGGGAAAGATCCATATTTCATTATTGTTGAAAATGAAAGTGAAATATCGGAGTGTGATTGGCCAGGCAGATCAATTGTACATGTATACATGAGGTATGTTTTCATGATTTGATTTTCTAAAAGTTGATATACTATGATAATTATGACTAAATACATTTCATATTTTTTACATGTGTGCATATGAAAAACAATTGAAGGGATTTCCCCATGAAAAAAATTTGGACTCATTAGTCCTCATGTAACCTCTATAGAACAAAAAAATAGAATCCAAGAAAAAAGGTGAAATAGTGGCAGGCCTGCTCAAATAGTTTAACAACAAAAATAGAGATGATAGAATCTTGTTAATACCAACGATGTAGGGGTAAAAATCTAGAATTTAATCACATCAAATATATTTTAATTTCTTTCATTACTTATTATTTTTTGTGTTCTTGGGTAGCATTTGATGCTCATTACAGTCAATTTGGATACTCCAAAGATTTATTTCTTGGATTCAATGCATGGATATCCAACAAACCAACAAAACATGATGGCGTTTGTCAATTTTTAATACACTACACCAAACATTTTAGAACCAAACATCTAGTTATATAATTTATATTATCTTTTAATGAAGATTTTGTTATGATACAGTGGTGCGTGAATATCGTCTACATAATGGAATGAGCCCAGGGGAAAAGGAAAAGAAACATCACAAGTACAATGACTTGATACAAATCAGGGTATATATAATAATATTTCACTATCCAAACACATATAAAAAATAATTATTTTTATCAATGTTTATACAGTGTCCAAAACAAACAAATGATAAAGAATGTGGTTATTATGTTTGTAAATTTATGAAATAGATTGTATTCCATGAACAAAACATCATCCCTAAAGAGGTATTTTCAAAAATAATTACTATTTAATTTAAAATATTTATTAATCATTTGTGTATTTATATTTTTTCAATACTAACATTATTTTCGAAAAGGATCATATTCAAAAGATGATATAGATTCATTTAGAAATGAATGGGAAACATACCTGATGTAATAATGTACACAAATAGCATGAACATTTGACTTGTATGACTCAAAGTGTCTATTTTTATTTAAAATTGGCAATATTTTTAGTAAAAAAAACAAATGACATTTTGAAAACTAAGCAACCGCATTAAGATTAATTTGATACTTTATTAATACGATCCATAAGTCATTTGTGAAGTGTAGAAATAAATTGCACCTAAATCTGATGCATGGTGTGAATTTTATGACTTTAAGAGTGTTTTTTATATTAAATTAAAAATAGATTTAGCAAAAAAACACAACTAAAATACTGAAAACTAAGAAAATGCATTCATATTGTTTTGATACTTTAGGACAATGATCCATTAGTCATTTTTTATATGTAGGAATTAACCACACATCAATCCGACGAATGGTGTGATCAATATGACTAAAAGTATCCGTTATTAGTTTAAAATTGACATTTTAGTTCAAAATGTGTCACTCACTAAAAACGAAGAAAAATTGCTCCGATTGTATTCATAATTTAGGACAATGAGTCATAAGTTTTTTGTGATGTGTATGAAGCAGTTACATGTCAAACTGATGCATGATGCAACCAGTATGACTCAAAATGTGTGTTTCTAGTTTGAAATGATATTTTAGTAAAAAAACACAACTGACATACTAAAAATTGATCAAACACATTCATATTGTTTTGATACGTTAGGAAAAAATATCTATAAATGATTTGTAACGTGTAAGAATCAACTGTACTTCAATCCGACGCAAGGTGTGACCATTATAACTCAAAGTGTCTCTTTTTATTTAAAATTAACATTAATTTTAGTAAAAAAACACAACTAGCATATTGAAAATTGATCCAACGCATTCATATTGTTTTGATAATTTGGGAAAACGATACATGAATAATTTTTGACGTGTAGGAATCAAAAGACACCTCAATATAATGCATGATGTGATCGGTATAAATCCAAATGTGTATTTTTATTAAAAATTGACATTAAATTAAGTAAACAAAACAATTGACATAATAAAAATTGAGAAAACTCATTCAGATTGTTTTAATACTTTAGTAAAATGATTGATGAGTCGTTTTTGACATTTAGAAATCAACCAAACCTAAATCCAATGCATTATGTGACCGGTATGACTAAAATGGTTTATTATCAGTTTAAAATTTACATTTTATCTCAAAACGTGTCAATCACTAAAAAACAAGAAAACTCTTTCTGATAGTCATTATAATTTCGGACAGTTATTCTTAAGTCATTTTTAATGTGTATGAAGTAGTTTGACATAAAATTTACACATGATGTGACCGTTATAACTCAAAAAGCGTGTTTCTGGATTGAAATGGTATTTTAGTAAAAAAATACAACTGACATACTAAAAACCAAGAAAAGGCCTTTGGATTGTTTTGATACCTTATAACAATAATCCATGAGTCATTTCTGACCTATAGGAATCAACCACACCTAAATCCGATGAACGATGTGACCGATATAAATCCAAATGTGTTTTTATATAAAATTGACATTAATTTATGTTAAAAGAACAAGTGACATACTTAAAACAAAGAAAACGCATTTGGATTGTTTTGATACTTTAAGAAAATGATCCATGAGTCATTTTTTGATGTGTAGGAATCAACCACACCTCAATCCGATGCATGGTGTGACCAATATGACTAAAAGTTTCTGTTATCATTTTAAAATTGACATTTTAGATCAAAACATTTCACTCAATGAAAAACAAGAAAACACCCTATGATAGTCTTCATAATTTAGGAGAGTGATTCATAAGTCCTTTTTGATGTGTATGAAGTAGTCTCACCTCAAACTGAAGAATGATGCCACCAGTATGACTCAAAATGGGTGTTTTCATTTTGAAATGATATTTCTATAAATAAATAGAACTTTCATTCTGAAAACTGAGAAAACCCATTCGGATTGTTTTGATACTTTAGAATAATAATCCATGCATAATTTGTGATGTATAGGAATCAACCACACCACGATCTGACGCATGATGTGACCAATATAAATCAAAATATGTCATCTAATTTTGATATTATGTTTAGTAAAAAACAAGGGACATACTCAAACTCAAGAAAACCCATTCAGATTATTTTTATATTTTAGAAAAACGATCCATAACTCATTTCTGATGTGTAGGAATACCCCCACCTCAATACGACACACAGTGTGACCTATATAACTCCAAAATTTTCTTTTTTATTAAAAATTGACATTTTATTAATGTATTATTTCATATTAATGTTTAATTTATTTTTTATAGTAATACTAACATAATATTTATTTTATTATATAGGTGGAACCTTTTACTTGAGTTGAGAAGATTTTTTCGGCAACTAATACCATGGGATGACACTTTTGAGAGGGGATCACAGATGTCAAAGGATGAAATATTAATGTTTTTATCTGTTTGTTGGATAATTATAAATGTAATTATATAAAACATTGTTTGAAATGTATATAGATTTTTTTTCAAACCCTTATGTGAGGTTCTTTGTTCTTCTGTGCGCTGTTCATGTGGTGTGTGTGTTTTTTGTGCAGATACTGGTGGGTGTGATGTTATATAAATAGCACATCAAAGGAATCTAGTCCTTTATCAGTGCTATTTCGAGCACTGATAAAGGCCCCCTTTATCAGTGCTAATTAAAGTGCTGATAAATTGGTCCTTTATCAGTCCTAAAAATAGTGCTAATAAAAAGTGTCATTTATCTGTGCTAAAATAGCGCTGATAAAGGGGGCCTTTATCAGTGTTTTTTTAGCGTGAATAAAGGACAACCTTTATCTGCACTTCTTTAGCGCTGTAAAAGGCTACCCCCTTTATCTTCACTAAGATTAAAAATGATTTTTAAAAGAAATAAATATAGTAGTGAAATCACATAATATGTTGATGATATCATTATGAAATAACCATCATATGCATCATACAGGAGTCTCCTTTAAGAAATTTTCTCACCATTTCTTCCTAAGGCGTCTCAACAATTATTAGGGACTCCAACACCTTGAATTTCCTATATTGTATTACTGTGTGCAAGCACTGATACAAATATTATAAATTCATGATAATTTAGACATTTACTTTATCCATAATTAATCCTAGTTTACTTGAGGTATTACTTTCCATTTTTTACAAAAAACTAACAAATTAGTACTTTTATCTTGATTACTAATTAGACATTACTGATTATTTAATTCCTTGAATGTCTCCCACTATTTTATTGAACCCTAGTATCTCTCACTACTAGACTCAGAATACTCTGTTTCCTGAGTATTCTAGTGTCAAGGATTGTTGAAACCTCTCCTCACAGTCTACAAGATTTGGATATGATACTAGTTGAAGAGTTTCTAGGTAGGCATTAGGCTGACCAACAACATTAACCATGGATCCTTGATCTATTGAGTGAAGTCTCGGCTTATAAAATAATAAATATTATTTACTCAAAATTTTCATCCAAAGTTGAATCACGATAGATTTTGATACTTATTTTATTTTAAATTCAGTTAAGTCAACCCATCACTCTTATAAGAACTCCCTAGTAGTAGGAGGCAACCTTAACTTTGACTGACAAGCATCCCGTACATCTAGTTGTGTTCAAATTCAAATGAAGGAAGACATTTGAAACTTAATATTTCTTTGAGAGTTTTATTAATACATGATGAAATGAAATAATTTTCTATCTCATAAGCACACACTTTGTGATAACACTCACAACTGACCATGAAATAAATAAAAAACATTCATCACGTCGCATGTTCATTTTATCTATGCATTCTTGCTTATTATTTTATGTGATCATGCATAAAAACTACACATACATAAAATAATAAACCATTCATAAATATAATTAAATAATGTGATCATGAACCGATACTAATGGTGGATCCATTGATTGAAAATGGATTAACCTAGACCCTAGGGGTAATTCCTTGAGTCACAACACGTGTTACTTGAGTTGTAACACTCACCCATATAATGTGTCAAACTTATAGTGTGTTTCCAAATCTCAGTGTATGTCACTGCTTGTCCTTATCATTATACAATAATAACCACACACACATGTGAGGGGCTCTCATGAATACAAAATATAGATAAAAAATCTAATTTGGGTGCGCATACCCATATACATATAATTATGAATAAGACAATTTGCAGATCATCATTTATTAAATAATTATTAAAAACATGCATTACAATAAATAAATAAACACCATATATGAATTAGTCTATGACTCGTGATTAGTCGATATGTTTTAAACTCATGTATATAAATTAATTGCATAAAAAAATTAAACTTGCAATAAATTCTTTTTGAGGGAGAATTTAATGAATTAAAAATAATTCACTCTTATTTTAATTCAAAAAATTACGTCGTTCGGTCCCATTAATTAATTTACTTATATTCCAAAATCTAACTTATTTGAAAATATTACTTATTAAATTAATTATTTTTTTAAATATATATTTCCAAATTATTACTTAATTTTGAATATATATATATATATATACATAGATACATGGATACATAGATACATAGATAGATAGATAGATACATACATACATACATACATACATACATACATACATACATACATACATACATACATACATACATACATACATACATACATACATACATACATACATACATACATACATACATACATACATACATACATACATACATACATACATACATACATACATACATACATACATACATACATACATACATACATACATACATACATACATACATACATACATACATACATACATACATACATACATACATACATACATACATACATACATACATACATACATACATACATACATACATACATACATACATACATACATACATACATACATACATACATACATACATACATACATACATACATACGTACATACCTACGTACATACGTACGTACATACATACATACATACATACATACATACATACATACATACATACATACATACATACATACATACATACATACATACATACATACATATATACATACGTACATACCTACGTACATACGTACGTACATACGTACGTACCTACGTACGTACATACGTACGTACCTACGTACGTACTTACTTACGTACATACATACGTAAGTACATACATACGTACATACATACGTACATACGTACGTACCTACATACGTACATACGTACGTACATACATACGTACATACGTACGTACATACATACGTACATACATACGTACATACCTACGTACCTACATACGTACATACATACGTACATACATACGTACATACGTACATACATACCTACATACCTACGTACATACGTACATACATACCTACATACATACCTACATACATACCTACATACATACCTACATACATACCTACATACATACCTACATACATACATACATACATACATACATACATACATACATACATACATACATACATACATACATACGTACATACATACGTACATACATACGTACATACGTACATACATACCTACATACATACGTACATACGTACGTACATACGTACATACATACCTACATACATACCTACATACATACCTACATACATACCTACATACATACATACATACATACATACATACATACATACATACATACATACATACATACATACATACATACATACATACATACATACATACATACATACATACATACATACATACATACATACATACATACATACATACATACATACATACATACATACATACATACATACATACATACATACATACATACATACATACATATGTATGTATATATATATATCCACATATTTGTTTCCAGATCCCGCGTAACCTGGAATGGGCCAAGCGGGTTAGGTAGTACTTGCCTTGTCCAATCTTGGGTCAGGGCAGGACCCGCCCAGTCCCGATCCTTGTCGCACAGGGCCCACCTATCCTATTTTTTTGGGTTGGACCACTAAATAATAGTTGCGTGCGATAGTACAGAAATTTGATAGGGTTACCTCATCACAACAGTAGCCAAATGGGAAGGCGCACGATAGGTGGTTGGATCTGGTTGGGCCAACTTAGAGGATGTTGGCGGAGCACAGGACACCGGATCTAGTCAGGATAACCTAAAATGAAGGATCGAGGTAGAACATGGGGTTATATGTGTGTAAAGGTTCATGGGAGGTCTGGATGGCAGAAAATAGGGTGAGTCAATGACTTAGTGGGGTGGTAGTTTCAATGGATGCATGTGGGAGAATCTGCCCCATCATTTTTCTTATTTTATCCTTTTTACGTTTTTTTTTCTTTCCAGCTAATAACAGCCATACGTAGTTAGTACCCACTAACCCTTTTTTAACTAAATGTTTGTATTGTTTTAAGAAGTCAAAAAATCTTGTTAAATAGGCTTGGTCATCCATTTATTGTGTTATTCCACATATTGGTGAAAGATGGAATTATAAAGGAAACAATGGCCGGTAAAACTATTTCAGCCGTAATCTGGGATGGAACATGGGGTTCAAACAAAAATCGTCTGGCTGACAGATTTCAGGTATAAAACAACATATATTTATAAATATGGATTCTTCAAATTATACCCAAAGAAATTTCTATTCAATATCCATATAAAAATTATACATAGCCATAACTAGGTCATCCAACAAATATTAAATAAACCTTGAATATTAAAATAATATCCATTCATATAACATATTCTTTCAAAATTGAATCCCCAGGAGTGGCCTTTTTGAACCCTCCACACCCAGGAACCCCCATCCCCACGAAGAGGTCATCCGGAGAAGCCTCAGCCGGGAAGGAGTCGTTTCCAGTCAAGATGACAGAGCGTCCCACGGGGTTACACATTCATATAAGATATCTATGTATTTACTTTAATAATTGTAAATATATTTAATAAATAAATTCAATATCAATTATTCTAAACTAGAATAATATGAATTTATTTATCCCGTGATTATCATGTATTCTCAAACATATCCTGGACCCCATGGTGGGGCCCACCATGTTCTAAACCCCTATTGATCAGATTATGGATGAATTTAGAATAACCTATTAACTGTGACCCTCTAGGACCTTATCTCGAGAGTAGTGAATATTATTCACAGATCGGGAGCAGATTCTAGCGACTCATCAAGGCCCCTAAAGAGACAATGAATAGTCACACCAATAGTAACCTTCCTATGAACACACGCCATGTAATATAATCTATTTGTCTCATGATATATCATAAAGTAAGACACACACTTTGGGTTATCATCATTTTTTCTTTATTATTCATTGACCTTACTAGATGGACTTACCTTCTTCTATTATGACCATGGATTTAGTGAAGGCACTACCATCCTGATCAAATGGGCTCGAGATATTTATTCCTATTAGAAGAGAAAAAATTTACCTTGATTATTCAATCAATGTCTTACTACACATTATGCACTCAACACAAGCTACCTCACCACAACTTTAATGTTTTGGTTTTTTACTTGGATCAAAGTATGTGATAAAATGATATACATTAATAATAATCTCAAGTTGGGAGACCATTACATGTGTTCGTAGATAGGAACTAACAATGAATCTTGAAACATGTGGTGTTCCTATTGGGGGTTCAGTACTCATGATCTCATCTACTCAAGATCACCAAATGCGAATGTCATGAGTAAAAGTCTCAATGCTTATGATCACCCAACAATTAATAGTCAAACATCATATGTGTCCATTCAGAATGATGTATCTAGAATATAATAAAATTTTAAGATTAATGTCATAATATCATGAGGTTCTCATTATAGCATGATGTTTCTGATGATATTTCATGCCCACACTCATTTCAAGTTAATGCAGACCTGCTTTCCAAAGGCAGTTGGTCACTTGGATTTTTCAAATGACATCTTAGAAAACACATTGGCTGAGAGGATAGGTGGTTGGGATCATCAAACATTTTTTGGGGTAATTATTTCCTATAATGAGACTCTCTTATATATTTAAGGCATATTCATCAATCCTTTATTAAATCCAAAAAATAAAATAGGTTACCATTATATTAGCAATCAATTATTAGAATTTATTAGTTTGAGAATAATCTGTATGCATCCAAGGTTTTTTATCAATGAATACATATGTATGTATCCAAGGTTCTCCATCGATGGTACCCTTTTATGAACATATTAGATATTCTTATATCATTTATTACTATGATGCTAGTTTTAAGACACACAGTGGAGAAATATGGAATTTATCATCATCCAAGAAGATGAGAGTTATTTTGATGTCAGGATCAGGCCCATGAGTTAGGCTTCCTCCATATCCTTGTGAAAGTAATCAGAACCCACATGGTTTAGTGACACTTAATGGGACACATCATACCATTTAAGGTTATGTGATAAGGACCAAACCGTTTGGTTTAACATCTTGTGACAAGGATATCTAGGTAAAAGGTTCATAGTCAAGGGATGGTATGGGGCTTATATCAAAGTAGCTCAAGGGACCTAAAAGATATTTATCCTCCCAAGATAGATGTGACCTTATGGGAATACGACACTGAGAATATTAGGGTGAATTTGGGGTGTTGGATTTGGACCTCAAGGAGGCTTCTTACATACCCCTTCTGGATAGGAATCAAATCCCACATAGTTCAAAAGGGTTAGAAATTACACCTTTGGAGGCAGCACAATTTTCCTAAGTAGGAATATGGAATTTTGAGGTAGTGATAACATGGTTGGGGATTATACCGAATATGAGGCCCAATTTGGTGAAGGCAAGAGGAAGACCCAAGTATGGAATCTCCTCTCAAGGAAGCTATTTTATCATGAATATTTCATGATCATTACTAACCTTTAAGATCATGTTAGTCATGATCAGTCTGAGAAACAAGAGGAATTGGAAGATCTGACAAACCACACAATCTCCTCCTTTTTTTAGTGGACGAGGCTGAGGCTACAGGAGAGAGAATGGGTTTTGATGTTCATGTCTCCTCTTTTAGTATCAATCCACGAGGTATGGAATAAAATAGGGATATAACCACATGAAATAAATAATAGGGTATTACTCTACTAGGGATTCCCTATTCTTGATTTTATAGAATATGAGAGAAGGATAAGGCACTATCCCTCATCAAAGGGGAAGAAAAGTGGTTCCCCTCACTGTCTGAAATGGGGATGTCCCTAGAAATTTCTACAAGGTTGGGGTCCTCATTACAAAGTGGATACACAATTGTTAAAATCTCTATGTTCTTACCCATTGGGTAGTATAAGCATAATAAACTTTTACTAAGGGAATGAGCAATCCAATGGGAAAACACTGATGTTTCTTTTTCCCTAATCATGAAATTCTAGAGGTCCTGGTGGATGTTATCCTTGATTAGTTCATGAAGTGGGCCATATGGGGCCTAGATTTTTACATGAGAGGTTAATAGAGAGAGTTAATTGTATAGTTCATGGAGGGTCCAAGGTAAGGCTGAATGCTACATGGAAGAAGGGTACCAAAATTGAAATACTTCATCCCGCAAACTGTTTTCTATGAGGGATGGCCGTATAAAAAGATTCCATATGCATAAGGTTTTAAAATGATGATCATCAAAGGATTTTTTTATACATCTAGTTTTCCAAAAAGGGGGTTTTATATGAAGATGAGTTCTTATGTGAGAGTATCCCCCTTTGCAGGTGGTCGGGTGAGTTCCCTTTCTTACTTTTCTATATGTAGTAATTGAATACCTACTGAAATTGATTTCTCAAGTTGTTTATATATATATATATATATATATATATATATCTTTATTTTTAAATATTTATTTGTGTGTCTCACCCATACATATATGGGGATTTTATAGGGGTATGAATGTAACCATTCCCAGGTTGACTAGAAATAATAGAAAACTACCGCGTGTGATGGATTTTAGTTTGTGGGGGGGGGGGGGAGTTGATTACTCACTCTGCAAACTAATATTTATTTATGGGGGGCCAAAATGTAACAACTCACCTAAAAAGTGAGATATCATTTGCGGGGGTCTGGAAGAGGGTGCCTTGGCCCACAAATGAATATTCGTTTGTGGGGTCCTGAAGAGGATTCCATGGACCACATTTTTTTTCATTTACTGGGGTACTGAAGAATATTCCTTTTCCTATAAATGAATTTTCATTTTTAGGGGTCCTGAAGAGGTTTCATTGGCCTAAAAATAAATTTTCATTTGTGGTGGTCCTATGCGGAGCAATGACCCGCATAACAAGAATGATATGAAGAAAAAGAAATTTCCTTTGAGACTCTACATCCTTGAATAATTTTAATCTTCATAAAATATATTGATTCATTTATTAAGTACTTTATAAATTCATAAAATCCTTTTTATCTTCCATATGAGATTTTCCAGACTAAAAAAATTCCCCTCATCAAAGTGGGATACAATCGACATGTAGGGGAGTTTATTCTGAGGAAGAAGTCGGGCTGGTTAAAATATTTGTGGGGTGCATGTGGACCAAGAGAAGGTTCCACACTTATAAAAGGTGTTAGAATAAACTCATTTTTCATGTAGTGAATTAAGCACTTTACGGTCCGATCTGAGCTTTCCCATGTAGTATCCATCTCTGCATATTAATTTTCTTTGTGGATGAACTTTCTATATAGTGAAGAATCACAATATCTGTACTAGTATTTTCTATAAATTATCCAATGTTACTTTTCGATAAACTTTTTCCCACATAGTGATAAAATATTCCATATGATGAATTTAAGTGCTTCACGGCCCGTATAGCATGCTATGTGATTCACCATAATTTTCTATGCGAGGTGTTTTATGCTTTGTGAAAGTTGTTTGTATCCAATATTTCCTTTTTTTAATTTGAATAAGATAATAAATGGATCCTACATAGTCTACTTTCACTATTGATTAAAAGAGGAATTCCATGGTTGAGAGTGTTGACAATAAGGAAAAACACGATTTTGTTCCATATCATCAAATTTTAGCAGGATTCATAGGTACTAGACATTGAGAGTATTCTATCTCAGATAGGCTACCTATTTACGGATTCAGTTTTTCATCAGATGTCATTATCCCAACACTGCATCATAAGAATCAACCACTATCTTGGATAATAAATTGTAACAACACACCCTGAACAAATATCTTAGTGAAGGGTTCCTTTATCCAAGAGACCTAATCTGAGGGGTTTGTTCTAAATCATACCCCTTTTTTATTAGAGGAAAAAATATGAGCACCAAAATCATATATTCATTGCTATTAATCTATTAAGATGAAATAAATAGTCTATTATATGCTAGGATGGTCTTCGAAATGGGATCTTCATCCTAGAGGATCATTCAGACTAGAATGGGGATGAACTTTTTGGGTTCGCCAGATCTATGAAGAGTTTAAGGCTGATCCAAGGGCTATCATAATATACAAGGCTATATGGTTTTCATAAAATTTTTCTCATCGAAACAGATCCATCATCCCTCGCCTGCTTAGCTGGTGGATCACAGATACCAATACATTCCACTTGGTGCATGTAAAATCAATTATTAGTCTTTAGGACGTCTAAATGATCATGGGGGAACCCATCATGGGTGATATGTATGATGATTTACTTCCTCCTTTAGTGTGGGATGACTCCAATAGAACCCCTCCATTTGTAAAGGAGTTAATCAACATAGCACATAATCTTCAAGAGGTCAAGCCCCAACCCAGAATAGATGTCCCTTTTTCTGATTGGATTCAAATATTTTCCACACCAAATGGTCACAAGGCTCATGCAAGGAGGACGAGGATGTGTCCTACTCATAGAATTCGGAGACATACCGGCGCTTACTAGTAGATGATCAAGGAAGGTCTCTTTAATCAGTGGGTTTGGAAAGTTTCCCCTGGTTCTGACCAATTTTATTAACTTTTAGCTTTCTTGGAAATGTTTTTGAGTTGATGGTTGATATAGGTACTTTAATCAAGCATTGGTGTCAGAGTTTCAAACATTATGATGGCATCCAAGTTAGCATCCAAGTTAGTGACCACAAGATTTATAAACCTAGAAATCCCAATATTATCATAGATATATCATCTACTGGGATGAATTAGCTGGGGGTGAGCCTCCCTATAGGCTCTCATTCCCCTTCCAACTCCTATGGGTATGGTTATCAACTCATATGGGGGGTTATGAATTCATTAATGACCATAAAATTCTAGAAACTCAATTCAAGCCCTAATTATAGTGTATAAGTGGGGTGACTCCATTAAAGTTAGGGTAAAGTGATGTGAGGAACATGGTAAATTATCATAACTATTCAATATATTACCCTTATTATTATCCTATTGGTACCTTGGTAAATGATGTATTTGGAAATAATACAAGATGAGGGTACCTCATTTCCTTGAGGGAGTGTGTTTTGGTTTCTAGAATTAATGTAAAGATGATCTGTTAATGGTATTCACCTTGATGATTTGTACATCAATTCCATTTTGTCCAAAATAGGTTCCCTATGTTGGTCAATACAACATGCAAGGAAAATAATTTGATGGAAACTTATCAGATTTGGTTGATGTTTACAAGGGAAGATATGAGCTCCTGGATTGAACTTCTTCTCAAAGACATCAATCTCGGACTTACAAAATCATATCCTAAATCCTGGATCTTCTCATACCCAAATGAAAAACTGGTAAATATCTATTAATAAGGGTCCAATCATAGTTGATTATATAGAGGGAAATGATCATGAAACATGGTTCGTTAGGACGGGAAAGGATATTTCACTGAGGAAACTCCTCATAAATGAAATGTAGAAGAAGAGGATGAAGATCTAGGGTCCAACCCCTCAAAATGCCGATTATGCACCAATTGAAAAAGCTACTCATCCATCTTCCCAAATTCCCATCCTATTAGAGGATTCATATCCCATGGATTAGAGGGAGTGGGACACATGGAGGATTTATATGTCTATTAATAGGATTTAGAGTTTCCTACAGGGGAAGGAAATTATTTTGACTGGGTATGGTGGCATATCTACACCTGAGCGAATTTCTAATATAGAGCGTCCTGATTTTGTGGAGGCTTATATCCAGGACCTTGAAGAATCCATTCATTTAATATGAGGTAAATTCATATTTTCATAGTTGGTACTTGAAATATTGAGACCATAAGAAATCAAGAGTGAAGATATAAACAATGGTTTAGAGGGGACTAATAAGGAATATTTTCCAGTCCCACATGAACTTGATGGCATGCCTTCTTCCTTGTAACTAGGGACTCAAAAGAACCCCACTCCAAGGGAATTGGTACCTGAGATGGTAAGGAAATAGGCGCGACAACTTCATCTTACTCTACCTACAAGGTCAAACCCCTCTTCATTATTTATCCCCTTCCTGGAAGCATTTCCTAAATCCTCGAGAGAGTGGGATGCTTGGAGATGAAATGCATCCGCTGAAGATATCTGGGGGTACTTTAAGATGAGGAAATTTATCTTCTTAGATTTGAGATAATTACTGCACCTGAACATATCTATTTCTGAGAAAATATTGAATAGTTCAATGCATATCATGAGGATATGGATGCCTCCATCCATTTATTAAAATATAGGATTGATTGGTTTGACTGGGTGTAGGAAATGTTAGTGGAAATGGTGGAAGAGATCGATTTTAGGGAAGAGGTAATATAATCTCCCACATAGACTCTATTTTTGCTCTCACTGTAATCTTTTAACCCTTATTCTATCTCTCTATACATTTTTAGGAGGTGAGGGTTGATCCGCCACCCATTCCTTCTCCCAAATATATGGAGGGAGGAACTGTGGTTGGGATGGATGCTACTATGGATGAAAGGGACATTATAGAGGGATCTCTCAAGGAAACAATCATATACATGCTTTGATTGCTGACCCAAATAGAGTATTACTACCACCTCCTACACCTACTATGTCAACTGTGAGATTATCTTCATGGTAAATCATGAGGTGTAGGAAAGAGAGGAAGTTTTCAATTCACATTTGATTTGGGAAAACAAGTAAGAATTGTATCCTTATTACATAATTTTAATTTTATATGTCCAATTGTGTTAATGTTTTGACTTGTGCATGGGTTTTCATAGGATATATAATTCAGGAGGTTAAAAATATTCAATATCATTTTCCCCTTTGCTTATGGATATGGATATAATAGGAATGATGGGTTTGAGGAAAATTGAACTAAATAAAGACCTGGGACTGATCTATGTCATTGTCGGAGATGAGGGTGAGGGAGATAATGATCAATCTTCAAGGATGATTGACCTTATTCCCCCATAAGGTAGAATTGTAGAGAAAACAACAACATGGGACCAAGAAGGTTTTAGTCCAACTGTTTCCCCAAGTTTGTTGATGTTCATACCTATGGTATCAGTGTTTATGAGTGACCTTTTGGAGGTTACTAACTTGTCTGAATATGTACACATTGAGCATTCCTCCCAAAAGAGAAGTATCCTGAGGCCAACCCAAAAGATGAAGAGGTGGCTCATGTAATGCCTTCTAGTGATGTGATGGTGACCAAGGAGGTTAGTACCTCAGCAGATGAAGGTGATTATCTTGACTTTTTGACTATCTCACATCCTTATTTACTAGGTATTGATAAATAGATACCAATTTTAGGAGCATTGGTTTAAGTATCTGAGATCCCGAATGCTTCAAATTTTTAATCGGATGAGGTTACCACAACTTTGACTACTGTAGAACATACTTTTCTTGAAAATGTTGATGATAGGAATTCTCTTGTTTAAGTAGTCACAGAACTCATTATTCTCTTTGAGAGTGATTCTTAAGTAGACTAGAAGACCCTCAATAATTTCCACATCACCTGGTAAATATTATGGAGGGATACCTAGAAACTTATTTTCTAGACCCCTTTATCAAATATACCATAGAAATTTCCCAAGATGCACCACATGTTTTATTTTCTTGGTTAAGGAGGGTTCTACTACCATGCCTTACATATCAAGGTGAAGGAGGCGATTGGTTTTCAAGATAGGGTGAGCACGCTACAGTCTCAACTCACAACTATGGAGTCTATGAACCATTTTTCTATAACTAAAATATTATACTTAATAATTCCTTTAAACAAGATGAAGTAGTATCCTAACACCCAAGACGAGTTGCAGAATAGAGGAAATTGGTGGAATAGCTCCATAAAAAGCTAGATCGCCTCAATAAATAGTTGGATCATGTTTAAGTAGTGACTAATAAAGATTATAAGCTAGTAAAATATTAATAAAATGATGGGATAGAATCTTTTTAGAAGGTTTAATCACTATAAGATTATGAAGAAATAGAGGTTACAAATTTTTTAGAGTTACATCAAGCGATAAAGGAATCTTACCATATAATGATTTAGATCTATGAATATTCTAATAAAATATTGTAAGAACACTAATTCACTTATATGAAGAGACTCTGAGTCGTGGATGCTCCTCTATCTCCTTAACATACAAAATGAAAAGTGATTTTTTTCCATCATATATATCTTCATTCCAACTTTCCCTATCAATTTTAATAGTAATATTGGATTTTGATCACTCGTTGTAATGTCAATGTATCAATGTTTTCAACATGAAATAAGGAGAATAATAAACATGATCTAAATTTATCTTAGATCATATTACCTAGAGAGTGTAGATTCAAATTTTTCCTAGGTCTCCCATTGAAGTTTTTCAACCTGATGACTGTTCCATGTCTTTTTATTTGTAGTTTAGGGTCTTATATGATTGACCAATATGGATAGTGTTTTAGGTTGAACATCTTTGACCAATAGTTATGAGAGTAATAGTCCTAAAAAAGGATAGAATACCTTGAATATAAAACTCCCTACATAAATTTGACTCATGTGTAGGGATGGAATTTTATTCTTAGCATGTATCCGCAAACTAGGGAACATGTTCCCGAATATTCTGTGTAGATAAAACTCATACATTGGAAATGGGGGATTAATATTTTGGGCCACAGATGGTTTTTGTTCCAAAATAATTCTACACGGATCAATATATCATGTACAGGGAAGATAAATTCCACAATAAATGGGACACTTGAGAAGTTTTGAGTCATGTGGGGTGGAATTATACCTCTCATTTTAAGGTCATGTCATGGGGGATCAGTTTACTATTTTTTAATAATGAAAATGAATCTCAATTATGCTAATTAGAGTGACTCTATAGGTCCTATAAGATCACATGAGTCATGATCAGTGTTAGAAATAAGATGAAACTTGGGAAATCATTTAAATATATATAGGAGTACATGAAAGGGAACATGTGGTGTAATTTTTTCCTTAATTAGATTTCATGGAGGTACATGATTGATGTCAATGAAAACTCATAGTTAGGCTCGATAACCATGGCCAATGAATCCTTGAGAAAGGATTCTACCCTTATATAGATTTAATTCTTATATAGAGGAAAGGAATTTTAAAATTTAATCCTATTATGGGATTAGAATAATGCAATTCTCCAAATCTAGTACCTTCGTATGGATATGTCTCTCATGTAGGTAATGGGTCATATGGAATTGACTATGTATCGCATAGTTTTAAGGTCATGCTAAAAGGACTCATATGTTCTATAGTTTAGGGTAATGTGATGAGGAACTTGTATTATAGTTTAATGTCATATAGATAGGAAGAGTTTCATATATTTTAACATCATTATGAAATGGAAATTGGCCACACGATTTAATGTCATGTTGTGAGGATGTACGATTGTGTTAGTTTAAGGTCACATATCTTTGACCAAGAGATTAGTGATTTTATATTCCAATGTAATCTAACCAAGAATGTTTTATTATACTTCATCCATGAAGAGGGAAGGTTGTAAGCTATAATCTGAGGGATTTTGGATCTGAAAAGTGATATGGGAAAAATATGCAAGGAATGACCAAATACCATGATAAAAAAGAGGTTTACAACATAAATTTTCAAGGATTACAGAGATATAATAGGTCTTTCCTAAGGATGAATGTGCCTATGGTTGACAAGAATTTTGAGAGTGACTTATGAAGTTAGGAATTGAGGAATATTATGCATAGTAAAAATAAATGTGTCCTTAGTAATCAGACATTCTATCATCGATGGACATGGAAAGCTTATAGAGATTCATATTTTCCTATACAGAGATTTTGATTTGTATAAGGAAGGTTCCTGAGTATGGAAAGAACATTTTATGTCAAAATTATTTATAAATGGAGATAAATGTTTCCTTTACAGGTTTGAAACATACATAGGAAGATGGTTTTTTTATATTATAGTTGGGCTCAATATATAGGATCTGGTCGTTGCTATGTATCTCATTTAAGAGAGAAGAAATCCGCACATAGTTCTGGGAGAGATTCCCCACCCTAATCAATTTTTTAGAGAGGATATGTTTTAATTTGAATAATGGATCACAAGTGGGGTTAGAACCTGTATTGGGCCTTCTATACTGATTAGATTTGGATACAAGAGAGAAGGGTCATTTTTATAATATAGTTTCACTTAGATATAGGATATGTGTGTCACTACATATCAAGTCAAAGTGAGAATAAAGACACACATAGTTTTTTGAAATATGGGTGGTGGGAGACCAACACCCATTATAGTGGTCCTCTCAGATGAGAGCCACAAAAAATGCACAATTTAAAATCATATAAGTGTTTTCAACCTTGCAGTTTAACATCGTGCGGAAAGGACATATTGTACACCTTTTAAGGTCTTTTATCTAGGACCATATTAAACCAGACATGAACAGATATGACTTGATCGTGTGGGGGAAGACTTTACCAAAACTCATAATCCCATGTGAGCTATGCTTGGTGTGAGAAGAAAGGAGTGACAAGGGCTTATTTCACTACATAGAGGTGATTAGAGGGAAGGATATGGGTATTTAATCATGTGGTGGCTAGACCAGGATGTAGGTGAAGGTTTCAGGCGCAGTGGAAGCTTGGTTGGGGTGGGACCCAACTTTGATTTTTACCATTATCAATGATTATTCCAGGATAAATACGATGATGAACGCCAGTCTCCACGAAATATAATCAAAGATTTAGATAAATAAGAAAGAGGCTTGAAACCTTAGAGAGGATCTTGTAAATCATGTTTATAATTAATTTAATTAATTTCATAAAGAAAAATAATACATGTATCTTTGGTATTTTTCTTCGTTGATGATGTTGATCATCCGAAATGACCCTTTCAGATTATCTCATTGTGCTAGTAAGGATCTAAACTAGAATCCCTATAGTGGTGATCCACACGTGATCTGATAGCCTCCGATCGACACCGCTCATTCTCCGGGTGCTAGCGTGGCAAAGTGAGTGTCTTGTGTCGGTCATTCTTGATCGCTTGTTCTTCAGCCTTGAAGAACGTCTCTCATTCTTGAGAGGGGGGAGAAGAGGATTCGAGAGAGAAATTGTTTGGCTCAAAAATTATCAATTCACCAGGTGTGTGGTGTGGTGTGGTGTCTGGCACAATAGGTGTACTTTCCTATTTATATAAATGGAATTTCAGTTACAATATTTAATTGCATAGAAACAATTAAATACATTCATGGACTTAGAGAAAACCCATGAAATTAATAATAATACCACATCCTTATTTATGGTGTGCCAACTTGCATAAAATGGAATTATAAATAAAATTATGCATCAAAAAATAATAGCAGCATTATTTTAATTTGTGCCAACTAGTTAAAAAATTATTTACCATCTTGCAAATAATTATTTTACTACCAGACCGACCTTGGTCCGTTTGAACTCCACTTCCATTTATTGAACACCCAAATAAATAAATAAATAATTCATTCTCTTAAATAAATATTTCATTTACAAACTAGTAAATAAATATTTATTAAATGTTCAATAAAATAAATAAATAAATTTTATTTAATTTATGTGATCATTGTAACTTGAATAACATTATTCCATAGTCTTCAGAATAATATTTATTTCATTAATTAAATTCAAATAGAATTTAACCAAGACCGCCAAAAACACTTAGTGTGTGACCCTCTAGGATTCTTTCTTGTTGGTATTAGGTGGGATTGCCTAAACTCCAAGAGTACTATCTAGAAATTGGTCAAGTAACCCAAGAGAAAGAACATAAAGTCGCAATAATGACATCCACATACGAACACTCACTATGTAATATAATCCCTTTGTCGCAATATCTCATCAAGAAGGTTTCATGATTGTTTCATCAACTTTTATGCTTGATACGTCGTTCTTTGACTACCTGAAATAAAACTGTCATTACACCATGGCCATGGAATTTCACACGACAGTTCTATTTTAATCAAAGGGATGAGATATCAACTTCCATAAATGGAAGGGACATATCCTTCCTCAACTTATCCATTAATAACATGCCACTCATGACGCACCCAACATACCCTACTTCCCACCAACTGTCTATGTGACTGCTTTCATCAGTAAATCAAAGTGCGTAAGTCATGACACGTATTAATGATAATCTTAAAGTCTAAGGATCATTACACAAACTCGCAAATAGAAATATACGATGACACCAAAACATGCGGAATTCCTACCAGCGGGTCTGTTCTCATAATCTCCTATCTTAAAGATTACCAAGTGCGAACTTCATGAGAGGAAGTCTCATCTACTTACGAGTACTCGCACCTAATGGTATGCATGCTATGTGTCCCATCATAGCATGTCATCCAACCACAAAACTATATTTAAGAATATTTTTATATCATTTCAAGGTTCTCATCATAGCGGGGAACTGTCATAACCTTATCAATTCAACAAATACTCTTGGACATCATTACATAATATCATGCAGAACAATGAACAATATGTAATAATACATTGAATATCCATGTAATAAAAGTAAAACTAGTTGGTCTTAGGACACTAACTCTTACAAACTCCCACTTAGACTAGAGCCAACTACCTACGACTTTCAGTCCGCTGGACCTCACATAATGATCATGTTTCTACTAAGTCAAGGCTTTAGTCAAGGGGTTCGCCACGTTGTCTTCCGTGAAAAAACTACTCACTGAAACTTCACATATCTGAGAAAAATCCCTCAACAGATGATACTTCTGAAGTATGTGCTTCATTCGCTGATGTGACCTTGGCTCTTTTGCGAGAGCCACTGCTGCAGTATTGTCATAGTACAGGGTGATGTGATATTTACTGCTAGGTATCACATCTAGCTCCTGTACAGAGCTTCACATCCAAACTACTTCTTTAGCTGCCTCATAAGCTATGATATACTCGGAATCTACTATAGAATCTGTGACCACAATTTTCTTTGAGCTCTTCCAGCTCACTGCACCTCCATTCAAAGTGAAGATGTATCCCGTTTGCGACTTCATGTCATCTTGATCAGTCTAGAAACTTGCATCTACATATCCTCTGATGACTAGTTCCTCATCTCCTCCATAAACCAGGAACATATCCTTAGTACGCCTCAAATAATTTAGGATAGTCTTGACTGCCATCCAATGGAGGTCACCTGGGCCAGCTTGATATCTTCCTACTGCACTCAATGCGTAGGCGACATCTAGCCTAGTACATAGCATGGCATACATGATTGACCCAATCGCTAATGCATATAGAGTCCTTTACATTATCTTTCTTTTGTCATGTGTCTGAGGACATAGTTTCTTGGAAAGATGTATGTCATGTGACACTGGAAATAATCCCCTCTTATATTGTTCCACACTGAATCTCTCCAGTATCTTATCAATGTATGTACTTTGACTTAGGCCCAACAATATCTTGGATCTATCATGATGTATCTTGATCCCAAGAATATATGCTGCCTCGCCTAAGTCTCTCATAGAGAAGCACTGGTTCAACCCTGCCTTAATAGACTATAAGACTAGTATCTCGTTTCCAATAAGTAATATGTCATCAACATATACTATTAGGAAAATGAATGAACTCCCACTAAACCATTTTTAGACACAATGCTCACATTCATTCTTGATAAAACAAAATTCATTTATGGATTCATCAAAACAAATTTTCCATGACTTTGATGCTTGGTTTAATCCATAAATCGACTTCTACAACTTGCATACCGTATTATAATTCTTTGGAGTCACAAACCCTTCTGGTTGTGTCATGTAGACATCTTCCTGAAGGTTCCCATTAAGGAATGCTATTTTGACATCCATTTTCCAAATCTCATAGTCATGGTAAGCTGCAATGGAAAGTAGAATTCGGATGGATTTCAGCATTGCAACTGGTGAGAAGGTTTCATCATAGTCAATTCCTTGACGATGTTTAAAACCTTTTGTAACCAGTCGTTCATTATAGGTACTGACTTGTCCTTCCATGCTCAGTTTCTTCTTGAATACCCATTTGAAACCAACAGGCTTTATATCAACTGGAGGATCTACCAGAATCCAGACTTGGTTTTGTTACATGGAATCCATTTCAGAATTCATGGCTTCTTTCCACTTGTAAATGTTTGTGCCACTTAATACTTCCTTGTAGGTTAGAGGATCATTATTATTAACTAATAAGGAGTCACCATCCTCGATAACTAGAAAACCATACCCTTCTGGTTCTCTAACCTCTCTTGTACTCCTACAAAGTACTTGTTTCTCTGGAACATATTCTTATTCCATGGGGCTTTGTGGAATCTATCCTTGTACCAACTCTCGTATACCTTGATCCTTGACTTCATCGAAGTCTATCTCGCTCCCACTATCTCTTTTGGATATGTGATCCCTCTCAAGGAATATGGCATGTTTGGCCACTATAAACCTTTTTTATAAGGGGTTTTATAGGTAATATACCCTTGTTTCCTTAGGGTATCCTATAAAGGCACTCTTTGTGCCTCAGGGTGAGAGTTTTTTACCTAAAGAGGCCTTAACAAATGATTCGCTACCCCAGACATGTAAATTCGATAACATGGATTTTCTTTCACTCCAGAACTCATATGGAATACCATTTATCAATTTAGTTGGTACTTGGTTTAGTATGTGTGTCATTGTTTGTAACACATGTCCCCAAAAGGATAATGGAAGACTCGCATGACTCATCATTGATATCACCATTTACAACAGGGTGTGGTTTCTCCTTTCGCTCACACCATTCCACTAGGGCATGTTTGGAGGAGTGAGTTGGGATAGGATCCCAAACTCCCATAAGTAATCAATGAAGTCTTTATTAATATATTCTCTACCTCGGTCTGAGTGGAGTTTCTTAATATTCTTAGCAATATGGTTCTCAACTTCATTCTTGTATTCTTTGAACTTATCAAAAGAATCTGACTTATACCTCATTAAGTAGATACACCCATATCTAATAAAATCATCAGTAAAATTTATGAAGTATGAGTACCCTCCCCTTGATTCAACTGAAAATGGACCACACACATCGATATGAACCTTTCAAGAAGTTATTTATCCCTTTCAATTTTCCCACTAAATGGGGATTTGGTCATTTTTCCTTGTAAAAATTCATGACATATGTCAATTGGGTTTAGTTCGAAATAATCTAAATATCCCTCTTGATGTAACTTTGTCAAGAGTTTGTCATTTACATAACCTAGCTGGTGATGCCAATGTTGGGTTTGGTATGAGTCATGTGAAGTATCTTTGTTATCAATTTTTGTTACTTTCTTTGTGTAATCCAATACATAAAGTCAGTTGTATAAATGTGCCCTACCATAACAAATGTTATCTATGTAAAAGAAGCAACATTCATTTCCAAACTTGAAAAAAAAATCCATCTATATCTAATCTAGATACATAAATAATGTTTTTAGTAAGAGAAGGAACATAATAACAACCCTTTAACACCAAGATCATCCTAGTTGGAAACGTGAGGTGGTAGTCCCTAATAGCTACAACAACAAGTCTGGCTCTATTGGATACTCATAGATCTACCTACCCTCGATCAATCTTCCTGAATCTACTTGGTTACTATATTTGGATACATATGTGAGCACCAAAAACTGTATCTAATACCCAATTTTTAGAAACAGATAGATTGTATTCGATAACAAATACACCTAAATCTTCCCCTTGCTTCTTAGGCTGGGTGCAGTTCTTCTACCAGTGTCCCTTCTTTCCACATGCGAAACAAACAACCTCATGTTCCCTTGCCTTTCCTTTGATCTTCCTTTTCTTGGAAGGTCGTGAAGAAGCTTTGGGCTTAATGCTCTTCGCCTTCCCTTTCCTCTTATTCACCATAATGACAAAAGTATTTTCGCGCTTCATGTCTTTATCCACTTGGAGAATGAGGATAAGAAGATCAGATAGAGACTTCTCAATGTTTTTCATATTGAAATTGACAACAAAGTTAGAGAAGCTCTGAGGGAGTGATGTAATAATGAGATCAGTGCCCAGTTCTTCGGGGAGTTTAAACCCTAGAACCTCTAGGCACTCAATGTAGCCAATGATCTTGACTAAATGAGGCCCAACTTGGGTACCTTCTCCAAGATTACTCTGAAAGAGTTACTTAGAGATCTCAAACCTTTCATGTCTTTCTCTCTCCTGGTAAAGACCACGGAGGTGCTCGAGCATACGATAATCATCCATGTTTTCATGAGACTTCATGAGATCTCTAGACATTGATGATAGCATCAAAAATTGAGCGTTGACTGTGTCATTCATATGTTTCTCATAGACTAGGAAATCCTCATCACTTTCCTCTTTGGTAGGCATATTAGGTAATTCTAACTCCAGTACGTAAGACTTCCATTCATGGCATAGGATAACCCGAAGGCATCTAAACCATTCCAGGAAGTTACTGCCGGTGAGGATGTAGTCCTTATACAGAATTGATCATAGGGATAGTGTGGTTGACGAGTTTTTCATTTTTATTCTAAAATTAAAAGAGAAAATCATTAGTACTTTCTTTATTATATTTTATAAGAAATAATAAATTTTATTAAGTCTCCCACTATTTTATCAATCCCCAATAGCCCTCACCATTGAACTCATAATGTCCAGTTTCCATGACATTCTAGTGGAAAGGATCCATATTACCCTTCGAATAACCCCAACAAGGGTTGGTCAAGCTATTAGAAGGTATTTAAGTAGGCATGTCTTTTCCAACTGCAGGCTTGCAGCTCCTTGATATGTTGAGTGGACTCCCCAATCATGAAATCCTGACTTTGGATTTCCTCAACTCTTGCCTCAAATATTACACCAAGTCTAGAAAGGTCTACTCCTCTTGATGTAATATGGTTAAGTCAACCAGAAACCTTTCATAAGGTATTCCTTTATAAAAGTAAGTGTCCCAAAAAGGGTTGGTCAAACACATATTTTTATTGAGTTTTCCCTTAATCAAGTAACAGAAGGCGTGTTCTGACTTAATATTTTATTTGAGGTATTTTTTATCTCTTATGCATGAATTGATTATTATCATTATCACACACTTGTTAATATTAAGTGAAACTTACTTAAGTGATTAACCATGTCTTGATAATATTTACGCATAAGTCTAGTTTATTTTAGTTCCATATTTCATGCTTGTTTAATTCATTAATTATGTAATCATGACAACACATCCATAATGATAAACCATGAAACTGAATAAAATAAAGTAAATGGAATGATCATGAGATTTTCTAATGGTTATTTTATCTATTGGTTGATAAACTTACCCTAACATAGGGGAGAAACACCTTGAACCTTTTGGGTCCATGTTTATAGCTTCCACTTGTCCACCTCTGTATCTCCTAGGATTGGTTTTGTCTCGGCTCTAGCTTAAACCAGCCCCACTAGTTTGGGAGTTCCATCCATTAAATATGCCACTTTTTTTTAACTCACATGTAGGTGAGGGGTAAAAAGGGGTTTTACATAAAAGAAACATTGGGCATGCATGACCTACATATTAATGGGGAGAATGCTCACATGCCAACAAATTTAATTAAAATAAATAAATTAAAAGAAACCATCCACATAAAAAGGTCTTGGTCTAGCTCATGATCATCCATACATGCAACGATATTTATGCATAAATAATACTAACAATCAATTATTTAATCGTTCTTGTTTAAGATAAATCACACTCGAATCAATTAATTATCATCTTTAATTAATCAATATTTTTATCTTAAACCCTTTTCTGAACTTCCTTTAGATTCTCATCCATCATAATTTTAAACAAATAAATTCATTTAAAATTATCTTTCTACATAACTTGTACCTTGGAGGCAACCCGGTGAATTCCTATTCATAACTACCCAATGAGTAGAAATGAACATTACATAGATATTAAATTAAACACATATTTATAAAACACCTATCACGTGTTGTGACTCAGCTTTATTCCTACATGATGGTACACTTCTCAGGGGTTTGTATAATATAATAATAAATTTTAATAAATCTGCATAATTTGGATGAGTACACAATGTGTAGTTCCAACTACACGGTGTGTATTATTTTTCACCATTTATCTGAAGTACATGGTCGGGGAAACAACATGTGAGTATACTTCTGAAATCTTCAGAGTACATAGCATGTCCAGTGGGCCACACGCCGTGTAGTTCCTCGTTACATGGTCTTCAGCCGGCCATGTCGTGTATGGGGTACACGGTCCAACCCTAACCCGAAGGGACTACACGCCATGTCCATTGGGCCACACAACATCTGATCTGGAAACCGTGTGCCACATGTTCCTGATCAACACAGAGAGTCATTTAAGACTTAGAAAGACTCCAACACATGGCTTGGTTTGGCAGACTAGTCTGATGCATTGAATCTTGACTACATGGTGTGTACTTCCAAATACACACCGTGTGTTCTGTTATTGTTTGGCCAGGAAGCTTTGGCACCTCTATATGAGATCCTCTATTTTATTTTAATCAAAATTAAAAGAAAAGATTGTTTCTGTAAGGTGAATGAGAAACGAAAGAGGAGGAATAGATCTTTAGATTCATATTTGAAGAATGATTAACTTGAATTGAAACAACTAAATTATTAAATGCATAATTCATCAAATAAATATTTAAATAATTATAAACTATGATGTAACCTCTCTGATACCACTTGATGGTTCCGGGTGTAGCGGAAGCGTGGTTGGGGCAGGACCTAACTTTCATTTTTACCATGATCAATGATTATTCTGATATTAATATGACGATGAACACCTGTCTCCATGGAATATAATCAAAGATTTAGATAAAGAAGAAAGAGGCCTGAAACCTTAGAGAAGATCTTGCACAACATGTTTATAATTAATTAAATTAATTTCATAAAGAATAATAATACCTGTATCTTTGGTATTTTTCTTCGTTGATGATGTTGATTTTCCGGAATGACCCTTCTATATTATCTCATTGCACTTGTAAGGATCCAGACTAGAATCCCTCTAGCAGTGATCCACACATGCTCTAATGGCCTTCGATCGACACCACTCATTCTCTGGGTGATAGCACGACGAAGTGAGTGTCTTGTGTCGATCATTCTTGATCACTTGTTCTTCAGCCTTGAAGAATGTCTCTTGTTCTTGAGAGGGGAGAGAAGAGGATTAGAGAGAGAAATTGTTTGGCTCAACAATTCTCAATTCACTTGGCATGTGGTGTGGTGTGGTTTCTATCACAATAGGCGTACTTGCCTATTTATATACATGGAATTTCAGTTACAATATTTAATTGCATAAAAACAATTAAATACATTCATGAACTAAGAGAAAACCCATGAAATTAATAATAATACCGCGTCATTATTTATGGTGTGCCAAATTGCGCAAAACAGAATTATAAATAAAATTATGTGTCATAAAATAATAGAAGCATTATTTTAATTTGTGCCAACTAGTTAAATAATTATTTACCATCTTGTAAATAATTATTTTACTACCGGACTGACCATAGTCTGTTCAAACTCCACTTCCATTTATTGAACACCCGAATAAATAAATAAATAATTCATTCTCTTAAATAAATATTTTATTTACAAACAAGTAAATAAATATTTATTAAATATTCAATAAAATAAATAAATATATTTTATTTAATTTATGTGATCATTGTAACTTGAATAACATTATTCCACAGTCTTGAGAATAATATTTATTTCATTAATTAAATTAAAATAGAATTTAACCAAGACCACCAAAAACACTTAGTGTGTGACCCTCTAGGATTCTTTCTCGTTGGCATTAGGTGGTCTTGCCTAAAGTCCAAGAGTAATGTCTAGCAATAGGTCAAGGAAACCAAGAGAAAGAACGTAAAGTCACAACAACGACATCCACATATGAACACTCACTGTGTAATATAATCCCTTTGTCGCAATATCTCATCAAGAAGGTTTCATGATTGTTTCATCAACTTTTATACTTGATACGTTGTTATTTGACTACCTGAAATAAACTCATCATTACACCATGGCCATGGAATTTCACACGACAGTTCTATTTCAATCAAAGGTCTGAGATATCAAATTCCATAAATGGAAGGGATAAATCCTTTCTCTACTTATCCATTAATAACATGCCACTCGTGACGCACCCAGCGTATCCTACTTCTTGCCAACTATCTGTGTGACAGTTTTCGTCAGTAAATCAAAGTATGTAAGTCATGACACATAATAATGATAATCTTAAAATCTATAGATCATTACACACGCTCGTAAATAGAAATATCAGATAACACCAAAACATGCGGAATTCCTACTAGCGGGTCTGTTCTCATAATCTCCCATATTGGAGATTGCCAAGTATGAACTTCATGAGAGGAAGTCTCATATGCTTACGAGTACTCGCACCTAACGGTCTACATGCTATGTGTCCCATCATAGCATGTCATCCAACCACAAAACTATATTTAAGAATATTATTATAGAATTTCAAGGTTCTCATCATAGTGGGGAACTGCCATGACCTTATCAATGCAACAAATACTCTAGGACATTATTACATAATAGTTATACAAAATAATGAACAATATGTAATAATACATTAAATATCCATGTAATCAAAGTAAAACTAGTTGGTTCTAGGACAACAACTCTTAAAGTAGGATTTGGGCATTGCTATATATCTCGTAGGGGTGAGAATCAAGTTGCACATAGTTTTGGGAAACCATACAGTTTAACCTCATACAATATGGATGAAGGTTACCAGATGTCATGGAAACGATGAGTGATATAAGAATTATCAGGCCATAGATGTTCTGGAATGGTTTGGATGTGGGGAAGGAAATTGTAAACCAAGAACTTGGGGGTTCTCGAATCAAGAATAGTGATATTAGAAAAGTATATAAGGAATGATCATGGACCATGTTCAAAAATTGGTTTCTAAAATAAAGTTGTTGTGGCTTATGGAGATAAAATAGTTCTCTCTTAAAGAAAGATGAGCCTTTTGTTGAAAATCCTTTTAAGGGAGACTTATGCAGAGCCAAAATGAGGAATATTATGCATATTCAAAACAAAGGTGCCCTCAAGAATCAATCATTCCATCACTGATGGCCAAGGAAAGATTATAGAGATCTTAAATTTCTCAGGATAAAGATTATGATGTGTTGAAGGATTGCGTTTGAGAAAAAAGGAAGCATTTGGACTGACATTGACTATGGAATGTGATGTTCCCTATATAGATATTTTTTTGTATATAGGAGAGGGAGTATTATATTTACCTCATGGCTGGGCTTGTAACATGAGGTCTAGGTGTCACTACGTATCTTTTCAAAGTGATAATTATGAAATATGAATTTCTTAGAGAAAGGTGTGGTGGGAGACCAACACCAAGGGTTGTGGTCTACTCAATCAAGAACAAAAATATTATGAATTTTTATGTCATGCAACAAGGATGTGAACCATGTAATTTTATATCATTTGGCAAGGAAGTTTTAAAAAAGGTTAACGTCTTGTGACTAGGATGTTAGGCTATGTAGTTTAGATTCCTACAACTTAGACTATGACATCTTGTAGTTTTAGGTAATACAATTAGGACCATATTTCATGAATTTATGGTCATGACTACAAGACCAGATGTCATGAAGTTTATCATCATGTGATGAGGATGAAATATGTGCCTTTTATGGTTATGCATACAGGACCAATGATGCTACATAATTTCATTTCATATAGTAAAGATGAAATATGTTCCTTTTAATTTCACGTATACAGGATCAATGATGCTACACAGATTAATGTCATGTAGAAAAGATGAAATATGTGCCTTTTATGGTCACACATATAGGTCCAATGATGCTACATAGTTTAAAATCATGCATCAAAGATGAAATATGTTCCTTTTAAGGTCATGAATATAGGACCAATGATGATACATGGTTTGACACCATGAAATAAAAATGAAATATATTCCTTTTAAGTCTATTTATATAGGAAAAATAATTCTGCATAGTTTAACATCATGAAGACACTACTATAAAATATTCCTTTAAGAGTGATAAAATGTCCTTTATCAATACGAAAGAAGCACTAAATACCAGAGTCGGATTAAAATCCTTAGGATTTTATCAGCACTAAAAAAACGGTGATAAATGGGTCCTTTATCATCACTTTTATTTAGCACTGATAAATGGGCATACTACAATGTGTTGTAATAGTACATTGTAGCACTAGTGTAGTGCGCTGTAACAACACACTGTAACACCAGAAACACCACCAGATATCAAAAAAATAAAGTACCAATATAGAATTTAAATGAAATAAAACTTACAACCCAAATAAAAGAAAAAAAACTATATTATAGACATTTAAAACATTTGTTATCAAAATTACATAAGTACAAATTATTACATACATTCAAAAACATCAATATTCTTTTATCTTTTGATCTTGAC
Organism: Viscum album; assembly: GCA_963277665.1. Lineage (NCBI taxonomy): Eukaryota > Viridiplantae > Streptophyta > Magnoliopsida > Santalales > Viscaceae > Viscum > Viscum album. The sequence continues at coordinate 732,139,375 of OY728130.1, forward strand.
CTCGACTTATGCTATTGTCGAAAAAACCACACCTACTTGAGAAAAATAACTCACCTGTATAAGAAAAAAATTATTATGTTATTAATAATATAAAGAAATAAATTAATATAATTTTTTAATTTTAAACTAAACTTTGAGTCATACTAGGAACACTGTGTATCAGATTGAGTTATGGTTGATTCTTGCACGTCACACCATTTCTTGTTTTTCTTCAAGAATTATCTATATGAAAATTAATTAAATAAGTATAAAATAAAAATGATAAGGAAATTAATTAATTAATAGAATATATAATGATGATAAAACAATCTAGGCTCATTTTCTTGGTTTTGGAGATGTGATGCACATTTTAAAATAAAATGAAACTTATATATTAAAAAGATGCACTTAGAGTCATACCAGTCACACTGTGTGTCAGATTGAGGTGAATCTGATTTCTACATGTCCCAAATGACTTATGGATCATTTTCCTAATGTATCAAAGAAATCCTAATGCATTTGATCAGTTTTGAGTACGTCACTTGTCTTTTTTTACTAAAATTCCATTTTAAACTAGAAACACACACTTTGACTCATACTTGTCACATCATGTGTCAATTTGATGCGAGACTAATTAATATAAATAAAAAATAAATTAGGAATATTTTTCCTAAATTAATAATAAAATCCAATCATGTTTGCTCAATTTTCTGTGTGTGACACTTTTTGAACTAAAATGTTGATTTTAAACTGATAACAGACACTTTGAGTCATACTGGGAACATAGTGTAGCAGATTGAGGCGAGGCTGATTCCAAAACATAAAAAATGACTTATGGATCATTGTAATAATGTATCAAAACAATCCAAATGTTTTTTATTGGTTCTGAGTAGGTCAGTTTTTCTTTTTACTAAAATTGATGTTAATTTTAAATAAAAAGACGCACTTGGAGCCATACAGATCACACTGCTCATTAGATTGAGGTGAGGATGATTCCTACATGTCTAAAATTATTTATATATAATTTTAATAAATTATCAAAACAATACAAATTATTTTTATTAGTTTTTCATACAACACTTTTCTTTTTATTGAAATTTTATTTTAAACTGGAAACATGCACTTTGACTCATACCGGTCACATTTTGTATTAGTTTTATGTGAGACAAATTCATTCACATAAAAATTTATTTATGAATAATTTTTATACATTATCAACACAATTCGAATGTGTTTTCTTGGTTTTCAATGAGTAACACTTTTTGAACTAAAATGTCAATTTTAAACTAATAACAGACACTCTGAGTTATAACGGGCACATCCTGTATCAGATTGAGGTGTATATGATTCCTAAATGTCAACAATAAATTATAGATCATTTTACTAAATTATAAAAATAATATGAATGCATTTTCTCAGTTTTGAGTAGGCCAATTTTCTTTTTTTACTAAAATTGATGTCAATTTTAAATTAAAAGACACATTGAAGTCATACCGGTCACACCACACGTCGAACTGAGGTTCGGATGATTCCTACATGTCTCAAATGAATTATGGATTGTTTTACTAATGTATAAAAAAATATGAATGCCTTTTATTGGTTTTGAGTATGTCAATTTTTTTTTTACTAAAATGTCATTTAAGACTAGAAACATGCACTTTAACTCATATCGGTCACATCATGTATTAGTTTGACATGAGACTAATTAATAAATATCAAAAATTATTTATGAATCATTTTACAAAATTATTAAGACAATACAAGTGTTTTTCTTGGTTTTCAATGTGTGAAACTTTTTAAACTAAAATATCAATTTTAAACTGATAACAAGCACTTTGAGTCATACTAGGCACATCGTGTATCAGATTGAGGTAAGACTAATTCTTACACATAAAAAATGACTAATTGATCATTTTATTAAATTATCAAAACAATATGACTGTGTTTGATTGGTTTTGAGTATGTCACTTGTCCTTTTTACTAAAATCGATGTCATTTTTAAATAAAAAGACACAATTGGAGTCATACCAGTCACACTGAGCATCATATTGAGGTAAGGATGATTCATAAACATTTCAAATGAATTATGGATCATTGTAAAAAAGTATCAAAACAATCATAATGATTTTTTTTTCAGTTTTGAGTACGTCAGTTGTCTTTTTTACTAAAATGTTATTTTAAATTGGAAACACACAATTTGAATCATACCAATCAAATAATATTTTGGTTTTACATGAGATCTATTCATACAGGTCAAAAATGATATATTAATCATTTTACAAAATTACAAATAAAATATGAGCACATTTTCATAGTTTTTAGTGAGTGACACTTTTTGAACTAAAATGTTGATTTTAAACTGATAATGGACATTGAGTCATATTGGGAACATAATGTATCATATTGAAATGTGGATGATTTTTAAACATAAATAATTAATAATGTATCATTTTTATAAAGTATCAAAACAATCCAAATTTGTTTTCTCAGTTTTAAGTATGTCAATTGTCTTTTTTACTAAAATTGATGTCCATTTTAAATAAAAAGATGCACTTGGAGTCATACCAATCACACTATGTGTCAGATTGAGGTACGATTGATTCCTACATATCTAGAATGACTTAGGGATAATATTTATAATGTATCAAAATAATATGAATGCTTTTCTTATCCTTGAGTACGTCACTTGTCATTTTTTACTAAAATACCATTTTAAACTAGAAACACACACTTTGACTCATACTGATCACATAATTTATCAGTTTGATGTGATGCCAATTCCTAAAAATCAAAAATGATTTATGAATCATTGTACTAAATTATAAATATAAACTAAGTGTTTTTGTTTAGTTTTCAGTGAGTGGAAAGTTTTGAAATAAAATGTCGATTTTAAACTGATAACAGGCACTTTGAGTCATACCGGGCACATCATGTATCATATTGAGGTGAGTATGATTCCTACAAATAAAAATGACTTATAGATCATTTTAAAAAAGTATTAGAATAATATAAATTAATTTTCTTGGTTTTGAGTAGGTCAATTGTCCTTTTTACTAAAATTTATACTAATTTTAAATAAAAAGTCACACTTGGAGTCATACCAGTCACATTGTGCATCAGATTTAAGTGAGTATAATTAATATACATCTAAAATGACTAATGGATAATTTTACTAAAGTATAAAAAAAATACAAATTCATTTTCTCTATTTTGAGTATGTGACTCATCTTTTTTACTAAAATGTCATTTTAAACTGGAAACACACACTTTGACTTATACCAGTCACATCATGTATCGGTTTGATGTGAGGCCGATTCATACACATAAAAATTGATTTATAAATTGTTTTCCTAAATTATCAATATAATATAAGTGTGTTTTATTGGTTTTCAATGAGTGATTTTTTTTAACTAAAATGTCGATTTTAAATTGATAATAGACACTTTGGGTCATATTTGGAACATCATGTATCATATTGATGTGAGGATAATTACTAAACATAAAAAATAAATTATGGATGGTTTTAATAAAGTATAAAATTAATATGAATTCATTTTCTTAGTTTTTATTAGTCCATATGTCTTTTTTACTAAAATTGATGTCAATTTTAAATAAAAAAAGACACACTTGGAGTCATATCGATCACGCCGTTCATTAGATTGAGGTGAAATTGATTCATACACATCTCATACGACTTAAGGATAATTTTTATAAAGTATCAAAAAAATCCAATTGTTTTTTTGGTTTTGAGTATGTCACTTTTATTTTTTTTACTAAAATGTCATTTTAAATTGGAAACACAAACTTTGACTCATACTAGTCACATTGTGTATCATTTTGATGTGAGACAAATTACTACACATAAAAACTGATTTATGAATCATTTTACTCAATTATCAAGACAATATAGGCATGTTTGATCAGTTTCCATTGAGTGACACTTTTTTAACTAAAATTTTGATTTTAAACTGGTAACGAACACTTTGAGTCATACCAGTCATCGTGTATCAGATTGAGGTGAGGTTGATTCGTACACATCAAAAAATACTTATGGATAATTTTATTAAATTATAAAAACAATATGAATATGTTTTCTTTGTTTTGAGTTTTCCAGTTGTCTTTTTTACTAAAATTAATGCCAATTTTAAATAAAAATAATCAATTTGAGTCATACCGAACACATTGTTTGTCATATTGAGGCGTGGATTATTCCTACACATCCCAAATTATTAAAACTATCATAAATACCAATGTTTCAATGATTTACATTGTATTTATTTTTCTAACTTCCAACACATTCATATTGACTTGATTTTCTTAGTCGACAAACTTTTTCTAATAAGAACATCAAATCAATATGCAGTGTTATAGTTTGATAAAGAAAAATAATAGAAATAATGGTGGAATTGGAAGAAAGGAAAATTCTATCAAATATTTTTTAGATGCATTAAATCAATAAAATTTCTAATATACAAATAATTCCAGTACATTAATTCAAAGAAACTTGATCTCTTCTTATAACCTGATTTCATATGTGTAATAATCCGTGTCTTAAGCCAAAGTAAAATTCAGAGGGAATTTGAGTTTTGGTGATTTTTGTACAGGCCATTTTTAAAACTGTATTTTAGAATAAAATTTAGGTAGTTGTAAAACTTCAAAGTGATTAATTCTCTTTAAATAAATTAAAATAAAAGTTAATTAAATGAGAATAAATTGAAAATAAAGAAAATAAAGAAATGTTTTTATAATAATAATAATAATAATTATTATTATTATTATCATTATTATTAAGTTAATTTTAAGAAGACCCCTAGGGGTCTCCCTCTCCCCTTCTCTCTAGCCATGCGTGAGCAGCCCCCTCCATAGGCTCCTCCTTGGCCGCACATGACACATCCCTTATGACCTCATCTGGCGCTCTAGTTTCCATAGTATTCTCTCCATTTACATGCACATTAACTACACATAAATAATCCCTACCCTTCCTCTCCTACAACATGAAACCCCCTCATCCAAACCCCTCATGGTGTGACCTCCCTCTCCTCGTGGCCTCCTCCTGTGCATCGATTTCAACTGGATTTCTTCCAGATTTGCGCTTGATCCATAATGGTAAGACCATCCGCTCCTTCTCCTCTCCATTTCCTACCATTTTTTGGTCTATCCATCATGATAAAAGGTGTATCCAAACCCTAGGGTTTAGTTATAACCCATATTATGGTTTTATTCTAAATCTAGGGTGTGTGATGCCACTCTGGAGACCACTTTGTGCGAGTTCCAGAAACCGTTGCCAAAGGCAAGGTGGTTCGGCTTGATTCGGTCCATCAACATATATTTGGGGTAAGTTTTATACCTGCCTTTTGGATTCTTCCTTATTATTTTGGGTCCTTTTATGATTTAGGATGCCTAGTATTTTTTAGGGTTCCTAGTATTCGTTGTGTAGTGCGTTGGACCCTGCCGTATGTTTTCAAGTCACTGGGTCTAAGGTGACTTGCCATTGTATGCATAAGTAAGTATATATATATATGATGGTTCCCCCATTATTTTTATATTCATCCATGATAGTGAATATACATGTATGGGGCTAGGCATGCATATGTATATATATAAAAATGCATACGTAGGTGAGTGGAGAATAGTATATGCATAGAAAAATATATTTAAGGATCCCCTTGCACATGTCCATGGACATAAAGATGTGTACATAGGGGATAGGCATCCTTATATGCATGAAAAGGTTCATATTCTCAGTGGGGGAGCAACAACTTCTTATTAGAAAGCACTAAGATCTGAAATGTTTGGTTTGGTTCCTTTGAGGTATGATCCCTTTCCCTTGCACTTTAATCATATTAATGCATTAATTAATTGATTACCATTCTTTGTTTTTAATAAATGCATCTTGGTTTAAATTAAATTCTTCCCTTGAATAAGTCAATGAAATGCTTAAAGGTGATAAATGATTGTTTGTAAAACAAAGTCATGTTTTTCAATAAAACACCTCCAACAGAGGTGCACTACCTTCAAGCTAAAAAATTAGTGAGTAGACTTTTATGTTTTATTGGATTATAGCTTTGGGTATTTCCTTATGATTTTTCCTTGGTTATATTTGTTAAAAATTAATGTTCAGGTGCTTGGTCCCTTTTTGTTGCTTTTTCCGAAGTGGGCACATACCTTGTTTCCATGACACCTCTCCTTTACACTTGATCCTTGTAATGTAGTTGCTATGTCTCAATGAGTTCAATGAAATGGTTTTGGTAAATTGAATGGTTATAATGAACTAGGAAATAGGTTATCATCCCTTAAGGGTAATGAACATGAACCCTTTGGAACTTTCACTTAAAAATAAATTTTCCATGTTTAGGAAAATTGAGTGAGAATGAACTTGGGTAGATTGGATCACACCAAATGACATACCTTGAATAAATGGTTTAGTAATAATGACTTTCTTTTCTTTTATTAAATGGTTTAAATAGATTTGAACATTAATTTTGGTATGCATAAGAGGTGTTTCCTTATGCATTATATTATAAATATAATGTTATGGATTTAATTGAATGCCATGCTTGAAAAAGCTTGTTAGCTTATTATATTTTAAATTTCATTAAATTACATGCCTTTGGGGGAGGCATGTTTATGCCATTACCTTTTTCTTGTATCCCATTTCTCAAGTGATTAACGCTTATTCCCATGCTTAGTGTTTTTAATTATATACTTGTTTAGTGATCTTGCTAAGAGCCTTGGGTTACTTTTGTTCTAAATGCCTTATGCCATTTTGATTACTTGGATTTTTTTACGTGATAGCTTGAATAGCTTGTGGCTCACAGTGCTTGTTTGATATCATGATTCTCATATATTCTTTCCATGTGATATATGTATTTATGTTTTCATTTCAATGTTCCTTGGTTACAATGGTTCACTTGATACAGGCCGAATGAAAACATGGGTTCTGTATTAAGGACTCATGGATGGACTTCCATGTTTGGGTGGTTATACCATGATGTGTTGGGGAATCAGTATTTTAGGCTCTCCAGGAAAGGGATCCCCCAGTATTTCTATTATACTATTGGGTGATACTGTTTACCTAAGGGGAAATCGAGGAAGGATCCATTTGAAAGATGGCTACGCCAAGCCTCAGGTGATAATTGGTACCTTATGTTTGATGCACGTGAAAAAATGATGGTTACCATACCATGAGCGATACTTGGACCTTAAAAGGGATCGCCTTGGACAATCTTGGTGGCATTGGATATTTTTAATGGATGTACCGCAACGATACCTCAAGGACAAGCTCAAACTCAACCTATGAATTTGATTGAATTGCATTGATTGATTTCTTTGGTTAATTGCTTGTTCTATACTTGTTGCTTCTATTTATATTAAAGTATGGACTTATAAATTTTCTATCTTTATTATTAGCATAATTAGGTTATGACATGGGAATTAGACCCCAATCCTAATCCCAAGCTTAGGGGTGCACCTTTTTTTGTTTCCTAGTTACTTTTGGCACTGGTACACATATTATGCTTGCACAGGTGCCTCCTTTATAATTTCAAAATTAGGCCAAATAAGGTGGTATGGGATGAGTGTCTATTTAAGAACATATAACAAGTTTCCATTCTTAATTTTTATCACTCTGTATTTATTTTATATGGAACACTTCTTAATTTATATTCCATTGTTTGGATTGGGAAAGAAACTGTGGGTGCCAGCCTACCAAGATTTATATCTCACACCCTGATCGGGTACCCTTGGTACTCGAGTAGACCTTATATTGGTAGGATATAGGTTTTTTAATATATTTATTGTACCTGGGAGTTATGAGAAAAGGACCGAGCTAGATCTTGGGATGCTCATGGAGATCGTCTGTGGTTATTTTTTGTACTTTCTTTATTATTGTACTATATTGTAAATCATGTTGTATTGTTTACTGATTTCCATTATGTATCATTACCATGTCATGTATTCATCTATTTTATAAACTATCATTGGACATTATTGTTCAGATATGTCAAATCTGTCTTCCAATGCTTTGTTAATTATTTATTAATATTTATACTATTGTCTATTCTTATTAAGATTCCTATATCTATTATATATTGTTAATCATTGTGTGTACTATGATCTATGATGGAATAGTCTCCACACAGACACAACCTAAGCCCTCGCTGCTAGTCGGCAGCCTCTGGCATTCAGGGAGATGTGCTTGAGGTCATGTGACCCACCAGTCTGGCCACCATCTTAGAGGTGATTCGGGATGGGATGTTACAAATTGGTATCATAGGAGGTTATTTTTCCTTTGTCTTACTATTTTGGGTTGATATATAAGAGACTAGGAATGTGTCAACACTTAGTTAATAGTTATTCTTGGGATTGATCACCCCATGTATAGGAAATAACCAAGTGGCTAGGGATGGGAATTGATGTTCATGCTTTTCTATATTACAGTTGATATGATTTCACCTCAAGTGATTGATGTAATTTCTATTACTTATGGATTTATGGATTTATGGTATTTTACCGTTGATCTATTAAGGAAAGTAAAAATCATTAAATGAATCATAATAGGCACATAGGGATTCATATGTCATGCATATGCCATGTCATGTAGCTTCAATCATAGGTTTACTGTTGATATGATTTATTGCCTTGAATTCCATGCCATTTTGTTATGTTTATTAGCATTCTTGTTTATATAACCCACATAAGTGTTAATATTCCATGTTTATATGCCTACAACATGTCTTCCCTATGTTATATTCTTGTAATGACATGCTACTTTTGTTTTTATGTAATTTATTTCATGGGATAAATGAATTTATTACAATTAAATGGGAGAAAATTCCACCTGTAAAGTGTATGGGTGCTTTATGGATTGGTAGATGGCCACCCAAATGACTGGATTGTTGAGCATATGCATGTTGTATTATGGATTTGTTTTAAATATAAAGGTATTGGAAATGGAAGCTGTAGTGGTGTCCTCTATTTAAGACCGTATTATAATGGTAGATAAATATTCTTTGAGTTTCCTTGGAATGGAATTACGATCGTTTTCCATAGGCGCTCTTTCTTTTAGTAATGGATTAGTTGATCAGATTTTGAGCCTAAGGACTTATTTTAGCATGACCTGGTGTTAGGGTTGATTCTTGTTCTTTGTAAGGGGATATCCCATGGTAGGTATCACCCTTATAACTTAAATGCATTACTAACGCTATGATTTCTCTATGTTTTAGTGTTATTCACATGTTGTTGTCCCTAGTTAGACCCCATTTCTTAAAATTAAATCCTTATTCGGATGGGTGGTCATGTTTTTCTTGGCCTTTTATATGGGTGTGAGAACCGAGTGATGCTTGGTTTCAGTTGGTTAGACATGCCTCAAGCATGGTCGGCCACTTTGCAAGTCACTTGACCCTTTCTTTTCCATAGTGATACACAACTTGATATGGCGTCTTACCAGTTAATGGACATATGAGGAAATACAATGATGGGTTAAATCCCTTGTATGGACCATATGATACTTGAATTCATAGGGAATACAACATATGTATAGTAATCAAGATGTTCCAGTTTCTCATGAAATCTCAGGGTAGTATGTTTTGGTATATGTGGTAACTGTCGAGTGTTTAATGTTGTGAAGAACCTGTTGGGTTTGGTGGAATCATTGATCCTTGTACTGTTGAGTGTGGTCTTGGGTCATCTTTGTAGTAGAGTGACCTAGGCATAAATAAATCAAGTTCATCGTAATTCTCAGGATGAATTCCAGAGACTCGGGTGTTTTGACATGCCGGTCGGATTGGTTTTGGTCTTCATGACAATTGTTTAAGCGTTTACATTTAAGGAAGTTATGACCTAGAGAACTTTTGAGCGGCTAGTCTATCTATTCTTCTTGATGATTAGGAAAATCCTAAAGTGGGGAGTGTCATGTTGATTCTATTAAATACATTTTATTCTAAGTAGAAGGAGCACAACCAAAAAGGACCATTAGTGAATGGTCGGGTTGGCTTAAATACCTTAAGGCTTGTAAACTTTAAGTAGTGTCGATGCTTTATTGGAAACACGACATTGGTGTGGTTGGTGGTGTATAAAAACTTCGAGCAATTACATTGGTCATGGGTGGACTATAGTGGTTAATCTTGAATGGTCATGAGATGCTTCAGGTGGTAAAGGATCGGTGATCAATTAATGAAGGTTCATAGACAGATGAAACTGAGTTTCTTCTTTAAAGTCAACCAGTTGTGGTTCAACTATTTTTCTTTCCAGCACTTGGGTATTTTTTACTAGAATCTGTTTAAATACTCTTAGTGTATCCTGGTTAGTGATGAGCATGGCCCATATCTTGATATATTCTAGGTGCACTAAGAGAGCGCTGATCTTACGCCATGCTAATGTTTTAAATCTATTGGGCTTGTTTGATTGGTTCTTTCATTGTTGCATGCTAAATGCATTGTTCTAATAGAAGATTGGTTAGTCCTGACTGACCCTTGGATTCCTGTGTAGGAATGCCTTGGATGAACTCTTATACACCAATTGTTTCTTCTGACTTTACCACCAGGTTGATGCCAATCTAGGATCGGTCAATGCTCTGATATGGATGTATTGGATTTTTACCAACATCTCACTTGTAAACATGGAGTATGGACTATATTAGTTTAGTTCCTTATACTACTTTCATGCTAATACAAGGTTATTCTGGACTTTTTTTCTGGCTTGGTGATGCTTAAATCAAGGAATGTCACTAAAAGTCGAGAATATGGACTTTGGTGGATGTGTATGTGGTGAATGCGAGATACCTTAGAAGAAGGAATCATAGTTTAGTTTATGAAAATTTCATCCATCTAAGTCGATCATCTTATTGAATAGTCATCTAGAGTGGCTCAACTAGTTGTCTCTCTTGTTCAATGGAGCAATCAGTGAAGGGTCATTTCTGACACATTGTCAGATGTGACGAGTGTGGTCTGTGTCGGCCAGGGATTTTCATGAAAAGCTGGCTCGACTTTGAATTTGAGGTCGATGGGGGATTGACCATTTTAACTATTTTATAAATCACACAAGAAGTGTTGCTAGAATGCTTAAGGGTGTGTCTTGTAGGCAATTCCAACGGTGGAAGGTGTTGTGGCTCAGAAATTTCCCCTTTCTAAAGTTAAAACCTAAGGTAGAAAGTACATTTGGCATGATGTTTAATGATATGATGAGATGATTGTGTCTCTAACTAAATGGGGTAATTTGGACACCATTTTGGTGGTTTAGATGGAGAATCGAGAATTGGTGGGTTTTGATGAATTAGGTGTCATGTGCTTAAGAAATTCTTTAAGGTGCGTTAAGAATTTCAGAATGTAACGCAACTATTCAAATGGAACTTCAGGACCCTTATAGGTCGGGTGATGTATTCATTGTTCCTAGAGGATTTTCTGGGATGGGAAGTTCTAAGGTGGGGAGGTTGTAATGACCTGTGTTTTTTGACAAAGTAAAATTTAGAGGGAATTTTAATTTTGGTGTTTTTTTCACGGGTCATTTTTTAAACCTGGTTTTGGAATGAAATTTCTGAAGTTGGAAAAAATCAAAGAGATGAATTATTTTTAAAGAAATTAAAATTATTATTTTCAAATTAAAATAAATTTTAATTTAATAAGAATAAAAGGAAAATAAAGAAAATAAAGAATAAAGAAATGTTTTTATAATAATAACAATAGATTTTTTATTGTTATTATCATTATCATTATCATTATAATTATCATTATTAAGTTAATTTTATGAATACCCCAAGGGGTCTCCTCCCCTCTTCTCTACCCATGCACGAGCAACCTCATCCCTAGGATCCTCCTTTGCCACACGCGACGCATCCCCCATGACCTCCTTCTGTGCACCGATTTCCACCAGATTCTCTCCATTTCCCCCACCTTACTTGTGTGTGACGAAGTCCTCCCCTTCCTCTCCTACAGCACGTGACCCCCTCGGTTGAACCCCCCATGGCGTGACCTCCCTCTCCTCATGGCCTCCTCTAGTGAATCAATTTCAACTAGATTTCTTCTGTATTTGCACTCGATCCATCATGGTAAAACCTTATGCTTCTTCTGCTCACCATTTCCGGCCATTTTTTGGTCCATTTGTCACCCTACAAGGTGCGTCCAAACCCCAGGGTTTAGGTCTAACCCTAATTTTTGTTTTATTCCGAATCTTGGTTGTGTAATGCCACTCCGGAGACCCCTTTGTGCGAGTTCCGGAAACCGCCACTGAAGGCGAGGTGGTTTGGCTTGATTCAGTTCACCAACATCGATTTGGGGTAAGTTTTATACCCACTATTTGGATTTTCCCTTATTATTTTGGTTCCTTTGATGATTTAGGATTCCTATAATTTGTTTTAGGGTTCATAGTATTTGTTGTGTAGTGCGTTGGACCCTACCGTATGTTTTTGAGTCACCGGGTTAAGGTGATTTGGCTATGTATGCATAGGTAAATATATATATAGAGAGAGAGAGAGGTTCCCACTTTATGTGTATATTCATCAATGGAAGTGAATATACATGTATGGGGATAGGTGTTCCTATGTATATATCTGAAAATACATACATAGGTGAGTGTAGACTAGTATATGCATACAAGAATATATGTAAGGATCCCCTTACACATGTTCATGGACATGAAGATATGTTCATAGGGTCTAGGTGTCCTTATATGAATAATAAGGTTCATATTCTCGGTGGGGGAGCAACAAATTCTAGTTAGACAATTCCAAGATCTGAAATGTTTGGTTTTGTTCCTTTGAGGTAATACCCCTTTACCTTGCAATTTAATATTATTAACACATTAATAAATTGATTATTGTTCTTAGTTTTTAATTAATGAATCTTGATTTAGATTAAATGATTCCCATGAATAATTCAATGAAATTATTCATGGTGAAAAATGATTGTTTGTAAAACAAAGTCATGTTTTTTTAATAAAACCCCTCCAATAGAGGTGCACTGCCTTCAAGCTAAAAATATAGTGAGTAGAATTTTATATTTTCTTGTCTTATAGCTTTGGGTGTTTCCTTATGTTTTTGCCTTGTTTATATTTGTTAAAAGTAATTTTTAGGAATTTGGTCCCTTTTTGTTTCTTTTTCACAAGTGGGAACATACTTTGTTTCCATGACACCTCTTCTTTACGCGTGAGCCTTATAATGTAGTTATTATGTATCAATGAGTTCAATGAAATGGTTAAGGTAAATTGAATGGTTATAACAACTTATGCAAGAGGGAAGCATCCCTTAAGGGTAACTAACATGAACCCTTTGGAAATTATAATTAAAAATCATTTTTTATGTTTAGTTAAATTGATTGAGAATGAACTTGGGTAGATTGGATAACACCAAATGACATACCTTGACTAAATGGTTTAGTCATAATTACTTTCTTATCTTATATTAAATAGTTTAAATAGAGTTTAACATGACTTGTGGTATGTATAAGAGGTGTTTTCTTATGAATTATATTATAAATTTAATGTGATGGCTGGAATTGAATTCCATTTTTGAACAAGTTTGTTAGCTTGTTTTATTTTAAATGTCATTAAATGACTTGCATTTGGGGGAGGCATGTTTATTCCATGCCCTTTTCTTATATCCCATTACTTAGGTGCTTAATTATTATTCCCATGTTTAGTGGTTTCAATTATATACTTGTCTAGTGATATTTCTTAGAGCCTTGGGTTACTTTTGGGATAAATGTCTTATGCCATGTTGATGGTTTTGATTGCTTTACTTGATATCTTGAATAGATTGTGGATCATGGTGCTTGTTTGATAGCATGATTCATGTATATGCTTTCCATGTGATATATGTATTGATGTTTTCCTTTCAATGTGCATTGGTTACTAGGGTTCAATTAATACATGCCGGGTGAAAACATGGGTTCTGTATTAAGGACTCATGGATGGAATCCCATGATCAGGTGGTTATTCCACGATGTGTCGGGGAAGCAGTGTTTTAGGCTCGCCAGGAAAGGTCTCCCCCGATCTTTCTATTATACTACTAGGTGATACCGGTTCCCTAAGGGGAAATCAAGGACATACCCATTGGATGGATGGCTATTCCAATTCTTAGGTGATACCCAGTCCCTTACGTGTGAGACCCAGGATAAACTCATGCTTACCATACCATGAACGATACTTGGACCTTCGAAAGGATCAACTTTTTCGGTCTCAGTGGCATTGGATATTTTGAATAGATGTACCATAGTGGTACCTCAGGGACGGGCTCATACTCCACCTCTAGATTTGATTTAATTGAATTTATTGATTTCTTTGGTTAATTTCATGTGCTATACTAGTTTCTTCTATTTATATTAGGGCATGCACTTGTGAATTTTTTTCTTTCTTATTAGCATACTTAGGTGATGCCATGGGAATTAGACCCCAAGCCTAAGCACAAGCTTAGAGGTGCACCTATTTGAGTTACCTTGTTACTTTTCGCACTAGTACACATATTATTCTTTTATAGGTGCCTCCTTTATAATTTATGGCTTAGTCCGAAGTAGGTGGTATGGGGTGGGTGTTCGTTTAGGAACCCAAACCAAGTTGCTATTATTAATTGTTATCACTTGGAATTTATTTTATATGGAACACTTATTAATTTATATTTCATTGTATGGATTGAGAAAGACATTGTGGGTGCCTTCATACTGATATTTATATCTTACACCCTACTCGAGGACCCTTGGTACCCAAGTAGACCTTATATTTGCATAATCTAGGTTTTTTACTGTATTTCTTGTACTTTAGAGTTGTGAGAAAAGGACTGAGATGGAGCTCAAGATTCTCATGGAGATCACCTGTGGGGATTTGCTATCTTTTCTCTGTTATTTCACTATATTGAAAAGTTTGATGTATTATTTACTACTTTCCATCATGTATCATTACCATGTCATGCATTCATCTATTTTATAAACTGGCATTGGCCACTTTTGTTCAGTTATGCCAATTCTATCTTCCACTGCTTTTTCAATTATTTATTACTATTTCTATTACTATCTATTCTTGTTATACTTCCTTTATGTATTATATATTATTAATTTTTATGCATACTCTGATCTATGAGGGCATAGTCTCACCATAGATGCACCCCAGGACCTCACTGATAGTCAGTAGCCTCTAGAATTCAGGGAGATGCAATTGAGGTCATGTGACCCATCGGTCCAACCACCATCTTAGATGTGAGCCAAATCGGGACATTATAATAAGGTTTTTAAAAAATGGTTTACAAAAAATAGTGTCCATATATTTTAATTTATAAAATAGTTGATCACCCATTACTGAAGATGGTGTTATACCTTATTCAATATTCTAATCTAATACTGTCATCTAGGACCAATATTTATGTTGTTGTGGTAAAACATTTTAATGTCCTAAAAATATAGACTTTGAGGAATGTTTCAACTAAACTAAGTGTGTGCATTCCTCAAAAATGGGACACCCCAACATTCCTTTAATTCTATAGCCTAATAAATTTCCATAAGCAGGGAATTAATTTATTGTCCCATACAGTATGGCCCTCAATATCAATTCTTCACTTCTATGATCATCATACATTGTAACAAATATATCCCACATAAATTTCAGATATTTGATTAATGAATCCAAATAGACATAAATATCATTATCAGGTTTCTTTGGTACTTATATATGTAGAGAAAACATAATTTATTTTTACTTTATGAATAACCATGGAGGAAAGTTTTTAATTTACTAATATGAAGGGCCATGTACAGTGAGTAATAATTTGTACACCAAAAGTATTTATTCCATCTATAGATAATGCAAGATGAAATTTTCCTGACTCATTTCCAAATTCAGGGTACTCATAATCATTTTTCTTCCACTAAGGAGAATCTGTTGGATAACATTGGTTCCCATATTTAAATATTGTATTTTCATTCCATGTTAATTTTCTTGCAGTTTTCTAACCTCCATATAGTCTTCTAAACCATGGAATTATAGAAAATTACCATATATATTTTTAAGGACATGATTCATTTTTCTTGTATCGATATGCACCACACTTAGGGAATTTTATGAGTGATTCATGGTCCTTATGAAACAAAATGAAATCATTTGGAAAATCATGTATTCTTTATATATCATTTCCATTAAACATTTCATTCATTTAGTATCATATATTCAACATGATATCTCATTTTATTCTTATAGCTTATCATTTAGGAGACCGAGTAGTTCTGTAAAATAGTGTCACTCCATCCACTTCCAATTTTCAGATTATATAACTTAAATATAGCTAAAAATGTTGTGTATTTAATACAACTAGTATAAAATGGTCTCCCAGAACAAATATTTAAATTCTCAAACAACTTTGGACAATCATTAAGTCCATATTCAATTTCCATTGTCATTTATTCCATGCGATATCTATTATAATTTACACTGGTATTCATATCAAATGATCCATTAACGGTAGAATCATTCCAATCAGTGTGCACATTTAGTTTTTCCCCATGTTTAGTCTAGAATTTATAACTATGATCTATTCCATGACAAATAAAATGTTCTTCAAACTCTTCCAGAATATTTTTTCTTGAATAATAAAAACTTAAACACATAAAAAGGATTTGATAAGGGTCATATACATGTTATATTGAAAACTTGATGAACTCTTTAACTCCATATTTATACTCTTTTGTCAAATGACTAGAATGAATCCATTTTTGATTCATATCCATCCAATTGGGTACATAAAATATTCATTTTTTATAATAAATAAATAAATACACATAAGATATTCATTATCAAAGGTGAATATTATAGATAATTCTAATAAGGGTAACTCAATATTTTATTATTTCAAATAATTTAAATATTCTTTTAAGAAAATTTGTAATTGAATTTAAGAAAATAATTATTCCAATATGGTAGGTGTTATCCTATGAATTCATCTAAAGGTGAAAGTTATAGGCAACTATCATCATCATTAGTTCATCAGTTTAACAGTTATCATTGCATTTTTTTGTTTGACACTTATCCTCCATCTCTTGTGGACATGCACCTATGTTTCTTGAAATAATATAATATGTAGTCATCCATGGGATAAATACTACTCATAGTAGTATAGGAAACATAATAGAGATGATGTATGAGTCTCAAACAAAAAATTACAATAATAAATATTTAGGAGATGTATAGCATCCCGCCTTTTTGCCACATAAACTTTCATTACATTATACAAAACTGAGGATCTTTAAGGTTTAGTGTCTTGGAAACCAGGAACTTAATACATGAAAAAAAACATTATTATTAAACACTTGAAAGGATTCTATTTATGTTCATCCTAGGTTCATTACTACATCTCATAACCTGGGTACATACATCAAAAGAAAGGGTGAGCAGAAGGCCTAGTAAGGGAAATAAGGGAAACATTTAACATGTGAACTTGAGATACATCAATAAAGTCGTGAAAATAACATTAAGGCATGAGAATGAAATCATGAGGCATATCATAATAAAAATAACGTATTTCATAACTTGAAGATGTGGATACAAATTTTAACAAAGAAAATCATTTCCATTTCACCAAGGTCCATCCCCAAGGTGTCAATAAAAATTACCAAGGTTATTCACCAAGGTATCAGTCAAAATGGTCATCTCTAGAGATTAAGTCTTTACCCAATGCATTAGAGCGCTATCAGGGTGCACCCTTAAATTTTCCTTTATTATAATGTGAGAAACATATATCATCATCAAACATTTCATAAACAACCCATATATCATAAAAGAAATTGGTTTCCTTTCATAATCATAACGTTTTAAAAACTGCTTTAAAGACATGATCTTTATGTCACTTTAAACCCACGGAAAGGGAAAGCAGGTCTCATGTATGTAAATCCCAGAATTTAAAATAGAACATTTTGGTATATATGTGAATACCCATATATAAGATAGAGATTTTAGTATTCACTTAATAAAATAAAATAACTTTAGAAAAAGAGAGAGATATTTTGAGACGAAAATTCTGCAGCATAACGGCTATGTTTCGAGGTTTTAGAAAACATTGAAAAGAGAGGGGACATGGGTCAAACATTCATAAATGACCCATAAAATAGTAGAGGGAAAGAATATAAAGGATATATGAACATGGTAATGAAATTTGAAGGACATACCATTTGAAATGAAAAACATGGAAGGAATACAAAAATAAGATTTCTCTTATGAAAATTCGGCAGCCTAACGGCGTTACTTAAAACTTCCAAAAAAATGAATTGATGAGGTCAAATAGGGTCTCTCATCATATGAACATAAAAGATAAGTATTATAGATATAGATATCATACCACAACATAATAAAAAGGAACATGAAAGACTTGACATGAAAATAGATCTTGAAAACGAGAAGGGTGAAAGAATCCCTTAAAAATTCGGCAGCCTAACGGTGCCACTTAAAACTTCAAAATACAAAATTGAAGAGATAAAATAGGGTATCTAATCATATGAACATAAAAGATCAGTATGATAGATATAGATATCATACCCCAACATAATAAAAAGGAACTTGAAAGACTTGACATGAAAATAGATCTTGAAAACAAGAAGGGTGAAAGAATCCTTTAAAAATTCGGCAGCCTAACGACGCCACTTAAAACTTAAAAATACTGAATTCAATAGATCAAATAGGGTCTCTCATCATATGAACATAAAATATCAGTATGATAGATATAGAGATCATACACCAACATAATAACAAGTAACTTTAAATACTTGACATGAAAGTAGAACTTTGAAAAATGAGAAAGGTGAATGAATCCCTTAAAAATTCGGCAGCCTAACAACGCCACTTAAACTTTATTAAAATGAATTGATGAGAGCAAGATGGGGTCTCTCATCAAATTAACATGAAAAGTAAATTAATAGAAATATAAAAGAACATCCTCAAACATAAGAGCATGGAGCATAAAAGAAATGACATAAAAGAGATTATTTGAAAAGAAAGGGAGAGGTAGGATCCCTTACCTTAAAACGTAACTCTTAAAACTCAAAGTTTGGGACCTTGAAGGCTTGGGGGCACCTTGAGAGGACTCCTTTTGAGGTAATGAGACCAGAGATTTGTTGGGGGAGAGTTGGGAGTCGAATGGATGAGAGGATGACTTGGTATTTATAGGGAAAGTGAGGGGACAAGACATTAATGGCCAAGGGACACCTCATTGGTGGTTTTGGAAAATACCATGGGTTAAAATATCTCATGAAATCATCATGACACAGTTATGTTGTCATTAAACATACTGAACCCTTAAAACTGTATTTTCTCTATTCATTGAAAATTCAACTTTCTCAGAAAAATCCCAAAATTTCACCTTAACCAAATATCGATGTTATGATTTCAAAAATGAACTCCATTTTATAAAAATAATTTTCTAAATATTTTTAATTTAATTTTTAAATAAATAAACTATTCACTGAAAATTCATTCTTTTCAAAAAAATCCCCAAAAATTACCTTAACATAATATCGATGCTCTGAGTTCAAAAATTAAATCCATTTTATAAAAATATTTTTCTAAATATTTTAATTTAATTTTTAATTAAAAAACACTATTCACCTGAAAAAACTAATACTTGACTAATAATTTATGAAACCGTTATTTACCCATTTTATAGAATCACATTACTTAATCAAGGTGCCTAGATTATGTTAATACTTTCTTTAAGTGAGATTACTAATCTATTTGGTCACATTACTAATCCTAAGCATAAAATCAATATTCATAATTTACTATTCATCAAAAATTAAGTTGATCTTATTAGAATCTAAATTTCATACTGAACATAATTGTAGAAGACCATTTTTTGAAAACACATTTTTAATTATTTAAGTTTTACATAAACATTTTTAAAATATCCTTTCTCTAAAATTCATCAAAAATATACATACTATATTTATTTGGACATTTGAAAATTCATAAACTTCATCATAAGAAGAAATCAAAAATTTTACTTAAAACAAAGGATTACACAAGGCAGTTATGGTCTCCTTACATAGCCCCTTATTACACCAGCATTGGACCTAAGTGTAAGGTGTGCTAAGGTGAGAGAATCTGAGGGAGGCTCGGCCAACATCGCACGAGTAGTAATTTCTATCAGTTTGAACTTCTCGCAAAGTCGATTCTGTTCTAGCTTCACATGATGAAGTTCGGCTTGGGTTTGGTCCAGAGCAAAGCCCAGTGGTGCTACCTCTTTCCCAAGTTCCATTAGATGGGCTTAGATTAGACTGAGACTACTGGATGAGGCCATCAAATCTTTTTTCTATATTAATTAACCAAGGTCACTTGTATTTAGAGACAAAAGTCACAACATTCAGTTTTCAATGGTCATACTGACTAAAGGTCATATAATAGTCAAAACCCAACAATCTTATTTTAATTATACTCATGTTATCAAATGAAACAGCTTTTTTGAGTATGAAAAATAAAATAACACACAAAATTAGGAAACAATATTTATTCAAAATTTTGGGTCGTTACAATCTTCCCCCCTTAAGAAATTGTGTCCTTGTAATTTTTAAAAATTGGGTTTTGAAATTTCATTGAAAGTCCCACATAGGAAAAAGAGTCAGTAACACTATTACATTAAAAGAGAGAAAAGGAAGTACAAAGGTCACCCGAGTTAACCCATACTAGGATTCCATGTAGGAAAACATGGACTTGGAGGAGAAAAAAAAGGGTCACATTCTGAGGGAGAGTGATAGAAAACATGATTAGGAGAAAGTTAACAATAAGAAAATCACAAACTTATGATGTGTGAAAACGGTCTTTGATTACACAGTAGGAAACATTAATAGACAACATTTTTGTTTTACGTTCCTTTTCATAGTTTTGAGGAATTCACTTACTACATAGAATAAAAACATAAGGAAATATACCTACCTTCAAGTAGAGTTTCATCTGTTAATAAGTTTCTACCAAAACTAATCTTTTCTCCAAACGATGAGCATTCAAAACTACTTGGTCTCATCAAAGCACCAGAATCATCTTATATAGAATCACATAATCCACCAAATATTAACTATCTATTTCTTCTATCTTTAAACATTATCCAAAAAACAGAAAGGGTAAGATAAAACAACTCTTCCAAAATAAAGAACCCCGGTGGAAGGGAAACTACTTTAAATCTTCAAAGTTCCACGGTACTACCCAAAGTTCATCATAGACCATTCCATAAATAACTGTCCTTGAAATTCCTCAAAATAAACCAAACTAATATTGAAACCCAAATACAAGAAGGATTTGATAACATAGTCTTCCAAGATAAATTTTATCGCTCATCTCCAAACAACATCAACCACTCTTAATATCTTATAACAAAAGTAGCTAACCTAAACATATTTTACCCAAGATAGGTTAATCATTTACATATGTAACCTAAATTACTATAAGTCCACCTTAAATTCATCGATTCTTCAAAATATAAGTCAACCTTTACTCTTCAAAGAAAATACCATAGTAATCTATTTACCACAATCAAATAGGGTTCCCAAAATAGTGAACGTCTTCAAAAATAATAATTATCTTTTAATCCCCTAATCATATATGTCATATTAATATGGAAATCGTCACATTTCCTATCACATTGGTTGTTGGGACATGTTCTTCCATTTCCCGCCATTAACTAAGAAAAGAAAGTACAATTAGGGGCTTAAATACTTAGCCAATAATCATGAAAAGGAACTTAAATCATAGAAGGATAACTTGTAGAAGAAAAGTATACCCTAACTTGTGATCCCCTAGGTTCCAATCTAGGTTATCCATGATCATATATTCTTATGTTAATCTTTATTTTATTTTATCTTTGTTCCTTTAATAATGGTTCATACTTAGCTTATAAATTTACCATAGCATATCCCCTGGGAGTGTCGTAACCAAGAGTGCAGCAAAGCCTGTTGTCGTGTACTAGTTCTCATTCGAGTCTAGCTCGAAGCAGTGTTTTCGGGTTTTACCCCTATGTACATCTGTTCTAGAGCCACCTCTACCTACTCGTATCCAGACAGGGATGTATTTGCTTGGCAACCCCTTACTCAATACTCACCAAAATACCAGGAAGATTTCCTTTATTTAAACTTTTATATAGGGTTCTTCCTAAAGTTTTAATATCCTAATTTCCACAAATAACTAAACCATACTTTTATGCCAACTATAGAATCCCGCCTTTATGTCACATAAACTTTAATTACATTATGCAAAACTGAGGATATTTAAGGTTTAGTGTCTTGGAAACCAGGAACTTAATACATGAAACAAAAAAAACATTCTTCTTAAACACTTCAAAGGATTATCCTTATGTTCATCCTAGGTTCATTACTGCATCTCATAACCTGGGTACATACATCAAAAGAAATGGTGAGAAGAAGGTCCAGTAAAGGAAATAAGAGAAACATTTAACATGTGAACTTGAGATACATCAATAAAGTCATGAAAAGAACTTTAAGGCATGAGAATGAAATCATGAGGCATATCATAATAAAAATAACGTATTTCATAACTTTAATATTTGGATATAACATTTAACAAAGACAATCATTTCCGTTTCACCAAGGTCCATACCCAAGGTGTCAATAAAAATTACCAAGGTTATTCACCAAGGTATCAGTCAAAATGGTCATCTCTAGAGATTAAGTCTTTACCCAATGCATTGGAGTGCTATCAGGGCGCACCCTTAAATTTGAATTTATTATCATGTGAGCCAAATATATCATCATCAAACATTTCATAAACAACCCATATAGTATAAAATAAATGGGGTTCCTTTCATAATCATAACGTTTAAAAAACTACTTTAAAGACATGATCTTTATGTCACTTTAAACCCACGGAAAGGGAAAGCAGGTCTCATGTATGTAAATCCCAGAATTTAAAATAGAACATTTTGGTATATATGTGAATACCCATATATAAGATATAGATTTTAGTATTCACTTAATAAAATAAAAGAACTTTAGAAAAAGAGAGATATATTTTGAGACGGAAATTATGCAGCATAACGGCTATGTTTTGGGGTTTTAGAAAACATTAAAAAGAGAGGGGACATGGGTCAAATATTCATAAATGACCCATAAAACAGTAGAGGGACAGAATATAAAGATATATGAACATGGTAATGAAATTTTAAGGACATACTATTTGAAATTAAAAACATGGAAGGAATACAAAAATAAGATTTCTCTTATGAAAATTCGGCAGCCTAACGACGTTACTTAAAACTTTCAAAAAAATGAATTGATGAGGTCAAATAGGGTCTCTAATCATATGAACATAAAATATCAGTATGATATATATATATATATCATACCCCAACATAATAAAAAGGAACATGAAAGACTTGACATGAAAATAGATCTTGAAAACAAGAATGGTGAATGAATCCCTTAAAAATTCGGCAGCCTAACAGCACCACTTAAAACTTCAAAATACAGATTTGAAGAGATCAAATAGGGTATCTCATCATATGAAAATAAAATATCAGTATGATAGATATAGATATCATACCCCAACATAATAAAAAGGAACTTCAAAGAATTGACATGAAAATAGACCTTGAAAACGAGAAGGGTGAAAGAATCCCTTAAACATTCGGCAGCCTAACGACGCCACTTAAAACTTCAAAACACTGAATTGAAGAGATCAAATAGGGTCTCTCATCATATGAACATAAAATATCAGTATGATAGATATAGAGATCATACCCCAACATAATAACAAGGAACTTGAAATACTTGACATGAAAGTAGAACTTTGAAAAATGAGAAAGGTGAACAAATCCCTTAAAAATTCAGAAGCCTAACGGCGCCACTTAAACTTTCTTAAAATGAATTGATGAGAGAAAGAGGGGGTATCTCATCAAATTAACATGAAAAGGGAAGTAAGAGGAATATAAAATAACATCCTCCAACATAAGATCATGGAGCATAAAAGAAATGACATAAAAGAGATTATTTGAAAAGAAAGGGAGAGGTTGGGAACTTGAGGGATTGGGGGCACCTTGAGAGGACTCCTTGGGAGGTAATGAGACCAAAACTTCTTTGGGGGAGAGTTGTGAGTTGAATTGACGAGAGGATGGCTTGGTATTTATAGGGAAAGTGAGGGGACAAGACATTAATGGCCAATGGACACCTCATTGGTGGTTTTGGAAAAACCATGGGCTTGCCCATGGTATTTGCCCACGGTATTGGCCACATGGGTCCCCCCATACAATAATTCATCACCTTTGGTCGGCCAACCCTTACAATATCTCATGACATCATCATGACATAGTTATGATGTCATTAAACATACCGAAACCCTAAAACTGTATTTTCACTATTCATCGAAAATTCAGCTTTCTCAGAAAAATACCAAAACCTTAACCAAATATTGATGCTCTGATTTCAAAAGTGAACTCCATTTTATAAAGAAAAATTTCTAAATATGTTTAATTTAATTTTTAAATAAATACACTATTCACCAAAAATTCATTCTTTTCAGAAAATCCCCAAAAATTACCTTAACATAATATCGATGCTCTGAGTTCAAAAATTAAATCCATTTTATAAAAATATTTTTCTAAATATTTTTAATTTAATTTTTAATTAAAAAACACTATTCACCCAAAAAAAACTAATACTTGACTAATAATTTATGAAACCGTTATTTACCCATTTTATTGAATCACATTACTTAATCAAGGTGCCTAGATTATATTAATACTTTATTTAAGTGAGATTACTAATCCATTTGGTCACATTACTAATCCTAAGCATAAAATCACTATTCACAATTTACTATTCATCAAAAATTAAGTTGATCTTATTAGACTCTAAATTTCGTACTGAACATAATTGTAGAAGACCATTTTTTGAAAATCATTACACATTTTTAATTATTGAAGGTTTACATAAAATTTTTTAAAATATCCTTTCTCTAAAATTCATCAAAAATATGCATACTATATTTATTCAGACATTTGAAAATTCATAAACTTCATCATAAGAAGAAATCAAAATTTTTATTTAAAATAAAGGATTAAACAAGGTAGTTACGGTCTCCTTACATAGCCCCTTATTACACCAGCATAGGACCTAAGTGTAAGGTGTGCTAAGGTGAGAGAATCTGAGGGAGGCTCGGCCAACATCGCACGAGTAGTAATTTCTATTAGTTTGAACTTCTCACGAAGGTGATTCCGTTCTAGCTTCACACGATGAAGTTCGGCTTGGGTTTGGTCCAGAGAAAAGCCCAGTGGTGCTACCTCCTTTCCAAGTTCCGTTAGATGGGCTTCGATTGGACCGAGACTACTGGATGAGGCCATCGAATCTCCTTTCTATATTAATTAACCAAGGTCACTTGTATTTAGAGACAAAAGTTTCATCATTCAGTTTTCAACAGTCATAATAACTAACGGTCATATAATAGTCAAAACCCAACAGTCTCATTTTAATTATACTCATGTTATCAAATGAAATAGTTTTGTTGAGTATGAAAAATAAAATAACACACAAAATTAGGAAACAAGATTTATTCAAAATTTCAGGTCGTTATAAGATGAATCTGACGAGGATGAAAATTGTACTCCATTATGTTCTATAAAAGGGGAAATGTCTATCATTTTTTATAATTACTCCATTGGCACTAGTTATTAACTTGTGTCCTATTGAAGGTGGTATTTGGGGGTATACATGTTCTTTTATGTGATTCAAGCAGTCTTGGAGAAGACATGTTATGATATATGAATCCTTGGGGCCTCTAGGAATTCTATATTTATAGGAGAAATCCCACTTTTAATACTTTCAATCATCTAACTAAGACTAGTCCTACCTATTTTAAAATGAGTAATCAAGTCTTTCTTAAATCCCCCAAAAAAATGAAAATATAATATAGGAAAATAAGAAGAAATAAAAAACCCAAATATGATAAACAAGAATAATAAACTCTCATTCCATCAACTAGAAGATATAAAAATGTATTGATAAAACATTTTAATAAATAAACAGTTATTTCATATACATGGATGGTAATTAGGGGTTCCTAGGGGTGGAACCAATATATTTAGACCTAAAATGATGAATACCTTATAATAATTTCTAATAATTATTACGACATATATAGAATTTGATAACCTCCATTCTATTTTTTTGGAAAAAGTCACATAACAACCTAAGTAATTATTACATTTAATATTAATGGTATATCAAATATTTAAAAATATCTCAAAATTATAATTTCAATTTCAATTAAAAATCAATAAGGAATTGGAAAAATAATTTTAGGAAAAGAATATACCTAATAAAGAATTTTTTTTAAACATCTCAAAACTCTTAGTTGATAAATTGATTCAAGAATTATATCTAGACAGGTTGAAAACAAGAATTATTTTCAAGCAGATGAATAGTAGTCTTTATAAGAAAATTTTATTTTCATGGCCATTATTGGTTCTATGGTGATTTTTGGAACATGTTATTAAATTTTAGTAAAAATTAGATAAATATTAGTAATTATAGAATATATATAGGTTTTAAGTTAAAGGGGAGATGACCCACTCTTACAAATATATTTTTACAGTGAGAAAAATCTTCATAAGTAAAATTGGATGAATAATTTCAACCATTGAATAAACTCTATTGAACATGTGACAAATTAAATGGTTGTTTAAAGGATTTTCATGATTTAATAAAAACATAGATGAATGTGAAGAAATAATTAGAAATGTATTATATGAAAAATAATGGAATGTAAAATGAATTTATTATTTATGTCACACTAAAGGATTTAAAAAATAAACAACCTTTCATATTAAAAATTGGTTGCTCATATCACATATGATAGGTAAATTGATGTAATTAATATTTTTAACAAGTTCAAAGGGTACTTATTATTTTATAAATGATGGATCTCTTAAGATAAATTTATTGCATTTAAAAGATGTTGTAAATAAGAGGAAATGTTAAAGAATGGTCAGTTTTTAGATAGATTAATAACTAAAATAATAAATTAGTGATTTAAATGAAACAACCCTAGAAGTTTATTTACTATGATATATATGGACCCTCAAAGTATAAATCAATGTATTGTAATAAGTATTTCATTTTATCTATTTATAATTATACTCATATCACATGTATTACATTTTAGTCATATATATATATAATGATGTAAAGGGTATTAAAATTTTAAGAATGATTTTTAAGAATGAGTTTCATTATGTGGTAAATAATTCTATATTAGATTATGAAATTGTTGTCAAAGGCTCATTCCTTATCATGCCTTTGTGTGAGGTGAGGTGAGGCGCACCTGGTGCACCTCCCCACTGGTGAAGCATTGAGACCTCACCAAGGTGTGCCAAAGGAGAGTGCCTCACATTCCAAAGGCTCGCACCTTGTGTGCCCAAGAGGTGTTTTAGCGCCAGGAATAGTAAAGGTGCACAACTGGGTACTGAAATCAGGGGGGGATAGGGTGGAAAAAATAATGGGTATAGGAGAATAATAAATCTGGGGCGTTCTGATTGAAATTAGGGGTGGAAGCAGAAATAATGATGATAAAAAAATGAAAATAAATATCACCAAACAAGAAATCAATGTGTGAAGAGGAATAGAAAATAACATACCTTGGATTGTAGATTTGAATTGTCTGAGATAAAATAGATATATCACCAAACCTAAAATTCATTAGAGCCATAGATTTGTTTGACCCTTGAATCGTTCAAGCCTCAGATTTGAGCTTTGGAATTGTTTGAGCCTTGATTTGAGCCTTGATTTGAGCTTGGATTCAATGAGGAGGAGCACTGAAAGTAGGCGGCTTCCATAGAATGCTTCATATACTGTGACTAGTTCAAGATTTCTAGGGTTCTTAAAATAGATTGGGACACTTTTATCAGCACTTCCAAAAAAGAACTGATAATGATCCCTTTTATCAGTGTTTATTACTTAAGTACTGATAAATGATTTATAATTATAATTATAGATCATTTTTTTTGTAAATATGTTTAATAAATAAATATAAATATAATTTTGTTAATATATTCATTATCTAAATATATTTATAATAATTTTATAATTATTTAAATATATAATTATTTATTTATAAGTATATAAATAATTTAAAAAAAATAATATTTATATATTTATATCATTATATATATTTATTGACCTCCTTGTTTTAATGATCACCAACTCATAATTATTATGATATTTAATAAGTTTCATGTTTTCTATTAGCTATTTTTATTATGAGACGGATTGAAAAAAAAATTGTCTAAGTATGAGACACTACCAACAAAGACTCACCACCAAGTATGAGTCACCATCAGCAATGAGTCGCCAGTGAGATATAAATTTGACAAAGTATAGAAAATTTTCACTGCCAAGCATGTCTAACCACCAATAAAGTTTCACTATCTCCTTGAGACACCATCAAGAAAGACTCACCACTGGGATCTAAAATTGACTAGGTATTGAGATGAATCCCCGCCAGACTCAGAAACCGCCAAACCCTAACACTTCCATATCAAGACATCGTTCCAATGTCTCATCACCAGACTTAGACATCGCTAGAAGTGTCACCATTCCTAGAAGTTACTGCTACAAGGTTCACCACTCAAAAGACACACCACTAGTGTTTATGTTTATTTTGAATTAAATTTTTGTAATGGCTAGTTTAACGAATTTAATGATCAAACTTATTATTATTATTGTTCCTTAATTTCTTGATAGTGATTCATGAAATTTAGTGTCAAAACATGCAGTACAAGGAACCAAAGATCTGGTGGGTTATCTTTGTTTCTATAGTTAAAAGTTGAATTAGACTCCCTCATGAAAAAAGAGGATAAGTGCTGAACAAAAAGATATACCTATATACATAAAGAGAGCTGACTAGATGTGAAGTGTTCCATACACAAAGAATTATTACCTATGATTAACTATAGATGAAGTGAATCATATTTAACATCTAGAAAACTTCCTACAGATTCACAAGAAGGAGTTTGCAACACTATTTTCTTCAGAAATTTTTTGAAACTCAAGTTAAGCTACATTTCAGACTACATTCAAGAGTCACGAGTTGCATATCATATCATACAGAGAAAAACGATCTCTCTACTCTTCTTACTTTCTCTTTTAGTTTATTTATATTTAAATTTCAAGTAGTTTGGCTTACTCTATTTTATTCTATACCACACTATCTCATGCTTTAACTTTGAATATACATAGATATATTCTGAACACATTTTATTATTGTTTCCCACATGTTGTTGTAGAGTTCCAGTCATGTCCTATTTTATTTTTACTCCCAAAATTAGTGTAGAAGAGGTCTTATGTGGCCTGCACAATTGGTATACTGTTGTAAAACCCAATCCAGGTTGTGGATAAAAATTTTATTTTATATAAACTACTTGGAAGTGGGTGATTTACAAGTGAATAGTTCTAAGTATCATCTTGAGACTGAACCTCTTGTATTCAAATTCCGATCTGTGTTTTTTTTGTTTACTTTCTTTTCTATAATTTAAAAATGATTTTTTTAAACTGGAGAACAATTCCATTACTATAATAGTTTATCTTAATTAGTGTTATATAATATTTTAATTAAGTAAATTGATTAAAAAGGATAAATTAATATTTTATATTGTTTTACCCGAGACCTAAAGAATCTATTGATAAATCTTCTAAAAGAATAAATCTTATATCAATCTAATATTTTAATAAACTGAGTAGTATTTAATTTTTTTGGGGGATTTTATTTAAATCCTATTTTATATAAATTTTTATTGTGTACTCAATTCACCCCCACTCTTGAGACGCTCACTCCAACCAAAATTTGGTATCATAGGATTTAACTTTGGAATCAAAGTTTATAAAAAAAATAAACTATGATTTTATTTTTTCTTTAAAGATATTAAATTTATGTTAGTTCTAAATTTAATTATTTTAAATGGATAATAGAAAATAAGGCTCTACTACTATCATATCTCCTTTATTCAATGGAAATAATTATTCTCAGTGGAAGATAAAAATGAAAATGCATATAGAAAGTATGGGTTTTGAAATCTGGACTATCATAGAAGATAAATATGAACTACCTACAAATCTTCAAGTTACACGGGTTGAGGCTACCAAAACTTCTTATAATAATTGTAAATATTTGAATTCCCTTTACTATTCTTTTGAAGATGAGGAGTTTAATAGAATTTCTGCTTGTAAAACTGCTTTTGAAATTTGGTATGAACTAGATGTTTCATAAGAGGTAACAACTTCTATTAAGGATATGAGATTGAATACATATACTATTATGTATGATACTTTTAGGATTAAGCCTGATGAATTAATTTCTAATATCTATCATAGGTTTAATGAAATTGTGAAAACTATGATCTTGCTGGGAAATTGAGTATCTGATAAATATGATATTATGATATTTCTAAGATTTCTTCCAGAATGATGGATAGGCATATCTGTTTCAATTAGAGAGTCATGAGAAATTAGTAAACTTCCATTTAATGAGATGATTGGGAAGATTATTATGCATGAAGAAGAATAGAAAGTAAAATAAGAATAGATTGATGAGATAAAAAGAAAGTCAGTATCTTTCAAGTCTACTACATCCAAACAAAGAGAAAAGAAAAAGGAAAAGGAAAAGATACAAAATTAATGTTCAAGTGACAGTCAGTCACCTCTAGAAAATGATGAGAAAATAGCCTATCTGCCCAGAAGATTTAAGAAATTTTATATAAATAAGAATTTGTTTCCTAAATCCTAGTTATAAAGGAATATATGACACTAAAGGTAACTATAAAAAGTAATGTAAAAAGGATAAAAAAACAAATTAAATTACCTGTTATGAATGAAAAAGAAAATGACATGTTAAGGCATACTGTCCGAAATTGAAATACAAAAATAGATACGATGAAAAGGACCAAAAGTTTATGAAATCCATGAAAGAAACATGGATTTCATCTGAGGAAATATCAAGTGATTCTGACTCTACTCTTGAATAAAAGTCATATCAAGACAACATGTGCTTCATGACTAATGTCTCTCACGTACTTGCTATTTCTACTATTTTACATATTAATAATTCTGATATTTATGAAAATGAGAATAATGATGATGAAATCTATCAAGAATAAATTTATGAATATTTAAAAATGATAGAATATATTTTTAATGAAATTAAGGATAATTATAAAGTTCTTAAAAGATAGCATGCTTTAGTTTCCAATGTTAAAAATGATTTATCTATTTAGAAAGATAAAAATGATCAGTTATTGAAAGAGAACACAGAGATGAAATTTTCTAATGAGAAAATTAAGAAGGATTTAGAAATATTTATAAATTTCAAAGAAATAATTACTCATATTCTAGGAAAACATGTCACTTCTATGTATGTTACAGGTATAAGATACCAACTTGGGAAAATAAAAATAGTCAAGAGAAATTTTGTACCTAAATATAAATATGAATTCTCTACTGCTAGTTATTTTTCTAGAGGAACAAACAAAGTGTTTATTTCAGAAAGATTACAATCTGTTTATAATAAACCTATTAAAAAATATGGGTTTATAAGGCCCTTATTTATAACACTTTTGGAACCATACAAATATGGGTACCAAAATTATTTCGTGTATAAATTATGTTTTTTAGGAAATCTACTTGAAGACCTATTGTAAAAGTCTATGGTACTTGGAAATTTGATGCTCAAGAAATATTATAGGAGAATACTCAAGTTTTAAAATCCAAATAAAGGTTGACGGTGGTCATGTTACCTTTGGTGAAAATGTTAAAAGTAAAATCATTAGACATGGCTAAACAGGTAACATCAATTCGGTTTTAATTTCTAAAGAACTATTTTTTGATGGTTCAAATTATAGATTTATTAGAATCTTGTAATTATGTTATGATGGTTTTCATGTTAAATTTGAGAACAATGCATGTAATGTTTTTTATTGCAAATATTCTTTAGTTTTTACTACTGTAAGGAATGAAAATGTTTATGTTGTTGATCTTAATTCTTTAATTTCTCAAAAAAAATCCTACTTGAGTGCATTTTATAAATAATCCTAGTTGTGGCATAGGGTATTAGGACACTATAATATCCACTCACTTAGGAAGCTTAATAGGAAAGTTTTAGTCAAGGATCTACTGAAACTAAAGTTCCCAAATGATAAAGTCTATAACCCCTATCAAAAAGGGAAACATCATAGGATTTATTTTTAAATAAAATAAATAAGTTTCAACCTCTCAAAATCTTAATTTGATTCATATGGATTTATTTAAACTATATAGAGTTTTTAGTCTAAATTGGGATTCACTATGTCTATGTACTAGTAAATGAATTTTCTAGGTATACTTGGGTGTTATTTATAGGTCACAAAAGTGAAGTGTGTTCTTATTTCACCAAGTATGCTATATCTATAAAAAAACTAAGTATACTTAGAATTAAGATCCTAAGAAGTGACCATGGATATGAGTTTGAAAATAAAGACTTTGAATCTTTTTTATCATATAATTTCTATAGTCATAACTTCTCCTAGGACCCTTTAGTAGAATGGAGTTGTAGAAATAAGGAATATAGAACTTCAAGAGATAGATCATACCATGCTAAATGAATATGACTTACCTATCTACTTTTAGGTAGAGTTTGTAAATAAATCTTGTTACATAATCAATAGAGTTTTAATTTAACCTATCTTGAAGAAGACCCCTTATGAGATTTGGAATAGTAGAAAGCCTAAGGTTAATTACTTTAGGGTTTTTGGTTTCAAGTATTTATTATTAACAGTAAGGATAGTTTGGAAAAAAAATTATCCAAAAGTGATGAAGGAATTTTACTAGTTTATTCAACCTTCAATAAATCCTATAATGTTTTTAATAAAAGAACCAAGATTTTGGAATAATTTGTTCATATCAAATTTTATGAGATAGATCTACATGAGCCTAAGACCTCCTTAGAAAACCTTTAGGATGATTTATCAACTATGAGCCTAAATTCCAAACCTACTGATTTTGCTATAAAATAGTCGGAAAAATAATCCAGTTCTAAGTAATTTACATAACTTTCAGAACCTGGACCTATAGAAGAACTTGAAGTGACTAGTCCTACGTTTTCTAGAGCTAATAGGATACCATAACTATAGGCACTAAATGAGTTTTCAGAAACAAGGAATATGAATCATGCACAATAGTAAGAAATAAGGCTAGACTAGTTACACAAGGATATAATCATGAAGAAGGAATATACTATGAAGATACCTTTTCACTAGTATCCAAATTTGAATCCATTAGAATACGGATAGCTTATATAGTTTAATTAGATTTCAAAATTTATGAAATGGATTTCAAGATTGATTTATTAAGTGGGTAGATATTTGGAGAAGTTTTTGTTATACATCCAGTAGTTTTCAAAACCCCCATTTTCCAAATCAAGTTTTTAAATTAAAAAAAAGCTTTATATGGTTTGAAACAAGCTCCAAGAGCTTGGTATGATAGGTTCAACACTTTTTTATTTAAAAAGGTTTTTCAAAAGGTATAGATGATCCTACCCTTTTTATCAAACGAATTTCAAAATATGTTTTAGTTGTTCAAATTTATGTAGATGATATTATTTTTGGATCTTCAAAAAATTCTGTATGCACTATTTTTTCAAAAATGATAAAAAATGATAAAAAATGATTTTAATGGGTGAACTAAAATTATTTCTTGGTTTTAAGGTTTTTTAAAATAAATAAGGAATTATTTAAATAAAATTAAATATACTAGAGATCTTTTAAAATGTTTTAACTTGTATAACACTAAGAGTAGTGATACTCTTAAAGTACCGACTATAAATTAGATCTTGATGAAGCTGGGAAACCAGTGGATCAAACCATTTATATAGGTATGATTGGAAGTATTATCTATTTTACTATTATTTGACATGATATTATGTCAAGTGTATGTATGTGTTCTCATTTTCAAGCTAATACAAAAGATTCACACTTGGTTACTGTAAAAATAATCTTCAAATACCTCAAATATACTACCAATTTAGGATTGTTTTACCCAAGAGGACAAGTATTTGATTTAGTTAGTTATTCAAATGCTGATTTTGGTGGATATAATTTATATAGAAAAAGAACCGCTAGAACATGTCACTTTTTGGGAAATTATCTAGTTTCCTAGTGTAGTAAGTAGAAAAATTATGTTTTATTATCTACTGTTGAAGTTAAATACATAGCTATAGGTAGTTTCTATGCAAATATTTTGTGGATGAAACACACATTACTAGTATATGGTTATCAATTACAATATGTCCCTTTAAATTGTGATAATACAAGTGCAATAAATATTTCTAATAATAACGTGTCACATTATAGGAAAAAATATATTGATATAAGACATCGCTATTTGAGAGATCATTTTCAAAAGGGTGATTTCACTCTTGAATGCATTGGTAAAAAACATCATCTTTATTATATATTCACTATGACTTTAAATTATAAGTGAATGAATTACATCAAACAAGAATTAGGTATGATCAATTTTGGTTAAGTTTAATTTTTTGGGACTCACCGTTGTGAATGTCTCACCGTTGTGAATGTATAACCATTGATACTTCTCACTATTTGACTTCTCACCATTGATACTTATCATCATTGTAATTCTCGTCATTGAAATTATCACTGTTGTTTTGTCTCATCATTGGAATGTTTCATGACTTTTTCAAAATTTTCAATTACTAGTTTTGAACAACAGGTTTTTAAATTATTTATGGTTTATTTATTTTTTATGTTTATATTCATATTTTATTTTGATTTCAAATTTATCCCGATTTCGATTTCAATTTTTTTTAGATCCCTAAAAATCCCAAATGATAAATGAGACACTTTATTTAGTTTCTATGCCCAATATTTACTCATTCCCTTTTCTCTTAGTCCTTGTGCGATCTTTATCTCCTAACCTTTGTACCTTTATTTCTCCTTTGACTATGCTAACCAAGCTAAAATCTATGGTCAGAGTGAAGTGACCTTCAGAGTCTTTTCCGGATAAGTTTCATTTTTCAAATAAGTAGAAAGGGGAACCATGTCGTCCTGCACCAATAGAACTAATGAATCCCAATCTTGTGAAAAGAGTAATCATTCCAAAGAAAGAAGTTCAAGACAAATGATTGTTATCTAGTAAGTAATTAGTGATAAATGTTATACATAACCAAGGATGTATGGAGGGGTTCTCTTCAAATGAGATACTGTTTTATCCTAGGTTGGTATATCAATTTTATCAGTATGTAGAGTTTGGTTTTGGATAAGAGGAATAATATTGGCTACAAACCTAGATTAATGGCCATAGAATCACCTTTTCTTCAAGTTAGTGGGCTAGTTATTTAAAATTCCCACATGAAGGTGAGTTCAATGACTACCAAGGAATGATTCCAGATGATGGTGATGATTTCATCTATGAAGAAGCCCTTACTGAATTGACTGGTGGTGGAATAGTTAGAATTCTGATTGCCTCTAAGTTAGATGGTGAATGTATATTTCTCTTCAAATTTATCCATCATAGGTTGTGTCCAAGGAAGGGTGATTTTTCTACCTTAATGTATCAAGATGTGAATTGTTTATGTCTTATGAAAAGTGGACAGAAGATGAAATCTTTTCTAATACATCATGATTCATATGATGTAAATGACAAATAAAAACTCTATATCAAATTCTATGATGTACTGAAAGTAGATTTATGCTATTCTTAAATCCAAAGGACTAGTTATTGATGACTAGGAATCAATTATGGATTGTGGTGGATTTTGTATCATTAGAATAATTTGTAGAAGAATTAAAATCAATTGGAACTCATGGAATAAGAAATGGGTAGTTTATAATGAAAAAATTTATGATTAATTTAATCCTTTATACCATTCTTCTAGACCAAGAGACCTTATTGACCATGTTCTAGATCCTGATGAAATTGTTGAGTACTCTAACAGTGATAAAGAATAATAGGTTGTTGCCTCTAGAGAAGAAGAAGAGAAGGAATTTTATGTTGATGAGAGAAGTGACCCTAACCTATATCCTAGATCTTCTCCTATATCATATGTATCTCCTAGTCCAGTTAGGACTCTCCCTAAAAGAGAGAAATTGGTAAAAAATGATGAGGAAGAGACTGAATTCTCTGATGAAGATCAGTTCAAGAGAAATTCCAAATCTTATGAGGAAAATGGAGATGGTAATGATGTAGATGAAGAAGGAAATAGAGATGATGATGATAGAGGTTCAGACCATGATATTTCAAGTTAGAAAAGTAGAAGATTGGATGTTGATATTTATCAGGATCTAATGAATTTATTTTGTGGCTCTATGTCCAAATTAGAAGAAAGGCTTAGTTTTATTGGTGAAATGGATGTTACTACTAGAAAAAAGGAGATGCATCTGTTGAGGGGGAGAAATTCCCAAGT
Source organism: Viscum album (assembly GCA_963277665.1). NCBI lineage: Eukaryota > Viridiplantae > Streptophyta > Magnoliopsida > Santalales > Viscaceae > Viscum > Viscum album. Next base: position 732,175,756 of record OY728130.1, read on the forward strand.
TTGGGAAGTCATAAAGTTGTTGATATTACTGTTGATGTAAATAGTGTGTCTATAACTAATGATCAGACAGAGTCAGGCCAAGTTGTTGTTGTGTAGAAGATAATTATTATTATTGTTGAGTAGTATGTGGCTGAACAGATGGAAGTTGAGCATGTAGAGTAGATTTTTGATGAAAAAAGATATTTTGAGACCCATGATGATGTAAAGTTACTATATGTGGTTGCTTATAGTGATAATTCTCCTATTACTATTCTAGTTATAGTTTTGTACACAACTTCTAAGCCTTCGGTGGTTGGGCTTCTAGCTAAGTCTTCAGAAAGATGGATTAACCCAATATCATAAGAGTGGGGTTTATTTCCAAGAATTTCAATAAAGAATGGTGAACCTTCCATTTGAAAATAAATAGTTCCCAATGGATCATTGATTGACCATATTTATTCATCTGATAAGTTAAGGTGGTTTGATAAAGTTTAGTTGTTTCCCCTACTCATGTTATCCATCCTATTCCTGTTGATGTGGTCACAAAAGGTGAATTGGATGATTTTAGAGAAAAGATAGTTTCTGATTTTGGTAAGAGTTTTAATATTCAAGAAACACTTATTGCTAAGCTCAGTGAACAATATGAAAGATATATGTTTGAGTTAATGATTCAACACATTCAACTTAAGATGATGCTCCATATCTAAGAAGTTGAAATTGTGAATATAAAGTTAAAGAATGAGTTAGAATCCCTAAAATCCACTATGGAAGGGATATAGTATTCCTTTTCAGCTTATATGGATTCCCTTATGTAGATAGTTTAAAATCATACCTCAATGGAATATAGTAATACTACTCCTACTTCACCTATTTTTGATGTTGAGTTTCTTAAAACTGTGATCAGGGAAGAGCTTTGAACTGCTTATGCTAGTACTTCAAGTGATGCTACTACACAACTCTAAGAAACCTTAAGTAGAATAAGGTATAATATTGGTCATATTATCAAGTTGATTACATATTATTCTAAGGAAATTTATGAATGAGATATTATAACCAAGTAAATCAAGTATTATCTATCAAGGATATATACTAAGCATACCATGAATGTCAATTTCAAGTTTCTGGTTGAGAATTTGAGGATGCCTCCTGTGACTCGAGATTTTAAGTAACTAGTTGATTAGTTGAAAGATTTGAATCCTATTTTGAATATTTTTATGTAAGAGAAGAAATACTTCTTTAGTTCCATGGAACATGGTGGAAATATTATAATATAATTCATACACCTTATCAAACCATTTATACATGTGCATGGTACTGTTGTTTTAGCTCATGAGGTCATCCCTATTTCTTCCCACCTGACACCTCTTACTACTACCCTAGAGTTCTCTTGACCTGTAGTGGCCAGAGATCCTCATGACCCTTTCCCAGCTAATTTATATCCATTTTCACTATCTCCCAGGTAGGCAGTACAACACCTTCGGTCGATCCTCATTCAGGAGCCTCTACCTCCTTTAGCTATTGTCGATGTTCCTTCAACTATACCTTAAATAATCTTAACCATTCCTATAGCTACTTCAGGATCTGCTACTAATCCCTCTACCTCATCCAAGGAGAAGGGAAAATGACTGTTGGATCCTACCAATGATCCCGAGAAGATGTTTTGATTGGACATTGTGTATTTGATGGGGATATTTTTTGAATAACTTTTTGGATATAACGCTTCACTGAACTTTATTTGTTTTTTTAATGGAACTTATAATGTTATTTTTTATTCTATTTCTCTTGAAATTTATTTTTTCTGTATGTTATATTAATTTTCCTTCTTTATTGTGCACTTTTTGATAATCCCAAAATAGGGAGAAGATCTATGAAATTTATAAATTTATTTTCTTTTCTTCCATATATTTTTTAGCTTCCTTTGATCCTATGTGTGATATCTTTCTTTCCTTATTTTCCTTTGATATATTACTAATTTATGTAAATGAATTTCCTCTAATACTATGTGTTTTGATTTAGTTATTTGTTCCTTTCTTTATCTTTGTTACCATATTTCTAATATATCATGCTTTAACTTTGATTCCATGTATATAAAATTCCATGTTTTGTGATCATAAAAAAGAGGTAGATTGTTGACCTCCTTGTTTTAATGATGACCAAATCATAATTATTATGATATTTAATGAGTTTCATGTTTCATGTTAGCTATTTTTATTATGATACTGATTGGAAAAATTTATCTAAGTATGAGACACTTTCAACAAAGAATCACCACCAAGGATGATTCACTGTCGGCAATGAGTCACCATTGAGACTAAAATTTGACGAATTTTAGAAAACTCTCACTACCAAGAATGTATCACCACCAAAAAAATTTCACTTTCACCTTAAGACACCATCAAGAAAGACTCACCGTTGGGATCTAAAATTTTCTAAGTACTCGGATGACTCACCGCCAGACTCAGACAATGACAGACTCAAACACCACCAGACCCTATCACCACCAGATCAAGACATTGTTCCAATGTATCATTACTAGACTTAGAGACTACTAGAAGTTTCACCATTCCTTGGAGTCACTACCAGAAGTTTCACCACTCAAAAGACATATCATCAGTGTTTATGTTTATTTTTAATTAAATTTCTCCAACGACTTGTTTATCGAATTTAATGCTTAAACTTATTATAATTATTGTTCCTAAATTTCTCGAACAAGATTCATTAAGGTTAGTGTCAGAACGTGCATTATGAGGAGAAAAATATATATTAGATTCTCTTTTCTTTTGGTGTTAAAAGATGAAGTAGACTCCCTCATGAAAAAAAGAGGAGAAGTGATGAATGAAAAAAATACCTATAAATGTGAAGAGAGTTGATTAGCTATGAAATGTTACATACAAGAATCATTCTAACCTATAATTAAAAATAGGTAAATAGAATACTATTTAACATTTAAAAAACTTTATAAAGTCTCACAAGGAGTTTGAGACACTCTATTCTTTAGAAAAATTATGAAACTTGACTCGAATTTCATTTCAAATTTTATTTTAGAGTCATGAGCTGCAAAGAATATCAGATAGAGAAACATAATCTCTCTACTCTTCTTACTTTCTCTATTTTTTTATTTATATTTACATTTAAAGTAGTATTTCTTACTCTATTTTATTCAATCCCACACTATTTCTCGATTTAAACTTAAAGATACATAAATATATTCTTAACACCTTTTACTCTTGTTTTTCAAGTGTTGTAGTAGAGGTCCGGTCATGACATGTTTTATTTGTACTCCCACTATTACTATGGAAGAGGTCCTGTGTGGCCTGAAAAGTTGGTATGATGTTGTAAAACCCAATCCAGGTTTTGGATCAAAAGTTTATTTTATATAAATTACTTGGCAATAGGTGACTGTCAAGTGGAGAGTATTAAGTCTCATCTTGAGACTAAACCTCTTATATTCAAATTCCACTGTGTTTTTTGTTTGTTTTATTTTCTATACTTTAAAATCTAATTTATTTTAAACTAGAAAAAATACCATTACTTTGATAGTTTATCTTAATTAGTGTTATATACGATTTTAATTATGTAAATTTATTTCAAAGGATAAAATAATATTGTATATTGTTTTACTTGAGACCCAATCAATCTTTTGATAAATCTTCTTAAATATTAAGTATTATATCAAACTATTATTTTGATAAACTGGGTTTTATTTAAATTAGTTAGGGTATTTTTTTTAAATCCATTTTTATAGAGATTTGTATTGGGTACTCAATTAACCCCCTCTTAAGATACTCACTCAGACCAACAATATTTATATAATTATTTATATATATTTAATAAATATAGTAAATATATTTATTATTTAAATAAATTTATTATAATTTTATAATTATTTAAATGTATATAATTATTTAATTATAACTATATAAAAACTTTTTTAAAAAATAATATTTATTTATCTATAATTATAAATATATAAATGTATAAATATAGTAAATATACATTTATAAATATATTTATTTATAAATATTTATTTAAAGACATATTTTTAACATTATTAATGAATATTTAATTGTAAGTGTATGCCTATTAAAAATGAGTGAAATTGAATAAATAAAAATGAATATACTTTAACAATGTTGAAAAAATGAGAAAATTTTATTAATTAAATATAAATTATTTAAAAAATATGGATATATATTGAAATAAATATGAATACATATTGAAAATATTTAAATATATTAAATATATATATAAATAATTAATATAAATTGATTAAATTCCAAAAAAACAAAAAATAAAAAGTATTTAAAATGAATTTATACCCAACTGTAATCAAATGAAAAATAATAAAAAATTACAGATTAAAGACATGATATATTAAATGTATCATGTAATAATGAAATTCTAAAATTAATTCTAAAATTTGAATAAATTACATAAATATTTAATTAATTATGTAAATATTTGTGTGTGTGCGTTGTATATAAAAATGCATTAATTACGTATATGAATGTGAAATCAATATAACACACATTTGATATATGCTAAATTTAAAAAACAAGCAACATTCAATTATGTCCATTACTCGATGCAATTAGTCAATATTTTTTTATTGATATTAATTATTAATTATAAATCATTATTCACTAAATATATGATTATTTAATATAAAGCATGAAATTTTGGTATTATATAAATCATATTTATATACATTCATATATATCTATATATTTAATGTATACAATTTATTAATATTATCAATCATTATTTAATTAATAATTTTTTTAATATTTTTCTTAATTTACTTATTTTTATTTTTTATTTGTTTAATTTTCATTTTAAATATATATATATATATATATATTTATATTTAATATATATTATTTATTAGTATTTATAATTTATATATTGTATAACCAATTTATCCATTTTTATCAATAATTATTTAACAATAAGATTTTTAATATTTTTTTTAATAAACTCATTTTTATATATTTAATTATTTCATTTTTTCGGGACCTTTATTAGCACTAAAAAAATACTGATAAAGGACACCTTTAACAATACTAAAAATAAAGTGCTAATAAATGATACCTTTTACGAGTGCTATTGAAAGGTTTCGATAAAGGTTACCCTTTATCAGTGCTAAAAAAAGTACTGATAAAGAGTACCTTTTATTAGCACTAAAAAAACGAGATGATAAATGGTATCTTTTATCAGCACTTTTTTCTAGCATTGATAAAGTCCAGCGCTGTTAAATGCCTATTTTTTAGTAGTGATAAAAAATTAAATATGTTCCTTTTAAGGTTATGCATACATGACTAATGATGTTATGCTGCTTAACATCATGTAGTAAAGACGAAATATATGTCTTTAAAGGTTATGAATTCATAACCAATGATACTATGTAGTTTAACTTCATTTAGAAAAGATGAAATATTCACCTTTTAAGGTCATTCATATAGGACCAATGATGCTACATAGTTTAACATCACACAACAAAGATGAAATATGTGACTTTTAAGGTCATGCATACAAGACCAATGATGTTATGCAGTTTAATTTCATGTATCAAAGACAAAATATTTTCCTTTTAAGGTCATGTATATAGGAATAATGATGCTATATAGTTTAACATCATGAAACAAAGATGAAAGGGATGACTGTATCATATTGAGTATTTATTGAGAAATATTTCATTGGTAGGGGGTGTAGTGTGTTCCCCATCCATTCTATTTAACAAGTAAGCTCTATTGGGATAGAATTTATGTCTAATGTAAGGTCCTTACCACTTAGACTCAAGCTTTTGGGGTTTCGTCCCTGGTATCATTGGAGTCTTTAAAGCCAAAACCAATTTTACTTTAAGGAATGAATAAAGACAAAATTTCTTATCAAAGGCTCATGCTTTCCGGTTTTAGAATATTTTCAAATGATGTAGGGTATACAACCTTTTCTCATCGATTCGATCTAGCTCGTCAAACTGATTTTGTGATTTTTCATCATCCAAGAGTTCTCCATTGATATATATTCCAATTGAAGGGAAATTTGACCTCAATGGAAAGTACTACCTTTGTTCTATAAACTATTGAATATGGTGTTTTCTAAGTAGCAGTGCAAGTTGTAGTTTGGTAGGCCCACAAGGCATGCAGAAGACTATCAGGCTAATATTTCTTTTCTCTATCCACAATTTTATAGAAAATGTAAATAGAGTTTTATTGAAAGCCTATATTTTTCCATTTTTTGTTTTATGTTAGTGGGAAGAATGGTTGGATTCAATGATATAATCTTGATATAGCTTCTTTAATTCAGAAGAACAGAAGTTGGTGCCATTTTCTATTAGTATTATTCAAGGGACACCAAATCTATTAATGTTGTTTGACTTCACAAAATTTATGATACTTGTACTCCTAAATTCCTTAAGAGGTATCACATCGATCCATTTATAGAAGAATTCAGTAGTAGTAAGGATGCATTTGAACTATTTGGAAATAACTAGAGGTTAAGAACTTACAACATCTATTCCCCACACAAAGAATGACTAACAGTATTTAGATGCATTCCAAAACTCAGGGGGTTGATGGATAAAGTTGGAATGCACTTTGAAATACTAAAACTTTTTGAAAAATTATATGCAATCCTATGTTATCAAAGGCTAGAAATACCCAGGAGTCATTATTTGAAGAGAAATATTGTTTCCTGAATGATGGACACCACAATCAACAATATGAAATTCCTCCAAGGTGGTATTCATATCCTATCTATAAATGCATCTAAGGAGAATTACATCAAAGATTTTCTTATAAAGAACCTTCTGATGACCTGGACTATCATAAAGGGTGAAATTGACTTCCCATAGTTGGAACTATTCTTTTCCAGTTCTATTTGGTGGAAGGGATCTTTTTTAGAGGTATTCTAATATGGTTATCATCCACCCATTTATAGCATCATCTGGTTTAGGGATATAATTGATCTTGTTGGTCCCTTCCATTCCACTTTGAAAAAATGGTGATATTGTTCTATGATGGGAGACATAGACGACCATTCCATCTTGATATCGATCTATCAAGGTTAAAATATCATTTTTAATGCATCTGAATATTCATTTTGTGAACATGGTATGTGAGTTAGTATTGGATCATAGGGGAATTATTTGATAAACCCTAAAATATAATTCAGAAGGGGGGTCATCTATTCTTTCCTGGTGGCATAATTACTATTTATCTACTTAATTACAAAATCATAATTGCCTTTGATTTTTATATGGTTCACCGGTATTTGGAAATATAGATCCAAACCTGCAATTGGGGCTTGGTATTCAAAATAATTAGTAGTGAAACCTTCTGATAATATAAAGGAGTAAGGTATAACTGCCTCTATTAGTGAAATGAGAATGATTCCCAACCTGACTTTATTGAGCTTGGGATATTCAATTCTATTTCTAGTTGGGATTCTTGAGGCACTATCAAATTAAATTTCCCACATTCAGGTAGAGTCCTGAATGGATAAAATTTCCGTATATGGTAATTCAGTACTCTTCAATACTTATTCCACAGAGGGATGTTTTTCTAGGAAATTTTCTAAGCCCTGCCCTTTTATCACCATCCATGGTATGAACCATATTTCTAACTATTTTATAATGATTATTAATCATTTTAAATGTCCAGTTAGCATAAGATGTTTTAGAATATGTTTGAGTGGGTCATTTTGAGAGATCAAATGAACCTCATGGTGTTACAGGTAATGAATTAATTTATAAATTGAAAAAATAAATTCCAAATAGTTTTTCTCGATATCTGAATACCAAATATCAGTGACAAACATGGTGTGACTGAGATACTAAAGGATTTTTTCACTACCCGTATCATTTTTTTGTATGAGGAAGGAACCCAATGATTGTTCCATAGTTGTCACATAAAGGATGAGAAACATTTCTTCGACTGTCAACATCAGTGTTGGTGGGCTCAAGAGATATTTCTTGAGGCTGTCAAATTATTCTTGGTAGCCATCAGTCCATTCAAACATGACCCCTTTCTTCATCAACCTAATTAAATTAAAACACTTTCCTGCAAGTTTTTCAATAAATCATCAAATATAGGCAAAGTTCCCCTGCAGTCCTCTCAACTCTTTCAAGTTTGAAGGAGGGGACATTCATAGAATTAACTTAGTATTATCAGGGTCAACTTCAATTCCATTATGGAGTATTATGAACACAATATATTTTCTTGAATTAACACTAAAATAACATTTCAAGGGATTTATCTTCAGATCATGTTGTCAAAGTTTGTCAAAAAAATTCCAATATGAAAGGTGATTAGAAATTTCCTATAATTTTAACACCAAATTTTTGAAATGACACTTGACTAATTCTTCTAGTAAGGGTTTGAAGATGTGATTCACGTCACATTGATATATATCACCAACATTCATTAAACTGATGGGCATCACCGAGTAATTGAATATTCCTTGGGGGGTTAAAGGTGATGCCTTATTCATCTTTTAGGGCCATTAATATTTGATTATACCCTGAATAACCATCCAAGAAGGAGAGAGATTGATGGCCAACCATTTTATCAATCACAAGTTATGTGATCAAAATTAAGATTTCATATTTTGGAAAATTCCAGTTGAGGTATCTGAAATTGATGAAAACCTATATCTAACCATTTTTTTCTTGATAGGGAAAATGTTGGTGCAACATTTTAGGTATTGGACTTCCCAAATGAAAGTATATTTGATTATTTTTTCAATTTTGGCTTCAACCTTGGCAGAATGAGTTTTGTGTGTCCTTATGGATGATTTCTTGTAACCATGGTGGTCTCCTGGAAATCCTAAATAATGGGTAGCCACATTAGGATCGAGGCTTGACATCTCCTTATAAATCCAAGAAAACACATCTCGGTGCTGGTTCACTATAAGATCCCAAACTTTTTTTGGATATGTATCATACTCATTTTTATGAATTATTTTTCCTTTTTTGTGTATATATTGTTTGGGTTTTATCTTGGGTACCTTTGGGTGAAATTTTGAAGTTTTTGGAGGGTTCTTGGGTAGTTCATGGCTGGAACCTGATTTTACCAAACAGTGTGCCCTGCCCCAGAAAACCATGAAACCCTAGGTAGAGGGGGATTTTGTAGTTGGTTCATAGTTTTCCAAATCGTGTACCCTCCTAGTAATAACCATGTGCCCCCTACGAAGAGGTACATGGTTAGGTGCATGGTTAGGGAAAACCATGCACCATAAGTAAGAAACCAGACACATAGAAATGTTAACCCACAAAAATTCATTATTTTTTTTTTTGAATTCCTATATTATATCCCTAAACACCCTATCTCAACCCTAAAACAATTTATATTATTTTTTAGGCTCATATATGGATTCCAATGTAACAGCCCAAGATTTTATAAAAAATATTCTTTTTAATTTTATTAAAGTCTTGTGTTGTACGCTACACCAAAAGGAGCTTGCACAACACGCATCCTTGACTTTCCTTGCATTACACGCAATCACGACCTTCCTCGATAGCGTGTGTAATACGCAATACCGAGTTTCACTAAACAACGATATGCTATTAAAATATTATTAAAACTAGCCGTTATGAATAGTAATAACCACTTTTTAAAACCCTGTAAATCTTATTTTTCAAAATGAACTTCATTTTTGGATTCGGAGTATCGAATTTAGCCTAAGGTGAAATTTTGGTACTTTTCGGATAACTTTCATATTCTGATGAATAGTGAAAATTACTAAATTATAATTAAAAACAAGTTTTTTAATCGAAATAATTAATAGTGATAAATTATTAATTTGAGTGGTTTTAAAGTATATTTAGAATATATTTTTACAATTTAATACAATGTTAGTCATTGGATGTAATTTCACATTTAAACCAGACATAATCAAGTGTCAATCTTTTGATAGATATTGTTTCTTAAAAAAACGCTATTTGTTTTAACTGCGGGATTTAATTATAAAATTAATTAATGCAAATTCTATGATATGAATTTGGTAAAATAGACTTCATTTTTGAATTCGGAATATGAAATATATCTTAGGATGAAATTTTGGCATTGTTCTGAAAAACATCAATTTTTGATGAATAGTGAAACCACTAAGTGGTAGTTAAAAAAAATTAATTTCTTCATAAATCTTAATTTTACCGCTTCTGTGAATGGAATTTCAAAAATCCGAGAGACACGGTTGATGTCAGTAAGTAAAATGTGGTTCAATGAGATGAAAATAATTTTTGGTGAATAGTAACATTTTACTTTTTTTACCACGGTTAATAGTAAATAGGGTAACTAAGGGTAAATATGATATTACTATTACCCTAACACATGTCATAATTCTATTGGATAAGCGTAATTCGACCAAAAACAACCTTATGAATATAATATGACCATTTAGGTCCACTTGGATTAGATTATGACATTTAATATTATATTATTTAATGAATAGTTAAAATAGTTAAAATCAAAGTTTAATAACTAAAACATTTTTAATATGGGGTTATACATAAGATAAATTCGACTATAAATATTCATTAGAAAGCTAAAAAGATTTCCTACATAATGATATTTTATTTATAATTTTTAGACTTTAAATAAATTAATTTATTTATGACACAACGATGAAGCAGTAATTACCCTTTTAAGGAAATATTAACATAATTGATGTTATAAATGCTCAAATGAATGTAATTTGAGACTTTTTATGACTTAAACTAATTTTATAGGTTACTATGATATATTAGTGTTGATTTAATCAACTTGGTTCGAACATATAATTCTGTTATGACTTTCACAAAAATCATATATCAAATAGTGTCAAAATTGACACAAAATAGTTTTTAAATCAAATATTATATTATTAATTGTTATTTTATTCCTAAAAATCTAAGGTTCGGCCAAATTACTTAGATAAGGATATATTTATTAATAATATACAATTTGGGGTTCGTTTGGCATGTTATAGTAATTATATTAACCATATAGTGAAAGAAAACAAAAAGACACGGTAAAAGTTAAATTATTTAACTTAGAGTTAAATCTAATTGATAAGGTTAAAATAATAACCTAAACTTTTCTAAATCCTATTGGTTGATATTATTTCGACCCCTCCCCACTTTATCTTCGAAATAAGACCCTTTGGAACCATTATAAACCGATTTTGACTTTAATATAAAATAATATTTTGAGATATTCCTAAGGTGCCCCTCTCCTCCCTTATAAAAGGACACCTCCTCCCCCTCCTCCTCACACCAATTTGAGCACTCAAGCTCGGCCAACCCCTGCCAAAATCTCTTCTCCACTTCCCTAGAAACATCCTAGAGGTTCTGGTCTTCCTCAAAGACCAATTTTAGTGCCCTAAGAGGAGGTCTCAAAGAGGCGCTTCAAAGAAGAGGTAATTACCGTTACCAATTCTTTCATCTTTATTTCTTCTTCCACTTCTTCTTCTTAGGTTGTTTCATTATGAAGTAATAACATAAGTATCACTCATATACTGATATGTTATTATAAGTATTAAACAACCCTATTTCACCATTTATCCATCCTACGGAAAAAGAAATCACTGCGCGTGCGTACGTACGGAATACCGTCTCCACGCCGTGGTGTAATCTATTTTCCACCACCACCTTACATGGATGGGTATAATGGTGTAAAGAATAACTATAAATAGTTATTACAACATCATATTGATTCTGATATATTGTATAATCCACTCCGATTCAATTCAATATTTATGAAAATGATATCATCGCTCGTGCGTACGTACGGACTACCGTCTCCACGACGCGATGAGATTCATTCTCCATGTTAACCATTTAAGAATGATTATAAAGTATATATAAGAAATAATAATGAAATATATGACATTATAAAGCTAATGGATTATGTATATATATATATATGTATGTCATCTACTTACTTCCATTTCAAGACAATAAGGAATGGAAAACAGCGTTCATGCGTACGTACGGACTACCGTCTCCATGAACGGTGTTTTTCATTTTATTTATCTATCTATTATATATATATATATATACTGAATATATATGATATATAAATCAAATTTTATATTCTGGAAGTAAGTAAATCATGATATAAGTAATAATAATGTCAAGAACAACAAGTCAAAACACCTACGATAAATGAAACGATTTTACCCAAAACGCTTCTTTAACATGGAATTTACAAAAGAACGGGTAATATAATGTCATAAGTGAACCATATATGATATCATAACAATGAATATGATTCTATAATAAGTAAATTACATTATTTAAATCATTATACAGGAGGTTCGGACACATACGAAGAAAATCGGACCTAAGGTAAGGGAAATATCACAATCTCACTTTTATCCGAGATTGTATTTACTTTGGTAATTACTGGGGTGTATTTTATCATCCACATCCATGTTCCCTCAACATGTAATATTATTTCCATCCTTCTACAATAGTTTATATCCAATTTTACCCTTCGGTAAGTTTTTTTGTAAAAGATATGAAAGGAATCTTTTGTCGTTTTTCATACGAGGTACTTTTTGACTTTTCCGACAAAAGTACGAAGAATGTTTTTTTTTAACTTATACGGCTTGAATGGATTTTTAAAACATTATTTCCAAGAAGCTTCCTTTACAAGTTTTCAAGTTTATTTTTAATCAACTTCTTTTATTTTAAAGTTGTATGACATGTTATGAAAGGAAAAATGTTTTTGAAGAAGAAAGGATATTTTCCTCAAGAATGAAGTTCAAGTGTTTTATCAAAATTATTTTCCATATAAGATAATAAAGGGTTCTGTTTGTATCCCTATTATTACATGGATTTGATTATATTGTGATGGAAACATTTTTATGAATTCCTTTATCTTATATGAATTGTTTTATGATGTCATGTTGTTTAAGAATCCCATTTTTATTACATGGGTTACGTTATGATGTATGGTTTATGATTATGTGGCACACATAAGAAAGGATTCATTATAAGAATGGTGGGACCTATATCTCCCTCCAATGAATTGGGTAAAGATTTTATATCTCATGAGATAGACAGGGCTGGAACGGTAGGTTATACCGGTTCAGTGAAACAGGACTGAAACGAGGGTTACTCGATTCAGAAAGGGACTTTTTCCACTAAGATAGTCTTGGCAATGAGTCATGACTAAAAAGAAATGATTTTCCATGATTATGTGTGCATGCCACAAAGTTTCATGTTTCATGTTATGACTATGGTGATCTCATTTTCACTTCTATGATTTGTTCCATGTTAAGATATTATGATCTCTTTTGTAGGTTATGATTTTCAAAAAGATATGATATGATTTTTATTTCTTTTGTATACCCTTACTGAGCATTTGAGCTCACCCTTTTATGTTTTCTTTTCCCCAGGATATAAAGAAAGGTTTTAGGTAAAAAAAAGGAAGATCTTTATGGGAGATTTTGAAGATCTTTCACCACGATTAGAAGATTATATTCCGAGTTTCCAAAGACACTAAACTATTACGGTCCTTGTGTGTGTGTTTTTGTTATGTACTAAGTATTCCGCAAAAGTAATGTAATATCCATGTACGTCAAGATACGGGTCTCTACAATTGGTATCAGAGGAAAGGTTTAGTCAACCTTTGGAAACTAGGATGTGAAAACGTTAGTGAGATCCCTAGAGATATTTCTAAGGTATGTCTAGGGATGTCCCTAAGGATACGTATATGTATAGGATAGTCCTAGAACTATGGTAACGATCTTAGAATTAAACCTAAGATGTTAGATATTGAAGGTACTCCCCCTTTATTATGTTGTTTTCCCTAGCATGATTTTTTCCTCTCACACTATTCTTTTTGGGTTTTAGAAAATGGCTGGAAACAAGATGATTCACGATAATGGAGGATATGATGGACAATGGAATGATATTCATCATAATGAAATGGGATTTGGAAGTCCAAACATCATTATTATGCCGAATCAGCAATCTCATAATATGATCAATAAAGTAAAATTTGGTAAGTTTCCTGACTCGGCTAATAAGAGAAAGATGGAATTTCATGATGATCATAGAGGAAAGAAAGTTCAATTTCCCCTATGTAAATCATGTGGGAAGAGGCATCAAGGAGAATGTTTCAAAGGAACTGGAATATGCTTTGGGTGTGGAAAAGAAGGACACAAAGCCAGTAAGTGCAAAGGAAAAGGTTCAGTTAACACCAGGGATGAGGATAATGGTATTGCTACGACATCAAAAATGGTTAAATGTTTTAAATGTGGAATGTACGGGCATTATGCAAACCAATGCCCTAAGGGAAAGTCTCATGAAGATAATCGGTATGTTCGTATGGGAAGTATTTATGTGGATGATGATGAAGAGACTACAAATGATATGTGAGATGAAAGAATTGTTGAAGCTCGGTCAATGGTTTAAGAATGTAGTGGAATGATTACATGTTTATCAAGTGTAGTGTTGTATAAGTAATCTCATGGTACTATGGGATAAAGAAACATCTAAGGATTGTTACATTGTTGTCTTTCCTTAAGTTTTGAAAGTATGTGATGAATGGTACCAGTATTTTTGGAAAGTAGATGATATGCGCATAATGAAGGGATAAGACGATAATGAGATGTTTGATTGTATGCATGAGCTCATGATTGATATAAGGACTAAGTGATATCATGGTTTGAGTATATAGAATTTTAAGGATTTTGGTATGTGGAAGGTGTTAACTTTTAACTGTATTCATGTTTTCACTAAGGATCAATGAGTATTCAAGAGAGTACAAGATTAAGGCCTTTGAATGTTTGGAATGTGACCAACAAGATATATCTTATGATTTATGGGGATCAACGATGGTATTAAATCTCTGGTAATCGTTTTCACTATGTTATGAGAGTGGACTGCAGTATTATTGATAAGCCTAAATATTAGAATGGATTATGTTGGACATAAGTTAGTATTGTTTAAGGATATAAGTTCTTTTTTCGATATTATTGATGGGATGTTATAGTAATGTAGTTTTAGAAAAAGGACAACCTGCAGGACGGGCGACAGCCCATCGCTTCGGACAAGGTTGTGGGAATCGAACCCACAACCGAAGTGCGACTGGCCTTTATCGCCTACCACTGGCCTACAGGAAGTCCCTGTTTAGTAGAAACTAGTTTTATTATATTAAGCAGTATGATATATGAAGTATAAGTCCATTTTAGGAACCATATATGATTAATCTCACTATAGATCGACTTATGCATATAATTTTTGCTAACCTTTTGTTTGAGACAGATGGAATGACCCGTCATTCTATCACATGATCTGCTAACACTTCATGAATAACAAATTCAACTTCATTTATTTAAGAGATGAAGTGGAAATTGTTCAAGGCACGAACAACAGTGAGATTGTACCAAAATAAAGTAAGTATTTATTCTAATTCAAATTTTCAACTTTAGGGAAATGATCTTGAAAACCAAAAATGTTGTCCTAGTGATCTTATACCCAATGAATCAGATGGTACCTTATATCATCACAAATCTATGGATTTGTGATTACTGGATTTTCCATAGCCATGTTCTCTACCACTCTCCATCAGAACATGATGGTTAGATTTCTCTTCCATATCCATATTTTCACCTATGTGGAAACCCAATGATTAGTTTATTTGGGTAACCGTTACGTTTCATACTTTTGTTTTTAAAGATTGGTTTTGATATTCCTTTTTACGATGTGGGTTTCTATTAAAGAAACTTTCGAATAGTAAACCATTTATAACCCCGACGAATTTCGAGGGCGAAATTCATTTTAAGGGGGGTAGAATGTAACAGCCCAAGATTTTATAAAAAATATTCTTTTTAATTTTATTAAAGTCTTGTGTTGTATGCTACACCAAAAGGAGCTTGCACAACACGCATCCTTGACTTTCCTTGCATTACACGCAATCACGACCTTCCTCGATAGCGTGTGTAATACGCAATACCGAGTTTCACTAAACAACGATATGCTATTAAAATATTATTAAAACTAGCCGTTATGAATAGTAATAACCACTTTTTAAAACTATGTAAATCTTATTTTTCAAAATGAACTTCATTTTTGGATTCGGAGTATCGAATTTAGCCTAAGGTGAAATTTTGGTACTTTTCGGATAACTTTCATATTCTGATGAATAGTGAAAATTACTAAATTATAATTAAAAACAACTTTTTTAATCGAAATAATTAATAGTGATAAATTATTAATTTGAGTGGTTTTAAAGTATATTTAGAATATATTTTTACAATTTAATACAATGTTGGTCATTGGATGTAATTTCACATTTAAACCAGACATAATCAAGTGTCAATCTTTTGATAGATATTGTTTCTTAAAAAAACGCTATTTGTTTTAACAGCGGGATTTAATTATAAAATTAATTAATGCAAATTCTATGATATGAATTTGGTAAAATAGACTTCATTTTTGAATTCGGAATATGAAATATAGCTTAGGATGAAATTTTGGCATTGTTCTGAAAAACGTCAATTTTTGATGAATAGTGAAACCACTAAGTGGTAGTTAAAAAAAATTAATTTCTTCATAAATCTTAATTTTACCGCTTCTGTGAATGGAATTTCAAAAATCTGAGAGACACGGTTGATGTCAGTAAGTAAAATGTGGTTCAATGAGATGAAAATAATTTTTGGTGAATAGTAACTTTTTACTTTTTTTACCACGGTTAATAGTAAATAGGGTAACTAAGGGTAAATATGATATTACTATTACCCTAACACATGTCCTAATTCTATTGGATAAGTGTAATTCGACCAAAAACAACCTTATGAATATAATATGACCATTTAGGTCCACTTGGATTAGATTATGACATTTAATATTATATTATTTAATGAATAGTTAAAATAGTTAAAATCAAAGTTTAATAACTAAAACATTTTTAATATGGGGTTATACATAAGATAAATTCGACTATAAATATTCATTAGAAATCTAAAAATATTTCCTACATAATGATATTTTATTTATAATTTTTAGACTTTAAATTAATTAATTTTTTTATGACACAACGATGATGCAGTAATTACCCTTTTAAGGAAATATTAACATAATTGATGTTATAAATGCTCAAATGAATGTAATTTGAGACTTTTTATGACTTAAACTAATTTTCTAGGTTACTATGATATATTAGTGTTGATTTAATCAACTTGGTTCGAATATATAATTCTGTTATGACTTTCACAAAAATCATATATCAAATAGTGTCAAAATTGACACAAAATAGTTTTTAAATCAAATATTATATTATTAATTGTTATTTTATTCCTAAAAATCTAAGGTTCGGAAAAATGACTTAGATAAGGATATATTTATTAATAATATACAATTTGTGGTTCGTTTGGCATGTTATAGTAAGTATATTAACCATATAGTGAAAGAAAACAAAAAGACACGGTAAAAGTTAAATTATTTAACTTAGAGTTAAATCTAATTGATAAGGTTAAAATAATAACCTAAACTTGTCTAAATCCTATTGGTTGATAGGATTTAGACCCATCCCCACTTTATCTTCGAAATAAGACCCTTTGGAACCATTATAAACCGATTTTGACTTTAATATAAAATAATATTTTGAGATATTCCTAAGGTGCCCCTCTCCTCCCTTATAAAAGGACACCTCCTCCCCCTCCTCCTCACACCAATTTGAGCACTCAAGCTCGGCCAACCCCTGACAAAATCTCTTCTCCACTTCCCTAGAAACATCCTAAAGGTTCTGGTCTTCCTCAAAGACCAATTTTAGTTCCCTAAGAGGAGGTCTCAAAGAGGCGCTTCAAAGAAGAGGTAATTACCGTTACCAATTCTTTCATCTTTATTTCTTCTTCCACTTCTTCTTCTTAGGTTGTTTAATTATGAAGTAATAACATCAGTATCACTCATATACTGATATGTTATTATAAGTATGAAACAACCCTATTTCACCATCTATCCATCCTACGGAAAAAGAAATCATTGCGCGTGCGTACGTACGGAATACCGTCTCCACGCCGTGGTGTAATCTATTTTCCACCACCACCTTACATGGATGGGTATAATGGTGTAAAGAATAACTATACATAGTTATTACAACATCATATTGATTCTGATATATTGTATAATCTACTCCGATTCAATTCAATATTTATGAAAATGATATCATCGCTCGTGCGTACGTACGGACTACCGTCTCCACGACGCGATGAGATTCATTCTCCATGTTAACCATTTAAGAATGATTATAAAGTATATATAAGAAATAATAATGAAATATATGACATTATAAAGCTACTGGATTATGTATATATATATATATATGTATGTCATCTACTTACTTCCATTTCAAGACAATAAGGAATGGAAAACAGCGTTCATGCGTAAGTACGGACTACCGTCTCCATGAACGGTGTTTTTCATTTTATTTATCTATCTATTATATATATATATATATACTGAATATATATGATATATAAATCAAATTTTATATTCTGGAAGTAAGTAAATCATGATATAAGTAATAATAATGTCAAGAACAACAAGTCAAAACACCTACGATAAATGAAACGATTTTACCCAAAACGCTTCTTTAACATGGAATTTACAAAAGAACGGGTAATATAATGTCATAAGTGAACCATATATGATATCATAACAATGAATATGATTCTATAATAATTCAATTACATTATTTAAATCATTATACAGGAGGTTCGGACACATACGAAGCAAATCGGACCTAAGGTAAGGGAAATATCACAATCTCACTTTTATCCGAGATTGTATTTACTTTGGTAATTACTGGGGTGTATTTTATCATCCACATCCATGTTCCCTCAACATGTAATATTATTTCCATCCTTCTACAATAGTTTATATCCAATTTTACCCTTCGGTAAGTTTTTTTGTAAAAGATATGAAAGGAATCTTTTGTCGTTTTTCATACGAGGTACTTTTTGACTTTTCCGAAAAAAGTACGAAGAATGTTTTTTTTAACTTATACGGCTTGAATGGATTTTTAAAACATTATTTCCAAGAAGCTTCCTTTACAAGTTTTCAAGTTTATTTTTAATCAACTTCTTTTATTTTAAAGTTGTATGACATGTTATGATAGGAAAAATGTTTTTGAAGAAGAAAGGATATTTTCCTCAAGAATGAAGTTCAAGTGTTTTATCAAAATTATTTTCCATCTAAGATAATAAAGGGTTCTGTTTTTATACCTATTATTACATGGATTTGATTATATTGTGATGGAAACATTTTTATGAATTCCTTTATCTTATATGAATTGTTTTATGATGTCATGTTGTTTAAGAATCCCATTTTTATTACATGGGTTACGTTATGATGTATGGTTTATGATTATGTGGCACACATAAGAAAGATTAATTATAAGATGGGTGGGACCTATATCTCCCTCCAATGCATTGGGTAAAGATTTTATATCTCATGAGATAGACAGGGCTGGAATGGTAGGTTATACCGGTTCAGTGAAACAGGACTGAAACGAGGGTTACTCGATTCAGAAAGGGACTTTGTCCACTAAGATAGTCTTGTCAATGAGTCATGACTAACAAGAAATGATTTTCCATGATTATGTGTGCATGCCACAAAGTTTCAAGTTTCATGTTATGACTATGGTGATCTCATTTTCACTTCTATGATTTGTTCCATGTTAAGATATTATGATCTCTTTTGTAGGTTATGATTTTCAAAAAGATATGATATGATTTTTATTTCTTTTGTATACCCTTACTGAGCATTTGAGCTCACCCTTTTATGTTTTCTTTTCCCCAGGATATAAAGAAAGGTTTTAGGTAAAAAAAAGGAAGATCTTTATGGGAGATTTTGAAGATCTTTCACCACGATTAGAAGATTATATTCCGAGTTTCCAAAGACACTAAACTATTACGGTCCTTGTGTGTGTGTTTTTGTTATGTACTAAGTATTCCGCAAAAGTAATGTAATATCCATGTACGTCAAGATACGGGTCTCTACATCCAAGGCCTTAAAACCTCTATTCTTGTCGAATCAAAGATTCATTTATGGACTTACACCTCTCCCGGTAAGATATTCTCATCCCGTATGGTTTCCTCCCTATCTCCCATATTTATCTCATACTTTAAAGGGATGTTTTCCTCTTTTGGTCATGGATATAGATCTAGGTTTTCATGGATCTAATTCGTTTGATCTTGGATCTAGTTTTTGGATCTAGATCTCATTATTCTTCATGATATTGGTCGTTCTGCTTCAAATTATAGATTTTTGTTGGTGATTGTTTGTCATCAATGTTGAGGTAGGTGGTATAAATTGAAAATCCCATAGCCTTGATTTAATTATGTGTATGTAACTGTGAATTTAAATTTCCATTATTCAAAAATCGCATTGGTTATTTAATTAATTTAATTTAATTTCCATTTAATAATGAATTGGGTTAAATTTTGGGGCAATTGGAATTGGTTGAATTGTATTAATTAATTAGATAATTAAATAATATGATATCATGATTTTGGAATTGACTAATTAATTGAATGAATAATTAGTTGATTAATGGGAATTAAGTGATATTTTGTTTAACCTTTAAGGGATATTGAATTATATGATTAACGGGTGATAATTGGTTTAATAGTGAGTTTTTAATATTATTCCATGTGATTTAAAATTAAGAATCTTGATATTTTTTGATAATTGAAATGGTATTACATGATGTGAAAGGTTTAAAAGAGAGTTAATGATGATTAACTTTGTTAAGTATTATATATGTGAAATGTGTGATTATTTGAAAAATGATTTGTAGGATAAAAAATGATGCTTCAAATGCCTATAGGGTGCTAGACATGGAGTTCTAGACCCAAAATGAATGCATGTGATAATGAATGCGGGACATATAATGATGATTCAAAAGACCATTTGTGTGATGCATGTGACAATGAGGGACACATACTGCTTTTTCAAAATCCCACTTCTGTGATTGATTGATTAACAAGTTATGGGACACAGATTGATGCTTCAAATATCCACGGGGTCCTAGATATGGTGTTCTAGGCCCAAAATTCTATCATTGAACTATGGTTCCAAGTAGACAAAATATTAAATTTAAATTAAATGGATAATTAAATCCCATGTGTTATAATTATTTTTGAATTAAATAGGTGTTATGGTTCAAACTACGGAATGGTCCAAAGTAGGTATTGAGGGTTTGGGTGTCCTCGGGAACCTAGAGTTTTATGTGGCTAAAATAAAGAACATTTTGTTATATGTAAAATTTTTACCATTCTACTTGTAGTTTATTATTTATACAACTGAATACACTGTTATTGGATGGATATTGTTTTAGACTCCATTGGTGGTGGCCTCACACCCAACTCAAGCTTCCTGATCAGTACCTAAATATAATTCATGTCTGTAGAACAAGATGAGGTAAATATACCCATGTTAGCTGGATGATATGGGATGGATCATGGATGAGGGAACAAGACTTAGTATCAGGGACCCACTTGGGAGTTTTTAGTGTATTTATTTTGGGTTTTTTATTTGAAACTTGACACATATTTTGGCCTAACATATGTAATGCTTTATTTTTGGATATTGTATTCCTATTATAGTTCATCATGTATTACTGGTATGTTTTGGTTATGTAATTATTCTTATTTTTGGTTATATATCATTGGTTATTTTTATTTATTTATGATGTTGATCTACTTTGATAAAGAGGGTATAGTCTTCCGATGTTGATATATTTGACCCTCATTGCTAGTTTGAAGCCTCTGGCATATAGGGAGGTGCGCTTGAGGTCATGTAACTGATTGCCTCAGGGAACTAGTGTATTGAACTTGGGTCAGTATGTTACATTCATAAAGGAGGTGTAAATTTCATATTCATCGAGGGGCATAACCGCATTGATCAAATTTGGTCATAGATCATCCTCTATACCCAGATTTATCTATTGGAGTTCATCAATAGTGGTAGATACTCCTTACTCGAATGTTGGAGGAGCATTTCTGAGGTCATTTTCTTCCTCTTCTTCCTTTTCCTATTCCTATGTGTCCATTTTGATATGGATGGGAGATGAAGGTGAATCATTAAGGTAAGGGGAAAGGTCAGTTTTCTAGTAGCTAGATTTCAATGGGGATATCATGACTTCTATAGGTTTAGTGGATGAAGTGGTGGCGTGATGAAGTTTTGAGGATATAGTTGGAAAATTTCCATTTGGGGTATCACCGCCAATGGAGGAATCAAATATTTCTTCAATACTCTCAAGTTTAGCTGACATGAATGATATCATAAAGACTAGTGAGAACATCTATGAATCTAAGATGATATCCTTAAATTGACTGATGGGAATCACATATTCATCACTGAGGTATTTTAAGGGGTTAGCTAGGTTCATTTCTAGAACATTTGGAGTGGTAAACTGATTAGAAACATCATTTATGGGTTTCTTACCTTCTCTTTGGTATAATCCTACATCAATATATTGATATTCATAAGATTAAAACATATATTTTCCCCATGTAATGTCCTAATCTGTACATTGTTATAGTACTTTAGGAATTGATGTTATGATGAAGGGATCACAACATGTTGATAAAACTAAGCCCTTCCCAATAAGACCTGGAAAGCTATGTCTTTTCGAATGACCAAGAACATAGAGTCAGAAACCAGATCCCCAAACTGATCTCTAAGATTACTGCATACAAGGGGTTTTTGTTTACTTTTATCATACCCTTGGAGTGTCAGAGTAGAAGGGGGAAAATTAGATTCAGTGTATATTAGTTGGTGAAGTGTTCTGAAATGAATGAGGTATAATAATGATCTATTTCCAATGAAATATCAATGGATGTCAATGTCATCTAATCTACTAGATACATACAGGGGCCTAATTTATCCCTATATAACATCATCTCTATCCTCCTTGGTGAAGAAGATAACTACATGGAATTCTATAGGGTCAATATCTACATGATATAACTCAGTGGAAAAAACTTTAATTTCAAACTCTTGAGGTAATAGTAAAGCCTCTACAAGTGCTTCTCACTGATGCTTTGAATGATTGAGAACATCAAAAATTGAAATATTTTCTAGAATTGTATCCAATTTCCTCAGGATGTCACAATTTTGGGTTAAAGATCTACATTTACCAATGGGTAACTATTCCATATAATGAATTTTTAGAGTTGATGTGGCTGGTCTAGATAATCCAAGTTATTAAGAAGATGTAGAGGGAATTTTTTCTACCATTGTATCGAGCCACCATGGCTTTCCCACTTTCCTATCCTGGTCATGTTATGTCCTATTCATCAAACGGTCTTCCAAAATTATTAGTTCCAAATGATTTATTACATGTGTGGAGGAATATTCCTTCTACTTATGGTATTTTTTAAGGGATTTCCCATGGATTTAGGAATCATATAAATCTCTAGTAGGGATATAGCTGATATATTTGGTTTGACTATGGTTGTGCCTCCCTCTATTTACTTGGCTCATGTAGCTTTAATTCATGTCTCCTCAATTTGGTGTGGGAAGATCAAGTTCATAATAAAACTCATTATTAGATAAGGTATCCATTAAATAATTTAAATCAATGGATATGAAGATCAATTCTTCATCTGATGAGGATTTTTCTTGATTGGTCAATGCCCGTTGTACTGTATGGCGGGGTGAGACCTGTTATATTGGGATTAAAGGCATTAAGTTTGAGAGAGTCAAGGATAAATTTGTTCTATGTGTGGATTCATCATCTTATATTTGTTTAATACACCTTTGGTCATACCGTTTCTTATAATATTGCTCTTTTTAGGGTTGTGGGGTTGAAGGAGTTGGCTATGTTGTAGAAGAAGTGACTGGGATAATAATCAATTGTTTTAAAAAAGCTCGTAGAATGTAATGATTTAGGTTGATCATTTTATATTCATCTAATAATTTAACTTCTATTCATTCTTACTAGTAACTTCCTTCCATTCACTATCTTCCTCTAGAGTGGTGGTAGAAACACACGCTACCTGGGTTAGTGGTTTTCCTAGCTTCACTTTCCTAGAATCAAACATATTTTCCTAGAAATATTTAAAAATAAAATAGTCTTGGATGGAATTCCCCAATATTAATTGAAACGGTAAAAAATTAGGATGATCAGCAAGTCCTAATCAATCAGGTATTTTGGGTTCTGATAGAGTCAGAAAGTTGTTTTCCAAGGGTATTAAGAAGTAGCCAGAAACCCGCTCATCTCAGAAGGAGTAGAACTTACTTTTCTAGTCATCAGTCTGAGAGAATTTTTCCCTATCCTTTCATCCCGATGAGGTTTTTTCTACTATTTACACCTTTGAGGGGGTACCACATGATAAGATATAGGATTTAGAGTATGAGCTGGTGCCATAGCTGGTTTTAGAGTGATAGTTTTAGTTTCTTATTTTCCTGTTCTCTTTCCTTAGGATACCCGTATTGATATGGGTTTGGCTCTGGTTTATAAGATAGAGTCTTAAAATATTATTTCAACTGTAGAAAGGTCTCATAACCCACTTGTGTATTTAAATAGAATGAGGGGTGTTCGTGACTCATCTTAGAAGTTTTCTGTGAAAATACCCAACAAATCTTCTCGTAGAAATTGTAAATTCAAGGAGTAAGTTAGACCCTTACACATGGTAATGAATTCAAATAATCTATCATTTTATCACTATTTTTAGTTCAAGAGGTTGAGTACCATTGTCTTCTATAGTGTTGAGATAAACTAATAAAGAAATTATTGGTGGAGGTATTCCTATCCTTTGATCATCCCCATTGGTAAACTAGTGTAACACACAAAGGACAATCCTTGAAAGTATTGTATAAAGAACCAGAGTTTGGAGTATTCTTATTATAATAAAGTTCCATAATGGAGCCACACTAAGATACATAATGAATCAAATGATGGTATGGCTCTCCCGAACCACCGAATGTTAGAAACATAGGATTTCCAAAATTAGTTGGGGGAAGTGTCACATCTACCCATTCGAGGTAAGGTTTTATTTCCTTCTACATTGGTGTATATTTTACTTCCATATCTTCTATCTAGGTTTCCAATGATTCAATAGTGTTAAAAATTATTGTGGATACAGCCAACTGAGCAGTGGTTGGAGCAGAGGGCACGACAAGATGAGCTGAATGTGTTGGTCCTATCATCACTTGTGTTTGAGATAGTCAGTTTTAAATTAATTGATGTTGGTCTAGTTTTTTTACCAACATAGGGAAGTATTGGTATTCATCCATCCCTATATTCAAATAGATTAGTTTCCTTAATATTGTATTGAGTGGACATTGTGAATATACTTTTTATGATATAATGATATTTTCTTATTGAGGGACATAAGATGAGGGAGTGAAATGTGGTTCTATTTAGAGAACATATCCAGGGAGAATATTACCCCTAATTAGTTCAACATTAATACTTTTTAGTTATCTCATTTCTATCTTAGACTGAGCTATAATTTCTTCGAATGTGAGGGGTTGAAAACCCTTAGGTAATAGGTGGGATTGAACCATAGCCTTACCATTTTCTTTGGATGATTCCCATTGAAGAGATAATGGATCATTCGAAAGAATTACCAAATTTTAGGTAATCCTATGATTTTGAGTACTCACACCTTCTTCGATCATTTCAGTGTGAACTGCATTTTGAATGGACATATCCTCCTCTTATTCTACTACATTGACCTAGTGTTCTTCAGTATTATTATAAGTGGGGATAATGATGTTTACTGATGAAAACTTAACCCTGATAATTCCATCAGTCTATAAGTAATGGTATAACTAGTTACTCTGATAGTTTCCACCCAAAGAGTTTTGATTCCTGGAAGCGGTTGTTCTCTCAACAAACCATTTTTTTGAAAATTTAAAGGAAACTCATCTTTTTTATTTCAAGGAACCCTTCAAATATGTATGGTGAAGGGTGATCTAAAGGAAACCTATAGATATTTTTTTGTTTATATCCTTTAATAAGAAACTACATCTGAGGATGGGATGTACCAGAAAAATTCATTTTGTGGAACTACCCACAATCAAGAAAATACCGACTTTCATAGGGGAGGAGGTTGAGGTAAAAATTCAACCAACCCTATAGGCTTGGGGTGCCACTTTTCCACTTTAGCAATTCTTCAAGCCTGATTTTTTGTCCTAGAAGATTATTTTAAAAATTCCCCCTACCCTATAATATGGGGTTACTCTTTTATTGTCATGATTTCAACTATTGTGACTAATATTTTAATTTTATAGAGATTTTTTCAAACATAGGATGGGTGCAATATATGGTTTTAACCTGATCTATCTACTTTAAAATATATTGGTGTTGTCTGATGATTGGGTTCCGTCAAGTGGGAGGCTTGTTAAATTTTTTTAGATGATTAATGAAAAGTATTTTGATGGATAAATCTAATCTATTATGATGTCTTTTAGATTTTTTATGGTCTGGTTCTTGCTAAGAATACTATCTATTGTGAATAGAGTTTGTTTTTAAAAGATGGTGTGAGGTTATGATATTACATGATGTCACCTATGGTAGGATTTTATTTTTAGAGAGTGATATAAAATGAAATGAACCATGTTTGAACCATTATTTGATATGAACACCATATGGGGTGTCAGAGATCAGATGACATATTTATTTTAATGCATCAAGACATGTGCACTAAATGTCTCATTATTGTCTTCCAAATTTTAGGTTTCATGCATCTTGGAGGGCCAAAAAGTCGATTTGATGGTGCATATATCCTATTACCTTAATGTGTATTATATATTCATCGTAAGGAAATATTTTTTTTCAAATAAAGAAGGGTGTTCCATATATTCAGGAAAATTTCATGAACACATTATTCTAAAAATTCCAATAGAATGCTGAACTGGGGAGTGGATAAAGTCCAAAATATTACGGGTATGTTGTACTTATCCAACTATCTCCCCATTAGAAATATTTCTCCTTCATATTTCACAAGAGGTCCCTCAACATGATTTGACCAAAGTGGATGTTTCTCCATTGATTTATTATGAACAATAAGATTGGAAGGAGATCTAAGGGCAGTTTGGAGAATGGACGTTTCCTTGGACTATCTTTTATTTGAGAAAGAGTATCACTTATAAATGATGAGTAATTGGTAATAAATGAAATCTTTTTCCTAAGAAGATCGTGGTAAGATAGATTTATTAGATTTTATTCATCAAGTGGAGGACCCTTTTTATGAAATGAATTTTCATTATGGGGAGGACGTTCACTGCGAATGCTATCATGGGTTAGACTACCATCAAAACTTGACGTTCAACTATAAAAATAATGTTTTCAATGTAAACCCTTGGGAGGAACTTCAGGGAGGATGGTATAAAGGGGAAGAACTTATTTTTTTTGATCTTATATCTAAGAGTATGTTTAACATGACACTCATTAAGAAATGGCCTCTCGTTGTTGATTAGATTATGGGCATGAAGTAAGAATTCATGGTAAGATGTTCGAGGAGGACCTATGGAATTGTTGGATGAAAAATTGCAAGTAGGACCTTCACAATTACCTTTACCCACTTCTTAATTTTTAATGAGTTATTAGGATCTTGATTCACAATAGATAAACTTGTGAGGGCTTCAAGAAAAATAGTATTTAGTAGATAAAGGTCATAGAATGACTCTTCATTTTCCAATCTTTTTTGGTGAGATTTCTTTTTAGATTATTTATTATGGGTGATTGGGGCCTTTTTCCATGGGTAGAGGCTTTAATACATGGAATCTTATTTGATTAGATCCTATGAAACTTTCATAAATTTACAATAGGTCTCTCTAATTTTGGCATGGATATGTGCCTACCCTAGAATTTCCACCAGGGTAGACCGATAACATTCAGTTGGAATGAAGATATGATCCCAATTTGGTTTTCCATTTATCATGGGATTTCTACATGACCCACCTAGATGGGAGTAAGAATACACATATTCTCCATGATGACACTTGGATTATGCTATTGAGTCACTTCAAATAAGGAGGTGAGAAAATGTTCCTGACTCCTAGTCACCACCAATGCAATCATTATGTCCTAGAAAACTTATAGAATGTGGTCATGAATAGATACCCATACTTCCATCATTTTCAGGAAATAAGGGGTGACTTATACTACTAGAATAAGAATATATTAACATTATGTATCTAGAGAAGGGATGTATTCATGCTCTTATCCTCAATTTATTATCGGTATATACCGACAATCATCATGTGTGGTGGAAAAGAAATGAGTCTTCCCTCTGTTTATAATTAGGATCTACATGATAGTTTCTCCTAATGCCTCCAAACTATGATGGAGGGATTGGTGGATATGGGTAGGGTGAGTTATAGCTCAAGGATTGTTGTAGTATTTATTTATTGGGATTCTCTTGAGGGAATATAGGTAGGGTTCTATTACCTTTTGACTAGTAATTTCCCTTAGAGGGTTGTCCTAAGTTCCCGGGGCTGAATGACCGAGGATGGACTCTCAATGGTATCACCCTCATCATGTTGATAGTTTGATGTCGTGTGGTTTTGGAATTAGAGGTTTCTAGATGGATCACTTTTCTAGGACCCCTGGGATGTTTGGATGATTCCCTTAGTGACCTCTTGATCCACCTCCCTAAGATAAGGGTGATACTTATTGTTTCACTTTGGGGATAGAATCCCAAATTGATTTGAAATGTCTGTAGACGAAATTGACTTCTAGTCCACTATCTATCACTGAGTGGGTGGTTGGTGGGGATTTGTGAGTAGGAGGGATTTTCATGCATCCTCTACGTTTGGTATAGTACCATTATGGTGGTACTCCCGAATGAGACTAGGTGTTGAAGGCATTGGGTCAGTGACAACGTCCTCTAATTTGATGAGGACCCCTCTTGTAAAATAGTAGATGCGTAAGTTTGAGCTAATTAAAAGGAATCCATTGAATTGAAGGGATTAATTGTCAAAAGTTCCTGGATACATATGACAAACACAAACAAAAAAACCCATCAAAGAAGTATCTCAATAAATAGACACATGTATCATTAATTTTTTTGGGTCCATGTTTAGACCTCTTTCATTTTGTGTTTGAATGGGGCCTGACATGTGGTATATATAGTCATCTTTGTCAAGGATTCATGTCAGGTTCACCATTTTTTTCTGATGAGATTTCATGCCCAAACTCATTTCTATTTGATACAAGCCTTCTTTTCAAAGGTTTGTGGTCAATTAGATTTTTCCAATGGCATGTTAAAAAATGAGTTGGATGAGAGGATGGGTGGTTGGTCTCACCACACCTTTTTTTTGGGAATTATTGCATACTTTGTGACTATCTTATAAATTTAAGGAATATTATAGAATCCTTTATTAAATCCCAAATATAAAATAGGTCTCCATTGTATTAAAATTCAATTCTTATCATGTATTGGTTTCAGAATCATATATATTTATCTAAGGTTCTTCGTCAATGGAGAAATCTGTATGTATATGAGGTTCTCCATATATGGTACCCTTTTATGAATATATTAGAGATTCTTATATCATTTATTATCATGATTATGGTTTTAGTCCACATAGTAAGAATATCTTGAATTTATTATCATCCAAGAAGAAAAGATTTGTTTTGATGAGGAATTAAACCCATGAGACATGCTTCTTACATATCCTTGTGGAAGGAATCAGAACCCATGTAGTTAGATGCCACTTATCGGGACACATCATACCTTTTAAGATCATGTGATGGGAACTATACAATGAAGTTTAATGTCATGTGAAAAGGAAGTCTAGGTGAAAGGTACCGATTCAAGGGTTGGTATGTGACTTATGATGAAATATCATGAGGGGCCTAGAAGAGATGTAGGCCCCCAGGATGTATGTGAAGCTACTAGAAATATGGTCTAGAGAAGATTAGGGTGAATTTTGGGTGCTAGGTTTGGACCCTACAGAGGATACCTATGTACCCCATTTAGATAGGAATCAAATCCACAAAGTTTGAAAGGTTTGGGGAATAAACCTAAATAGGAGGCTAGATTTTCCTCATTAGGAATATGGCCTTTAGAGGTAGTGATAAATTTTTTTTAATTATACTGAATAGAAGGCCTAATTGGGTAAAGGTGAGAGGAAGATCTAAAAATGGAATCTACTCCTGAGGTGGGTATTTGATCATAAAGGTGTCATGATCATTACTAACCTCTAATCCCACATGATTTATGTTCGATTTGAGAAATAAGATGAAGTGAAATATCTAACAAACCACATAATATCCTCCATCCATTAGTGGATTAGACAAAGGCTACATGAGAGAGAAAGGGATTTGATGTGCCCTGCTCATCATTTACTATGATGACCCAGGGTATGGAAAGAAGGAGGGATATAAAATCCTATAAGAAATACTAGGGGATTACTCTAAGAGGGATTTCATATTCATGATTTCAGAGAATATTAGAGGAGGATAAAGCACTATCCCTCATCAAATGGGAAGGAAAGTGGTTCCCCTCACTGTCTAAAATGGGGAGGTATTTGGAACTATCTCCAAGGTTGGGGTCCTAATTACCGAGGGGATGGATAATTATAAATATCCTGAGGACTTTACCCATTGAGTAATATAATCTTGTGAAAAAATTTACCAAGGGAATGTACAATCGAATAGGAGACACATTGATGTGTATTTTTTACTGACCATAAAATTCCATAGACCTTAGTAGATGATACCCTTGATTAGTTCATGAAGGTTACCATATGAGACCTAGTGCTTCGCGGGATAGGTTGAAAGAGAGAGTTATTTGGATAGTTTGTAGAGTGTATGAGGTAAGTCTGAATTCTATGTGGAAAAGGGTACTAAAACTGAAATATTCCATCCCACATACTATTTTCAATGCAGGATGACAGTGTGCAAAGATTCCATCTGTATACATTTTGAAGAATAGTGTTCCGCAAAGGATTTTTCTATATTCATGGTTGTACGCAAATGTTTTTTTTATAAATATGGTTTCTTATGCGAGAGGTTACCCTTTATGGGTGGTTGAGTGAGTTCCCTTTCTTAATTTGTGATCTATGGTAAGTGATAAACTATTGAAATCACTTTCTCATATCATTTATCTATGTCTTTAATTATCTATATTTCTCCATCTTTCTCCATGATTCTCACCCATACATATGTGTGGTTTTTATAGGTGTAAATATTTAACTATTCCTAATTTGATAAGAAGTAATAGAAAACCACTACCCGTGAGGGATTTTGGTTTTTGGGTGGCCTGAAGATAATGAATCACCCTAAAAACAAATTTTTTTTTGTAGGGGGGAAAAGGAGACACATCTCTCTATAGAAAAACTTTTGTTTGTGGGGGTGAAAAATGTAAAGCCTCACCCTAAAAATTAAATGTCATTTTTGGGGGTCCTAAAAAGGACACCTTCTCCCACAAAATAATATTAATTTGTAGGGTTCCTGATAAGGATGCCTTGGGCCGCAAATGAATTTTCATTTTTGGGGGTCCTGAAGAGGAAACCTTGGCTCATAAATAAATTTTTATTTGCAGAGGTCCTAAATAGGATGCCTTGTCCAGTAAATGAAATATTTATGGGGTTTCTATGCAGAGTGAAGAACTGAATAGTGAGTGTGCTATATGAAAAAGGTAATTCCTTTGTGCCTCCACATCCTTGAATAATTTCAATATTCATGATATGGCTTTATTAATTTAATCAAGCCATTCCAAATTCATAAAATGCTTCTGATCTTCCATGAATTTTTTTCCAGTCCCAACAACCGAGAACTGCTATAACCTTTTGATATGACCACTAATCTATGGAAATTATCATTTAAATAGTGGAAATAGAAATATTAGTACTATAATGGTACACTAACATCATGTATAACTCACTGTATACATGGTATGATAATTGAAAATTACTATTTAGTTGGGTCGAGGCCCCCCACTATCACAACAAAAAACATGTCTCCAAATGAGTTTTTAATGCGTGGATTGATAAAAAATTATCTCTTATCCATTATTTTACACTTTGGAATAAAATTTATAAGTAACACATGTGCTTATTTTATATTAAGGGTTTATATTTACAAAAATATCACTCCCTTCACTTATAAAAACATTCTTCCACCACCCCTTTAAAACAACTTTAAAATTTTTATTTTCCCTTAAAACTCAGCCCATTTTCATCCCCTAGAAGCTTCTTAAACATCCATAGGACTCTAGTAATAATAAGTTTTCCTAATTCCTCCAACACAAAGAATTACATTAAGAGAAATCTTAAATTCTCAATTAATTTAGAGTGTGTTTGACTAAGCAATAATAAAAGGTAAGGTAATTTCTTAACTCAATATCCTTTCATTGAGTTATAATGATTCTTCTTGAAATTAATTATTATATATTGGGTAAATTATACCATATTATTTTATTAGGATGTATTCCCTCTTTTATTCTGTGTATTTGTGTTTCTCTCTTATAAAATACCTTTAAAATGATCTTTACTTCAAAATTATGATGTTTGTAATGAATTTTCTCATCTCAACATTATTTCTTTGAGACATATTCTGTATTCAACACTTATTTCTACTTATGTGGTATATATACTTCACTATGGATTCATTTTATCATGATTTTCATGAAATTCAAGGGATTTAGAAATCCATCTCAAGCTATCTTTCCAAGAGTTTTAAATTCAAGTTATTTTAATGCCATAAGATATTTTGTTAAATCAAACTTCATTTCTTTGGATTATAAGGTTACTCATTGAACATCATACTACTATGTTACCTAAATTTTTATATTCACTATGTCATATTATGTTCCTTTTTATTTATTTTGGGAGAATGATACTTTAAATTCAAATATTCTTTCTTAATGAATTACTTTATCATAAAAGTATAATGTGGTTTAGAATAATTAACATCCTCTTTAATGAATATTTCTCCTCCATATCTGTATCTTACCTTCCCACCAATGTTCTTGATATTTAGAAAAATAATTGTGAATTATTTCATTTGAGATTTATATTTCTCTTAATACTTTATAAAAATGATATTTTTCTATCCTTTTTTCAATGTAGGTTTTCAAAAAAGGTATTTTAAAATACTAAAAAGTTTTTTCCTTTCATAATTGTATGTTTTCTCTTCCATTAAATATTTAATCTAGAAAAAATTTATGTATTTTTGAAGGATATATTATTGAATATTCTTTTTAAAAGTAAAATTTTTCAAAAGTTTTCATGTCACCTTTTTTAAAATGAATTTTGAATGTGACCTGTAAC
The DNA here is from genome assembly GCA_963277665.1 of Viscum album. Lineage (NCBI taxonomy): Eukaryota > Viridiplantae > Streptophyta > Magnoliopsida > Santalales > Viscaceae > Viscum > Viscum album. Next base: position 732,208,964 of record OY728130.1, read on the forward strand.
TCCATCTTTTTATGATAATGTTAAGAATATTTTCTAAAATATATTTTAACAATTTTTTGTGTAAGAATTTTCTTTCACCATTATTAATATTCTTCCAAAAAATCTTATTTTCCATGTTTTAAAATGTTTTACCAAATAAATTTAAGTCTTATTGATTTTTAAAAGAAAAGCGATAATTATTCTTATTTTTTAGGTGATTTATTCAATGATTTTAAAAGTTATTCTTCATTTATTTCAACATTCTTAATGATACTTATGCCACACTTCATATATTTCTTATGCCACTATCCAAATTTTTTCTCTATATGGATTATGGAATATTATAGTAATTTCTTTCATGAAAACAATCTATTTTCTATAGTTCAATTAAGTGATATTTGTGGTATGAATGTTTTCATTTCATAATGGAACACATATGAATGAATGATTATTATTATGAATATTGAGGTACTATATTTACCTCTAAATCACTGGTTAAGTATTTATATAGTGATGTTATGTGTGTATTTTTTTCACAACAGAATACATGTAAATTTTTTTTATTCATAATTTAATGAATGGAATTTTTTTTTGTTCATAATAGGAAGTATATAAACTTTATTTGTTAAAAACATGAAGTTTATGAATTTTTTCTGTTGAAAAAAAGAAGAATGGACATTTTGTTTTTTCATAACTTAATGTGTGGGAATTATTGAATTTTATAACATTTTTATAACTTCCCTATGATTATGTTTGTTCCATATTTCCTTATTATGATATGTTACACTGGCATGCAATATTTCTGTCATATTCCTATGATAATGCTCCATGGCTCATGTTTATTATCACATAATATTATATAAGGTTTAATGTTTTTACATTTGAGATTACATGTCTTAAAATCACGACTTATGGAAAACTCTTATTATTCCATGTTCATTTTAAATTAGATATTTCTCCCTTACTCATGTTTTCCCATATCATTATAATCTATCCCTTTGATCTCATTTTGATAATTTTTCCCATACTAATCCTTTGAAATCACCCCTTTATTATGTTTCCATTCCATTGGTAATGAAGATGGGTATAAGATATGATAATAATAGAAGAGAGTTTAGTGTGGATCAATTATAGGGAAATGTTGACAAGTATTTTAAAATAATTTGATTATTTAGCGAGTACTAAAAGACATCAAACCTTAAGTTCATGGGATCATGAAATAATTTTTTCGATTCAATGTTTAATTTATATAAATGATATAAAATAAAAATATGTTTATATTGGGTCGTCTCACTTTGTATCATAGACCATGGGTAAAGTGTGTGTTTTTAGCACGATACTAGAGAGTGTGGGTCTCGACTGCCTCATTTGGTATCAGCACAAAGTTTGGTTATTTTTTGGTATTAGTTTGGTTATTTTTTAGGACTAATTTAGTAATTTTGGGGGATTAGGATGTGAGAAATTTATTGAAAACTCTAAGTATAATTTTTAATATAGGATAACATCATAAATTTTTTGTAAAGTATAGATTATGTGGTTTTCCTAAAAATTACATCATTACCTAGATACTATAAGTGGATATATGATCTGGAATAGAAGAAACTAAGGGTAATAAAACTGAAAAGGTTGGTTAATTATTAACTCAAAATTCACCTGGTGTATGATAAATAGGAATAAATGAACACCTAGTTTGAAACTATTTAGCGATATTATTTAGTGATTCATATACTCTTTATGAACCATTGTGAGGGATTTGAGAACAAAATTATCAAATAGTTAGAGAACCTAATAAGATATTGGCAATGAATAACATAGATTTGAACCTATAAATTTATAAGTTAAGGTATATATGAAATTTATGATTTATTCATTTGAATTTGATATTTTTCCTTTTTATGAGATCATAAAATTAATTATTCTCAAATTTAATTATCCTTTATTTAAGTAATTTTTGGAGTGAAGAGAATCTGAGTTAATAAGGGGTGTGATGGAAAAAGATCTATTTATCCTTATGAGAAATTAAATGGGAGAGAAGTTGGTCTTAAAAATTCTATTTTTATGCTAACCCAACTATCTTGAGTTATGACTTACAACTTTATTATTGTTGAACTTCAAGAAAAACTAAATAAGAGAAGGGTAGAGTTTCATAGAAGATTAGGTGATTAAAATTATGAAGGAAAGATGATTTAACTTTCTACGTGTCAAAAATATGGGAAGAAAAACCAAATAGAATGTTTCAAAGGAATTTGAATACGTTTTAACTGTGATTAATTAGGGTATTATTCAATAAAATGGAAAGGTTTAGTTAGCACGATGAAGAAAAATAATTTTCTTTCAAAGGATCCACTAACAATTCAATGTTTTAGATGTGATTAATCTGGGCACTATGAAAACCAGTGCAATAATAAAAGAGATTAAGATTATAATCAACACTAACTCCCCTAGACCATGGGAACAAGAAAAAGCCTATGAAATGACTACAATTAATGTGTTTTTTGATAATTACATAGTTCTAGGTACACATATTCTTCAATCTAGATTTGTGAATGTCTTATGTCATGCAGGTTTTCAACAACCATTAGTTGTTGAATTGTAAATAAAAACTTCTAGTGGTATCATTATTATATCCAAGGTATATGAATCTCCTTCAAGGTTTTTTGGATTATGATTCATAAAAGCCTTATTTTCTTTCCTTTAGATTAATTTTATGAGATTTTTTAAATGGAATGGTTATCTCAACATAAACTCCATATTAATTACAAAAATAAGGAAAACACATTTCATATTGCAAGTCAATATATATTCATCTATCATTGAAAGGATGATTATGAACTCTCTAGGAAAATTAATTCCATTATATAAATCTTAAAATCTAACTGTGAGGGGTATTTGGCTCAAATTGTTGAAAAAAACTCAGTTTTGGGATATGCCTATTATGAACAAATACACGAGTTTCTTAGTCTTTCCCAAGATAGTAAGGTATGTACCTCATTAGAAAATATTTCTTTGGTCATGTTAATATTTTTGATATCCTCCAATATTTTCATCAGTAAGTAATCATTAAAATTAGGATGATGTAATTGCTAGTTAGTGTAAGATGGAAAGCGGGGGGTCACTACTACAAAACATGTTACATACAGTGTTAGCCTTTATCAGTTCTAGTAAAAAGTAATGATCAAGAAAGCCTTTATTAGTGCTAAAAAGGTATAGATAAAGGGTATTATTTATCAGTGCTTAAAAAAGCATTGATAAAGGTCCTGATTACACGTGTGAGTCACACATCAAAATAGAAAAAGGCAAGAAGGTTCTTTATATATCATTCTGTTGCATGTAAAGATTTGAAACCTTCTACGAGGATGGGCTCTTGAATACACTTCACACATATATATGTGCATTTCCATGGGCCCATGTGGGCTTTGGCCCACCCTTTGCTTCTCGTGGGTCTTGGACCACCGTCATACACCCAACCGTGTCCAACATGACCCAACCCACATATTCGAGCAATTAAACAATCTGGTATATGCCCCAATATTTTTATATAAACCAATAAAAAATACAGGTATTGAAAATATTAAAAAATCGAAATAATTAAACAAATAAAAAATTTAAAATGAATAAATTTAAAAAAAAATATTAAAAAAATATTATTAAATTTAATATATATATATATTATAAATATTAATAAATAGTATATATTAAATCTAAATATATGAATTGAATAAATTTAAATAATCAATCACATGAAAATTAAAAATGAGTAAATTAAAAAAAATAAAAGTTTTATTAATTAAATAATTATTAATAAAATTTAATAAATTTAATATACATATGTAAATTATAAATATTAATAAATATTATATTTTAAATATATATATATATATATATATAATTACTAAATTATAATAATTAAGAAAACTAAAAATAAATAAATTACAAAAATATTAAAAATATTATTAATGAAGCAACTATGTATAAAACTGAATAAATTTAATGCACACATATATTTATATTAATTATAAATATTAATGAATAATATATATTAAATATAAATATATAAGATGAATAAAATGTAATAATTAAAAACATATTAATCAATTATTCATTTTTAATGGGTTTTATACATAATTATTCATTAATATAATTAATATTTTTATTATAGAAATACATTCACATTTATTTCAATATATATATATATTAATATATATATTATTCCCTAAAATATAATTTATATAATACAAAATATTTATGATTACATTAAATAAGTCATATATTTAGTGAAAAATGGTTTATAATTAAAAAATAATATTAATTAGAAATATTGACTAATTGTATCAAGTAATGAAAATTTAATTGAATGTTATTTGATTTTTAAATTTAACATATATAAAATGTGTTTTAAATTTATTTCGCACATACATATAAGTAATTAATGTATTTTTATATATAATGTGTGCACACATAACATTTCTATAATTTATTCAATCTTTAATATTCATTATAGAATTATATTTATCAACATAATATATCAAATATATATTATGTTTCTAATTGGTAAATTATATCATTTTTTATATTTTTATTCAATACATACTATTTACTACTTTTTAATATATATTTTTCAAATGTTTCATTTCTAATAGTATTTATTCATTAATAATCTTAATTTTTAAATATTTTTATATTTTATTCATTTTTAATTTTTTATAATTCAATATGTTTGTAATTTTATCCATTTTTAATATTTATTTATACATGTTTATTCATTAACATTTAATATTTTTAATATGGTTTTATTTTATATAATTAACATGCATTCATTAACATATATAAATATTAATTTTTATTTTTTAAAAATTACTTATATAATTAATAACAATTATCCTTTTTTAAAATTTATACATTCTTATTATTACTTATTTAATTAATATAATCTACATATTATATAATTTTATTATTCAATTTAACATATATCAAACACGCACACACACACACATTAATTTCACACACACAAATATTTACGTAATTAATGAAATCTTATATAGAAACACATACACATAATATTTATGTAGTTTTTTCAAATTTTAATATTCATTTTAGGATTTTATTTAGTAACATAATATATTTACCATATTATGTTTTTAATCTATAAATTTTATTTATTTATTTTTAATATCATTACAGTTAGTATTATTAATTCATTTTTAATATTTTTTATTTTTTATTTATTTGGGGATTTAATCATTTTATAATATTTATTTATACATATTTATTTACTATGTTTTAATTTTTTCAGTATGTATTCATCTTAATTTCAATATAAATCCATTTTTTATTGTATTTAATAATTATTATAATTAATAAAACTTATTCATTTTTTTCAATATTTTTAAAGTATACTCATTTTTAATTATTCAATTTCACTCATTTTAAATATTCATGATAAATATGTTTAAATGATGAATATGTTTACTATATATATATTAAATAAATAAATAGAATTATATAAATATATAATAATATAAATAAATTTATAATTATAAAATTATAATAAATATATTTAAATAATGAATCTATTTACTTTATTTAAATTTATATTTATTTATAAAATATATTTAATGATATAAATATATTTATAATTATAAATAAATAATTATAAATTTATTTACAAATATATTTATAAAATTATATATTTATAATTATAAATAAATAAATATAATTATTAAAAAAACATTCACATAATTATAAATAAATAATTACATATTTAAATAAATATAAAATTATAATAGAAATATTTAAATAATGAATTTGTTTAATATAGTTATATTTATATTTATATATATTTATTAAATGCATACATAATTATATGCAGTTGGGGTGAAGTCTTAGTGGTAAACCCTGTAATCCTACATCCAATAGACCAGAGTTCGAATCCTGGAAAGCCCCATGGGGGATGTATGATGCAGGTGGTGACGCAAACATGATGTTGGCAGGTGGTGATGCAGACATGAGACATGCCTGGTGACATAGACAGGATGGTGTAGGCATGACGTTGCACTGGGCCTTTGGACCATGTTCATGGGCCAATTGGGCTTGGTACTAAGAGCTATGTAATGGGTCTCCCTTTACCTAGATAGAAATTTGTCTTTGATTTCATAATAAAAAGAGGCATAAATCCCAACTTCTTTTTAAATATATAATTATATAAATATATATATAATGATATTAATATATTTATAATTATATAAAAATATGTATAAATATATTTACAAATATATTTATTTATAAATATAATTATAAATATTTATTGTAAATACATATTTATCATCTCTAATGTTTTATCACTGATAAAGAAGTTTTTTATCACCACTTTTTAATTTAGAACTCATAAAACCCCTCTTTATCAGTGCTTTTTTATTAGAGCTAATAAAATCCTCCCTGATCTTTTTAAAAGAACCCCAACCGAACCAATTTCAGTCACGCCTCTCAAATTCTCACAAAAGTCTAGTGCTATTATCTCTCCCTCTCGACATTATCTCAGATAAATCGAGCCTCGAATATAAGGTATGTTATTTTTTTCTCCTCCTCCCTCATTGATTACTTATCTAGGTTCTATAGTGTGTGTTAGTGTGGTGTTTTCTTGTATCGATGCTTTCGTGGGTTCTACGGTTTCTTCTTCCTTCATTTCATCCTCCATCCATGTTCTTCTTTCTCCTCCCTCACTACTTCATACTGTTTTCTGAACCCTAGTTGGGTTCAGGTTCTAAATTTTTAATGTCTCGATCCGTAGGGTGTTCAGGTTCTATTTGTGGATATTTTTTATTATTAGTTATTGAAGTGTATTTTTTTATTGATATTTATTTTGGTTTTATGGTTATAGATTCTGGAATGAAATTTCATTTTATTGGTATAGTTATAAATGTCCAAATATTTTGGTATTTATTGATTTAGGTTAGTTTTAGGGGTTATGAATTAGAAATATGATGAATGATTTTTACTATTACTGATGGTATGTTTTTTGGTTTATGTATTGGAAATATGGATATGGGTTGATTATTTGGGATCTCAGATTGGTTGGATTTGGTGACATGTGGTCGATTTGGATGTGTGTGTCACATGTTTAGTAGGTTCTTTAGTGTATGTATTTCAGACTTAATGGTTATCTAAATTCATGTAAATATGTTTCGAAATTTCTCAGGGATGAGAAGTCAAATGATGGAGAGGATCTAATATTTATTTCATATTTTCCTTGATTAGTAATACATTAAGTTCTTACACATGGAATTTATATGTCTATTGTATGGTTTCATTGGTATTTTGTTATCATCAATTTTAGTTGTTTTTTTATTTGGTTTATTTTATTATAAAAGTAAAATCCTATTTTTTTAAGGGATTTTGATGCTAATTTTGAATTTTAAAATATCTCTATTAATATTGTTAAGTGTTCTCAACTCACCATAGGATTCTTAATCTATGCCTATAACATGTTTTCCCTCAATTTTCAAAATATTTTTATAAAACTCATTTTATATTTTAAATATATCAAGGAATGGATTCCAATTTTCTTATATAAAGGATTAAATTTATTCAATGCTTCAACAAGTTTTTATGTATAGATCATTACTTTATCTTTCTTATTTGGGGAAAACCTTGCTTTAAAAATTCAACTTTAGTGATCCCATATATACATATATCATAATTTGTCAGACTATTTCTTGAAATTAAAATATAATACCCCGTATTATATCCTGTCACATAACCCCATACTCTTAAAGTGTCACACACTTTCTCTTGACTTATACTTGGGCATAAATGGAACCCTTGGGTATGTTTCTAAGTCATTATATTTTATATACAACCTATAGCTAAGGTCCTCCACTTGACTTATCATATTATTTAATTTTCATATAACTAGAGTGGAATTCTTTTAACCTCAGCCAAATTATATAATTAGAGTAACTTATTCCAAATTGAACATGAATAAGCTAACATTCAAAAAACCACACTTTACCTTTAGTAAAGAGTGTTTCAATGGTGATTTGAAAGCTTAGTTTAATAGGAAATAAGAATTTATTTTCTATGAAAAAACAAAAAAACTTAAATCTATATACCCAAACACCACACTTGATAACTATAATGGTTTTATGAGAGTTAAAGTGTTGAAATTTTTATAAAAAACTTATTCTAGATATGGGTTATATTAGGATATGATTTATGTTTTTTTTCTTCTTTATATATTTAATTATTCTTCAAAAGGTTTTATACAAATTTTTTTCAATTAATACCCACTCTTCCCTTTTAAAACATGGACACTAAAATGAAATTTGGTTATATCTAGTGTCAATTATAATCCTTTTTTTTATTTTTGAGTTGATTAGTGTAACATTAAACCTAAAAAAACCTAAAAAATTAATTACTATACTCTATTATAAACTTATAACATTTTTTTGAATTTATTCTTTACTATTTCATCCCAAGGACTAACACTAGAATGACCAAGTTTAAAAACATGACAAGTTTATGTAAACCTTTCTAGAGAAATTTTAAGGAACCCTATACCACCTCATATATTGTTCTCATGGTGTTTCTTGTGAGTCAATTCTAACAAACCTTAGTGGTTCAATTGTATAGGTACAATCTTAATTAGTATATTTAATTTCACACTATAACATTTTAATGTCTTTCTTATTTTCCTCATTCTTTTGTCATTGTTGGTTGATTCCACACATGTGTAAAAAATCAAATATTGATAAAAATAAAATGGTTGACTAAAATTTATTCCTCCATTAAATATACACTCGTGATGTTAATGAAACACCACGTGGCCCACAACATACCAAGTGAATAAATGAATAAAAATAAATCCCCCACTTTTTGGACTCCCATTTTGAAAGGTTATAGAAACCGTCCTAGAATTACTGCCTTTTTTAATGGTAATCTAAGTGCTATTGAAATTTAGTTTGTATGCCAATGGACTTCTCCTTTTCATGTAGTAATTGAAAGATATCTTTGAATGATAAAACTGCAATAAATATCTCAACACGAGTTTGTGTAAGACTATCTCATTGAGCCATCTCATAATCATAACAATCAAGGATACCCTTGTAGGGATCAGACTGATGCTGCTTCTTTTTTTAGCTTTCGACAACAAATTAAGAAATTTTGTCTATTTCTTCTCCAAATCCCAGCCCGAGAACATTTATATTTAAGGAGAAAACTATCATCATCATCAGATTCATCTCCCAAATAGTTTTTATTACATTTTTTTTAGACTCATCCCCCATCTCTTCTGGCCATGCACCTATGTTTCTTACACTACTTTGAGAATTAGTCATCCCATACTAGGTACCAGTGATAATTTTGGATGAATTCAGAGGTTAAAACCTACCACCAGTGGAGTAATTCTTTTCTTAAATTCAATTACCCATTTCATTCAAAGAATACTTTAATTATTTGAAAAAAACCAAATGTTTGGTTCCCCTTATTATAATTATCTATAACTTTCACCTTTGATTATGAATATCTTATGCATATTTATTTATTTATTGTATAAAATTAATATTTTATGAACCTAATAGGATAGATGTGAATAAAAATGGATTAATTATAATATTATGAAAAAGAGTATGAATATGGAGTTAAAGAGTTCATCATGTTTGCAATAGAGCATTCATACGGCCCTTATCAAATCCTTTGTCCATGTTTAGTTATATTAATTCATGAAAAATTAGTTTGAAAGAGTTGGAAGAAAACTTGATTTTTCATGGAATAGATCAGATCTATAAATTATGGACTAAAATGTGAAAAAAAAACGAATGTACACACCAATTGGGATGATACTATAGTTTATGGATCATTTGATATGAATACCAGTGTAAATGATGATGGAGATCATATAGATGAAATGAAAATGGAAATTAAATATGACCTTTGTGATTGTAAAAAGTTGTTTGAGAAGTTAAATAATTATGATAAGAGACCATTTTATACTAGTTGTACTAAATACACAATATTTTCAACTATATAGAAGTTATATAATTTAAAAGATAGTAGAAAATAGAGTGACACCACATTTTCAGAACTACTTGGTCTCCTAAATGATATGCTACCAAAAGAAAATGAACGTACTTATTGAACATAAAACACTAAAAAAATTCTTTGTTTAATGGGAATAATATCTAAAAACATTCTTTTCAAAATGATTGCATATTGTTTTGAAAAGACCATGAATCACTCACTAAATTCCCTAAGTGTGGCACTGATTGATACAAGAAAGATGAATCAAGTCCTTAAAAAGATGTAAAGTACTTTCCTATAATTCCACAATTTAGAAAACTATATGGATGTTATGAAACCGTAATAAAATTAACATGGCATGCAGATACAAGAATTAAATATGGGAAACTTTGCCATCTAATAGATTCTCCTCAATGGAAGAAAATATATTATGATTATGATAAATTTGGAAACAATCTGAGAAACTTCCATATTTATTATCTATATATAGAATAAATAATTTTGGTTTAGAAAGTATTACTCGTAGTACATGGTATTCCATGTTTATAAATTATAACTTTCCACCATGGTTATGGATGAAGCGCAAATACATTATGTTGTCTCTGCTTATATTTGGACTAAAACAACCCGGTAATAATATTGTTGTCTATTTGGAGCCATTGATTGAAGATCTGAAATTGATGTAGTATAAAAGTGCTATAATGTATGATTCTCATAGAAGTGGATAATTCACATTGGGGCCTTGTTGTATAGGATGATAAATGAATTTACTTCTTATGGAATTTTTTTAGGTTATAACATTAAAGGAGTGTTGGGGTGTCCCATTTGTGAACAATGCACACACTCAGTTTTGTTGAAACATTATTTGGAGTTTTTTTTGTACATCATGAATTTTTACCTCGATGACATAAATATCGATCCTAGATTAAATCATTTCATGGGGATACTTAATAAGGTACAACACCATCTCCACTAACAGGTGATCAAATGTTTGATAAAGTAAAATATATTTAAAATGTTTTTGGTATACAATTTTCTAATAACCTTAAGAAATTAGGTTGAAAAAAGAGATTAATTTTCTTTGAATTATTGTATTGGAATTCTTTTTACATCAGATATTTTATTGATGTCATGTGTGTAGAAGAAATGTATTTTATAGTGTTATTAGTACAATACTAAATGTTCCTGAAAAAAACAAAAGATGTAATCAAAGCGAGGTTGGACATGATTGAAATGGCGATAAGGGAAGAGTTGCCATCGGTGAAGGTTAAAGGACAAACTTTTCTTCCTCCAGCTACATACACTCTATCTAGATAGGGAAAATTTTAATTTTTCATTTTCCTTAATGGTGTAAAAGTTCCATAGGGGTATTCATCAAATATCAATAATATCATGTTAATGAATAATTTTAAGTTATAGGTACTAATCAAAAAAATGTTATATTTTGATGTAAGATTTGATGCCCACCGCTTTACATTTCATTCTTCCTAAAAATGCATGACATAACTTAACCATAATTTTCTTCTTTTTCAAAGCTATATGCAATAAATTTATAGACCCGATGAAGTTTCCAATCATGAAGAAGGAGGTTGTAGTAATTTTATGTGAACTAGAGATGTTCTTCCCACCATCACTCTTTGATATAATAGTCCACCTGATGGTTCACTTGCTTATATAGGATCAACTATGTGGTCATATCAATTATAGATGTATGTACCCCGTTGAATGGTATATGAAGATTTTGAAAGGGTATGTTAAGAGTTCAAGTTATAAAGAAGGTTGTATTAGAGAATGATATATTATTGAAGAAGGTATTAAATTATGTACCTATTACATATCAGATGTTTCTAGCATCAGTCTCCTAAACTCTCTTCATATTAGATGCCTTATGGGAAAATGGATTTTCAAAAGAGATGTTGTTATAATTACCATCACAAAGTAGGATAAATAACATCTTTAAATTTTACATAATAATGAATATATTTATCCATAAGTTGAACCTCACAAAGAAATTCTTATAGATTTTAATCCATCAATGAATGAAGGATGGATATAAAATATACATAATCAACAGTTTATAAGATGGTTTCAAGATTATAATTATAAGGAGTTATCTAAAATCTGAATTCAACTACCAAATGACTTCGATGGATAGCTAGGGGAACAAATGTAAATGTTATATCTTACACTATTTTTGTAATCAATGGTTACACATTCTATAAAAAATAAAACGATGACTACAGTACGATGAAAAATAGTAGAGTTATGCTTGTGGTGGAAGGAATACATATATCTGGTTCTAGGAATAGAAATCCAATTTATGAAAATTTATCATATTTTCGAATTATCAAAAAAATATAATGGGTTGGATTATACAACATTTCAAGTGCCAATTTTCCATTATAAATGGGTCGATAATAGGAGTGTAGTGAAAGTTGATTAAATGGGATCCACGAAGGTGAATTTCAATGTGGAAGGGGAAAAGGATGAGCCATTCATAATGGAATCGCAAGTAGTGAAATTATTTTATGTTTTATATAAAAATAATTGGTCAATTTTACTAATGGTGGATAAAATAACTATTAGGTCAGATAAAAATTCAATCGAGGATGACCCTTTCATTGGGAGAAAAAAATCAATTCATTGAGGTCCCAATGTAGACAATGTCTTGTACATTAGAGGGGACCACAAAAATGGGATTTGAATCATCTATAGAGGATCCAAATTTATTCAACCTTTTAATAAAATAAAACGAGTTCAATGATAAGGTTAATGTTTTTTTAATATACTATGATTTTCCCCATAATATTATGCATTCTCTATTATATTAACATAATCTAAATCAAATATTTTACTAGTTACTTATGAACACATTATAAAGTAGGAAACATGGAATGATTTCATCATTTTTCATGATGATAAATAATTTTAGGTGCATTATAGTTGATAATATATTATTTGAAATTATTTATTTTACCCAATTTGATTCAAAATTATTAATTTATGAAATGGAAAAGGATTAGTGAAAATAAAGAACATGTATCGAAACCAATGTACCCCTATCACAAAGTAGGGATGAGGTAAAATTCACTAGAGAACAAATTGGTATGTATTTTAAATAAACAATAAAAATTTTATGTGATATGAAACAATATATGTTATTTTGTTTATTTTAAGATTAATGAATCAAAATATGAATCCACCATTATCCCATGTCATGTGCTATGTAAGGAGTTCCACATAAATAAGGAGGGTAAAATAGTTGATGAAAACAAAAAATAAGTATAGAAAACATGTGTTATTATGATATAATAGTAATTATTTATGATTTATAATAGTATTATATAAAAATATTTATTTATGTTAATTTGTTTTTTATACAGTTTAGACACAAGAATTGATAACAACCATATCAGATGAAAAAAATACTTTCAGTAGTTTTAAAGCAGCCAGGATAATATAGTCACCTTAGCGGTATAGGTTTTAGAGTGTCTCCTAGAGAATATTTTGTGAAGGAAAAACCAAAAGAATATACATATCAAATGATGAAAGGATTGTATGAGATAATAAATACTTTGAAATATATTATTATCTAATATGGTTTGGAAGACCAATATATGTGGAAGGATTAAAGAGAACTGACGGTGGAACAAAGATCAGCATATGAACAACCAAATGTCCCTACTAGATTTGAGGCTAGTCATCCCCCTTAATTGCATACCTTAACTAAGTTAATAAAATTTTTCATTACTCTTTCTTATAAATAAAAATCAAACAAATTCTGATTAATTTATATTACTAAAATTATGTAGGGTAAATTTGTATGTGATTTTTATCATTCAACACCCACACAATGCCTTGTTGTAAGGGGTACAATGTATAATATGCCAAGAGACATGATACAAAATAGATAACTCCAAAAAGATCACACGAGATTGGCGATTGAGGTAGCTCAAGATCTTACCACTTAGTTTCCTATCCCACTTGATGATCTAGATATTACAATGGTCAATGATGCTATTGGAACTTTTATAAAATGGAAATTTAATATTATAAAGATACATGAGATATGTATTTAATGAAAATTTTCAAAATGAAAATCCAATAGTAGTTGATGAAATAAGGTCTTTAGTGAGGTATGGTATTACATATTGATAAAGCGATGAGAAATAGAAGGTCAGATCAAGACAATATAGTGAATCGACCAAGAAGATAAAAGGACCTTCTGGGAGTACCTTCTCCCCACCAGTTCCACTGCAACATATATTATCATTATAAATTCATGTAGAGACCACATTAAAAGTGGGAGATATGTTATACATTCTTTATTAAGAATAAATATTTGGAACCATCACTACATACATAGTTGGTATCAAGATTATAAATGATATTCTCAAGTTTGAATGGATGAGAGTCTCTTTTTTGAATACATACATACAATACATTTTCATAATACATATATACAAAAAATGATCTAATATGTTCATTAAAGTTAAAAAATATTCATATATTCTATAATCATTTATAATTCTACTACATAAAAGGAAAACCCTGAAAATCAATATTTAGATTCATTAATCCACGTATCATTTCTATGGAAGAAATTAAATTGGAGTCAAAATAAATTGATAAGAAAAATGATAAGTTAAAAAATGAGTTTTAAAAGAAAATAACATACAACAAACTCTCTTTGATGTCTAGAATGTAGGGGTAAACCTATACAATATAATTATATATAATTTTTATTTTTTTCATTACTTATTTGTTTTTTTTCTTTTATGAAGCACTTCATGCTGATCGCAATCAATTTGGATACCCCAAATATTTATTTTTTTGGATCCAATGCATGAATATCCAGCAAATAGACCCCACATGATGTATATTATGAATTTTTAATGCATGAAAATCAACATATTTTAGATAAACATTAAATTATATTTTTTAGTATGTGTTTTAACAAGAATTTTTTTATAATAGGGAAGTCACTAAATACAAGATAAATTGTGGTATAAAGTCAATGAATGAATATAATAGCCTATAGATTTCTTTAAATGGAAACAAATTAAGAAATATATAGAAATATTTAACTATAAAAACATATTTAAAAACAATTTACTTATTTGGGTCAATGTTTTTGTAGTGTCTAAACTAATATAAAAACAATGATTGTGGGTATTATATTTGAAAATTTATCAAAGATATCATAAACCGTTAGAAAACTAGCATTCCTGAGCTAGTAATTTATTAAGGTAATTACAATTTCATTAAAAATATTTCTTAATCATCTGTTTGTCTATATTTTCTCAATACTACCAAGATTTATAATAATCTGTGTACTTAAAAGAAAAGGTATTTTTTTTATAGATGAGTGGTCAGAATACATGGTGTCAGATTGTTTTTCGACATTAGGTAGAAGTATAAAGGAAGAAATCAATTTGATTAGAAATGAATGAGTAGAATATATGGTGTCAGAATTTATACAAACATCATGAAGAGGTGAATTCCTACTACTTATTTATTTAATTTTCTCATCATTTTATCAACTTTTTTTAGTTAATTTCCATATGATTTTTGTCAAAAACTTATTTTGTTAAATTTATACATTAGTTAAAAACACACATCACATGCTCAAAAATGATAAAATAAGATTGAATTATTTTAAAACTTTAGAAAAATAATCCATAATTAATTTTTCATGTGTAGGAATTGACTGCACAGCAATCCAACACCTGATGTGGTCAGTATGACTTGAAGTATGTTTTTTAATACAAAAGTTTCATTTTAGTTTAAAATGTACATTAAATATTCAAAACCAAGAAAATGAGCTCATATTATTTTAAAAAATTATGAAAATGATTTATAATTAATTTTTCACATGTAGAAATTGACCGCACGTCAATCTGACACCCAATGTAGTCAGTATTATTTGAATATGTGTTTCAATACAGAAGTTTCATTTTTGTTTAAAACATACATCAAATAGTCAAAACTATAAAAATGTCATATGATTGTGTTAATAATTTAGGAAAAATATTCATAATTTATTTTTGATATGTAGGAATCAACCTTACATCAAACTACACACAATGTGACTGATATGACTCAAAGTGTGTGTTTTTAGTTTAAAATTACATTTTAATAAAAAAACAAGTGACATGCTCAAGAATAATAAAAAAAATATTGTTTTTATACTTTATTAAAATTATACATAAGTCATTTTTGATGTTTAGTAATTAGACACACCTCAATCTGATGCACGGTGTGCCCGATATGACTCAAAGTGTCCGTCATCAGTTCAAAATTTACATTTTAGTTCAAAATGTGTGAAACTCACTAAAAACAAAGAAAATTAACATGGATTATATTGATAATTTTGAAAAATTATTCTTATGTAATTTATGATGTGTAAGAATCAGTCATATGTCAAACCAACACACGATGTGACCGATATGACTCAAAGTGTGTGTTTCTAGTTTAAAATGACAATTTAGTAAAAAACTCATACTCAAAATTTATAAAACACATTTGGATTGTTTTTATACTCTAGTAAAATGATTCATATGTAATTTTTGATGTGTATGAATTCTCATCATCTCGATCCTATAGAGGGTGTGACTGATATGGCTCCAAGTGTGTCTTTTTTATTTAAAATTGACATTAATTTTAGTAAAAAAGAAAAGTGACATAGTCAAAAACTAGAAAATAAATTTGGTTTTTTATAATTTATAAAAATGATCCATAAGTCATTTTTGATGTTCAGGAATATTTTGCACTTCAATATGATACATGGTGTGCCCATTATGACTCAAAGTGCCTATTACCATTTTAAAACTGGCATTTTAGTTCAAAACAAGTGTCACTCATTGAAAACCAAGAAAATGAACTTTTATTGTCTTTATGAATTAGTAAAATGATTCTTAAGTCTTTTTTTATGTGTAGTAATCATTCTCATGTCAAATTGACACATGATGTGGTTGATATGACTCAAAGTAAGTGTTTTTAGTTTAAAATGTCATTTTAGTAAAAAAACAAGTGACATACTCAAAACTGAGAAAATTCATTCATATTCTTTTGATAATTTTGTAAAATGATTCATAAGTTATATTTTATGTGTAGGAATCATCCACACCTAAGTCTGATGCATGGTGTGGCCTGTATGAATCAAACTATGTCTTTTTATTTAAAATTGACATTAATTTTAGTAAAAAAGAAAAGAGACATACTCAAAACCAAGAAAATTAATTTGTATTGTTTTTATAATTTAGAAAAATTATAAATAAGTGATTTAGGATGCGTAGGAATCATCTACACCTCAATATGATACATGGTGTTCCCATTATGACTCCAAGTGTCCGTTATCAGTTTAAAATTGACATTTTAGTTCGAAACATGTTCCACTCACTAAAATCTTAGATAACATACTTATATTGTCTTTATAATTTAGTATAATAATTTATAAGTAAGTTTTGTCATGTAGAAATTAGTTTCATGTCAAACCAACACATGATGTGACTGGTATGACTCAAAGTGTGTTTTTTCAGTTTAAAATGACATTTTAGTAAAATACACAAGTGACATACTCAAAACTAAAAAAACACATTCAGATTGTTTTGATACTTTAATTAAATTGTCCATAAATAATTTGTGAAATATTTTAATTAGTTACACCTCAATATGATGCACAGTGTGATCGGTATTACTCGAAGTGAAATTTTAGTAAAAAAGACAAGTGACATACTCAAAACCAATCAAATGCATTCAAATTGTTTTGATACTTTAGGAAAATAATCCATAAGTCATTAATGACATGTAGAAATAATCTTCACTTCAATCTGATACATGGTGTGCTTGATATGACTCAAAGTATATGTTTTTAGTTTAAAATTGAAACTTTGTGTTTAAATTATTTCTTTATAGTATTACTAACATAAGAATTGTTTTCATATATAGGTGCATTCTTTTTCTTGATATGGGGTGGTTTTTTTAGTAACTAATAACATGAATGGGGTTCAAGGACCAAATAAAATGGAACATTGATGTTTTTGAATGTCTATGATAATTTTTACTTACTCATGTAATTGTATAAACCAATGTTTGAAATGTCTATAATATAGTATTTTTTTCCTTATATTTTTCTTGTAAATTTTATTTCAATTAAGTTCTATATTTTTTCCTATATTTACTATATATTTCTATTCCTTTTTATGTATTATGATTGTGCTTGATTTTACAGTGCTGCTGCATGGCTGAAAATATATAGCAGCTAGAATGGAATTTATTAGTGATACACGAATCATTGATAAAGGAACCTTTATCAATGCTTCATCTATCACTGAAAAAGGTATAATTTATCAGCACTTCATATAATGCTAATAAAGGTTACCTTTATTAACCCTTCATCTAGCACCAATAAAGTTTTCCTTTATCAATGCTTTATATATCACCGATAAAGGTATCCATTATTAGTTCTTTTTCTAGAACTAATAAAGGATGATGGATTTTAATATCTCTTAGGTAGTTTTTTCTTTTAAGAGATGAAAAATATCATTTTTAGTGCTGTTAAAAGTGTCTTTTATAGTAGTGGGTGAAAATCCTATTAAAAAATTAAAATTAAATAAAGTGATATAATTATAAAATTAAATGATAAATAAAAATAAACAAAGTAAGTGCAATATATATATATATATCCTAAAATTAATGACCCAACAAAAATGATACATCAATTAAATGAGTAAAAGATTTATATGAATAAATAAGTTATCTAAATTAATTTATTAATATGATTAAGGCTTAATTAACTGATATGATATTAAAAAATTAAATGATGCATATAGTGAATAAAATATTGAGCACATAATTTGATAATGGAGTTAAAAAATATCTCAATAAGAACACCTATGTCTCCCCCTCCCCCTCAATTACTTGAGAGGATTTATATTAAATCCCTTGAAATTAATAGTAGCCAAGAACACAAAAAAGGTAGACATTTGATTTTTACTAAAAGAAATAAATAAATTGAAATACCTTTTATTTTGAATGAAATAAAGTAAAAAACTAAAAGAACCTTGGTTTAAATGGTAACCAAGAACCTAAAAGAAAATAAGAAGAGAAAGGTTTGTCAGGAACAAACTCATTGAAGTACACACTCTTAATTCTCAATAAAGAGTAAAAGAATATATGGGAGTGAATGAAAGGAAAAGATAAGTGATAGATGTGGTTTAACAATTAATCATGATGAGTGTCTTTCTATAAAAAAGGATTATTGATATAATTGTACCTAAATATTGATCATAGTTGATTGGTTTAAGAATTATCACATCACCTTAAGCTTTTAATCCTCTCTAAGGGTCTATTTATAGCCTCCATATGATCCAAGGTCGAGTTAGTGAAGTTGATGGGTTAATAGATCCATTGTAAATTCATGGGAGTCATCGGAGACTAA